>OY735200.1:40763673-41135879 GCA_963457665.1 Thysanoteuthis rhombus | reverse complement strand
CAATCGACAAAAAAAGTTATATTATGGTTGTATTTTAATTGTTGAATGTTTTTCTTGAATTTTATGATGCTATTAAAACAATAATTTACGTATCAAACAATAGTTTAATTACAAAAATACAAAACAACATTAATTAATTCTAATATAAGATTTAATGATGAATAATGAGTTAGAAATGGATCAAAAAGAGTAAGAGGGAATTATTTTCTGAAATCAAATAACTCTTTTTCCACATGAGTGATGTACAATCTAAAACGGATTTACTAAGTCACATGGTTTTCAGTGACGACCATAACTAAGATTCATAACAACTTTTGTTTTTGTTGAATGAAAAAGTTTACAGATTAAGTCAAAATACGACCTTGATATTTAAAATTGAAAACGGGAAGTTAATGTTCCTTCATTGAAGAATCAATACTACATTTTGATCCATATTTACTCACTTCCCTACGAGAGCTAGATGTGACACAAGATAGGTTTAATGTGTGGTTCTGAATGGAAAGCTCAAACAAATTGTTCCAGTCACTGCAACTGGTACTGCAAAGGGCAAGTCCGATCCTTGCCTTTCAGTACTATGGGAAGGTGCCACCCCGGAACTTACTGATCCCTGAAGACTGAGCAAGATTATTTTTTGAGGCACCACGACAAATCCTAGACGTTTTGCACTCAGCAATCATCATCATCATCATCATCATCATCATCATCATCATCATCATCATCATTTTATTGCCCGTCGTTGGACATAGATCTTCTCCAGGATTGGCCACATTTCTCTATCATGGGCGACGCTGAGCCAGTATTTTCTGAATTTGTCTAGTTCATCTCTAAATCTTGTATTCTGTCGGCCTCGGTTTCGTTCGTGATCTCTGAGAATCCATGTTGTTAGATGTAATGTCCATCTGTAATCAGCCATTCTTGCAACAAGACCCACCCATTGCCATTTAAGTTTCTGCATAGATTTTATGATATCTCGGACTCCTGTTTTCTTCCTGATATACTGTGCTGTCTTGTGATCTTTCTATGTGAGGTTGAGCATCTGTTTATTTGCACTCCCACCGGCGCAAAAGGCGACACAAGGTTAAGCTAAACGTCGGAAAATGGAGCACCCCATGCCAGAAAAGATGGGGGCTTATTTATCTGCACTCCCCCCTCCCCCCAGAGCGAAATGCGACACAAGGTCAAGCTTAACGTGGGGAAAAATGGAGCAACCCATAAAAGAGCAATAGCTCCAGCCGACATGACTGAGGTTGCTAGAGCAACCGAGGTCATGAAAGCGTCAGGAAAAGACTGACCTGTCCCTCTTAGTGCTATGGGAGAGCGCCGACCCGGGATGAATTGCTTCCTCGCAGCTGGGCTGAGTATTCGAATTTACACAAGAAATGATCATGATAAAATCACATGGGAAAATAAAAAAAAACATCATATATAAGAAAGCAAACAAATATTCTAAGAGACATTAGATAGCTTGAATGCCAATGAGGAGGCTATTTTGTACGTTATCAGACAACCACTGACATTGCAACTTACAACTTACTATTTTTCATGGTCTGTCCGTCGAGGGTCTACCAGCGTCGGAGAATAGCCCCAAGTCACACACGCAACTTGGCAATGTGGCACACACACTAAACCCGGTCTCCATAATCATTCCTTGGTGCACTCCAAGCCACAAGGATTCAAAGCAGTTCAGGCACCTCCGCTTCGACTCCAACGCCAGTACTATGAATGACAGCAAAGCTCCCACTTTTAGCTATCTCTTCTCTCCTCTTCACACGATCGATCGCATTAATGTTATCATTACATGTCTTCCATTTTCATTCGTTATTTGTCATTAATGTTTCCGCATTAAATGTACATTTTATTTGTCCATTCAAATACTTATATGTGCCCTTTTTACTTTGTTTCATCTGTGCGTCTACGTTCATACTTGGCGCGCATACCTTCGTAGATCTCCCTTCCTCCTTCCACATCTCCAGTGATCGATGCAAACACCAAACTGCATGGAAACAAAATCCTTTCTCTACGACAATATCATCTCGCCACATTCAACAAACAACAATTATCTACTCTCTCTCACACACAATATGAGGACATTATCTCCTATACATTCGTTTACTGGGTTTTTGTTTATTATCTAGAAATTATTTTATTGAGGGTCGTATATTTAGTGTAATGAACGAATTACATGAAAATATTTCAGTGAATTAACATGAATATTTTGGAAGATATCAAAGAATTGAATCGATCTCAAAAAGACATTTGTGAAGTCTTTTTTTTCTAGAATATCTATGTTGATCAAAATAGTTGAAATTCTGAATTATTCCAATGAAGATTATCAGAGGATTTGTAGTGCCCACTTCTTAGCACTAAAAATTAGACATATTTGGAATTATCTGCCCTTGGCAGGGATCTTCCTGCAATTCCTAATACAAGGGGAAACGCACTGAAGAAATGGTAAATTCTTTGTTATTTCCTCTTTGATGCAACACAGAATTACCAATGATAACCGATTGCTATCTTTATGGTACTTAAGCTCAGACGGTAAAACTTTCTATCTCTCTCTGTTCTGGCAGCCTCTAGGTAAGCTCTCATTTTCGCTCTCACTTCAGATGGGCTACTTTTTACCAACACCTAGTTTTTACAGACACACCCTTATACATAAAGAGTAACCCATCCTTTTTCTTCATAGAACTTTCCTTTTTCATCTCAAAGAACACATCCAAACCAAGCTAAGCATCCTCTATGTAGTTAGACCGGACTTCCTCAGATAACACTACAGTGGCTCTAATTTAGATGACCAAAACTGACGGACATTCTAAGACTCAATCTTGCATTTTATAAAAGACATTCCTTTTCCTATATTCTTCCCTTCACTTCATCTTTATCATGGTAGATCTCACCAATCAACTTTGTGTCAGCCGAAAACTCCTGCCCAATTTTTTAAAATTCCTATGAGAATTAAAATTTGTTATTATTGTTACTCTTTTCATTTGTCCTTTTTCCACGTTTGTTAACAATCAAACTAACTGTGAACTAACCTTATTTTTGCTTTTAAACAGTGAACACTTTGTTTTCGAGAATTTCTCTTCCTAGATCTATTCTGGTAATTCATTTAGCGGTTAATATAATTAGCAACCCAAAAGATTGAATCAATTTTGAAAGATATTTTAAAACCTTTTTTCTAAAATGTTTATATTGATCCAATTACTTAAAATTCTGAATCATCGTGATAGAGATTACCAAAGAATTGAATCAATTTCAAAAGATACTTAAAAGTATCGTTTTCTGAAATAATTATCTTGATCCAATTACTTAGAATTCTGAACTATTCCAATGAAGATTATCAAAAAATTGAATTGACTTTTAAAAATATTTATAAAGCTCTTCTTTTTATTTAGTATTTACATTGATCCGATTACTTGTAATTCAAAATTATTCCAATGAAAATTATCCAAGAATTGAATCAATTTTAATACCTATTTACAAGTGTTGTTTTCTAAGATATTTTTGTTGATCCAATTACTTGTAAGTCTGAATTATTCCAGTGAAGATTTTGAAAGAATAGAATGGATTTTAAAGATATTTTCAAAGTCCATTTTTGAAAAAATATCTATGTTGATTCTATTACATGAAATTTTGAATTATTCTAATGAAAATCATCAGAGAACAGAATCAATTTTAAAAGATATTCTAAAGTTTTTTTTTCATTTTCATGTTGATCCGATTACTTGAAATTCTGGATTATTCCAATGAGGATTATCGAAGAATCGAATGGATTTAAAAAATATTTCTGAAGTTCATTTATCTTGAATATTTATGTTGATCCAATTACAGAAAATTTTGAATTATTTCAATGAAAATTATCAAAGGATTAAATCGATTTTGAAAGATATTTTTGAAATCTTTTTCTCTGATATATTTGTTTATCCAATTATTTAAGATTCTGAATTATTCTGATGCAAATTATCAAAGAATTGAATAAATTTCAAAAGATATTTAAACATCTTGTTTTCTAAAATATTGACGTTTATCCAATTACTTAAGATTCTGAATTATTCCAATATAGATTATCAAAGGAATGAATCAATTTTGATATTTTTGAAGCTTTATCTTCTAAAAATTCATGTTGATCCAATTACTCACAATTCTGAATTATTCCAATGAAAATCATCAAGGAATTGGATCAATCCTAAAAGATATTTTCAAGTCTATTTTTCTAAAATATCTATGTTGATCTGATTACTTGAAATTCCAAATTATTCCGATGAAGATTATTGAAGATTATTGAATCAATTTCAGAAGTTATTTCTGAAGTCCTTTCTTCTAAAATTCTCATGCTGATCCAATTACTGGAGATTCTGAATTATTCCAATGAAGATCATCAAAGAATTGAATCAATTTCAGAGGCTATTTCCAAAGTTCTTTTTTCCGAGATATTTATGTTGATCCAATGACTTGAAATTCTGAATTATTCCAATGAAGTTTATCAAAGATTAGAATTGATTTCAAAAGATATTTTCTAAGTCCTGTTTTCTAAAATATTTATGTTGATCCAATAACTCAAAATTCTGTATTAATCCAATGAAGATTATCATAGAATTGGATCAAACTTTAGAATCTTTTTTTCTTAATATCCATTTAATCAATATATTTTAAATTTGTTTTTATATTTACAATGATGAATTTTTTATAAAAACAATATTCAGTGGATTCACATGAATTTTCTCATGGAATAGTGTCAGTTTTGCTTTATATCATATGAGAAAGTGAAAATCGCTTCAGAATCATACTCAATGTGCAAATGATTAATTTTCAAAACTGAGCATTAGCAATAAAATCCAAGAACTTGACATTTGTATCAATTCTTTCAACATGGCCAGCCCACCACCATTTGAGATTTTCAATGGATTCTATTATGTCCCTGACTCTTGTCTTTTCTTGGATGTACTGTGCTGTCTTGTGGTCTCCCAAGATAATTCTTTCATATGCACGTTACATGGTTCTCAATTTGTGGATCTGTCTCTTGGGTAGATTCCATGTTTCAGTTCCATAAGTGACTATTGGGAGGATGCATTGGTTATACACCCTTCTTTTTAAGATTAATGGGATCTTCTTATTTTTGAAGGTTGAGCTTGCTCTGCCAAAGGCTTGCAATCCTAATGTGATTCTTTGCTTGATTTCTTCTTCTATTGAGGGTCTCATTGAGATTCATTGTCCTGGGTAGATGTAGTGATCTACTTCCTCCAGTTGTGTGTCCTCGATTTTGATCTTAGTGTTTTTATCTCCGATGTGGTTGTTGCACATGATCTTCGTTTTGCTGAAGTTCATGTGTAGGCCGACTTTCTTGCTCTCTTCATTTAGTTCATCTATCATTAGTTGGAGGTCATGCAGGTTCTCTGCAAAAAGAGCAATGTCGTCTGCAAATCCGAAGTTGCTCAGGTACTCACCGTCTATTCTAATCCCTTTACTCTCCCAGTCTAGTCTTCTGAAGATCTCGAGGCAGGCTGTGAAGAGCTTGGGTGAGCTGGTATCACCTTACTCCTTTTTGGGGCTGAAAGGGGTCCGAGTCTTTATGTAGCCTGATAAAGGAGCTGCTGTGATTGTATATATGTTTCAGCACTTCAACATATACTGGATCTACACCTTGTTGAGTGATGACCTCCATGACCTTAAAATTTCTATCAACGAACATAACTCAATAACCAACACATAGATATACTAAAAATAACTATCATCGACATCTTATTCACATAGCCACCACAAAGAACATTCCAATCAACATAATTATTTTAGATATGAGGAAGTACACCTAACCCAATAAAATCAAACAACCCACTAAAGTCATATGAAAGGGATCCTAGCTTGGGAAAATCAATTTAAGAAATTTAAATGAATATAAAACTCTCAGAGAGAATATATACTAAAACCTGACAGAAACGGCCGCTTACTGATGAAATAAACACTTACACCATACCCCCTAGCTTGTAATTTATAACCATCATCAGACATACACATCCTACACATCAGATAGAAGAAAGACCCTACCACCTAGAATTGTAGACACTTCTCCTCCCAAAATGTCCCAAACAGGAATCTGAAATATACCGAATCCTTCAGCTGAAAAAGCCCATGCTGGGCAGAAACATAAACTTGTTTGTCTAGCGAATCCACATTCTGTTGTACATATGAATACATATTTTTTTTTCTGACAAAACTATCCAAAAGATAATATATATATAGATATGATGATTGATTGAGAGAGAGATGGATGTTCAAAATATTCAAGTAGATACGTAAAATAAGATCTAAATATAAGTGAAGTTTGTTAATTTTTTTCCCTCTAAACACTTGAGAGAAAGTGAGAGAGTTTCCCTCTAAACACTTGAGAGATAGTGAGAGAGTAACCAATAATTGCTTAAAGAAAATAAAAGAATAAGTTTTTGTGATATTTCTCACCAGAGATGCCTCACATACAAAATGACTCACAATAGCAAGCAGCATAAGAACATATCCATTGTCATACATATTTGAAAAGACAGTCTGAATAAATTTGTTATTGTGTGAATAAGTGGAGGAAACTGATATGTTCAATAAGAAATAAAAAGGCAAGAGAGTTTGAAAAAATAATTTCCAGACTTATTGCCTTTGGAGAGGATATGTTGACGTCAGTGCCTCAAGAGCATTTTGATGAAGGAAAGCCGTATTCAGACAGCTTTGTCTCTGTTGACAGAGTTATCCTACAGAGGTAAATACCGCTGTGCAGTTATGAATACTGTGTATTTAGACAACAATTTTTGTTTCTCATATAAAGTATTAAATATAACAGACAACAAGTTTTTGACGATAAATGTTTTGTCTTTTTATTCAAATACTTATGTAAAATTTACTGTCTGTTAGCTGAGAAAATATGTTGATGATTTTGTATTAGAACAGTGACATGACAATAACTGAAAAATCTTTTTCAAAATTTTTAAAATGCCATGATTAGCAAATACATATTATAACATTGAAGATTGTAATGGATTGATGTCTCTCTCATTTAAAACAATAACACATTTACCTGACCACACATTTTTTTTCCGAATCAGTTTATTGCTTCGGGAAAGCATGAACATACCTGAATTTTTCAATAGGAGATTATGCATTTTACATACAAGTTAGATTTCCCTTAACCTTTAAACTACAGCAACAAGTACATGTATATATCTATTCTAAAATCAGCCACATCTGAGACACATAGTCCGTGAAAACATAACTTTCTTTTCAGAAATAAGTGTTGGGATTTTGAAACAGACCATCCTAAAGACTATGAATTTTACATCTATAGGAAGAGGTACACACTACACAATCTTCATCCAGTGTTCATTCTGTGCTTTGCATAATTTAGGCTGTTCAAACAACTAAGTGCAACAACCATTTGACTTACATACATTTGCAATGCATTGAAAACTTGCATTTACTATTTTGATTTGACATCGCTAAGCACTTGGATGCTTCCCTTTATTTGTGTCAATGGCTATAAGGGAAAGAATGAGTCTAATCTCTCTTCTCCCATCTCATCTATAAAGTTAATTCTTTCTTCATTTTACTGGATGGACTGCTAACATTACCAGCAACCAGCCTTGAGGGATTACTTTTCCATGATAGATGATAGTACCGATTTTACACTTCACCAAATTGCAAGATTACAATTCAATAATAATAGTTGGTTTAATTGTTAGGTATTTAATTGGAGTCAGGTGCTAAAATTTGATTAACTCACCTTGGTAAAACTACAAGAGGAAGAGTGGAGAAAGTTTCAAATTTGTTTATAAAAAAAATATCCTAAAGCTTCTTTTGACTGAAACTCAGAGAGGATATCCCATGGAAAAAATTTTTGGATATATTGTGTGCAAATGATTTGAATGAATTCTTAAAATGTTCTGACTGGTCACCCTCTGATGGGTATAAGCTAAAAGAAGTTTTTAAGGATTTATTTTAAAGAAAACAAATTTAAAACTTTTTCTTGCGCTTCTATGCCTTACAATGCATCTGCTAATTATGACAATTTTGGCATAACAGATTTCACCTGGTTTATCTTCTTTAGTATGTGCAATGATATCAAAAGTCTAAAATTGATTCTGTTCTCTTTGGTTATTTTACATGAGAGACACTATTGATAGGGGAATTAAATCTTGGCAAATATCAATGAGAGTTGTCAAATGACAAATCACCTTTGTGCTAAGGATCAACATTCTATTTCAAGTCCCTGTGTCAAATTTGGAATTTGGTTCCGTGGCTTAGTCAGATGTTTAAAAACTTTCAATAGGCAAAAGCTACAATCGATAATTATATCAATGGATAGACCAATGTGTACATAATGGGTTGTTGAGAAAATTTTGTAACATTTTGTGCAGTCAACTAAATGATATCAGTTCTCAAAAGTGACACACCAACACAATTATCCAGCAAAGTGGAGATTGTTATCTGTCATTTTCTGCCAACATGCAAGTGAATTGTAGATTCTTTTGTGATAGAATAAAATCAGTTTTAAATCAAATATGGCTTGCATTGCTGTTTTTGCACAGTTGCCACTTCTTAAAGACAAGTAAGTTTTGCAGGGGGGGGGCAATGGGGAAGATGATTATTTTCTGACATAGGAAATGCTTTGATGTGAAGTGTACTAATGATGAAAGCTTCGACCTACTCTATGCATATCTTGAACTAAAAAGTGATGAATATTCTATGCCTAGAACTTCTAGACCCTTCCCACCAAACTGATTTGTATAAAACAATTTAAAAGCTGAAAGTAATCCCAGGAAGTTTTTTACGCTACTAAACTTAGTGGCACGAGAAACAAAAGAAAGCATGAGGAAAATTGAAGGGAGAGGGGTTGATGATCATTTAGTTTTGATATCAGGTGAAAAAAAGAGAGTAGATTAATTTAGTAAAATAGATAGCAATAGAAAGGGGAGCTTTGCCTCTAAATAGTTGGTGACAACAGTAGCAGATCAAAAGTAGAGTAACAAACCAGATCAGACTAGACAAGAAAAAGGGTCGGACAGTCTATGGACCGCTGACCCCAGGCCGTTGGCAGTAGGACTGATTAACCTCTCTCTCCCTCTCCCTCTCTCTCTTTCTGTGAGCGAGGATTTTATTTGTTCCCCAAATGATGACTATCAACCATTTTTGGTTGGCCAAAGAAGAAAAATAAAGGTTTGATTTTTAATCTCAACATGAGTATTGCGTCTTTTGTTCCTTTCCTTGCTGCAGCCAGTGCCACCAGAACAGCTCAGCGTCAAAAAATGTCCCCATGGCCTTACCTTAAATATGTTATTAAATGTTGAAATAATTATGGCATTAACTACACTTTTTTGCTCGCTAGTTAAAAAATGATTATATAACAGTTTGTTTACTCACATACACACACAGAGTATCCATATGGTGAATGGCCATCTCCTTTTTTTTTCCTTAGAGAGATATCATGTCAGCACATACAATATATGATACACACTTTTGCAGTGCACATACTATCCTCTGAGTATCAAATAGTTAAGGACCAGTGACAAGCAGGAGCAAGATGACTGGAAATTATATCAACTGCTAAGTTTAGTATCTCAGAGTTGAACCTCTCTGAAAATAGCAAGACATAGAGGATGGGAAATATGGATGACAAGACTTTGCTTGCCATTGAATCGATATATATATATATATATATATAGATAAATACATTATTTTCTCTAATTTCTTTTCATTTATATATACACAGCAGTCTTCAATTCAATGCGAGAACAATGTATCAACAATAATTATGTAAAAAGTCTTTGAGAATATTCATGGAAATGGCACTGTAATAATTGGACTCCATAAAGACAAAAACAACCTATAATATTACATTACAATGATACTCTATATAAAATAACAAATTATATTCGTTATGACAAAGCCCTAAAAATAATGAAATATAGCTTAAGGGCATGTTGTGTCTGATCAACGTTGTTGGAGAGCCATGTTAATATAACAGTTTTGTTTTTAAATGACCAAAACAGTCACCTGGTAATCAACTGATCATCCCAACAAGAAAAATTCACACATAGTATCTAATTCTATGTAAAGCATTAAACCTACTGAAAAGCTTACTTAAATTACATTAATTGATATTTGGAAATAATTGATTGAAATGACTCACATTTTCATTTTTTTCCCATGAATTCAGCGTTTAAAGCTTGAAAGCTTTCCCTATAATCATATGTGCATTAATTTACTTTGAAACGCTATTTGGAATTACCTACTGTGATTGCATAGTTAATGTATCATTTCACCTAGACAACATAAACAGAATACACAATTGAAAAAGTGGGCTACTGCAGGGAACAAACCAGCGACCAATAGGTAGCTGCATTAACATTAACAGCCTGCAGTTGAGGCCTAAATAAGTGCTATATGTACAAATTCTGACATTGTTCATTCACTGTTCCTATCTGTTCTATTTGTTTCTCAATGTTGACAATTATAATGAAATAGATCTATAAATCTGTCAAAAATAATCGTATATGCATTATATTACTTCGATAGGGAGCCGCTTTAACATAGCAACTGTTCATTTGTTTCTAGGGTTTTTTTTTCAAATTAATACAGCTCATTTATAATCATTTCTGTCAGATTATAAATCCATTTCTTGATATACATATATGAATATATATATATATATATATATATATATATAATAGACCCGTTATAATGTTAAATTATGCTCTCTAAATAATAACTAAATGCAAAAATAGAAAAAATCCCTTAGAAATGTACTGCACTAGGCTCGTCAATGTTAAATCAGTAGCACAGACATATTGAAAGGCCAGTATTGTCTGCTAATAAAATACTTTTTGTACTAATTTGACTGTCAGAAAGAGTAAAATCGGGTTATGCCAACTGTAAAAAGAATGTGAATTTGACCATCTCTTTTTCATCTGTTGCTGAATAAATACTAAAATATTATAGAATCAAGAAACTCTGTACATGTATAACTAAGTTTTGTTGTAATGTAACTTTTTCATAAGTGAGTAGTCATAACTTTAAAAAAATGTTATATCTATTTCTGTCTTCCTACCGGATTAGCCTCACCCCCACGGTCTTCACTTTATTTTTGCATGGGTCAGTTTTGATATATATATAGAATATATATGTGTGTGTGTGTGTGTGTACATTGCTGGACGTTTTTGATTTAATAATGAGGGGTGTGTTCAACCCATTGTAGGAAGGGCTCACACTTCCAACCACTTTTCTGCTATAAAACATTATTCACTAACAAGGAAAACTATGAGAAAAGTTGACTTGATAATATATATATATATATATATATATATACATATATGTATATATATATATATATATATACATATATGTATATATATATATATATATATATATATATATATATATATATATATATATATATATATATATTGCTTTGTTTCACAAATTTTATTGTGTTTTCTATGTCTGACTACAGGAGATAGCTCCAACCTTGCAGTGCTGCCCTCTGGCACTGGGGGTTCCTTGAAAGACTTTTTGTCACCATACGTTTCTTTTGGCTGTCTCTTCTACATACTGTCTGGGGCAGAGGTGAATCTTGTTGTTTTTCGATCAAGCCATTCAGGTACACTTTGGGAGTGGTGTGGAAGCAACATTGCTGGAATAAGACATAGGTACTCCAACAACTACACGCCTATTATATACTGTGTATACAAACTTTTCACAAAAATCATCACCAACCAAATCACAAAACCACTGGATGAAAACCAACCACGAGAGCAAGCAGGCTTTAGAAGGAGCTTCTCAACCATGGATCACCTATGTTCGATAAATCAGCTGAAGGGAAAAGCAGAAGAATATGAACTACCACTCGCCGTAGCATTCATCAACTTCAAAAAGTCGTTTGACTCAGTAGAAATCCCTTAGGTCATGGAGGCTATCACTCAACAAGGTGTAGATCCAGTATATGTCAAAGTTTGAAATATATATACAATCACAGCAGCTCCTTTATCAGGCTACGTAAAGACTCGGACCCCTTTCAGCTCCAGAAAGGAGTAAAGTGATACCAGCTCACCCAAGCTCTTCACAGCCTACCTCGAGGTCTTTAGAAGACTAGACTGGGAGGGTAAAGGGATTAGAATAGACGGTGAGTATCCGAGCAACTTCGGATTTGCAGACGACATTGCTCTTTTTGCAGAGAACCTGCATGACCTCCAACTAATGATAGATGAACTAAATGAAGAGAGCAAGAAAGTCGGCCTACACATGAACTTCAGCAAAACGAAGATCATGTGCAACAACCACATCGGAGATAAAAACACTAAGATCAAAATCGAGGACACACAACTGGAGGAAGTAGATCACTACATCTACCCAGGACAATGAATCTCAATGAAACCCTCAATAGAAGAAGAAATCAAGCAAAGAATCACATTAGGATTGCAAGCCTTTGGCAGAGCAAGCTCAACCTTCAAAAATAAGAAGATCCCATTAATCTTAAAAAGAAGGGTGTATAACCAATGCATCCTCCCAATAGTCACTTATGGATCTGAAACATGGAATCTACCCAAGAGACAGATCCACAAATTGAGAACCATGTAACGTGCACATGAGGAAATTATGCTTATATATATATATATATTGTTGAGTATTTCACTCATAATTGAGTTATATCCTTTACACAGGAGAGTTTGTTTTATATACTTCTGGTAAAGAAGCCACCATATAATTAAATGAGGTGAATGAATTAATAGACATGAGTACGATGAAAATAGAATAAAGTGTTGTAAGTAATTTTCTGTAGTTTTCAGTTCTGTTTAATCTGTCATTTTTTCATTCAAACACAGGTTGCAGACCTGTAGTTGAATTATAGATGTATCTGTTGATTCCCTAATTGAAGAAGAAAACCCAAAAAGGAAGAGTGCTGATTCTATTCCCACGGTTGAAGAAGCGGAATTACCTACTCTCTCACCTCACAATTACCTAACTTTGAAGAATAAAATTGCTCTATGGGCAAGCACAACTAAATTGATAAGGAATATTTAAAGCCTATTATACCTTCTCTCTGATCGGCAGAGCAAAACAAGACAAAAAATTACATAAAGAAGATGATCTTGAAAAACTCTATGAAACATTGAGTAGATTATTTGAAAAAATTCAGAGGAAAATGTTGAAGCTACAAAAATGTAGGACTGAAGTCAAAAACGAAAAAAAAGAAGCCATGTGACAAAAATGAACTAGTCACAAAGGATTTAAAAATGATTCAGTAACTAAAGTTGAAAAGTTTTGAAGGAACATGATGAAAAATCAGAGCATGAAGTCCTACATTGGAAAAACAAATATTTCAAAATTTTTCTTCAAAACGAAAAGTCATTGAATGGATAAACAAACTTGTGACTGAAGATGAACTCTTTGAATGTGTGGTTGACGTGGAGGAATTCTCTCACGAGGTAGGACACAGAGCAAAGAATTTTTCTTGCAAAGTCATCATTAAAAATTTAGTGAGGAATATAATGTCGTAGGACGTTTGTTGAATGAAAAACTTGTAAACAGACAATAGGCAAGATGATTCTGCAAAAACCATCACCCCAAATCATGATTTTATTATGAAAGATGTCACAACTCACAACATGGAACTCAAGCAATCATATGTAAAATATTAACAAACAGAAAGGAAGATGGCGTGACAAGCTAGACAAATTCAGAAAGTTCTGGCTCATGATAGAGAGGTCTGGTGAATTTTAGAGAATGTCTTTGTCCATTGACGGACGCTAAATGGATGATGATGACTTTCTGTGTAAAATTAGTATCATGGAAAAGGCAATTCTCATAGGCAATCTCTGACTCCAGTCAGTTCAGCAAATAGAGGTGCGTGGAGGTGGGGATAGAAAAAATTAGACCCTTTCTTCCCTGTTTGGCTGTAGGTTTGAAATATGATGGCCATAGGCAAGTTTCATTTTAATTTGATATTACAAACTGTGCTTGTTGCCATAGTTTGTTTAAGAAATCTGAGAAAATATTTGACAAATTGGTACACGGTGAGGAAAATTTTTTTCTGTTTTTTCAATAAGTTATTATTTGAGAACCAAAAATTTATTTCCCAGTCAATGATCTATGATTGAAAATTGATAGGTGAGCAAACCCCTCAAATTGCAGTCACAAATACTGCTGTTTCAACCCTTTTGGTTGGTCATTGCTACTCTGGATATGTCCGCTGCTACAGGTACTGAAAGGTTGGCCACATGATGCATCACTGTTATGCTAAGATGGAAGACCGCAATATATACAGTTGGCTTGATCATATTGTTTGTCAGTATGACAAAGAATTCAGGAATAGAGGTCATTTTGACTACAGAATCTTTGGGCATATCTGGCGAGATTGCCCTTCCATGGTCATTAGGATTAGATAGTTACCAATATGGGAAATCAAGCCAGATCATAAAAGGATGTCCTGGACTACGGATGTTCATTGATATGCCAGTTCTATCGCTGCCAGTGGCCCCAGTGCGCACAAAAGGATTTGGAACTGGGATTTTCATTATTATTATTATTTGGAATCTCATACCAGTTGCCTGGTGGTAACCGCTGGAGTTTGAGTGACAGCAAGTCTCCTCAAGTCTCCAGCCCTCCTCTCCTAGTACTCATAGGTCGCAGTAATTCTACGATTTACAGTTTCACACTGGTTGCCCAGTGGTTATCGCTGAAGGCTGAGTGACAATGAGTCTCCTCAGGTCCTCAGCTAACGTCTCCTCCCTCTTTCGCATATCATGACAGAGCTACTATTCGTTGCAGTACTTATATCTCTAGCACCTTCCTCAGTATCTGTGCAGTTCCCAGTAGTGATGTGGTCTGTACGGTCTCTATCCTCCCCCTAATCCCGATCTCCTCCAGTCTCCCCCTCAGCGTTTTAGGGACAGTTCCTAGTGCGCCCACTATGACCGGTACTACCCTAGTTTTCATGTTCCACATTTTCCTTAACTCCCTTGCTAGGTCCTGGTATTTTTCCCTTTTTCCACCCTCCTTCTTTCTTACTCTATGGTCCGCAGGTACAGCAACGTCTACTATTTGGCAGGCCCTCCTTTTTTTGTCTACTATTACTAAGTCCGGTCTCCTTGCCTGGATGAGGTGGTCAGTTTGGATGTCAAAGTCCCAGAGTAGTTTGTGGTTGTCATTCTCCAAAACTGCCTCTGGCTTGTGCTGATACCACTTTTCCACATGGTTGAATCCCATTTGTTTACTTAGTTCCCAGTGTATCATCGTTGCTACTCTATCGTGTCTATGCTTATACTCCTTCTGGGCGAGTTGACTACATTCACTAGTTATGTGGTTTACTGTCTCATCTCTTTCACCGCACATGCGGCATTTGCTGTTTGTCTGTGTTCTGTCGATTTTTGCTTTTATGTAGTTTGTCCTTATGCTTTTGTTTTGGGCTGCCATGATGAGCAATTCTGTTTCTCTCTTAAGGTTCCCCTTTCGTAACCACGTCCATGATTTCTCGTCTGCTATATCTTTTATCTGTCTTTTAAACTCGCCGTACAATTTTTTCCCTTCCCACTTTTCTTTTCTAGTTTGCTGTACTGTTCCATTGTTTTCTACTTTATTGTTTGCTGCACTATCTCTCACGCTCTTTATGATTTCTTCACTATTTGTTTGCACATATCTTTCTAGGACTGTTTTAGCTCTCTGGACACAATCTTCTATGCTGATGAGCCCCCTACCACCTTCTTTTCTCTTAACGTATAGTCTATCTGTATCATCTCTAGGGTGTAATGCTTTATGCATCGTCATAAGTTTCCTTGTTCGCCTATCCATTGATTGGAGCTCTTCCTTTGTCCATCCTAGGAATGGTCCTGTATATCTAACTACTGACACAGCCCAGGTGTTCATTCCTTTTATTAGATTTCTGCTGTTTAATTTGGTTTCTAATATTTTCCTTATCCTTCTGAGGTATTCTCTCTTAATTTTCTCCTTCATCTCTTCCCGTTTTATTGTGTCACATTCAAGGACACCTAGGTACTTGTATCGGTCTTGTGCAGTCAATGCCCTAATCTTGCTGTTGTCTGGAAGTTCAATTCCCTCAGTCATTGAAAGCCTTCCTTTGTGCATCACCATGATTGCGCATTTTTCTATCCCAAACTCCATTCCTATGTCCTCACTATATTCCCTTACTTCATTGAACAGAGTCTCAAGCTCTCCCCTGTTTTTTGCGAACAATTTTATATCGTCCATGTACATTAAGTGGTTGACCTTTCCTTTTGTTTTAGAGAAGTGGTATCCTTTGCTGTTTTTCAGGATTCTGTTAAGCGGTATCATTGTTAGAACAAATAATAGTGGGGACAACGAGTCTCCTTGGAAGATTCCCCTTTTTATCCCTACCTCGGCTAGTTTGTCCCCTGCGGCTGTCAAATCTACTTTCCAGTCTTCCATTGAATTACCAATGAATTTAACCACCGGTTCGCTAATTTTGAACATTTTAAGGCATTCGAGTATCCAGCTATGTGGAATCATATCGTATGCCTTTTTGTAATCTATCCATCCCATTGCGATATTCTTTCTCCTTTTCCTTACTTCTTTTAAGATCATCTGGTCTATGTAGAGTAAATCGTTTGCCCCTTTGGTTCCTATCCTACACCCTTTCTGTTCTTCTGGTAGTAGTCCCCTTCTATCCATTGACATGTATATTCTCTCTGCTATTTGCCCGGTCAGGATTTTCCACATAAGTGAAAAGCACGTGATTGGTCTATAGTTGCTTGCTATGTTCCCCTTTCCCGGGTCTTTTTGGATGAGAGTGGTTCTGCCTTTCGTCATCCATTCTGGTGCTTTGCCTTCGTTTAGACAATTTTGGAGTAGGTGAATGAGTCTGCCGTGTAACGTGATGAATTTATTATTATTATTATTATTATTATTATTATTATTTCAAATGCTAAATAACGAAAGATGAAGCATCACACACACTACAAAAATGAAAAGGAAAATACAAGCAGAAAAAGGATCCTGGATGAACCCGTCATTGAGATATAGAGCAGAGACAAAAGATACAAGGAATTAATCGCTCATCCCCTGTAAAATATCTCACCTCACAGTAACCATGGAGTTCGATAGTCTTAAAGTAGCCAAGTGGTATTCTGAGAATGCTCAACAATGGACCTGAAGTAGCCAGTTTACAGATGCAAGTACAGAGACCAGGAAACAACTTAAAGACTAAGGCCACACTCCAGTGTATTTCATGTAATACATTGGAAAAATGAATGAAAGAAGGTTCCCTGATTGAGTCAGAAAAATTGATATACAGTGAATGTCTGAATATGCCAGACATAGCTCTCAAGGTAGTGCCAATCGGTCTGAAGGATGTTGAAAGTACTAACTAGAGAGGTTGATTGTCCAATGATAGACCGAAAATGAACCGATATATGGAGAATGGAGCTGGCTAGTATCACCGTTGGGCTATGTGGTCAAAATACCAGAAATTATTTTACACAGTGGAAATTCCTGAAATTTAAAAAAAAATGCTCATTCATTTCATGTAGATTTTCTCTTTATCTGAATTAATGAACTTGAACGTCATCTAAAATGTAATCCAGAAGCAAGTGAATGAATCAACTAACAAACTTTCCTCTTAAAAAGATGAAATTGAATGTCAGCTGAAACGTAACCCAGAAGTCCCTGCACAAATCAAGCAAAAGTCCAATATAGCAGGGACTCTGCTTTAGAAGTACCTAGTAGTACAATGTTGTGGATGAAAATGTAGAGGAAGTTCTTATCTGTGTCAAAAGCAATCCATACTTTACTGATCCGAAGATGATTGAAATATGTCATTGCAAGTCCAACAACATCTATATCAATTGTTCTTATTATGATGTCCTCACTTGCTGCATCAGCTGAAATGATGATTCTTGAGTCAACTTCTTCATGCTGGCATAAAGACAGGTAATTCACATCAATGACTGCTGGGTGGCATAATACAATTTCTCTATCTGTGACATATGGTTCAACATCACCATGAACAGCCTGCAAAACTTGATCACTAAGAAAAGCAAACAACTCTTTTTTGTCATCTCGCAGGAATTGGAACCAGTTTTAAGGAGTTTTGTTTTTCCAGTGACCCAATGTCTAACACCAAACCCTTGTCACTCACATGTATATGCTTTTAAACTCTCTGCAAGATAGATATTCTAAACTAGCTCAATGCGATGAACACTCTGAAGTTGCTTTCTGATGTATAGAACAAACACGTCCGTAGCGTAATCATTGAATGTCTTGCTACTTTTAGGAAATGAAAAGTGAACCACTGCAGGTCTATCAAGTGTCACAGTGTCTGCTGATGGTGAGTCTGAAACAATTCTATATTGATATTTGAGTTAGTCAAACTTATCGCTAAATCTTAGGGTACCATGATTTGACAAGGATGGTGGATATGTATGATTCTCATGGATGAAGGTCATCAAGGTTCATGGGTCTGGATTAACAAAAAAGCATACAAACAGTCTGATGGATCAGGTTCATCTTGAAGTGCAGCTAACTGAATTTGGTATTTTCCTCTCATGCAACTGAATAGTGCAATGTTGTTCTGGAATATTACATCTGTTGTTACCTTTGATCCGTTTATCAACCAATCTTGACAAAACTCCTGGTATCCTTTCTGACCAATGTCTTGCACATTTTTTATTGTGTTGACTACACTACTATCAACAATATCTTATCATCATCATCAGTCTTTTAACGTCTGTTGTTGGACACAGACCTTCCCCAGGATCTGCCATATTTCTCTATCATTGCGGAGCCAGTATTTTCTGAATTTGTCAAGTTCATCTCTCCATCTTGTATTTTGTCGGCATTGGTTTAGCATGTGGTCTCTGAGGATCCATGTTGTGAATCGTGATGTCAATTGGTCTTTCATTCTCGCAGTATGACTAGCCCATTGCCATTTAAGTTTTCTTATGGATTCTATGATGTCTCTGACCCCCGTTTTCTTTCTGATATATAGTCGTGATCTCTCCATGTGAGGTTGTGCATGATTCTCTCATGCACACGCTGCATGCTTCTCAGTTTGCAGTTTTGTCTCCTGGTTAGGTTCCATGTTTCAGCTCCATAAGTGACTATTGGGAGGATGCATTGGTTGTATACTCTTCTTTTTAGGATTATTGGGATTGTCTTGTTTTTGAAGGTTGAGCTTGCTTTGCCGAAGGCTTGCTATCCAAGGGTGATTCTTTGCTTGATTTCTTCTTCTTATGTGGGTTTCATAGAGATTTATTGTCCTAAATAGATGTAGTGGTCTACTTTCCCTGGTTTTGCATCTTTGATTTTGACAGTTATGTCTTTATTCTTGATGCGATTGTTACACATGACTTTTATTTTACTGAAGTTCATGTGTAGTCCAACTCTTTTGCTTTCTTCGTTTAGTTCACCTAGCATTAGTTGGAGGTTGTATAGGTTCTCTACAAAGAGGACAATGTCGTCTGCTAATCTGAGGTTGCTCAGATATTCGCCGTTTTTTTTTATTCCTCTATTTTCCCAGTCCAGGTTACAGAAGATCATCTCGAGGTAGGCTGTTAAGTTTGGGTGAACTGGTATTGCCTTGTCTCACTCCTTTTTGGAGTTGGAAGGGTTCAGAATCTTTATGTAGCCTGATAAAGGAGTTGCTGTGATTGGATATATGTTACAGTACTCTGACATATACAGGGTCTACACTTATAGAATGTCAACACTTCTTGAAGTCCATAAATGCTACGGCAAGTGGCATTTTGTATTCTGCTGCTTTCTCTTTCTGCCATTTCATTGAATGGAGATGGTCCATGGTCGCTTCTTCTAAATCCAGTTGGTTCCTGTGGTTGGTTTTCATCTAACGTTTTAGTGATCTGGATGGTGGTGATTTTTGTGAAAAGTTGAGTACGCTTATAGGTGCGTAGTTGTTGAGGTTTCTTTTTTTATGTAGAAGCATCATGATGGCCGTGTTCCAGTTTTCTGGGACTCTACTCTCTCTTAGACACAAGTTGAACAGATCAGCAAGTTTTTTTGTAAATGATCTGACCAGCTTTTTTGAGTAAATTTCCCATGTCTTTGATAGCTGCTACCGAAGATTATACACGATCGTAGAATTTCTTTTGCACAGAATGAATTTGCTTGATCATCCTGAAAACTTTCTTCAATGATGTGCTACAGTTTGAGTGCACCAACTTATCAGTGCCTGAATGCAGATAGGTTTTCTCTCAGGCTGATGACTCAACTAGTTTCTTTCAGAAATCTGATATTCTGTTCCTATCCATGACCCATAGCTATTCCTAATGAAATATCTTTACTATTATGAATAACAGAGTCATCATTCTGCTAGACTCTGGTGTTGTTTAGGGATAGTTGCTGAGGCATGAACATGAACATTGCAAAAAAACAAGGAGTAAGTTTGCACCAGGCCTCAACATACAGGCCAAAGGGACCATCATACTGCACTCTTACACAAGTCAAGATGGTCAGTTGTAGTTCCAGGGCTAGGTTCCAATATTTGAATTGTGAACATTCATTGGATAGAGTTTCTCAGTAGTTATTGATATATTGCGTATCAATTTTGATGCTTGTAGAGAAAAGTGCACAAAGATTTTTTTTTTTTGCCCCTCATAGACTACACTACAGTGAAAGCTCAAGCTCTGAAGTTTGGTCTCAACTGCACTTTATTGAAGAGCCTAATAAATCACAGGTTTAAGGATGGGACATCCTATTAGAGAGGCTGTGTTGAGCCTCCCATAACCACAGGAAAATGCCTGTATACTTCAATATCAATATCAATTGATTGTCACATCAACACATACTGGAAAAATGCCATCTGTCTTTGTAGAGTTTGCAAAATTTTGTGACTTTTTTCTGTTTCTTTATGTGAATAATTATGTAGTTTTGTTTTCTCATATGCGTACAATTATTTTATTTTGTATTTATTTGTAAAATTATATCATTCTTTGGTTTACTTTAACAAATTACTTTATTGTCTTTGCAAAGATAGTAAAATGTATTGATATTTAAAGATTGCTTTTGTGTGTTTTTCTTGAGTGGGGACACAACAAAGCAATTGTGCTTCATTTAAGACAAAAATCTTTAAATAAAAAGTCATTCTTGTACCTTTTCTCATTGAAAGCATATAGTTTGGGAAATGAGTAGAGGTAGATTTGAAAAAAGCCCCAAGAGTGTAATTCTAGGGTAGCAGATACCCTGCTCTACACCCTTTTGACCACTTCTCTATCTCTATGAAAGAATTGATTGCACAATCATATCACTCACCACAAAGCAGGATGGAACCTAGAAAGGAGAATTGGAGGTAAATAAAAAAGATAAGAAAACAGAGGTGGGGAACAAAAAGGATGAAGGGGAAGATGAGAAGGGACAGAAATCAAAGGTGGTATGAGATCCTTATATATATATAAACTTGGATGTATGTTTGTATGCACATATGAGCAAAATAGAAATAGAGATATTCAAAATTTTTCATGACCAAATCAGACATGAACTTACAACTTAGCTGTTGGCAGTTGGATGTTCTAATGATTGTCACATCAACACATACTGGAAAAATGCCATCAAATATCAAGTCAAATTCTTGATTCAATAGTATCATTATTTTTTTCACAATACTTTCTATTTCTATTCATATGATTTCAAAAAATATAACTCCTGTCAAGACTAAATAAAATTTGACAAAAAAATATCATGATGATGACATTGAGGCAGTTCTGAAATTTTGCATTTAAAAATGAACACAAATTCTCTTTGTTAGCTCTCTTGAGGATCTTCTGGCTTTGGCCTCTCTGAGTTTGTTACATAATCAAAATGAAGGTCAAATTTAGTCAGTGAGAAATTCTGAGTTAAATACTTAGGCCTAATTATGGTTATTTGGGAAAATGAAAAATAATATACCACCTTAAAGTCAAATTATTCACTACCACTTTTAATGTTAAAATTTGTTTTCAACAATGCTTTTCTTTGTTCTGGTAACAAATCAGTTGAGCAAACATAATTATAATTCATGATGTCAACAAAGCTACCCTATAAAATCTTATCTGAATTATATTTTGACTTTAGTCAACAACATATCCATAAAAATCAGATAACAATAATTTTCACAAGAATTTCTTTTGCTTTCAATCAATAACATTGTTTCCTCCTTTGCAAAAAAATATTTTTTAAGCGTTCATGAGGGGGCTTCTATTTACATTGTCACTATAATGTTGAACTAAACTATTACTTTCAACTTCAAAGTAATCGGTTATTTCCATTATTTCCTTTTGATACTTCCTTATTTGTAAAAAATATCTTATTTAGAGTGGAGAGGAATTCTGTTAAGATTTCATGTTATCAGAATCTTAAAACAAAAATTCTGCTCTCAAACATTTTGATGATGGTGACAAAAAAAGCTGTGTGGACTACGTAGAGCTGACCAATGATGCTTGCAGGCTGTCCAAGTGTGCATGTGAGTCTGGCTAAGGGTGGACTACACTTATGCTAAGATTTAATTGTACAACCTGCCGGTTACTTGACTCAAAAAAAATTTGGTTCATGCCTACCTATTTGATTGTATTGTGTAAGAAGATATTTATTCAGGAACGTTACATTATTCGCTCTGGGCAATGCAGAATTTCCTGTTAGTCTCAAAAAGTATCCAATGAAGTAAAGAAAGAAAAGAAAGAGAAATTATGTGAGAAAATAAATGTAATAAAAGAAAAGATAACAAGTGTAGTAACAGAATAAATAAATGATATAAAGGAAGAAGAAGAAAAAACAAATTAAGCAAAGCAAAATATGAGAAAGAAAAGAAAGAAATAATGGGAAAAATCAAAAGGCAGTACAAAATAAAAGAAAAATATGAATAAAAAAAGAAACAAAAATAGAAATATAAATAACTAAAAGAAAAACCTTGCTAATGGTCCAAAATACTTGTTCCTCCAGGACAGCATCTGGAGCAATCTTCATGTCATTTATTCCTGCCACCCATTCTGTGAACTGATGCCATTCCATCACAGATCTCAGGTCTCAATATTCTAACAATGGTTTATCCATATTCCTTTTTTTTTTCGTCTGTTGTCTTATAATTTCAGGTTCATTTACTGAATTCAATTTGGCCAGGGCGAGTAAATACACTGACAAGTAAATTACAAAGATCTAGGATTCACTGAAAAAAAAAAAATTGAAAAATACATAGATAAAAAAAACAAAACAGAATTCTTCACATTAGTCCTAAATGAAGTTGTGATCACTTTGTATTTCACCACAGCATTCTTCCAATCCTTAGTTCAAATTCTTCCATCATATACATATATATATATATATATATATATATATATATATATATATATATATATATATATATATATATATATATATATATATATATATATCCTTGATCTCACTACCTATGAAAACCTTTGTATGGTATTTCATTTGCACAAATTGTAGCCATCAAACTTTCCATGACCATTAAGGATAGCCAATACAAAGTTCCTTGACCCCATCTTTTATATATTCAACTTACCCATTCAGTCTAATTCTAATCCACCACCCCACAACCCTGACAGCTTATGGCCCCTCCAAGACCTACTACTGCAACAATTATATCGCGCAGCAGACCAACACAGACTTCACTGCAGACAAAGCCAAGTCCCACACATCATGATGACCCTAAAGGAATCCTTATCCTTGTTTCCTATTTTTGCTTCCAAAGCAAAACATTTGATGTTAAATTCATTTTCTATGGAAAACTTCTTAATACTGGAAGGTACACACATACACACACCACATGCTACTGAAGGTGGGAACCCCTCCTAAAACATGTATAGCACACTAAACAATTAATTTATGGATAATTGATTAATAAACAAAGTCTCTTTATACTCTTACTCTTGAGTCTCTCTTATTTTCTATTGATTGTATATATTCATATATATATATATATTTACATATATGTGCGTGTGTGAATTTAGAGGATTGATTGGTAAGTATTCATTCACAGAATCAATTGTCATTTGCCATCAGAATAAGGCATACTGCCTTGAATAAGATAAAGATAAACAAAACAAAACAAATAGGAAGATAGATAGATAGACAGATTGATAGATATGAATTTGGTGGAATAAATTGATTGGTAGAGAGATAGATAGATAGATATCTCTCAAAAATGAATCATCATAATCCATGTGTGTACCAGAATTAATTGTCTCAAATTATCTTTAAAAAATACATTTTAGCCGAAATCATCTAAAAATTACCAGTGCAAGACTTAAGCACGGTTGGTCCAGAATAATCATAGACACCTAAAAATGTATTTTCTTTTTTAGGAAAAGTTTTCAGATGATGTTTAGTGATGTACTCATGCAAATTTTCAAGGTTATAGCTTATAAAATTTGACTAATAGCATCCGGTGAGAGGAATCCGTTGCCCACTTGCCTGGTTGGTTGGGCGATTTATGAGGCTATGGTGATCTGATAGATAGATATGAATTGAGTTTGATCTGATAGATAGATATGAATTGAGTTTGAGAGATAAATTGATAATGAACATTATGAAATAGATAGATAACTCTTCCCACAGATTCATGATTACAATTTATATTTATACAATGTTCATGATGACTTGCAAATGTTATTGATGTGTGCTTACTTACTTAATGAAATTATGGTTTCAAAATCAAGACAAGAATATACTTTTCAACAAATTTATACGAGTATAAAATACAGTAATTACTATCTGCTCTTTGCTAATGGGGTACGTAGTATTTTTTTGTTGTGCTTTGAAAATGAGACAAAAACAAAAAAAATTGTGCATGTTTTCATTATTTTTTTTTTGTAACATCACTTCAGTTTGATTTTTGTCCTTTACAAAACTAAAATAAGTAAGAAACAGTGATTATAGGATTTATTTGATATTTAATTAATGATTTGAAGTGAAATTTACTCCTCCCAAAACCCATAAGAAACTCTCGGAAGAAATCAAAAATCCCATGAAAAAACACAGGAACCTCAAGTCACCAACAACAACAACAAAAGACACATTAGAGGCAACAGAGCTCAGCTGAACCATTCAAATACACAACAACTATTGGCCAATAAGCCTACTCAACTGTATCTACAAACTCTTCATCAAAGTGATCACCAACCAATTCACCAAAATGATGAAAATTAACCTCGGGAACAAACACCAAGAGAGAAAAATTAATGCAACTGAACTAAATAAAATGACCCAGAAGAAACAAAGACAAAAGGATATACACATTCAGCAATCATCAGAACAATTATCAAAAAGGCTAGACTACATGGAAACTTTCAACTTTCAACTAAAAAAGGAGTGAGGCAATGTAATACCAGCTCCCCAAAACTTTTTCCAGCCTGCTTTGAGATGATCCTCCGAAACCTAGAATAGGAACGCAAGGGAATCAGGATAGACAGTGAATACCCAAGTAAGCTCAGATTTGCCGACTACATTGTCCTCTTTGACTAGAACTGTCATAATCTCCAAATAATGCTAAATGAAGTAAATGAAGCATGCAAGAAAGTTCACCTCCACATGAACTTTAGCCAAACAAACGGACAGCATACATGTTGGGGACAATGACACAACAATCAAAATCAAAAATGCAAAGCTGCTTAAAGTAGACCACTACATCTACCTGGGACAGCAAGTCCCCATGAAGTCAACAAAAGAAGAATAAATGAAGCAAAAAATCACACAAGGTTGGCAAGTCTTGGGGAAGGTCTATGTCCAACAACGGATTTTAACACAAAATATGTTTCAATTAAGATAATCAAATAATTTAAAAACCTATAATGATGACTATTGCCATGCTTAATACTTTAAAAGTATTTAAAAGATAACTTATAAGTATATACTATGGATTTTTTCTTCTAAAATATGATTTTCCTCACAAAAATGCTATTTTTCATCACTGTTACCCCCTACATTTTGTTCACTACCAGATATCTATTACAATCTATTTATTACATTCACGATAATGTTGTAACTTCAATTAAGTCTTATACATGAAATACATGTGGATTCAAATTTTCCCCACAACCACACGGGAAGCAGTGTTACTAAAAATAGATGACCTATATTCAGTAGAGTGGTGACCTGAAAATCACCAATCACATGATATGACATTGATGGGGAAAAAAGATGCTACATTGACCAACACTAAGATAGATGGGAGGAAATACTCTTGAAAAACACAATGTTATCATTGGAGAACCCAGAGAATACCAAGCAGAATAATAACGTAAAATGTATAGGGTTGGATAGATCTACTTTTTTGACTGATAATGCTATCAGGATTTTTTCCAGAACTTCTTGGGAAGCTACACCAGTGGTTAATATGTCTCCTACATACCAATGAATTACCATTGCATCATATTTTACTAGAGTCAATAGTATAGCAAAAAGTCCTGATGAATTTGAAGGTCCAATTTGTATAACACTCAATGGTTTGGAGTCAGAGTGGGGAGTGGAAGATTCTCAGTCTTACCTAATTGTCATTTCCCTGAAATACCAGATGATTTTGTTGATTGTATCATGTGAATGGAATATGTTGGGCAGAAATAACTGGAACAGTTGACAAAAATTTAGTTATTTAAATTAATTAACTCTTATTGTAGGATCAAAAAAAAATTTGTGGCCAGAGAAAAAAGTGAAGTAAGCATAGATGGAATTGAACCTGCTGAGTTGTATTCGGCATTTTATTTCAAATCAAAAAGAACCATAAGATTACAGATGGCTGCCCAAATTTCTTCTCCATTTCAGAAAGAGCAAGGAAATTCCCACACATTAGAATTAGAAACATTGCTCTGAATATCCCCCATCAAAATGCTTTCTTCTGTCATCCAGAAAACATTATCTTGAGTATGTGTGCTGATACAGGAGAGGGACAAAACTGTGAACATGGTCCTGAAAATGAAATGTCCAAAAAAGGAAATGTCTGATGATTTGCAGTCTCTATTTGAAGATTTTCATTATGCTGAATTAGATAGCAATGATGATGATAACACCTTATTTCAGAGAGACACTTCAGTGAAAAAATTCACTCTTCCCATCATCAATTTAATGGCAGCATCCAATAATGAGACCTATCCAGAACTTGACAAACTCCTCCTTTAATTGCAGACATATCAAGAGAGGAAATTGATAATATCAGACTATCTCCTCTAACATTGCAACAAACCAGTCATAACCATGGCATTGGATGCCATGTCAAGTAGGTAACTGAAGCAGTAAGCCTACTTATAGGCTTTATAAGACAAAAAATAAAATCAAGAAAATTAAAGTCATTCAACAGCAGACAGCAATTCTATTGATAAATTAATTACTGCTTGCTAATTTGCTTTGGGTTTTGTGATTTGTTGATTGCTGCATCTTAATTTACCTCCTATTTTGTCATCATATTTTTATGGAGATTTAAAGAATAAACATTGACTTAGTATATATAACTAACATAACAGTTAGATATATAGAATTGTGCCTCATGATTCTCTTGATGGAATTTTTTTTTTTCTAAATTAAATTTCGTTTTTCATATTTTCAGGTAAGACAAGTGTTTTTGTTTTTTTAATTAAAAATGTGCAAAATACTTTTGGATAGCAAAGTGGGTAATAATGATATATTCCTAAAACAGATTTGTCTCATATTTTATTGTACTTATATATATATATATATATATATATATGCAGCCACATATATACAGGAATTTATATGTGAGTGTTCTTCCGAGAGTCTATAAGCATAAATATATTGTATATTTTATAACATGCTATTCTACTTTCTTTATCATCATTCTTTTCCAGGTTTACTTTCAGAACTATATGAAGAGATTGTACTATTTTAAAGCTGTTTGTTTAGCCATTTCCCACAACCACCAAAGAAAAAATCATCTTCAAATTCATAGAGAACAATATTTAATTTTGGAAAAAGTGCAGTGGAATTTAGGCAATGAATACCTGGGGCTTAGAATGATGATGCAAGTGGTGTGCATAGTTTGAAAATTGAGCTCAAGGACAGAGAATACTATGGAAGACCACAACTGAAAACTGATGAATTGGAGGAACTTTTGAAAGATGATACAGTTAAAGCAATATGTGAACTTACAGAAATAATGGAGATGAATCCGTCAACTTGAGTGAATGATGCATTGAAACAGAAACTACTTTTTTCTGGATAAAGAAGATTTTGATGAATGACAACATCTGTTCTCATGCTGTAAATTTGACATAGCTAATGCTCATAGAGCTGGAATGGCAAGTTCTTTTTCAGGCACGAATGCAATTTTCAGACTTTTCCCCTTGAAAAAATCATTTATTTTACTTCATGCAACACTGCTTGTCTGGTCAACAGTTGCAACAAGTTAAAGATATTGAAAAATTTCTCAATGAAATCATCGAATTAAATCAGAATTTTTCTTTTCTGGTGGAATGCACAATTTTACTGAATGGTGATGCAAGGTTAAGTAAGTCAAAGAAAATACTTTGATGAATGAATTATGCAATGAAAGAATGTATATAAATAAATTTTGTCCAAAAATGGTTAGAAACTATTCCTGCTTTATCCTTTACTCTAAAGTTATTTCCTCTTAGAAACCATCAACCAAAACTGCCTAAACTGTCAACATTGGTTTCTTCAGTTTTTAAGTTGAACTGGCTGGCTGGCTGGCTATGTATGCGGGTATATATATATCATGCATACAGGCAGCACTAATAGAGCTAGAGGGCTGAAAATCTGAACATGTAATCCTCATTATGTCCACACATCTTTTCAGACTTTTTTAGTGATCAGTTGGCCAACAAAAAGTAAAAGACTTGTTCATTGAACAACCGTTTGACACTTTTTTTCTTATTCATAACCCATTAGATGGTATGCCACTATAAACATTGGTCACATGGCAATCTCTATGGAGTGACTGACCAGACCTGTCTATATTCCTTATGACAAATCTCAGATAAGGTTTCCTCTTGCATCAATTTTGAGCTCTGGAATCAATTCAATATTTTGAATAAAGCTGCTGTCATAGATTTTTCTTCACATCAAAGTAATTTTAAAGCAGTGCTTTGATAGCTACCTTCAATGAATATGTGTTTGTATATCAATGCGGAGGAACTTGTAAGTTCGTGCTGTTTCTCAGTGGTGTCACTCGGCAACTGGAAGCATTCTACCATTACCTTTTGTCTGCTAAGGCTCTTCTATATATATCAGCAGGTAGATATAGAAGCAGATGGTAAAGAACAGTGAAATTGGTATATCTTGAAAGAGAACATTACAAGGGTGCAGTGAATAACAAACAAGATACAAGTGGATTAGGCTGCAAAGTATTTAATGCATGAAATCAATTCGAATGAATTTAATGAATCAAAATTGAAAATTTCAATTGGAGCGATGAGCCCAGAAGTTCATTAGTGGTTTGAACAAAAGGGTCAATGTGATTTGTCAAGGATCAGTAGTGTTTAAACGAATCAAATTGGAAATTTCAATTTATGTTTTCATTTCATTCTGTTTTCCGCTTTAGTAATTGGAATCCAAATCATTTCAGATGCCGTGTTTACAGCTGTTGTGATTGGAATTCAAATCATTTCAGATTTTGGCTGCGTATCTGAAAATAATTAATTTTTACTAATTGTCCTGACACAGAGTTATTTACTCAATTTTTCATCTGAAATTTCAACTGTATAATATTCTATCTATGTGTTTAATATTTATCATTGAATTAAGTTCATTGATAAGAAAGGAGATTATGTTGAAAAATAAAAATCTATTGTGTAAAAAAATCATTACCTGCTGACTTATTGATATATATATGCATATGTATATGTATATATACATATATATATACATATATATATATATATATATATATATATATATATGTATATATATATATATATATATATATATACATATATATATATATATGTATATGAGTGTGTGTGTGTGTGTGTGTGTGTGTGCATGTATTGACTGAATATTTAAATTTTGTCTGTGACAATGGTATACACTCATTATGTTTTATTCAGTTCCACTGATGAACAATGAGACTAGGCCTTATAACTGCATATATACCCAGAAGATAAGTTCCACTATGTTTTGAAATCTGACAGTTGGAGTTAGTCGTAATTATTTACCTTGCATGCATTATATGATATTGTTTTATCAAGGTTTGTTAACTTGGGTTACATTACAATTAGTTGCTTTTGATATCAATTGTTCTCTGATGTTTGTTTTTTTTCTTTACTTGATTCAACCTTAAGTATTGAGCATTTACCTATATATATATATATGTATATATATATATATATATATATATATATATATATATATATATATATATATATATACATAAATAAATAATCATATGTGTATATATGCATATATATATATATATATACATATATATATATATATATATATATATATATATATATATATATATAATGTGAAAAATATTTATCTATATATACATATATTTGCATGAGTGTACATACATACATACATGCATACATAAGAGTAATGTATTTTTATGATTCATAGTTTATATCTTCCCATACACACACAAACACACACATACACATAAATATGAATTTGTATACCTTATGATAAATTGATAAGAATATGACCATCTTAAATATACATGGTTTAACATATCTATACACAGACATATACATATGAGTATGATTTGATGTGTACATATATGCATGTAACTATGTATTTATATGTGTGAGTGTGTGTGTTGTATATATATATATTATTCATCTGTCTGTATAGTGAGAAAAAATGATATTGTGATAGACACAAAGAAGTCAAGATAATATATTTTGTGTCTATGCCTGGGGACTTAACAGAACAGTCTTATTTAAATAAACACAGAATAAGTCTGCCCAATCTCCTTTTCATGATTCCAAAAGAAATCTGTTATTCTTCTTCAGCCTCTCATCTTTGAAAAGGGGATGTGATTAGCAGTTTAAATAACAGCAATCACGCACTGGGTGCATGCAAATACTTTTTACTTGGTGCACCAATGGAGCTCTAATGAAGGTCCCCAAGGCCAAACTCTAGATTTGTTTTGAGATAAATAATAGCGTCTGTCTAGCAGCAAATATTATAAGCCTGATTTCTTTTATTCCTTTCGTTTTTTTGCTTTCTCTACAAGTACACAAGATGGGTGAGAACTAACTTCCCATTAGAATTTGTATGTAAGTTCTGTAAATATTGCTCTATTTTCATGACTTTTTTTGTGGGGGTGACGAAGAATAAGGTGTAGTGGACAAAACCACAAACTCTGGATCAACAGAAGGAGTGCATTGAATATGTTATGGCCAACAAACTGCCTTACTTCTTGCAAAGGTCAATCAAGGCCATACCGGAATGCTCAGAGAAATTGGTGGACAACATTGAATTCTGACAAAGCAGGCTAACTACACCATTGTATGGTCCAAAGTAAAGCTTGTTTGAACACAACCATCTATAAGATAATTAGATAAAAAGTTGAATAGAAAGGTTTTTTTCACCATCCAGGTTTACTTAAATGAACACAAGGGATGAAGATAACTCAGAAAGATACTTTTAAATTGACAACATTTGATCAAGAAACAAGATAGTATGACTGATTTTTCATATTTCAATGCTCATTTATATTATTTTCAAAATATCATACATATGTATTTATCTAATCTCTCATGTTTCCAAATTGTACACAGAACACACAAAAATATAGATACATAAATCCATGTATATAAACAGGATTAGCGCTTTAGTAAAAATTTTGGATTTTCAAATCGTATACACGTATAAAGATGTGAATACATATTCATTCATACCAGCAGGAATATCTCACATCATTCCTGTAAAAATATAGGCTCTTTGAATTGTCCACATGTATAAAAATATAAATGCATATTCATTCATACCAGGAGAACTATCTCACATTGCCCAAGTGGAAATGTTGGCTCTTTGAATTGTCCATATATAAAAATATGAATACGTATTCATTCTTATAATATCACATTACTCCGCTAAAAATCTTGGCTCTTTGAATTGTCTATATATATGAAAATATAGAGACATATTCATTCATACCTGCGGGATTATCTCATATTGCTCAAGTAAAAATCTTGACTATTTGAATTGTCCAGTTATATAAAAATATAAATACATACCCATTCATACCAACAGGATTTTCTCTCATAACATCAGTAAAAATGTTGGTTCTTTGAATTGATCATATGTATACAAATATGAATACATATCCATTTATACCAGTAGAATTATTTTACATTATTCCTGTAAAAATATCGGCTCTTTGAATCGTCCACCTATATGAAAATATAAATCTATATTCATTTATACCAGCAGGATTATTTCATATTGCTCCAGTAAAAATGCTGGCTCTTTGAAGTGTCTATACATAAAACTATGATTACATATTTATTCATACCAGCAGTATTATTTCATGTTGCTCCAGTGAAAATCTTGACTGTGTGGATTGTCTATGTGTATAAAAATATAGATTCATATTCATTTTTACCAGCAAAATTTTTTCACATTGCTAGTGTGAGAATCCTGGCTCTTTGAATTATCTGCCGACATGAAAAAAATGAATATAAAAATATGAATACATATTCATCCTTACCGGCAGAATTATTTCACATTGCTCCAGTAAAAATGTGGGTTCTTTGAATCATCCACTTATATCAAAATATAGATGAATATTCATTTTCACAGGCAAGATTATCTCATATTGCTCGAATAATAATTATGGCTCTTTCAATTATCTATACATATAAACCTATGAATAATTATCCATCTTTACCAGAAAAATTACTCGCATTGCCCGGGTAAAAATGTTGGCTCTCTGAATCGTCCACATGTATAGAAATATAAATACACATTCATTTATACCAGCAGAATTGAATCACATTGCTCCACTAAAAATCTTGGCTCCTTGAATTGTCCACTTATATAAAATATAAATGCATATTCATTCATACCAGCAGAATGATTTCACATTACTCCAATGAAAATCATGACCCTTAATAGTCCACATATATCAAAATAAAAATACATATTCATTCATACCAGTAGAACTATCTCACACTTGCAGTAAAAATCTTGGCTCCTTGAATTGTCCACTTATATAAAATATAAATGCATATTCATTCATACCAGCAGAATGATTTCACATTACTCCAATGAAAATCATGACCCTTAATAGTCCACATATATCAAAATAAAAATACATATTCATTCATACCAGTAGAACTATCTCACACTTGCAGTAAAAATCTTGGCTCCTTGAATTGACTATATATATTGAAATATGACTATATGTTCTTTCACACCAGCAAAACCATCTCACACTGCTGCAGTTAAAATTATGTCTGTTCAAACTGTCCACATATATATCATTATGAATATGTATTCATCCATACCAGCAGAATTATTTTCCATTCCTCCAGTGAAAATTTTGGCTCTTTGAATTATCTTCATAAATCAAAATACAAATACATATTCATTCATGCCAGCAGAATTATCTCACATTGCACGGGTAAAAATCTTGGCCTTTTGAAATTTCCACATAAATTAGAATATAAAAACTAAACCATTCATTCCAGGAGGATTATATCACATTGCTGTAGTGAAAGTTTTATCTCTTTGAATTGTCTACATATATACTATTACAGAGACATGTTAATCCATACCTGCATGATTATCTCACATTACTCCAGTGTACAATGCTTCAATATAAATACATGTTCATTAATATCAGCAGAATTGAATCAGTGCTCCTCTAAAAATCTTGGTTTTTTTAATTATCCTCATATATCAAAATAAAGATACATATCCATTCATACAGCAGAATTATATCACATTCATCCAGCAAAAATTTTTGCTTATTTAGTTGTCCACATACATCAAAATATAGATATTTATTCATTCGTACCAGCAAGATTATCTTCCATTGTTCCAGTAAAAATCTTGGCTTTTTAAATTGTTCACATATATAAAGATATGGGGATATTTCCTCTTTCTGATCTATTTTACTGTTGCTTTAGAGTATTTCCCTGTGTTATTATATATGTTTGTAATGCCTACTATCTCTGCTGCTTTCTTAGTAATACCTATTATACTATTTTCCTTTTCCTCATTTTCATTGTAGCTATTCCGCAAAGCCTGATATCAATTCTTCATCACTACTTGAAAATTTCTAATGTTCTCTATCTTTTATTACAGCATTTTTTTCTTGAAATCATTTTGACCTTTTCAGTTTTAGAGTTATATTTCGCTCTGCATGCTACCATTCTATGATCACTTCCTATATCTGCTTTGTTCACGTTAGTAAGGTCTTTAATGCTATTCATCTGGTCAGTTATTACAAAGTTAATTTACAACATTCCCATTTTAAAAAAAGTGTATTAGTTATCTTTAATCTGTATCTCTCTAAGAAATGGACGACCATGTCACCTCTCTTATTTCTCTTCCATATTCTATATTTTCCTTCACAAGATTCCTTAAACTTTCCTTTGTCCACCTTAGCATTAAAGTCTCCTATGAATATTGTGTAATTTGTCTTTTCCTGATCCATTATCACAATGATGTGGCCAAAAAACTCATCGATCGCTTAGTCGGAGCTTTTGAGGTTTACATGACTATATATATATATTTATATATACATATAAACATGTATGTTGTCAATGTTTCTTTATAAGTCAAAATATTCTTCCAACAAAGTATAATTTAATGATTTGACAATTTAGAAAAATCCACCATACATTCCTGCAGCAGCCCATTTTTATAAATTGTTTATACTATTAATGTTATCTTGGCCAAATGAACATTCACCATGTATTAATGGGAGGTCATTTCAAGTAGAGTTTCAAAGTAATATAATGCATTCAGGATTATTTCTGTCAGATCATACATCTATTCTTTAAAAATGGAATTGTGCACGTTGAGAAAAATGGAGTAGATATAGTGAATGAACAAGATGAGAATGTGGATATAAAGCAGTTATTTGGGCCTTTGACTTACCTGCGACTGTTCAGCTCAATGGTGAGAGTGACACTACATTAAAGTGGGTACCTATCAGTCACATGTTCAGTTCCTGTAGAATTTGAATTTGACCATCAAAATCTCAACTTGGAGCATCTATTCTTTCCTCTTTCTGGTTGACCTGAACATTACATGCTATTTGAGCATTAAACGTATTGGTAAGTTACTGTTGTATGGATACTACTACTGGTAGAGAGACCAAATTTGTAAGGGAGAGTAAATCATTCTAACAATGGGCAATAACCTTCCAGGGAAATGGAAATGTTGACCTTTTGAAGCAATTAGGTTTCTACAGCCTAGTGTTTAAGATTGTCTGGATGTCTAATGTATTGCATATATAAGACACAGTGAATCTGTACAGATCAAGCTTTCAGTGATTGAATTCCTATCAATAATATCAGCATGCCAAATTAAGGGTGACATTTGTGCATCTTTCATTCACAATTAGTGGTATTGACGTTTTTTTCATTGGTGTATTGTGAGTAACGAATATATTGAATTTATTAATTAGCTATTTATTGATTTCAATAGTTTCTAAACTCATTCATGCACTTTTTGATATTTATCATTTATAAAAGATCCAAATGTTTATTTCTCATAAAACACACCATACTCAAAAGAAGCGAGGGATCATTTCAGATTTTGGTTGAGTTACTACATACTGCTTGCATGTAGTCAAAATCTTCCTAAAATCATGATTTGGTGGACTTATCCCAGGAAGTACAGAAGTTATAAAGATATCTATGGTATGAATATATGACGGTTATGATCTTGGATTGTTTTGCAATCTATTGAGCTGATTTGACATCCAAGTCTTCAGAAGTTTGTGGATTTTTCCTTTACCAAAAATTGCAGACACCCTGATTGTGCCAAAATACAGAAAGACCAGACCATACTTTTATTGTAGTTCAATCTCAACCCCTTTCTCACTAAAAGTAAAAAGTTGCCAGAAAAAAAGTAAAAATAAACAAAAACGTTTCAGAAAGTAAAGACATTGTGTCACTTTTAGAGTTAGTCATGATAACTTGCTTGTATTTGTTTTTGTTTCATTTCTTTTTCAAGGGAGAGAAGGAGTGTATGTGCGTGCGTGTGTGTGTGTGCGTGTGCGTGTGTGTGTGTGTGTGTGTGTGTTAGGGATGGAGAGGAGAGGATTAAGAGTAGTAAATCTAAAATCTTTTTTCTTTTGAAAAAATATTTCTGAATACTGGTTCAGATATCCCCCTCTTGACGTGGTTGTTGAAGCCCATGAGTTTCATTGTGCAATATGGCAGAAGAGTTCTATTCGAAGTAAAACAAAATCAATAAGAAACATTAGGACATCAAACATTGAAAAAAGACTCTAAGGAAAAAAACACAGATATGCTTTTAGTCCAAAAATCTTGATACAGAAAGCACAAAAAGAAAGAGACATCACTGAAAGTAGTCTTTTATGCACTGTTTAGGGTGATATTTAGGCTGTGGAGGGTAGAGGGGACAAGATGGAGGAATCATCTCCAAATGTATCTTGAAACAAATCTTGAAATAACTCTCTGCATAATTTCATAGTAAAATATGATTTTAAAAATATGTGAATATAAATTGTGACTTATTTTTGTGTATATTTACCACTGTTGAGGAAAAACTTTTTGAACTAATTCAGGTTATGGCTTAAACAGAAAAAAAACACTGAAGAAATTTTCAGTGATAGTAGACTCTTGCTATTTTGCCTTTGATGAACGTGTGGATCATAATGAACATTGATAAATGCGATGGACATGTGGACAATATTGAACTCGGCATAATCCTAGTTTTGTGGTCCAGCCTTTAGATCAAGATCAAAGTGTAGTATTTGTTCCTCTCATATCAACGAAACAGCATTAACTTCCTATTCTCAATTTTAGATGTTATTATGGATGTACTTTAATTATTTTCTTCATAAATTTTGATTTAATTTGGATATTTTTCTCATTGACAATAACAAAAGTAATTATAGATTTTATTGTCATCTCTGAACCACGTGACATGGCATTTCTATTTTGAATTTTAAAGTTTACCCAATTCATATTTCTCTTCATGAAAAAGTCAAGTAATTTGGTTTTACTAAATCATTTCAACTTATTAAAACTCTTTGTAATTCTTTTAAACTCATTTTCAACCCATTAATTAGTATTAAATTTGGAATAAATCAAATTTTAGATAAGAAACAGTAATTTATCCTAATAAATTACTATTTGCTTTATATTTGTGTAATTAAATTATTGTGTTTTGTTGGTAAATTTTTGGTTTATAAAATCAGAGAAATAAATACATAATACAACTACAATATAACTTCTGTCGTTTCAGTCAATTGGAAAATTTCAAAATGAATCAAATTAAAATTCATGTAGAAAACAATTAAAATACAACTGTAGAAATGTTGAAAATTGGGAGTTGATTCCTCTAGAATTTACAAACTTTCAGCTTTAGTAACAATGCCCTCTTTCCTATTGATTCGTTTTCATCATCATCATCATCATCATCATCATCATCATTATCATCAGCAGCAGCAGCAGCAGTAGCGGAAGCAGCCTTTTAGTGTCTATTGCTGAACTTAGACCTTCTTTAAGATCTCTCTATCATGGGCGTCATGGAGCAAATACTTTCTTAACTTGTCTAGTTTGCCACGCTATCTCACATGCCAACTGGAAATATTAAAGCATGATCAATATAAAAGATGATACTGTGAAATGTCAAAAAACAAAAAAGTAGCAGGCTTCTCCCTTGTCACTCATACATTTCTATCCCATGGGAACGCTTATTTTCTGTTTCATCAATATCATGGGGAAGCCATTGGATTTTTTTTGCATCATTGAAAATTAGGTGAATTTATTATTTCAGCCCTTCTTAAAATTCTGTATGCTTTTTGAGTTATTAAAACTTTTATCATTGACCAATGATTTGCTCAAGATATCAAGTGTCATTAATGTCCCCACTAAGGCAGTGGAGAATGACTTAGTTTAATGACTTTGTTGAAAAAACTCTATTTTTGATCTTAAAAAGTATTCATAAATGTGGAGAGTTTCTGCCACAAATAATCAGCACTTCACATATCACTGATTTCAACCTTTGAAATTATGACGACATCAGATGTATAGTTGTCACTGCATTTCAGTTGTTGAAGCCCCAAACTATCACTGAAATGTTCACTGGTTGAGATTAGGAAAGTATCATATTAAAAACTCGAGATAATAATTTTGGATTACTGACTAAGTTGTATACTGAATACGACAGGGACATCAATTGGAAACACAGAGCTGGAGGAGGTAGTTCAGTGCATCTGGATGGGAGAGCAAATCTCAATGGAATTCTCAAAAGAACAAGAAATCAAACAAAGAATCACCATTGGAATATAGAATTCAACCAATCAATTGGCTCCCAGAACTAGGAGAAAAAAAAAGGTTAAGAGTTGGAGAAATGGGAAAAGAGATACAATGGAATTGAACTTTAATTGTGTACGTGTTATTCTCTTTCGTGTTTTCAACAAATTTCTGAATTCTGAATGCAGTGTGACTAATATACTGATACCAATTTACTGTCTTTTCCAGTTCAATAATTGCTGCTTTATGATATGATCAGGAAAATTTATTGATTAGATTGATCTAACAGATTTATTCTCTTTTCTTCAGCTCTTCTCTCTTCCCTCTAACATATTTTATATTTCTCTTCCTTTTACTTCTTTCAATTCCTTTTGTTCTACATTCATTTTTTCCCTCATCTTTGTTGCGTTTCTTTTCTTCTCTCATGGTTCACTCAATTTCTACTTGTCTTTCTCCATATCTCAGTCTCCTAATATTCTTCCTCTGATCTATTTCTCACTTCTTTTATCTCTGAAGTCTTTCCAACATTATTCTCTTCATTACTTTCATTGTTTCACTTTTCTCTCACTTTTATTTTATATTCTTGTGTATGATGACCTTAGATGCATAGAGTAAAAGGTCCAACCTACTTTTTGTGAAATCCAGTACAACTATGATTTGAGAAATCTATGTGTATGTGTGAGATAGAGATAGAGAGATAGAGAGAGACAGAGACAGAGACAGAGAGAGAGGAATAGAGAGAGAGAGAGAGAGAGAGAAATAGATAGATAGATAGATAGATAGATAGCAAGAGAGAGAGAGAGAGTTTTATTTTCTAACTCTTCTATAGAATGGGATAAAATTGAATTATAGTTTAGATGACATAACAGCAGTTTTTTAAAATCTGCTTTTATTTTTATTACTATTAATCACAATTGTTGCTATTAACAACTTCATTATCCTTTGAAGCTGTAGTTTCATACAATGGATGGAGAATTATTTTACATGATAATTTTGGCAGGCTGCTCAACATGTCACATAGTCTGGCCCCTTCAGAACATGCACTTTTTGAATAGGCATGTCCAAGTATTTTTCATAGAGCTTTTGTTATTGACTTAGTAGTTTCTGTGGAATTATGTTTATTTTCTTTCAACTAATGTAGTGAGAATGAAAACATAGTGAAGAGAGAAAAAAAGTTAGCAGTGCAGAAAGAAAGTTAGAAGACCATTTCAAATTTTTTACTGTATCTTTCCTTGAAAGTTTGGAAATGAAATATGTACAAGGGTAGACAAATAGTCTGGGGGTCTGAGTAGTTTTGATGAAAAGCAACTGAGAATAAGATGAAAGAAATGATAGTCAAAAAATCTGAAATGGATGAATTTTTTCAATATTATATGCTGATCTATTGAAAGTTAGTCACCAATTAGCAGGTAGTCATGGGTCAGGCTGTGAAAAAGTCATAGACACTGCTTTATTGACAAAAGCAAAAGTCAAATCACAAGGACAGATCATATTCTTGTAAGCGCCTTGGTAGTGTATGATATTCAAATAAAATTGCATTGTTTCATGTCCTGGGCATAAGAAGAAAAACTGCTCAAAAAACCTGTTAATTTCACTTGCTCTGAATGACATAGATTTTCACCAAACTTAGTTGCTTAGGACAATGTCACGAGTGCATGGCACCCAGTGACAATCAAACTCAGTTCAATCAATTGTACTGAGTAATTTATTTGCTAACCACTGCACAGAGGCAAAGTGTCTTCAACTGGACCATGGTGTGTCCTGAAATTGAAATAAGATTCACCTGGCATACAGCTGCAAGAATCAGCGATCCTGTGAGGATCGAACTCACTACTCTTGTGAATGGTCTTGTGAGACTAGCTCACAAACCATAGAGCTCGATGCCAGGTAATTCTTAAGTTACAATGTGAAAATATAATATTCACAATAATTTTGCACCATTCCAGAAAAAGAAACAACTTTGGTATCAAAAAAACTTTATAAAATAAACCAGAAATTTAGAAAACATCTTTTGTAGAATTCTCTCTTAATCTCTCAATCTTACGCTTATTTTCTCCTCTTTTTCCACCCTTTATGTCATCATTTTCTCTTTCTTTCCCTCTCTCTCCTATCTTAATCTCGTTCTGCACCATTTATTCCTGAGTATATAATCATTCTTCCTTTTTTTCTTTTTCCCTTTCTCTTTCTCCACCCTTTCTTTCTTATTCTCCCTTTCTCTTTCTCCACCCTTTATTTCTTATTCTCCCTTTTTCTTTCTCGACCTTTTATTTCTTACTCTGTCATCATTTTCTTTTATCTCTATCATTCCCTCTCTTAATTTCCTCTATTTCTCCAACTTTTATTTCTTACTCTGTCGTCATTCTCACTTCCCTTTCCTCTTTTTCTCCCTTCCTTTCCTCCATTTTCTCTCCTTTCATTTTATTTTTTTTGTCTCTCCTCTAAATTTATATAATTATTAATCATCTTGATTTATTCTTCCTCTTTCTGGCTCGTAATCTCTCTCTTCCCCTCTCTGTTATAACACTCTATCTCTTTACTTAATCCCTCTTATCCACTTCCTTACATTTGAGAAACTTTTCCTTTCATCTCACCTATCCCTCTTTCCTACCCATAAGTGCATTATTAGAAACCATCAACCAAAACTGTCACTGATAATGTCAGCTTACGTTTCTTCAGTTTTCAATTTGACCTGGCTGGCTGGCTATGAATGTATCAAGTGTACAGGCCACTCCAAAGGAGCTAAAAGGCTGAAAATTCAAACATTGTACTCCTCATTATGTTTAGACAAAAACAATTTTATTGTTTTTTGAACCACTCTCCTACTTAAATAGAGGTTTTCACTGGGGGGGGGCCAATTTGCAAATGTGATTTTATGATAATTTGATCCCTTTGTTAGTGTCTGGCAGCATTCATGGTTGTTTTGTTTTTTTAATTCAGACTAATGACTTCTGCCCAACAAAAGGTGAAAGTGGTGATTTATTCATTGATCACCTATTTTTCAAATTTTTCAATTGATCACCACTAACATGGGCTGCTGCCAAAAGATGTTTGCTGTGATGCTTCGTATTGAGTGACTAACCAGACTTGTAAGTTTTAAATCCTGATTTTCACATTTATTCAACATTCTGTCTATTCATCCCTCCCCCCTTCCCTTCATTTTTCTGTAGTCTCATTTTCTTACCCTCATTTTACACAACTACATTCTTCATCTTTATTTCTCTTTCCTCCCCAGTCTTATCATCATCTTCCAATTACTTTTTCTTTCCTCAATTCCTCCTTCCTTTCTATTCTTATTTCTTCACTATTTGTCACTTTTACTTATGAGTCATCATGTGACTTTTTAACTTTTCAGCCAAAATCATCTTTTAATTATAAACTCTGTGATTAATTTCCTGTTGACTGCTTTTATGTGAAAGACATTTTGACACCAACGCGACCCGACAGTCTTTACTTAGTATTATTCTTGGAAACTCCTTCAAACAATTTTACTTTCACTTTTGCATCGCTTTTTCTTGCCCAGACACAATAGGCTATTGTCCAAAAGACACACAAATGTTCTCTTGACTTTTCCCTTGATAAGCGCAGAGGTTCTTTTTGTATTTTTTTTAGATAAATTCACGTATGTAAGGCAATGGCTGGTCGGCTTGCATGAGCCACTCATCAGAATGGCAAACAAACACGCAGAAATAATGGCTAAGATGGGCCGGAAATTAAAAATTTAGAAATCTAGAAAAGGAAGTGAAAATTAAATCAGATCTAAACTTTAAAGAAAAAAAGGTTTGGGCTGCTCTGAATTATAGAAATGTTTAGGCTTGAAAAATGCTTCTCAAAAAAAGTAAAGAAAGCTTTACGTACAAAGTCATATGATCATTCATGTAAGGCTATGGAATTCTCAGGAAAGTTTTAAAGATTTAAACATTCAAAGCAAAGAATTAAAAAAATGTATTCTAACTTGAAGGAAGTGAAAGAAGTAAAACATGTTATATTATGTTTTATGAAATTCAGTGTTTACTGATGCTTATCTTTTAAATTCAGGAAAGTTCCTTTGAAGTAAAATGTTTAGGATATGATTTCTAAAGATATTCCCTCATGATAAAGAGGGATATTTTAAATTTTATCAAATAGATTTGATGTAAAATCATTTGATAAATTATGTAAGGCTTCAAAATACATTAAGGAATTCTTAAACTTTCCAAATGAGCAAAAAAGATATTAACTACTTAAATTTACTGTCAATGTTGATGAGACATTTTTAGGAACATGAGAAAGATTAGTGAGTAAAATAAGGAAATTGAAATGCTGTATACAATCTTGAAAAAAAGAAAAAACGTTTCATATCATTTCATATGTAAACATTCATAGTTCTGTTATCTTATCTAATGAAATCCCTAAAATGTTTGGATGTTTAAGAATCTGGAAAAGAAGATGAAAATCCAACTTTATAGATGAAAAATTTCAAATTAGTCTCTTGCAGATCAAAAACATCTGAATCAGAAATTTATTCAAAACTTGAAGATCATCAATAAAAGATCAACATAAAAGTTTCAAGAAATCTTTGTGATGTTTTAAGAATTGACAGCAATTCTAAAATGTCATTTCTTTATGAGCATTTTTTTAAAAAGTTTTGAAGCTTTTTGTGATTATGTTGTTTATGTATCTTGTCTAATTGGTTAAATGAATCCAGTAGATACCACATATGATCTTAAAATTATTAGCAAATTCTGAAAAAACAAATTTTGAAAATTTTAACATCAATGTGTTTCAGTTACTTCTTTTCAGTCAATTTAGATACTTCATATCTAAATTTAGATATTTCATATCTAAATTTAGATATTTCATGTCTAAATTCAGATCTATGTATTAAAAAACTAGCATTATATGGAGATTGAGCGTTCTCAGTGAAAAAAATAAATGTTTTCAGATATTTGGCATCTATTTTGATTCCTTTATTTTCCCAGAGTAGTAATCAGATCATGACTGTGCATTTCTCATTTTACTAGTCCTACTATGTCAGTAAGTTTTTAATATGTAGCTATGGTGTCTATATCCGTATTATCAACTTATTGAAACAATAAGTAAACATTAGATACACAACATATACTAAAGTTAAAGAAAAACTAGTATGTTTTAGTTCTTACCATGGTCGATTCTCTTCTCGTATGGCTGATTTGCAAATGATCAGTGTTCCTGTTCAAACATTGAAACTCTATTTCTTTAATCATCTTTCTCTCTCCCCTTGAACTCATTGAGTTCTTAACTCTTTCTTTGCACATAGACACTCAAGTAGCAAGATGACTGATATTTTTCTGTTCATACTGGACTTACTCAATATGGTTTACTTATCTCTCAGAGAACTAAGAGATTTTCCTCTTCCATCACTTGGTCTAAGACTAACCTTTTTTGCCCTCACCATAATTATTCATGCTCAATTCTATCAGTGTGTCATCATCATCAGCCTTTTAACGTCTGTCGTTTGACACAGACCTCAATGGGATTTGCCACAATTCTCTATCATGGGCGTTGCGGAGCCAGTATTTTCTAAATTTGTCCAGTTCATCCCTCAATCTTGTATTTTGTTTCGGTTTCACATATGATCCCTGGGGATCCATGTTGTGAGTCCATCGGTTATCTATCATTCTTGCAACATGGCCTGCCCATTGCCATTTAAGTTTTCTAATAGATTCTATGATGTCTCTGACTGGTTTTTTTCCTTTTATACTGTGCTGTCTTGTGATCTCTCCATGTGAGGTTGAACTTGATTCTCTCATGTGCTCGTTGCATGCTTCCCAGTTTGTGGGTTTGTCTCTTGGTTAGGTTCCATGTTTCAGCTCCATAAGTGACTATCGGTAGGATGCATAGGTTGTATACTCTTCTTTTTAGCATTATTGGGATCATCTGGTTTTTGAATGAAGATGGTCCATGGTCGAGTATTTTCTTCTAAATCCAGCCTGCTGGCATGGTTGGTTCTCATCTAGTGTTTTAGTGATCCAGTTGGTGATGATTTTTGTGAAAAGTTTATTGATGGAGTTTAGATGGAGTATAGGCCTGTCTTTGGGGTTTCCTTTTTTGTGTAGAAGCATCATGATTGCTGTGTTCCAGTCTTACAGGACTTTACTCTGTTTTAGACATAAGTTGAATAGAAAAGCTATTTTTTTGTTGACGATGTTACCAGCTTTTTTGAGCAGATCAATGGTGATGTTATCTGGTCAAGGAGTTTCTCCTTTTTCTCTTTGTTTGATGGCTTGTTTAACCTCCCATGGTGTAACTTCTGGAAAGTCCTCAAACTGATTGTCTGTGTCTTGCATATCTTGGACGTTGTTTTGTTGCTGGTGTCTTGAAGAGTAAAGTTCTTGGTAGAATTCTTGGGCGCGTACGACAATTCTATCTCTGTCTGTTGTTATGTCTCCGTTCTGTTCGAGTATGCTCGTTATCTGTTTCTGTCCTATTCTGAAAGATTTGTTTATTGCTTTGGAGCCCCGACGTTTTTTGAGAGTGGTTTTGATGATTGCTGTTGTATACCTTCTTTTGTATTCTCTTAGTTTCTTTCTGATTGTTTTGTTCATTTCGATCTCCTCATTTTTTTCCCTTGTTGTTGGTGGTTTGAGGTTTCCGCATTTTTCAATGAGTTTCTTTGTTTCGTCAGAGATTTTACTAAGTGTCTTTGTGCTTCTTGGTTGGAACATAGTAGCAGTTTCTATTAAACAGGTTGTTATTTGTGGAGTTCGTTGATGTTGGTGTCGTTCTTTTTGGTAAGTATTTTAAATCTATTCTTCAATTCTAGTTTGAAGGGTTGAGTGAGTTCCTTTGGAACGTTAATGGTTGCTATTTGGTGTAGAACAATTTTCTATGTTCTTTATTGGTGTTCACCTGCATCTTACATCTTACCATTCTATGGTCTTACTATGTTTACCTGGCTTAGAATTTGAATGTCTCTGATGGTGTTGCTTCTGTCCATTAGGATATAGTCTATTTCGTTTTTGGTTTTGTGGTAAGCACTTTTGAGTGCTTGGTCAGAAAGAGGTCTCTTATGCTATACTTATCTACATAACTGTGTATGTATGTTTAGTCCTTACCTATTTTTAATTAACTGGCTTTGTTTTTTGGCAAATTAAAATGAAACTAGAGCTTAAACTTCTGTTGGATTATTACAATACTTAACAATTTACACTTACCTAAAGATTATTCCACATTGATAAAAAAAAAATCATTTGTTTTACCTTTGTTTTTGATGAGAAAACAAATTGTGTAAAAAGCACGTGAATAAGTAGAAAATAAGAAAATATAATTCCTCAAATTGGGTTTGATAAAATAAAAAAGACAAAAGGAGCAGCCTCATTATTTCTTTCATTTATTCCTTGAACAGTTTTATGAAAATCTTCAGAAGGTTTGAACTTGAAATAATAAAATTCTATACTAATTATAGTAAAGATGTATAAAAGTGTGTGTGTGTGTGTTTACAAAACTTGACTTTTACCGTTTATTTGGTCTCACACAAGACTACCAGTGTGTTCCATCCAATGAGAACTTAATTCACTAGATGAATAATATTCCGTGTGATAAGCTCACTTACTACTACTCCATAGTAACATACTCATGCATATGCAGTGTATTGATATTAGTCAGAAATGAATGATAATATTTATCTATCTAAATCAGAATTATCTTTGTGCCAGTTATGCTTTGGCAGATGAAGGTGATAAATATCTATGACAAAACTATACCAGTAGGGAGAAGACACACAAATGTAATCAGCATTTGCAGATGATATTGCAAGCCAACTAGAGGCAAAGTAAATGAATTTTTCTGCTGTATTCATAACCTTTAATTCAATTATTTCTACATATGCTTTTAATACAGTAGCTTTGTGTCAAATATTTTTCTTGGTCTTCAGTCACAAATTATGTCAATTTAGTAGCAACTTGATCTTATCATTCAATATGGACTCTAGTTTGTTATATAATGATCATGCACATCATTAATACCCTCTTGCTGATTAGTTTTGATAATTTAATGCTTCTAATTCAGTGTACAATTTAATCTTATCATTCAATATAGAGTTGTCTCTTATATCATGGTCATAATCATCATAATTGCTCTCTAGCTGCTCATTTTGAATCATTCAATGTTTCTAATTCAGTGATTCATCATTCAATATGGAATGAAGTCTGTCATATCATCATCATCATCATCATCATTACTCTCTTCTAGTGAGTTTGAACACGTATACAACGCATTTTTCAGCTGGAATGAGAAAAAGCAACATTTACTTTTATATGTTTTGAAAACAATATCCTTACATTGATATTTTAGCATTAGACATTGTTTTAATTCCTTTTTATTTCATTAAGATTCTTTGACGCTTAATCTCCTTTGATATTCTACATATCAGTATTTCTAGCATATACAGCAAAAATATTTGGGCGTGTATAATTTACATTTTTTATTATCAAAATTTCTTTCTTTTTTTTTCCATTCCCAGGACTGAAAGAATCTTTAGGTTGGCGCTAATTGCAATTTCTGATTTTTTCAAGACAGGGATTTAGATTTAAGGGAAAAAGTTGTGGCATCTGCTTTTTCATGTACAGTTGAGCATTAAAAACTCTGCAACCTTCGGACTGAGATTGCCCTAAGTTGCTGAAATTCCAGGGTTTCTTGTGTAGCATAAGCTAGGCATACTTTCAGGTACTATAGTACCAATAACTCCACAAAGCTACATGAATAACCCAGAATTTAAGAGTACCCTAATACTAACCAAACAATCATTTAATTTTATGAAATCTTCATAAAATATCTTCTGTAGGCCAAAGATTGACATTTCTGAAATAAAATCAGTTGAAATTTCAATCAATGCTGCAGACTATGTTTATAATTTGGCCTTGAATAAGAAAAAAAGACCTGCAATAAAACTGAAATATTTTTTTATTTTGAAAGTTTTTTGTTGCTTTTAAAAAAGATGAAGATACTGTGTACACTTTAGTAATTGTTTGGAAGCCATATGCATCAATTTCTGGCAAAGGGTAAATAATCTGAGATCCTGGAAATGATAAAATCATTATAGAACATACAGAGATAATTTGAAGATTTAAAACTGCATGTACTGCTTCCGAAGAATTATCTACACTTTTGGGTTTTACAAAAAATATGTTTACTGGAAATTATTTTGATGGCTTTTTGAGAAAATTGCCCTTTAATTAATAATGTAATAGTAAAGATTCTGAAACAGTGTTACTCAGAGAGAATGGTATCTTATTTATCGATAGAAAAAAATTAATGAAATATTTGATATAGCAATTTTTTAAAGAAGAATTTTCATTTAAAAAGAAGAATTTTCATTTCTTTGAATTTTCCTTAATTTATGTATAAGAGACCATTGATTATCTTTCCTTTGGTTAACATTTTGACTCTTCATAAATTACAGAATTTTAGTTAGAAAATGTAAGCACTGTTTAATTCCCCTGAGAGTGCACAAAAGGATTTGATTTTTTTTATGACTCACTTTATGCTACTTTTTTAATCAAAATAAAACATTCAAAGTGTATGGTTGATACGAAATAGTTCACTGATGTGGGTACTCCTAAGCTGGAGGGGTCATCAACAAGTCGACGATCTCTAGCGCATCACATCTTCAACATGGTCAAATACAGCTATATATTGATTGTTTAATTCTATACCTCATTTGAAAATATATCAATATACCATGTAAAGTCAATATATCAATTGGCCTTAGTACAATACCATAGTCAGGTTGAGTTGAGTTTTATTTATAGGCTAGGGTATAGAAATACAAACCCAGCCTGTACTTGGTGAGGATCAAAAAAACTAGAGAACTTTCATATAGGTGCACATCACCACAGAGAAACATACAGAAATTTACCACCCGTTGTAAGGATAAGTCAGGAAAAAAAATGACCAAAACTGAATGATTTTATTCTAACTTGAAGATTATTTGATTCCTAAAAATACGCAGGTTTCTGATGTTATTGATTCTAATGTTTCTGAAGAGTGAGTTAGTGATACTCAACTGTACCATTTTTTCATTGATAATCATAAAGTTTGGTCATTCACCTTAGATCCAATTGCTTTTTCCCACTTCATTACCCAAAAGCAGATTATTTTTGTTCTCTTCTAGAAGAAATTGTGGTTTGTGATCACGCCATGTTTTGTGTGCTAGTAATCTTATGGGAGGAAAAATATGTTTAAAGATGGAAAAATATTGTGCAGTATCACTCAGTATTTACATTATTTAATGTTGTAATTTCAAAGTATCAATGCATTATCATCCATTCATATTGTATTCTGCTTCTTACCTAGGAAGTGCAAAATATTATCCAGTAATAAAACTGCATTTTGCTCATGTATTATTCTTTAATGTTATTTCCAATTTTCATTTTGTTGAAACAGAATTATATGCTGGAAAAAAAGTAAACATAATTGCTCAGTGCACTCCAAGTGACACCCCTATCCATCATGGCTACCTGGGAGATCCCTGTGAGCCCCTTTGGTAGAATTAGTTTTCCCTTTCTCCTCCTTTTCCTCGTCATCATCAGCGTTTTTGCATCTGCTGTTAAACATAGACATAAAGACTTTCCTCAACATTTGCCAAACCCCTCTGTAAAGGGTATTGTGGAGCCAATATTTTCTGAACTTGTAGAGTTTATAATGCTATATCATTTTTTACCTGCTACAATTTTGCATATGATCTCTGGGGATCCAGATAGTAAGTCATAATGTTGAGCAGTTGTCTGACATTCCTGCAACATAACCAGCCCACTGCCAATAGAGTTTTCTAATGATTTCTATGATGTCTCTGACATTTCAGTACATCATTCAAGCAATTCACTGTTGTGGAACCTATGAGATATGTTTTCACTCAATCTACATAAACACCCTCCTACATGTATGTATATATACATGGATGTGGGAGAATACGTGTGTGCATGTGAAAGAGAAAGACCATCACAGGGATTCTACAATCCCACTCTAAACAAATGGCAAATTTCAGTTATCAAAATAAAAATGAAAATCAACATGGAAATCATCTTCAGAATGATACTTGTACCTGTTTTTCTTTGCACAATTGTCAAATTTTGGGACTAAATATTGATCAGTCAGTTGGAAGTGCTTCCTAATTAGACAGTAGAAAATTTCTTGCTTTAATCATAATATTTGTCAGACAAGAAAAAGTTTGATTACTACCATTTTAAAATTTTGAACTAAATTTGAAAATAACACACTGTATAATATTCGATTACAAGCTCTTTATGTAACCTGTAATATCAAGAGTACAATTTATTGAACAAACCTATCAAAAATTTCATTCAATCTAATGATTACATCTATAGTAACACAACAAAGTCTCACAATTCAAGAGGGCATAATGAAACAATAATCACCCATATATTTTAGTGTTGACTACATTTGAACCACATACATGTAGGCAAAATTCTAGTCTTCTTTATCCCTAACTGCTGACTTTGCCACCACTTCATCTGCTCAGCTTTTATCACTTTCTGCACCAACAAACTAGATAAAAATTTGATGATTAGACACTCAATTTTGCAATTCTTTAACTAAGATATATTGAAACAATTTCCATCACTCAGTCTCTAAGTAAGGTGAGAATTAGAAATGAAGGGATAGTCAGTGGTCTGGGAAAAAAGCAAGCTTTACCAACTGAATTCTAAGAACAATATTCACACTTTACATAAATGAATCACCATTGCCTGCATGTGTATCAGAACTGATTGTCTAAAAAAAAAGTAGATCTTTCATTTGAAATTATCTAAAAATGACCATCATAAGATTTGGGCTTTGTTGGTCCCAATATAACCATTGAGACTCAAAAAGTACTTTTTTAAATGGTGCTTAGTAGTGCAAAGTTTGTGTGCTCAGACACACACACACACACTCAGAGAAAGAAGAATTGGCTGGTTGCTCAGACCATTAGTAGGGCTATGATGATTTGATATATAAATCTTTTCACTACCATTGTCTATTTCTGTAATATTATCAGGGAACCTCAGGAGAGGTTTTGTAGAACGCTGATTAGAAATTATTGTTTTATTACATAAATATTCATTCTGATAGATTTTTTGTCAAACTCCAGTCACACTCAGAGTTGAATTTGTTTTTCCCCGTGAGCAAGAACAAGACCAATCCTCACCTAATTCAGGGGAATGACTATCTCATCTTGTTAAACCAAAATAAGGGATAAAATTAACAATTATCTACTGTGATTTGAGATCACAACCAAGTGATTGCTCCGCAGCTTTCTTACCGACAGAGCTAAACTGACAAGCCTTATGTACCTACAAATTTATTCATCATATATTTGATATAAAGGTTACAGTAATTGTGTTCAGTTCAAATGAAAGTAGGAATGTAGTTTGACTCTGCAGAAGGCAAGCTCCTTCCTTTTCATTGTTGTTTTTATCTTGTGTCTGTATAACAGTCATTGCATTATTCTATCATGTATTGTTCCACAAAGATACTTGTCACTAATAGAGAAACATGGGTTATCAGAAACTGTCAACTTAAAGTTTCAACATCAACATAGGTTTCTTCAGTTTTTAAGTTGGCCTGGCTGGATAATTATGTATCACACATATAGGCTGTACCAATTTAAACTTTTATTCCTTATTCTATCTAGAAAAACACATATTTTTGTTCTCTTTAGATTCTCCCTAATGGGTTTTTTACAATGTAAATTTATGCTGAATTGGTCCCTTGTTTTTGGCAACTCGTTTTCTGAAAATCAAGACTTTTTTCAGAGATCAAGGCAAGAGAAATAATATTCATTGATCTTCGAAGCAAGGGACACCTAACTGCTTTGAAAATCAGCCTTTGAAACTTTGGCTTTGAACTCGAATATTGATCTGTCATTGATGAGAAACCTACAATTAAGTCATGAGCCAGGCTCTGATGTATTCTCACTGGTGGAGAGTTCATTTAAACAAGGTCTTCTAATGTAAAATTTAAAAAATGGTTTCTTGCTCTCTACCTAAGAAATTATTGTTGTATTTAGTATTATGCTCTACCAGTGAGAACTTAATAGTGGGAGCTATTGAATTTTATTTCCACAGATATGGTTGAAGTTAATTTCTTTCTTAGTTCTCAGACAAGTAAATGTTGTTTTCCTAAGTTTTCATGGTAACAGAGGCCTCCATACCAGTCTTTGTCAGTGCTTTTGAGAAATCATTCAAGAATGATGGAAATAAGAATCAACAAGTTCACTATTTTCTAACAAAGAAGAGGAACAGGTGTCAAAAAAAACTTGCTTAAAGTCTCTTCCTTTCTTCACCTTCACAAATTTCCTTACTTGAACCGGTAGCTTTGAATAGTCATTGTTGCTGCTTGTAGTTCTGAAGGTACGTCTGCTGAAACTGCTACGATCCAATGGGAGATCAAGTGGTGCAATGTTACACTCTGTGAAATTAGACTGAAGAATTCGTGAATATAAATTCAGCACTATGAATTCATCCCTATTCATCATTAAAAGTAAGGAAAACATTGATTTTGAGGGAACTCATCAGAAAATTTAATCATATTTTTTGACATTTTCATTCTAAAGGGCAGTCAGGGCTCTGTAGCATTAGGAAGTCCTTCCAGCAGCTCCTGCAGCCAAGCTGATGCCAGATGTATCACTTTCCTCTGGATTTACATGTGAGGCCAAAAGGATGATTTACCATGACTGTGCATCCTAGGATCTCCCTACGCTTTGCTCAGGCATGCCGCCTGGAGGGGACTTCCAGTAACCTTGCATTATCTTTGGAAACAGAGTAGAAACCATTCCAATTTGATTAAGTATAGATAGACAAAAAAATTCTGCACCAGGGTGATAATTAGTTCTTTATATGAAAATAAGAGAAATGAGCAAATTATTATAATGTTAATTCTGAAAATAGGAAGTAACTTCAGATTGAGATAAAGGTTGCTGAGTTATTGATAAGAATTAAATCAAATTGATAACAAAAAAAGAAGCCTTAGAAAACTCGCCACAGCTGTTCACCTTGAGAGACTTGTTTAGCAAACTGATAAATCTTTAACCAGTTATATTTCAAGAATGTATTACCCGGGATGGTTTAAATTTAATTTTCTTCGTGAAATTGTTATTTTTAACAAGCATAACTTCTTTGCAAACAAGCTCCATTGTGTACAAATTATCCATACACTTGTAAAATTCATAACAATCTAATCATATAACTGTAAGTATACACAAAGCTGATATATTTCTTAAAGTTATTAATGTAGATATTCACATTAAGAATCATTCACAGGGAAAAAAAAGAATGAGAGTTGATCTTCTGTATCAATGGCTACTTTTTACAACTTAACTCCAGTCAAGTCAGTTCTCATATTTGATCTTGAAAATTAGGAAAAAGAATATAGAGTGTGAGGAGCTTTTGGTTATATTTTCTAGACAACTTTTCACCAGTATTTTTTTGATACTCAATCCATTTTGTGACCTAAGAATGTTCTGACCAGTTGGCAACAGATTTTAATCTTAACCTGTAGATGTAAGTGAGGTGGTTTGATAATTGCACTTGTTTATGGTTGGATTTTTCATGTTGTCTCCTTTCTTAAATCGTACTTGTCTGCACCAATTTATTAAATTTTCTGTAAAATTCTGAGATGAGGTATTCAATCAACATTTGTTTATCATTTTTTGTCAGACTGTGTGATAATACCACAGAATTTCAGGCAGAAAGAGCTTTGAGAAATTCAGCTGACAACTGCGTGAGAACTTCTAATGCAGTATACAAAACAAAATGATCACCTCAGCTTTGTTTGGTTATATTTTCAAGGGAGAAAAAATTGAAAGCTTGGTATGTACTGTAAGATTAAAATGAAAGTATATGAAAAATAACCGATGGACATCCCGACATCATCACATGGATCACATGGGCAAGGCATTAGATATTAGATAGAGAGACAAGCTAGACAAGTTCAGGAAGTACTGGCTCCGCGACGCCCATGATAGAGAAGTGTGGCAAATCCTGAGGAGGGTCTATGTCCAACGACGGACGTTAAAAGACTGATGATGATGATGATATGAAAAATAGATTCAATCAAATACCTTTTATTTCCACAAAAGAAATTTCACATTTTTGTGTTTTTTTTTTAAATCTTAAACTGCTTTTATTTGCACCAAAGGAAAAAAGTTGTCTTACATTTAATAAATTGGAATTTTTGGATATGGAGGATATGACTCTGTACTTTGTTCAACATATCCTTGTGATCTATCTATATTTGCATGCAAGAGCAAATTTTTGTTCCCTCTGAGGAAGATTGTAACATATTCTTCTCTATGAGAAGTAGCTTTTCTTTCCTAAAAATACATTATCAGTGATGACAAATATCCATGATTTAGGATATGATAAAATGTAAATTAGAACTGGCAGATTTGAACTGTTATAAATGTGTTCAGACCCAACTGCAAGACAGATAAAGTGCTGTAGTTGAGAAAAAGATCAATCCCATGAGACTTTTTTTCTTTCACATGACACAATTTTCTTCTTGTTTGGTTGACAAAATTCAAAGTAATCCTACTGATACAGATATATAAATCTTGCACACTAGTATTGCTGTAAATATGTTGTATTTGAAATAAACTATAATAAAGAATAATATCAAAAATCTCAAAAAAGGATTCTCGGTTCTGGAAAATAATATTTTACAAGGTCTGTCCATGAAGTATGCAACCATTAAATATTTATGAATAATAATAACATTGATAATAGCCTACATTGACAGTATCTCAGCATCCCTTCCACTATTCAAAACAGTTTGAAAAGTCCTCTTTCAGGATCACTGTCAACTGCCTCATATCATTCTACTCAATTTTATCAAATGTCTTTGATGAAATCCAGAAGTCAAAGGTAACCACACATGGGCAGACTGACTGACCAAGGTTATACAATGTTTTACCAAGAAACTATGCTTAAGATGTGGAGAATGAACAGGCTTGGTTATTGTGACTGTGACCGGTCACACACTACACAAATTCATTCAATGGCATCTTACTGTTAACTGAATAACCCCACAAGAAAATGTCTGTTCACGCATGCTCAATAAAGTCCCCTCTGATTGGTTGCCAAATTACAGCAAGGTAGTAAAACCTCTCTTGACAGTCCTTATAAATTTACTCATTTGTATGATATTTTTAAAATTTAGAAGATCCTAACTTTCGGCTTATTGTTGAAAAAACAGTAGGTTTTTGTTATAGACCTCAAAAAGAAAACTTGCCTTCTTGTGCAAAAGTTAAACTGATTCAATTTTGGGGGTCTTATTTATCTTTACTTTCTGGAAAAATAAAGAGAAACTGTAATCTAATTGTTTTTTCATCAATATAAACTCTACTTACTGAGAATAGAAAAAGAAAATATTGATCCCATCTTGACATTCCTAGGCCTTCATTAGATGAAACTATCAATTGTCACTAAAACTGAATGAAAACCGATTCATAAAGAATTATTGTGCAAGGCAGATGGATGCAAATCATTCCTGGATTCACCCCCAAATTTAATCAGTTCTTCCCTAGCCAATGGACTACCTTTTTAAAAAATGTCATAGGAATTCATTGAAAACTTTTGGAGATATCTTACAGATAAACATGAGTGAATACATAAATGTATTTAAAAAAATGAAAAATATCTCATAATCCAAATGCCAGTATCCTGCAATATTTGTTTACCTAAATCTAGAAGCATTAGATGTGATAGTACTTAGATGATCTCTCAGATGAAACATTGTTAGTAATAATTGATTCTTGACTTATTGCTTTTCATTTTACTTCAATTGCTTTTTATTGCTATTCCCAGATAGTCATTTTGTCTAATGTTATGGCAATGTCACAACTTTTTATATGCTATTGATTGGTTGCTCTGTTTTACCAGTAATGGTGTTGTATATGAACCTTTTTTAGTTGCTAAAGTTATTATTTTGGAAAAAATCTTATGAACTGGTCTCAGAGAGACTGGACACCATTTTTTCTAGTGAACATATCTGTGTTCTATTGACACTGTGACAAAAAATTCTGGTGACTTCAACTGTAACTCATGTCTTCCTCCCTGTGTCACTGAAAATGCCCAGATCAACTGCTGACTATACTCTGGCATTCATTGAATGGTTGCTCTGTTTTCTAAGTAATGGACAGGTGGCATAACAAAGTCTCCCAAAACATAGCTTTCTGATGTAAAAACATTGAAAAAAAGTCGTAAATCAGTCACTGAAATATCTTAAGGTCAGAAATAATGTTCTCCAATGAGACTTCAATTATTATAGATAATGGCATAGTGGATGATCCAGAAAATTCTGCATACTGATTAGTTTGAATTTTCAGTTTGGAAGCAACTCTCTATCATAATTTATTTTTGATTTTTGACTATTATTTGCTTCCACTTTCTATTGCTTTTTATTGCAACATGCACAAATCTATTCTATAATCATAAAATAAGTTGCATAAGCAAGAAGTGAAAAATAAGGCTTTTGCAAGTCTGTTCATCTACAACAGCCCCTCACCAATTAGGCCATGAAGACAAACCAACAAAGTGTCATCCAAATTTAGCCATATAGCTTATACCTTACTTCTCCAAATGGCAATACTTTGCATCCTTTATCTATATTAATCAGGTAGTATTAGGTATAATAGAATTTATATTTTTGAAGTGAAGCATGGTCAATTAATTTTGAATGGTATTTCTTTCATCTTATTTCTGTTGCTTTTTATCACAACTTGCAGATTGTTATTCTACAATTATATAGTAATAAGTGCAATTCAGAAATAAAGAATATGCCTTAGGCAAGATATGAACTTGATTCCTATATCCTCGGAAGCCTGTCTATCGATAACAGCACTTTACCAATAAGGCAGGGAAGGAAAACAAGAGGCATATTCTTTACTTCTAACCTCTGCAGCTTACTTAATAATTGTAGATGGATCCAGCATTTGTGATAAAAAGAAACTGAAATAAGATGAAAAATTACTTGTAAAAAATAAATGATAATCATGATAGTTCAACTCTCAGTGAGTACTCAATGCTTGTGACCTTGTATTGTGAAGCTGAACTTAGTAAAATACTTTGTGCTCCTTCCTGTGGCCCAGTAATCAGTGAACTAATCTCACTGGCTAATATCATGGTTATTCAACAGTTGTAGAATGATGATCAGAGAGTTGCAATAAAAAGCAGCCCAGATAAGAGGGAAGAAATAGAAACCAAAAATCGAGAATAATCAACAATGCTTATTGTAAAAAAATTACAACTACACCGCACTTACACTACAACTCTTCGTGCAGTTTTCTGGTTAACATTCTAGAATTTTAATATAGAACAACAAATTTATTCGGGCAAAATATTTCTTACCACATTCTATAATAGAGACAAAAGTGTATTAATCTATCATGCATAACTAATGAACCAGGTTTATTGGTACATAATGACAAGTGAGCAGAATGAGCCTGAATGTAAAGATGAGAGAAATGATGATGTGAGCAGAATGAGCATGAATATAAAGATGACAGAAATGATGACAAGTGAGCAGAATAGACCTGAATATAATGATGAGAGAAATGATGTCAAATGGGCAGAATAGACCTGAATGTAATGATGAGAGAAATGATGTCAAATGGGCAGAATAACCTGAATGTAAAGATGTCAGAAATAATGACGAATGAGCACAATGAGCACGAATGTAAAGATGAGACAAATGATGAGAAGTGAGCAGAATGTGCCTGAATGTAAAGATGAGAAAAATGATGAAAATTGAGCAGAATGAGCACAAATGTAAAGATGAGAGAAATGATGACAAATTGGCAGAATAGACCTGAATGTAAAGATGAGAGAAATGATGACGAGTAGGCAGAATAGACCTGAATGTAAAGATGAGAGAAATGATGAAAAGTGAGCAGAATGAGCAAAAATGTAATGATGAGAAAAAAGATGACAAGTGAGCAAAATAGACCTGAATGTAAAGATGAGAGAAATGATGACAAGTGAGCAGAATGAGTAAGGATATAAATATGACAGAAATGATGACAAGTGGGCAGAAAAGACCCGAATGTAAAGATGACAGAAATGATGACAAGTGAGCAGAATGAACACGAATGTAAAGATGACAGAAATGATGACAAGTGAGCACAATGAGCATGAATTTAAAGATGAGAATAGTCCTGAATGTAAAGATGAGAGAAATGATGACAAGTGAGCAGAATTAGCACGAAAGTAATGATGACAGAAATGATGACAAGTGGGCAGAATGAGCCTGAATGTAAAGATGAGAGAAATGATGACAAGTAGGCCTAACAGACCTGAATGTAAATATGACAGAAATGATGACAAATGAGCAGAATGAGCACGAATGTAAAGATGAGAGAAATGATGACAAGTGAGCAGAATGAGCCCAAAAGTAAAGATGAGAGAAATGATGACAAGGAAACAGAATAAATTTCAATGTAGATATTAGAGAAATATTGAAAGAAATTGCGTTTGGCTGATTGTGTAAGTGTGTCCAAAGATTAACTATTTGTGTAAATATGAATATTACTTCAGATGCATAGCTGGACATTGCTGAAGTTTTAGGTTATGTTATACATATTGGAACGTCACCATTTATGGGAGGATGGGTGTGTCCTTTAAGTGGGGTCATGTACCTAAGTCTTGCTATATACATGTATATTGCTTCTTTTTGCAAATTCTCTCTAGTTTTTATAGAGGTTACTACAGTGGCAATGTACAACCTCTTCCTCTCTCTCCTACACATCTGTCTCCTACAATTTTTGCCACACTAACCACTAACAACGCAACTTAACATACTGTCATCCCCCTTTTTAGATTGCAGAATGTTTGAAAATTTTTCCCGTCTAAATTAATGGTAATGCTTCTTTGCTTTACGCCATTTTGACTTACTCAGGTTCTTAATAGGAATTCTCAACTTTTAGATTGCAGAGGAAACCTGTATAATTGAAATCATACATATTGGCAATTTTTCATGATGTCTGTGACAAAGCATTTTGGTTAACTAATGAGTTTCTGTAAATTATATATAAAAAACTATGAATTCTTTGGTTTGAAAGAAATTCAAATTTGAAAAATGTTACCAAATCAAAACTTCTTCATCTAACTCATTTTTTTGTTGGACACACTTGAAGCTGTCAGGAAGATAATTTGTTAAGGTATACTGTTTCTCACATAAAGTTCAAGCCACTTTAGACTATGTCCAACAAAATACAAAATTGACCTTTTGTACACTTCTTATGGTATTTACAAAGTATATCCTTGTTTTGCTTATTCTATGCTTGCATTTCACAGAGCAGCTGTTTTTGAATTTCTTAATCAGTCATCCATATGATCTGAACCCTGTTCACCAAAGGTGGGCTTTTACAATCATGGTTTTAATGATTACAGCTGTTGCTTGCTGTCAAACATATCAAGTAAGATACAAAGCATTTTTCAAGATCATGAATGCATTTAGCCTTAAGTCAAAACACCTTACTGGGGTTAGTTGGTCTCAAGGCCACGTCAAAAGTCAGGATGACCACTACTTGTAAGTACTAAAATAGGATTTTTGAATACAGGCTGAAATCAAATGTATACAATAAAGTGCATTTAAACTTTGTACAGTTTTATGAATTTGATATAGTTATTAGTGGAGGTCTGCCGATTAACTGGGCCAATATTTGACATTTTGAATTAATCCGCATCAGCTTAGAGGCTGATATAAACAATTCTATTTTAAAAACAAAATTAGCATTTGAAAAAAATTATTTCACAATTTTTTTCTTGTCCTTCCTGGAAAGATAAAAACCAGATTTTTGTCAATAAAAGAGATATGAATGAATAATTCTTACAATCAGTACAATTACGCGGTTGGACCAAGGAAGTTTTCAAGGGTCTTCTGGAAGACCTTCAGAATTTTACGAAAAATTTTATTTCGACTGTTTTCTCAGCATCTTCTGAGTTTTAAATTTTTTTGTCTCAACTCATGTTAACCTTCTAAAATATGAATTATACTAATCAATAGTTGGGCAAATATTCTGTAGGGAAGAATCAAAACTTCAGAACTATTTCATCTGTCTTCTAGTAATCGAAGATGCTATAGTCTACTTGTAAGGATTCATAATAGCACTCCATTTTTTAGAAGGGAGTGTTATACGTTGCTGAAATGCTCAGGCCCCAAAAACACAGGAAAAAATGTTTATAATTTTTTAAATGATCTTTATGTATTTTACATACCTGACCCAAATACCATGATAAATCCCTATTTAATCCTTTGCTTGAAAAAATATTTTTGCATCCTTTCTTTCATATTTGCTCCTATCTGTCTAAACAATGTCTTGAAAATTTCTCATTGAATGTTAATGAAATTTTGTGGAAAAGTAAGGTTTTAATATTTTAAACATTTAAGTATTTACTCATGTCTGTCTACACGATATCTCTGATAGTTTTCATTGAATTTTTGTGGAAGGATTAGCCACAAAATGAAAAAGCAATTAAATTCTTGATTGGATTCAGGGATTTGTTTTTAATTGAGAGATATTTTTGTGTTTTTTTTTCATAAATTTGTGTATCCCTTCTTGTGTCAACATTTTTTGTTTTTTTCCCTATATTTCTGTATTCATCCCTGTTTGTCCATATCTTTTATATGAATGTCAATGAATGTCAATGAAATTAGGTGACAAGGTTGGCTCCAGATGGAAAAGGAATGATTGAATTTTGGGATAGATCCAGGAATCTGAGTGATATTCTTACATTTTTTCTTTTTTATTTCTGTTTTTGCTCCTGTCCCCACACAATAACTCCAAAAGTTCTCAATGAATTTCAATAGAATTATGTTGAAGGGTACTTCATGATGAAGGGGACTTTGTTTTTTTCACTTTTTTCTACATATTATTCTATATATATATGTATGCATATATGTATATTGTTGGTATATACACATACACAATATATTTATAATTGGAGTAATGCAAAGGACCAAATAACCATTTAAACTCCTAATTCTGAATTATTCACAATCTATATTGGCTCTTCTTGTTTATTTCAACATTCTTTGAACACAATAATCAAATTATTATAGAATGGATATATGATCAGACAGAATGAGTATAAATTGTATTATGTTATATTGAAAATCTTATTGGAAATGATTTCCTTTGATTACACGGTGAATATATTATTTGGCCTAGACAATGTTAATAGAAAAAGGAATTATACATATATACATATATATATATATATATATATATATATATGTATGCTATATATAGATTTGGATACCAAAATTGAGGATGAAATGTTTGTCTACAAATTGTTTGATGAACATGACCCTTTTCCATTCTATATCGTACATATGCCATGTAGAAAAAAAAGTATTCCATATCATATTATAGAACTATATAAGTAAAATTTTTGAGAAAAGCTACTCTTAGAGTTATGGATTTTATCCAGGAAATTGTTTCTTTAGTTTTCAGAATACATTTTTGGGGAGCCATGTTGATATGACTGTTCTGTTTTTAAAATTCCCGAAACAGTTACATAGTAAACAACTGATGATCCTAACAAGAGAAAATCTACATATATTACCATGATAGCAATGTATATGTGAAACATAAGAAAAAAATACTGAAGAAAAATGACGCAAATTTCATTAACAGATATTGGGAAATGCATGATTGAATCAACACAGAAAATGGGCTAGCATGGCAGTGCACAGCCCATCACTCCCCATGGTTCACGGCCATTCCTGCTGGGTCATCGGCCCCGAAAGGCCCAGCCATATCACTTGCTTTGGATGATGGTGATATGCTCCAAAGGCAACTACTCAAACACTACACCAAGAAAACACCCGTCCCTCGTGGGTCATCGGTCCCAAAAGGCTCAGCAACATTACTTGCCTTGAGTGGGAGTGATGTGCTCCAATAGGGACTACCCAAACAAAACCCCAAAACCACGAACAACATTATATATTGGCTCCGACAGAGTCTGAACATTCTCAAAAGACATGCACTTAATTGATCAAGAAAATTAAATGAAAAACATCAAATGGGACATTATCAGTATTAGCAGAATGAGAAGACCCAGAGAAGGGAGACTCATTCTCTAATGATAAGGTTATCGTTCAATTGGAGCTGTTTATTGTGATTGTTTAAGTTTTAATGTGTCCTTTAACAGCTAAATTCAAATATTTGGATAGTGATGTCTATGTTCTTAGGGGTGAATGATTCATGTAGGTCTAAAATTGTAGTTCGATTTGCCAAAGTGTGCTCTCAGCTTAATTCTCCTAGTGATTATTTAGGACATTTTTGTTGAGAGCGGAGACAGAATTTTTGGCCTATTTTGGACTATGAAGATATCTCTAGTGAATCTGAATTTACTTAAATTGATCACTTTTCCTTCTGGATTGTCTTTGACTCTTATGATATGTTGTCTGTGTTGTTTAAGCTTTCGAATTTTGTTATTAAGGATAGGAATATGTTTTCTGCACCCCCTTTCTGTATGTACTGGGCGGGGTTTTCTTCATTTTTTTTTAGTTTCTTTAAGATGATGGAAAGGTTACCTTGAGGTCAGAATGTTGGTCTATGTTGTTTCAAGAGCATATTGGATGGATCATTGTGTAAAAGTGAGGGAAGATTTGTTTCTTGCTTCTGTGGGAGCTGGAGTAGTGGTAGAGGGAGGGTTATTGTGATGACTAGTAGAATTACTCTTGTTATTGTGTTTGTTTGTCTATGTATTTATGTTTCTGTTATTAGAGTTAGTCTTCGTTTGTTATTCTTGTTAATGTTAGTAATTTTGGTAAGCTTAACATTTTCTGAATGTGTTATGCTGATCCTATGTCTAGTAAGGGCATTGGTCATTGTCAGGTGTATAAATAGTTGGTTAGGGGTGGGTAATAGGGGTTTGATCCTCCATAAATTAAGTTGTTTTTATTCAACTCAAATACATTACTACACACAGAACTGAAAATTGACAGGAAAATGTCATCATGATAACAATACTTTCATGATGACAGAAACAAATAGAGCAGATATAGACCATGAATAAGCAAAATGAGAATTTGGAGTTAAAACAGTTATTTGGGCCTTTGCATGAGTGGCAACTGTTTAGCTCAATGGTAAGAACAACGCTACATTGAAGCACCTACCTTATCTGTCGCAAGTTAGATTCCTACAGCAGTCCCTTTTTCTTTAGTTGTTTATTTGATTCTAATTGTCTTGGCCAAACAATATCATTCACCTGTTTTACATACACTTTGTTACTATGGTACAGTGTATAAATTCTTTATTGTTGGGATCATCATTTGTTTCCATGCAACTTTTAAGGATTTTAAAAACAAAATAGTTATATTAACCTGACACCCTAGTAGTGTTGATCAAACACCATCCCTTTCTCACTATATAGCTAATGTTATACCAGTAGTTGGTCTTTTTATATAGGGTATGATGTGTATTGTACATCGATATTATTTTATACTACATATCATTCATTTTTTGAAACGGGGCTTAGAGACGTAGGTTACCCCCTCCTAGTGTTTCACAATGAGGGATTTGGAAGTGTAACAGACATGACTTGCTGTTTATGTCATTTCTATTGAATGTTCACCCAATATCTGTCAATGCAACTCAAGTAATTTTCAAAAGTGTTTATAGATAGATAGTTATTATTAATATGTATATATACAAAATATTTACATTTATAAATGTATATAAATATACATTATAGATATAGATATATAATAAATATTTACATGATTTGTATGTAAGGTATACATTTATATAATATATATAAATGATGTATATTTAATATATATCTATATGAAATATAGATATCTATACATATAATATATATTTCTATGATATATATTTATATTATATATAGTATATATTCATATGATATATATATATATATATATATATATATATATATATATATATAATAACAATTGAGACTCACTACCATGGCTTCCCACAATAACCAATAAAAGGTATACCAATAAAAGGTATACACATGCTACTGAAGATGAGAACCCTTCCCGAAACTTGTATAGCATACTAATTAATTCATTTATAAATTAATTAATTACCAAATTACAAAGGTTTCATTCCCTTTGTTTATCTCTCTATATATATATTTATATGTATTATATAAACATATAAAACATTGAAGCACATTTAGTTTAATTTACACAATAGATTAAGAACAACCAAGACTTTATGTCAAGTCGTGTATCAAAGCTAAGAAAATGTGTAGGTATTAGTTCATCTTCTTCTCATGCACAGAAATAAAGGAGTCCCTAAGATATCAAGCCCTCTATGAGACTGGAATTGTTTTGATGAATGTAGGATGTATACATATTTGGGATATTCTAGAATTTATTAGAGCATTCCAGTAAAATCTGTTTGAATAGAGCCAAAAACTCTCAAAATGATTTTCGGAAAAGCTGATCAATTAATCTCTTGCTCACATAAGTATAGATTTGTAAAAATTCATAATGTAGTTGTGACAGAAATTGTAATGGACAGAGATAGATGTGCCCAGCTTTATACACGAGCATCTGGCACAGTCCCATGAATATATGAATAATAAGGACAAGTTTTAAAACGGTCTGTTGGAATGAAGACAGTTTGTCTCATCAATTATCATGATTGTTGTGATGATGAATTGAAGGATGATGCATGGTTTAGGCATACAGGGAATTCTCATATTTATTGAAAGAAAATTGTTAGAAAAGTGGAGAAAACTGAGACAGATGTACATGCTAATACTACAAATTATGAAAATTAACCTTCCCACTTCTGAAATCATTATTCATTATACTTGTTATTAATGAGACCTTATAGAAGTGCTGGGTTGATCTTATAAGTACATTCTCCTTGTATCTGCAAACCTCCCAATATATATATATATATATATATATATATATATATATATATATATGCCTTTGCAGTGATCTTAAATTGAGTGTTCTGATTTTGTTCCATTCCTGTTGATTCTCAAAAGTGGCATTGGTAATGAAATTGTTTTTCAGCACATTCATTGTTTTGATATCTATCGATACAGATTGTGGATATTAGACAATGAGACTGAGCTTTATGTGTGTCAAAATCACAGCCCATATAGGCAAGCATAAACAACCCATTGAAGTTTTAACTTGAAAGCTCTTTCTGTTCTCTCTTTCACATTGCTTGAAGCAGACATGTTTTTCTGACTTGTCATAAAAATGAGCACTTCAAATATCAAGCAATGCATCAATTTGAAATTTTTGATGAAATTGAATGAAATGGCTTAAAGAAGATTTTGTATGCTAACTGAATGTACTGGAGATGCTAGTGGATTGAATCTTTAAGGGTTTGTTTAGGCTTGCCCATTGGTCAATATATATCCATCATGGTTTGTGCATACATGAAGTTGTCTGACTTACCTGGGACCAGTCTTGTTATATAAAAGCCACACTTTGAGTGTATTTATGCATATATTTATATGCATATCCATATATTTATATGCACACACACACACACACACACACACACACACACACACACACACACACACACACACACATACATTCAAACAAATATATTCCATCCCGAACAGACATGTTCTTGGATTGTTCATATAATATTTGCACAAAACTGCTCACGGACAGCACCCAAACCGTAAATAAACATTGAGGCAAGCAGTCAAATGTCATATGCATAGTAATGCACAGACAATGAATGATTGCTTAATGCAGCTGTCCAAATGTTCATTTGTAGACTTATACTTTTTTATTCCCTTTCAATTGAAAATATATCTTCAAAAAGTGTGTCAAATGAAAACATTTTTCAATTAATTTTATTCGACGATATATTATAAATCATTAATGTTGATTTTTACTACTACAACTAGGTACCTCAAGCTTGCTTTTTTATTTGTTCTAACCGTCTTGAATGAAAGTTTGGATAAAAATTCCTTCCCACGGACTCATTCACCTTTCTTCCTCTCCTGTACCAGCAAATAATGTTTTTATGCACAGAAGACATGTATAGAAATTTCATGTTTTTTCTAAAATTTAGAAAAAGATAAATTTTTCTTGCTTAAATGAATCACGGTGAAAGAGAAGAAAAGCAAATCCATGGAGAATTTCTGGTAACTTCTATTGAAGCCATTAAAAAAAAAAAATAACCTTCAAGTTAAGATCAGGTAAAATTAGTCAGTCAAGAAAATTAATTATGATTTAGAATACATAAATCGAATAAAACTGAAGGAAAAATATCTTTATTTGACTCCCAGTTGTTACAGTTTAGCCACTTTCTCAAATCAAAATAAGACAAGGAAATTTTTTATTAAAATCTTTTACTTAAAACCAATAATAATAATAATGCAATGGATAGGCGAACAAGGAAACTTATGACGATGCATAAAGCATTACATCCTAGGGATGATACAGATAGGCTATACGTTAAGAGAAAAGAAGGTGGTAGGGGGCTCATCAGCATAGAAGATTGTGTCCAGAGAGCTAAAGTAGTCCTAGATAGATATGTGCAAACAAATAGTGAAGAAATCATAAAGAGCGCGAGGGATAGTGCGACAAACAATAAAGTAGAAAACAATGGAACAGTACAGCAAACTAGAAAAGAAAAGTGGGAAGGGAAAAAATTGTACGGCGAGTTTAAAAGACAGATAAAAGATATAGCAGACGAGAAATCATGGACGTGGTTACGAAAGGGAAACCTTAAGAGAGAAACAGAATCGCTCATCATGGCAGCCCAAAACAAAAGCATAAGGACAAACTACATAAAAGCAAAAATCGATAGAACACAGACAAACAGCAAATGCCGCATGTGCGGTGAAAGAGATGAGACAGTAAACCACATAACTAGTGAATGTAGTCAGCTCGCCCAGAAGGAGTATAAGCATAGACACGATAGAGTAGCAACGATGATACACTGGGAACTAAGTAAACAAATGGGATTCAACCATGGGGAAAAGTGGTATCAGCACAAGCCAGAGGCAGTTTTGGAGAATGACAACCACAAACTACTGTGGGACTTTGACATCCAAACTGACCACCTCATCCAGGCAAGAAGGCCGGACTTAGTAATAGTAGACAAAAAAAGGAGGGCCTGCCAAATAGTAGACGTTGCTGTACCTGCAGACCATAGAGTAAAGAAGAAGGAGGGTGAGAAAAGGGAAAAATACCAGGACCTAGCAAGGGAGTTAAAGAAAATGTGGAACATGAAAACCAGGGTAGTACCGGTCATAGTGGGAGCACTAGGAACTGTCCCCAAAACGCTGAGGGAGAGACTGGAGGAGATCGGGATTAGGGGGAGGATAGAGACCGTACAGACCACAGCACTGCTGGGCACTGGACGGATACTGAGGAAGGTGCTAGAGATATAAGGACTGCAACGAATCGTAGCTCTGTCATGATATGCGAAAGAGAGAGGAGACGTTAGCTGAAGACCTGAGGAGACTTATTGTCACTCAGCCTTCAGCGATAACCACTGGGCAACCGGTGTGAAACTGTAAATCGCAAAATTACTGCGATCTATGAGTACGAGGAGAGGAGGGCTGGAGACTTGAGGAGACTTGCTGTCACTCAAACTCCAGCGGTTACCACCAGGCAACTGGTGTGAGATTCATCATAATAATAATAATAATAATGATAATGTGGTCAACCACCTAATGTACATGGAGAATATAAAATTGTTTGCAAGAATAGGGGAGAACTTGAGATGCTGTTCAACAAAGGAAAAGAATACAGTGATGACATCGGGATGGAGTTTGGAACAGAAAAGTGTGCCATTACGGTAATGCACAAAGGAGCATTGACCGCACAAGACCAATACAAATACCCAGGTGTCCTTGAATGTAACACGATAAAACAGGAAGAAATGAAGGAAAAAATAAAGAGAGAATACCTTAGAAGGTTAAGGAAAATATTAGAGACCAAATTAAACTGCAGAAATCTAATAAAAGGAATGAACACATGGGCTGAATTGGTAGTGAGATACACAGGACCATTCCTAGGATGGACAGAGGAAGAGCTCCAATCAATGGACAGGCAAACAAAGAAACTCATGACAATGCATAAAGCCTTACACCCCAGAGATGACACAAATAGACTATATGTTGAGAGAAAAGAAGGTGGCAGGGAATTCATCAGCATAGAGGACTGTTTCCAGAGAGATAAAGCAGATCGAGAAAAGTATGTGCAAGCAAACAGTGAAGAAATCATAAAGAGTGCACGAAACAGCGCAACAAACAACAATTTAGAAAACAATGGAACAGCACAGCAAACAAGGAAAGAAAAATGGGAAAAGAAAAAACTGCACAGAGATTTTAAAAGACAGATACCAGATGTGGCAGATGAGAGATTATGGACATGGTTACAAAAAGGAAACTTGGAGAGAGAAACGGGATTGCTTATCATGGCAAAACAAAAGCATCAGGACAAACAAAATAAAAATCAAAATTGACAGAACTGCAAGTGCCGCCTATGCGATGAAAGAGATGAGACCATAAATCACATAACAAGTGAATGTAGTCAACTTACCCAGAAGGAGTATAAGCACAGACATGATAGAGTAGCAATGGTGATACACTGGGAACTGAGTCAACGAATGGGATTCAACCATGTGGAAAAGTGGTACCAGCACAAACCAGAGGCAGTCCTGGAGAATGGAAACCACAAATTACTCTGGGACTTTAACATCCAAACTGACCACCTCATCCAGGCAAGAAGACCGGACTTGGTAATCGTAGACAAGAAAAGGAAAACCTACCAAATAATAGACGTGGCTGTACCTGCAGACAATGAAGATTCATTGGAAACTCTATGAAAAACGAGAAATTGGACTTGACAGCCACAGGAGACAACCAAACAGAGGTAGGGATAAAAAGGGGAATCTTCCAAAGAGACTCGTTGTCCCCACTATTATTTGTTCTAACAATGATACCACTCAACAGAATCCTGAAGAACAGCAAAGGGTACCATTTCTCTAAAACAAAAGGAAAAGTCAATCACCTAATGTACATGGATGATATAAAATTGTTTGCAAAAAACAGGGGAGAGCTTGAGACTCTGTTCAACGAAGTAAAAGAATACAGTGAGGACATTGGAATGGAATTTGGAATAAAAAAGTGTGCAATCATGGTAATGCACAAAGGAAGGCTTACAATGACTGAAGGAATCGAACTCCCGGACAACAGCAAGATTAGAGCATTGACCGCACAAGACTGATACAAATACCTAGGCATCCTTCAATGTGACACGATAAAATGGGAAGAGATGAAGGAGAAAATAAAGAGAGAATACCTTAGAAGGATGAGGAAAATATTAGAGACCAAATTAAACAGCAGAAATCTAATAAAAGGAATGAACACCTAGGCAGTGTCAGTACTTAGATATACAGGACCGTTCCTAGGATGGACAAAGGAAGAGCTCCAATCAATGGATAGGTGAACAAGGAAACTTATGACAATACATAAAGCATTAGACCCTAGAGATGATGCAGATAGACTACACATTAAGAGAAAAGAAGGTGGCAGGGGGCTCATCAGCATAGAAGACTGTGTCCAGAGAGCTAAAGCAGTCCTAGAAAGGTATGTGCAAACGAATAGTGGAGAAATCATAAAGAGTGCGAGAGATAGCGCAACAAACAACAAATTAGAAAACAATGGAACAGCACAGCAAACAAGAAAAGAAAGATTGGAAGAGAAAAAATTGTATGGCAAGTTTAAAAGGCAGATACAAGATGTAGCAGACGAGAAATCATGGACATGGTTACGAAAAGGAAACCTGAAGAGAGAAACCGAATCGCTCATTATGGCAGCTCAAAACAAAAGCATCAGGACAAACTACTTAAAAACAAAAATCGACAGAGCACAGACAAACAGCAAATGCCGCATGTGCGGTGAAAGAGATGAGACAGTAAACCACATAATTAGTGAATGTAGTCAACTCGCCCAGAAGGAGTATAAGCATAGACACAATAGAGTAGCAACAATGATACGCTGGGGACTAAGCAAACAAATGGGATTCAACCATGTGGAAAAGTGGTATCAGCACAAACCAGAGGCAGTTTTGGAGAATGACAACCACAAACTACTCTGGGACTTTGACATCCAAACTGACCACCTCATCCAGGCAAGAAGACCGGACTTGGTAATTTTAGACAAAAATAGGAAGACCTGCCAAATAGTAGATGTGGCTGTACCTGCAGACCATACAGTTAAAAAGAAGGAGAGTGAAAAACAGGAAAAATACCAGGACCTAGCAAGAGAATTGAGGAAGATGTGGAACATGAAAGCCAAGGTAGTACCGGTCATAGTGGGCGCACTAGGAACCGTCCCAAAAACGCTGAGGGTGAGACTGGAGGAGATCGGGATAAGGAGAAGGATTGAGTCTGGACAGACCACAGCACTACTGGGAACTGCACAGATACTGAGGAAAGTGCTAGAAATATAAGGACTGCAACGCCAACTGTCAATAGTGACCCAACAGAGGAAGGGAAATGAAAGCGGAAACTCAAATTGTAGCCCGGACATGATAGGCGAAAGAGAGAGGAGATGTTAGCTGAAGACCTTAGGAGACTTGTTGTCACTCAGCCTTCAGCGACAACCACTAGGCAACTTGTGTGAAACTGTAAATCGCAGTATTACTGCGACCTATGAGTACTAGGAGAGGAGGGCTGGAGACTTGAGGAGACTTGCTGTCACTCAACCTCCAGCGGTTACCACCAGGCAACTTGTGTGAGATTGCAAATAATAATAATTATAAGACCAGACTTGGTACTAGTAGACAAAAAAAGGAAGGCCTGCCAAATAGTAGATGTGGCTGTACCTGCAGACCATACAGTAAAAAGGAAGGAGAGTGAAAAACAGGAAAAATACCAGGACCTAGCAAGAGAATTGAGGAAGATGTGGAACATGAAAGCCAAGGTAGTACCGGTCATAGTGGGCGCACTAGGAACCGTCCCAAAAACGCTGAGGGTGAGACTGGAAGAGATTGGGATAAGGGGAAGGATTGAGACTGTACAGACCACAGCACTACTAGGAACTGCACAGATACTGAGGAAAGTGCTAGAGATATAAGGACTGCAACGAATTGTAGCTATGACATGATAGGTGAAAGAGAGAGGAGATGTTAGCAGAAGACCTGTGGAGACTTATTGTCACTCAGCCTTCAGCGATAACCACTGGGCAACTGGTGTGAAACTGTAAATCGCAGATTTACTGCAACCTATGAGTACTAGGAGAGGAGGGCTGGAGACTTGAGGAGACTTGCTGTCACTCAAACTCCAGTGGTTACCACCAGGCAACTGGTGCAAGATTCCAAATAATAATAATAATAATAATAATAATAATAATAATTACAATAAAAATAAATGCTTCCACAGAGAGTGTAAGCTTTCTTAGCCTTTATCACAATCAGTCTGAAATAGAAATAAATTATGTTGAGGAAAAGTGTACATTTCTTAAAGAGAAACTAAAATAAATCAAGTATAGGATTAAGAATTCATTGTGTAAAAAATACAAATTATCGATAATTCTTACTGGTAACTTGTACAGTAGAATATCTACAATTACTTATGACCTGGAGTTTGGTCATAGATACTGTGACGATTCAATCAGAAATCAAAACAATCTATGGGACATGGCCTTAAGCTCAATTGATAAACCTCTCGGTACCAATATTGGGTGTGTTATCTTAACTTTAACTATACTTTCTTAAGCTACTCTAGCAAACTAAATTTAGAATACATTTCTTTCTTATTTGGGTTATTAAGTATTGAGATAAACTAAAATTGCATTCAAATTTCAATAAGTACGAATTGAACTTGAATTGAAAAGCTTTCTTACCTCATAGGCAATGCTACTGGCAGTGATGATTCATTTCAATTATTTTGACTGAATTCAGTGATACACATCTCACCATATAGATCACTTGATATTTGAAAATGGATGCAGAGATTAAACGTAGTTCACTATTGAAATAAAGGCAAATACAAATGTCCAGACAAACAAATAGGATGTACATTTAATGAGTTGACAAATAATACTTGTGTGAGCATTACATTCAAAGCTGGAAAGAAAAGACAGGTAAATATAATAAATATTAATACAATCATTGGTTGAGTAGGTCTGATTGCTAAGTAATTAAGGAAAGAGATTGAATCCATGATTGAATGTGTATATAGTGTCAACTAATAACTACGTAGAAGAAAGATAGAAACGTTTAGACAGGAGATCTGTGCTATATTTGCAGTAGTCTGTGAGTTGATAAAGCTGAGATTATTGGAGTGCTCCGAATCCATAAGGCTTGTTATTTTGAAGAAAAAGGAATTATTATGGAGACAGGGTAATCAGTGGTATATCTTACTGCCAAGTTGGGGCAATGTGCTACACCAAAATTTATGATTACCAAAAGCAAGTTGGAGGCCATTCTTGAACACTGAAAAACACACGATAGAAAGTCACTGAAAGCACATGGGATTTCAACCCATGTGTGCTTTCTGAAGTGAGGAAAATTAGTAGACAGAAGATGATCATGACTGTTATGTAGTAAATGCATTGCTATATTCTATTTAGCTGTTGAGTGTGTGAGAGATCTCATCTGCAAAATGAAAATGACAAGGATTTGAACAGTGATTGGTTATGGTGAAAAATCCAAAGCTAATACTTATCTATTTTCATATTTAATTTCAATTTTGATGAGTCGCTACAAATTTTTCCGACATATTCTAGTTTAGTCAAGGTCACATTGCTTCTTTCTTTTTTACTGAAAAACAATACACAAATGGTAAGAAGCATTATGTACAGGTTTGGAACAATCTAAATGTTATATGAATGGCTAAAAACATTATATGCATGTTTGGAATAACCTAAACATTATGTGCATGTTTGGAATAACCTAAACATTATATGCATGTTTGGAATAACCTAAACATTATATGCATGTTTGGAATAACCTAAACATTATATGCATCTTTAGAATAACCTGAACATAATATGCATGTTTAGAATAACCTGAACATAATATGCATGTTTAGAATAACCTAAACATTATGTGAATGTTCGGTTCATGATCGGGATTGCTTGTTTCTGGGTGAGATGTATACATAATGTGGTTTTCTTATTCACTAATCAGCGATGCTTTCTTCATCTGATGAATTCTATACAATGGAGACACTGAAAGCATCAGATATGAATAAAATTTGAATAAAATGTCTGAAGTCAATGCTGACTGTCAAATGAAATTTAGTTAATTTACAAATCTGATTTTCTTTTTTCTTATAATGTTCACTTGTCATCATTCCAAAACCAATACAAAGGGTGGGAAGAAATAAATAGCCGTTACATTGAAATGAAAATATAAGATTATTTTGAATTTTCAAAATAACATTCGACTATCTGCACCATGTTCATTTTCCATATCTCCAGAAATATCACTTTCTGACAAGGGATGTTGCATTGTTTAAATATATCAAGTTGATGAGATAAAAAAGACACTGGTCCATTCAATTTGGTAGATACCAAATAAAATGTTCAAGGATTTCTTTACAATTAGCAATTTCAAAATTTACATGGTCAGTGTAGAGAAAACTTTGTGATATGTCACTTATGCTTATATCAATTCCTGACCTCTGAAAATGAATTTTTCCCACATCTCAATGCAAAACATAAAGATTAAGTGTACAAGATTGTAAGGACATCATCAATAGCTAAAGAAAATACTTTGATGACCAAATAATAATGCTATGAATTTATATGAATGAAAGATTTTGTCAAAAATACCAAGAAATTACGCATCAACATAATATGATATTTAGAATTCCTAGAACTGTCACCGATCGTCTTTCCAAATGATTAAAGAGTAGGATTAGAAGAATTACAGTAGGAATTTTTAAACTGAGTTAACCATTGAAAAATGGAAGGAAAATTGAACAGATGGTTAGCAGCATAAAAAATGGAACCACCAAACTGAGTTCAGTTTCTGGCTGAGACAGTTGGTACTAATTCCCTTGGGAAAGGCATGGATCTTCTTTTCCAATCAGCTATGTGTAGATAGCCTTAGTCAATGCCTAAGTATGGGTAATTAGTCAGGCAAGCTGGTGCCATGTAACCTAGTACAACCTGTGGTATGTAACTCAGAGAGGAGGTGGACACCACTAAGTAAGCCCATTGCTCTGAGTTCAGCTATGAAGGGATAGTACTTATCCTGGCACCCTGACTATCTACAAACTTAGAGGAGAACAGTAATTCAGCTAGAGTAGTGTTTAAGTCTACAGTGTCCATTTTTCTTATACCTTGTGATACTCTTGCTGGAAAACTTGAACAGAAAATGTTGATTCTAAGACCTCTGGTTGCCACCTCCTCCTGCTATTAATTCACCACTAAGGGGTCTCTTTTTTATCTCAACCCACTTCCTTTTCTTTTTTAACTCTTTGAATCCTACTGACTAAACTCCCAAACAATGTTGCTATTTATTTACTCACAAAGAAATTCCATAATCAAAGCCTTACCCTTATAGGCATAACAATAAACATTTTTTCAAAATGCCAAGTCTTGAAAGACACAAAATATGTATCTCTTAGACATGCATTTTGCCTGATTGATAAAATTACAAGCTTTATCTACCATATAATAATGCAAAACTGTTTTTAGCAGTGTGTGTTATAAAAATATATAATTTATTTTTGACTCAAGAAACTATTCCCTTGAGTGAAAAAAAAGGATACATTATCATGACACAATCTACTAAAACCACTTCTGCATTATTTAGTACACATACATTGGGACAGTAGTTTATTACTCTTGAAATAAAATGAAAGTTACAATACCACATAAATGTTATAATATACTTTGTCTTTGGAAGCCAGTGATTTTCCTTGAGGTAAGACTCAAAATAAAACTCATTCATCTTCTGTTTTGGTTGAAATGTTGGATGGAGAGAGAATAAGAGGTTAAAGTGAGAATGAAGTTTTTTCTCCAGCCATATAGGGACCCGTTTCATCTCACAACCAACAACTGCATAGAAGGATGGCATGTTTTAACACCTTTTCTCTGTTACTCATATTTCTGACATTGGTCGCTGTAGCTAGTTGATCACATTCTTATGTTTTCATGGCCACATAATATAATGTATACAAAAATCATATGACATGATTATGTGCTTTGCTTTTCATTCGATAAAACTGACATGTTCCGTGGAACACAATACCATGAGTGTATGTGGACAAGCCACTCAGCTGAATATATCACATCCTCATAAAACTTTTGACAGTAAATTTATTTTTCAAAATCTTGTTGTTATCAAAAATCAACTTTACATGCAGATAACAAAATTCTGTTACATATGAATTACTTCGCAATAGCTACATTTTTGTATGAATAGCATAAATAGTTTTCACCTGAGAAAAAACTGATATAAAATCAAGGAATTTTTGTTGTGATGATCTGAGACTTTAAAACCAGTTGTAATCCTAATATTGACATAGATTACTGCATCATTTGTTTGAGAGTGCATGCTATACAATTCTATATAAGTTTTACTTTTCCAAGCTTTATTTGGGCAATTAAACTCTTTTATATCGTTGATGTTGTTGCCATGATATTTTGGCTAATCCATTCTACAATCCTCAAGGTGCATAATTTAAAAGGAAAAGAGGTCTTTTTTTTTTTTACAATACTTCTTTTTTGATGCCTGAAAATGGTCACTAATATACCAATGGATATGTAACTCTGGTCATTTTAATTTACACACAGGAGCGTTTCCCAGCTCCTTCTTAGCTGAACAAAGAAAAATACAAGTGCTGAAATCACACTAGTCTAACTTGAAACTGGCAATAGCTGGTTTTTCTCGCATATCCTCTTCCACATTTGCATTAGATGTTATAAATGCACCCTTTTGTCCAATTCCTCTGTCATAGTGGAGCAATGAGAGGTTACAATATAAGCAATATCAAGAAAATATTCAAGCGTTGGGACAAATATCTGTATGTTAATGACTTTTCTGAAAGTTGTAGACGATACATTTAAGTTTTAACTTTCATTTGTATCTCTGAAACACTGTATATCAGAAAACCTTGTTTTTCAAGAGGCACCTAATTTTGTCCAAAGTTCCTTATTCATTGCCTCTGGGAATGAACAAGTCATTTCTCACTAAGTATCCATTAATCACATTTATATCTTTTCTGTCTTTTGATAGACAGTTGCTACCTCTTATCGAAAGAGCAGTGGCAGTATTTTTTCTCGTATTTGCAAAAATCAAACCAAACATAGAATTCGTTAAGCATTACATTTCCTAGATGACTTGGACAATCTAATGACCACTTCCAGTGGAATAATTTCAAAGTGACTGAAATTGATGAGCATCAGTAATAACTGACTAGATAAACATTTAACTAACTTAAAAAAAGGCAAACATGTTCCTTCTTCAAATGAACATGGTGCTCAGTTTGAATATTAATGCAGACATCAATTTGTCTCTTATCAGTAATGTGCAAATGTTTTTGACAAGAAAGATGATAATGTACAGACATATACCTCATAATGTTTGTGTCGTTTTTTATGAAAATAAAAGATTTGATGGTATAAATTTGCCTAAAATATTTTATCACATGGACATGTAACAAACTCTACTAACTGAATTAGAAAGAGAAGAGAATAAACCATTAGTAATATATTGATTAGGACCAACAATACGAAATAAATCTTTTAGTAATAAAGAAACGGTAGAAACTCCTAGCACAAAAATAGATAGCAAAATTAAAATTTCAAAATGTGAGTACCAGGCCTCGTAATTATGTGATAAAAATCTTGGCCACATACTGACAAGTAAACTAGAGATTGTAAAAAAACTTATTGTTAAGTTGAGAAGTCTCCTCTCAAAAGGTCCAAATTGTAGAAAACCAAAGTGTTTAAATTATAGTAAACGTTTAAATGAGATTAAAAATAGCGTATATCAAATAAGTATTACATAATAGAATTAGCGTTTGACAGATGGAAAGAAAAAGTACTCGGAATTGTAAATTAAAAAAATCAACAGGTGAAATGCTTCAAACACCCTCGAAAAACGAGTCAGGCAGTGAAAATTCTCAAGTTTTATCAAATCTTTTGGAACTTCAAAATAAATATGTTATTGTCCTGATTGACAAATAACATATCATATATATATATAAGAAATATTATAATGTCTGAAGTAGGTTTAATAGGAACTTCATCATCCATGTATAAAGTATATACTTGAGAACCAGACAAAATTATATTTGACAGCATAGTATCATGTGAAAAGTACTGAGTTACCAATTTTTCATTGGATACCTTAAATGCATAAAAATCCAATAGGTGCTCATTTTATTGTAGCCTCTACAGTTTGTAGCTCTAAACCTCTCAGCAAAGTTGTTTCTATAGTTTTTAATTTAATACACAATTGAATACAGAAATTTCAAAATAAAAATAAATTCTACAGTAATTTAGATCTCTTTTGGGTAGTAAATAATTCTATGCTTGTAGAAGAAAACTTGGGTGTTATAAATACCCATAGAAGGGCAAAATCTATCTCAACCTATGATTTTAGTGCTTTTTACACAAGAATTGTTCATGAAGATCTTATAAAAGAATTATATGAAATAATAGACTTGGCATTTCTTGGTGGTAAAAATATTGGGTTGACAAACTCTAAAGCTTTCTGGAGTAAAACAAAAGAAAGTAAGACTTATTTCACATGCTCTACCCTTAACATGGTTGTTAGAAATCTGGGGAATATAACTTTAAAATAGGAAATATTTTATCAGATAATTGGTGTCCTTATGAGAATTGATCTTGCCTCCTACTGGGCAAATTTGTATTAACATAGATGCGAATATATTTGCTTATGGAATCTCTAATTAAAACTGATATAAAACAAACCTGCTCATTTTCAGGTTGTACCCGTTTTATTGATGACTTGTGCTCTCTTAATGTTGATGGAGAATTAAACTGTAAACATAAAGGAATGCAAGCAATGTTCCGAGATTTGGATATCAAAATCGAGGTTGGAATGTTTACCTACAAATTGTTTGATAAAGGGTCAATTAAGGCAGTGAAATTAGTAAGATTTCTAGATGATTTAATCAAGCCATGAGTGGACATCCTGATCCCTTTAAAACCCATCAGCTTGACCATAGTGAAATAATAATGAAAATTAAAAAATATGTTGTGGCACTCCCTATACTTTTAGTTGAGAATTAAATACAAAACCCTTCTTTTAGCTAGATATCAAAAACGTCACTTCCTACAGAGACCGCCTATAAAAGCCCTGAACGTGCGTGTTCAAACTCTTGTTGGCGCCAACACTTCTCGCCTATTACACCCTTTTGCTGTGGCAATTCTAACCGGTTACTCTCTCTCTCTCTCCTCCTCTCTAAGATTGGTATCATTTTGTAGGCCTTTCAGCTGATCTGAATTTGACCATTTTCCCAACGTGACCAATCTCTGTACTAACATTGCCCTGCGGAAAGTGCACATGGATTAAACTCAATGTGTTTTCTGGTTTACAATAGTCTGTCCGTTATGTGTTCTCTAGTATTAAAGAATGATCACATGCAACTTGGCAGTTCAGCATACACACTGAACCTGGTCTCCATAACCATTCCTTGGTATGTTCCAAACATTATGAATTGAAACCAGTTTAGGCACTTCTACTTTGACTCAGATGATTGCAGTTTCTTGGCACTAAAGCTCCCACCTTTTGCTTAGAAGCTATCTCTTATCTTCTCTCCTCTTACACAATCATATCTGTGTTGTTTCACATAAATTTCCATTTCAGTCCTGTATCGTCATTAATGTTCATGTAATAAATGTACATTTTATTTGTCAATCTAAATACTTGTATGTGTCCTTGATACTTTGTTTCATTTCTGCATTCATATTCATACTTGATGCAAATTCTTTTCAAATATCTCTCTTCCTCCTTCAACATTTCCAATGATGTCCCTGAGGACCAAAAACATCAACCCAAACCATCATTACGATAATGTTAACGAGAGTTAAAAAAAAAGAATAAATGAATTGTGTATTTTTAAAGAAATCAATTTGCGATAATGTTAGGGGAATCAGGTAACCAAAAGAGATGGATCCATACTGGTAGATAATCAACTAAAACAAGTTTTTTCTGTGCATTCTTGAAGATGATATCATGAGTTGGTTTGCATGCAGTCTGATATAAAGGGAGGTGGTGTTTGATCAACACTGCTGGCATGTCATGTTAATATAACTGCTTTGTTTTTAAAATCCCCGAAACAGTTACATGGTAAACAACTGATGAACCCAATAAGAAACAATTTATACATTGTACCATAATAACTAAGTATGTGTAAAATAGGGGTAAAAACACTGAAAAAAATTACACAAATTGCATTGACAGATATTGGGAAATAGGGGATTGAAGTGATATAAAAAAATGTTTTGAAAAAGTTTCTTAATGATTAGTTTAAAGCTGCAAAGCTATCTGGACCACACACACATATATATATATATATATATATATGTATATATATATATATATATATATAATATATATATATATATATATATATATATATATATATATATATATATATATATATATGTACATGTACATAGAGAGAGAGAGAGAGTTATACACAAGCATATATAAAATCTTCCTTGCGTCTGTCTCTCAGTATATATATATATATATATATATATATATATATGTATATATATATATATATATATATATATATATATCTGTGTGTGTGTGAGTGTAAATTTGTATTGGTGAATGTACACACACTCGCTCAAAGGCTTACATAAGCTTGAATGATTATGGTTTTATGAATTATCATATCTTTATTATGGTTATGCATGATAAATATATCTATGCATTGCTGGAAGAATTTAGAAAAAGAGATATTTTTTTTAGTTTCTAACTAGTAGGATTATGAAAGATATCTGTAAAATTCATCCCTGCTCATAAATTGAATAACAGATATAGAATGAATTTTATATACACATAGTATACATTGTAAATGTTATACAGATGAATTTTCTTAATGATCAAATAATTACCTAGAACATAATCTAAATAACCTCATAAATGCCAATATTGTCTCATCTCATAAATATCAAATCAAAAAATTTGTCATTAGATAATAATACTCATGTATGCAAATGCCATTTTTCTGAAAGCGAGAGAATAAGAACTGACAGGCCATGGCTAGTTAGGGAAATTCATATGAGGTTTATCCAATGGAACCTTTGCTCTACAGCAAAACGAAGTGGGAAACATGATACTTGACTTATTCAAATGTTTCATCTTGGCTATTTTCCAACCTCTATGTCTGCAGTTGATAATGTAAAAAAGAGATTGAGCTGAAAGATTGCTTCTTTTACCATCACTCATAAAGATGGCCACCCAATTCTCCAAGAAAACTTACCATATTATTTTCAGAGAACTGAAGATTTGGTAAATACATGTCCATTTTATGTCTAGTAGCATAATTAAAGTAGCTGCAGACAAGTGTTCCACGTTACATTTAGACATAGTTAACTTTGATTGGTCTCTCTTTCTCTCTTACTCTCTCTCTCTCCCAATGTTATAAGAAATATTGAATTTGGGATATTTTTTTAAAATGAATATTTAAAAAAATATTATTCATGATGGTAAGATGACTTTAAAGGAGTCAGTGTGTCATTGATGCAAATTCATCTGTTGCAATAACTGGTATATCATGGAATACATTTCATTCATTCATAGATTGTTACTAATTATGACACAACATGAAAAAATATCTGTCACAACTAGTTATGTCTGAGGTTTTTATTACAACTAATGAATTCATTTAATACCTTATATATATACATATATATATATATATATATATATATATATATATATATATATATATATATTCAGAAAATTCATGACAAAGATTTATTTGGGAAAATGTCAATGATATTTTTCAGTTGTAAAAATCTGAATTTAATTATATCCTTGATTTCTGATTGAACTTTTGCGTTATCATCTTCTGACTGAGCTAAAAGCCTTGAACCTTTCAAAGAATTATTATTATGTTGATATTTTCATAAAAACATGTATAGCTCAAGATTTTATATGCAATAACTTTTTAAAAAAAACATGGGTTCTTATATGAATTATCAGAAATTACTGAAAAGTTCTAAACCTCTCTTGATTCATTCAATGCTTAACATTACAGAACTTTGGATCCTGGTGTTTCATTTTTGATGAGACTTAAGTTTCTTTACCTGTCTGCTCTGGTCCAGTTGTATGTGTCAGTATCAGATTCTATGTATATATTAATATAAAATAATCCAAAAATTGAATTTCAGGTTTTCTGTTGCAGATCCACATGAGTTCATGAACACTTCAATCGTAAAGAATTTCTGGGAAAATATCAGACATCAATGGATCATTACCCCATTTTAGTGCTGGCAAATAATCATATGCATCTATTGGAAGGGTCAGCCAATCATCATGCAACAAAGCTTGGTAATATTGCTCAAATTTGTGAGTTAATGGTGCCAAAATGACACAGCAGCAACATAGCTTTCTTTTATTTCACTGCTAGAAAAGCTCTATGCAGATAAAAATATATCAGGGAAAACTTGATTTATAGGTAACTAAAAAGGAATTGAGTAAAAATAATAAACTTAATTAAGCCAGAGCAGAGCTAAAATTGAAAAAAAAAGGTTTGCAAAAACTCATTCAGTCTAATTTGAAATATTTCTGGAAGAATCATTACTCATTTTATGCAATTATTTTCCTTAAAAAAATATTTTCATTGTTATATATATATATATATATATATATATATATATATATATAGATATATATATATCTCCCATCCCTCTACCCAAATCTTCTCTAACAGTACCAAACAGTTGATAATGTGGGAACTGACCGTGTCTTGGGAAGAGTTTATGGCAAATGCTAATGAAAGGAAGCGTGCCGAATACCAGCGTTTAGTTGAGCAGTGCCAAAACAATAGATGGAGACCATTTTATGAACCAATTAAGATGGGATGTAATGGTTTTGCAGGATGCATGCTGTGCAAGGCCCAATCAAAAATTAGCATTGTGAGTTTTGCGAAGAGAAGGGCACTAAAAGACACATCAGATATAGTCAAAAGATCAGTATTCTCCCCTGCTTTAGATAATCTGTTTTTGCTTTTTTTGAGAAGTCTCATGTTATTGATATCAAAACTCAGTGAGCTAATAGGTTCGACTGAAGAAAGTATCTGCTGCCTTCAGTCATTGTATGCATTGTTCTCCCTGTCCATGATTTGTACTTTATCCCATAGGTACTGATGCCTATCCTGCTCCTAACAAATGTGGTGCACCATGCTATATTTATGTTTGTCACCGGGTTGCAGCTTTCCTATGCTCTTTTGCATTGAAATATGTAGGAAAAGGAAAAACATGAAAAAAATGGTGAACAGCATATATCAGCAAAAAGGACCACCAGTGGTGTAGGGAAGTTTTAGTCTCACGGCTGTGAATGGACAGACTGACATTATCTAAGCCAATAGAATCTAGCCATCTCAATAAATACAAATGGGGGCAAGACAACAAAAGCTAGCAAGTGATTTAATTGGCTGACATGCTACCTATCTGAAAATCTACCTATATAAAAGTAACTGCCACTCAGGAGCCACATATGAGATTGATTATTGCAGAAAAACTGTGACCGAGTTGTAGGCCAATTATTAATAAAATCAGCTGGCTTACCTCGTTGAAGACGTCTGATGTTGAGAACCCAGAAATCCTCAATGATACGAGAAATTCAACATTACTGTCAATGCATCTTGGTGCATCTAGAAGATGTACATTCAGAACTATAGCCCTGGAAACACCTGTGACTCCTGAGAATACGAATACAAGATGCATTTGTTGAAAGATATGCAAGAATCTGCATGGACTAAAAATCCATCAAGGCTGGATGAAATGCCTAGACAAGGGCAAACAATTCACAGGTTTATGCCCTGGTAAGAAAGAGGTTCAGTGTCAGGATTCACCCTACAGCAACTTGGACACCAGGCAATGAAATCCTGAGGCAGATTAAGTAGCCCCCAGTGAACAACAAGGGCAAGTGACAGAGTTTCAATGTGGCTGTCTCTGAGAAACTCTGATCCAATACTTGAAAGCAAATGATAACTATAATTGTTAGCCAAGCATCACAAAAGTATGGACACATCGTCAAAATAGTCTAAGAATCTCTATAACACAAACTGTAGGACAACAAAATAAAAAAATTGATAGAGGGATTAAGATCCCTAACGTGACAATCCAAAATGGCCAGCATGGAGGAATGCCAACCTTTAGTGGAACTCAAAACAAATTGAAGACAATCTGCTGAGCCAAGGAAGTGGGCCAATTTCACCTCTGACCCATTTTGCTTCCTGAGGGCTCTGCTCGGTGACACATGGAGTGTCCATTTAGAATACACAGAAAGAAATTAACATCTCTCTTCACGACACTTTGAAGGACTCAGTAAAAGATGAAGAATTTGGCCACAAGTTACTGATAAACCAAGAATCCCATGCAATAAAGTTTAACATGAGGATGCCAACCTGGAAGGAGGTATTGGAGGTTATGGATGACAGAAGGTAAAGTTTTCTGGATGATGTGGGAATTTTCCTTAAAATTTTTTTTCTTCATCCACATCTGCTTTTCGCTCAGTTAACTTACTGCTCTGCTGAATTAGACTTCTGTTGGGGCATGCATACTAATCAATTTTGTAAATATATATCATGAATTGGGGTTTAATTCATTCTAATTGTGAACAATTATCATTTTTATATACTACAAAAGATTGTAAATATGGGATTGAATAGGATTTTTATAGAGAAACACTGGTATTGTGGTAAATGTAGAATGAAAGAAATATTCAGAAACAATATGTTGTTTTGGTGAAAGGAAATATTGAAGTAAGATTGGGTCAGCAAATGTGACTAGCTAAGTAAATGATAGCATAGAGTAGATCACCCAAAATCCTCTCCCCATATTTTTGACTATGTGTCAAATTTTTCTTGTTTTTAAAAGAAAACAAATATGTCAGTTAAGATCCATGGATGAATGAGTAAAGACCAGTGGGAGTCAACACTGTCTAACAGAAACACCCAGTCCTTTTTGAGAAGTGATAACTTCAGGTAGAATCGTTCCCTTTTATCTTTTAAGAAGAGTCTTGAAAATAGCTGCCACCAACATTGTGCCAGCAGTAAGGGACCTGTTTAAAACCCCAGACATTTTGGAGGAGGAGGAGAACTGGAGGTGGAACAGCCTAAAAAACTCAGAACAAAAGCCAACAGAAGTGGGGAGAAAATACCTTCCCTAAAGAAAACAAAACAAGCAGGGGCTCTCCTAACGGATGGAATACCTTCCTAATATTCAAAGGTGCTAAAGAATTTGTTCGGAGGTGCCTGGAGTACTTTGGCCCTGTTAAGACAATGGTCTTCTGGTAGATTTACTCAAATTGAGGAACATTCATAAAAAATAGTCTCAGTCTTTGCTGTTGACAGAAAAACCTAAAAATATTGTCAGGACTGTAAAAGACATTGTAATTAAGGTGCTTACTGGAATGGGAATGAAGTTCTAATAAGCTTTTTAAGATGAAGGCTTCACTACTTCTGACACACTTATCCAATGAAGATGAATGATGAAAAGGGACCTTCACTCACAGGACCACATCTTTTGTGAGGAGTATTTTGGTAGTTGAAAGACAGGGATAACACTATACAGGGCTCCTGGCTATATCCTGGAGGAACATTATTTCCTTGAATTTGGGGAGATGGTATTAATCTCCTCAAACTGTATGCAGCTGAGTGGATGTCTGACATAATGATCAACAGAGAAGCCTTCATTTCCATCCCTAACTACTTGGACGTGAATGGCTGAAAACTATCAGTGACAGTTTCCGGTCTGTTGAGCATAGTAATCTCGCTGTAACTTACGAGGGTAACCCGGTGATCGACCTTTCAGACCAAAGATTCCCTTCTGTCAACCTCACCCTTAGAAATTTGGTTTATTGTAGAATGGCCCACCAACTGGACAAGGAAAACTTTGTCTACGGAAATGGGACACCTTCGCCTCTTCTAAAAAAGGTTCCTAATCATGGGAAAAGACAGAAAGGAGGTCTAAGCCCCGGATCCCCAGTCCTAAGATGGCCTCCAATCAGTGAACAGCAACAGCTCTCAAGTTGTGGTGTTTGTGTTAGTCTGGGGGAAGGAAAGTTTGTGTAGAATATAAAAGAACAGACAACACTTCTACCAACACAAGCACCACATCCCCTTCCCATAATACCATCACCAACACACTTGATGAAAAGACAGAGAAGCCCTCAGGGGTGGTGGGAGTAGTACTGAACAAAACTCTCTAATGAAAAAAGAACACAAGACAAAATACAAAAGAGGGAAAAACATCTGTGTGTCCCCAAGACATTGCCAACAACAATGACTTGCAGCCTCAAATCCAGGAAGAGCTGGAGATCCTCTACAATTTTAAGACAGTAGAGTCTAGAAGAGAAAATCTAGAGGACCTTTCAAATTTCTAAGAGGCTGAGGTTGCTCACAGTGGTTGAGGTACACGGCAAGTGTGGACAATGTGAAAGGAGGCAAACAGTGCTTTCAACATTTGGAAATTGAGACCATCCTGAACTAAAAAGATCCAATCAATTTTATGCTAGGAGGGTTCCAGTCTATATTCACCCCTCCCTCAATAGGGCCATAAAACTAACATTCCCTAAGAACATTGGCAACTTGTCCTATGATGGCTCCATTAAAATGGTAAGCCATTCCTTGTACACAGCATATTCCTTAGTGTATGACAACACAGTGGGTAGATTGGATTTGAATGTTACCATAAAAAATTAAATGTTCGGGTGGATCCATGCAAAATGCCTTCCCTTATGAGGTAGTTATATGTTCATACCACATAAGATCCCAAGATTTGCATGTTTGTTCACATGGTATTTCCAGAAGTTCTCCATGAATATCATCAATATTTTGTGCAAAGTTGGGCCATGAGCTATGAGAGAGGTGACTTACGCACAGTTACCTCTCTTATATGTCAACATCACTTAAAATTCTCCAAATATCATATCTGCCAACACAATATATCCAAGAGTTCTCAATGATTTTCTTTGAAATTTTGTCGAAGAGAGAGCAACGGACTACTGAAGATATGATTACAATGGCATTGACAGTGGAATGCACTCTCTGTCTACTCTCTTTCTGAGTTTGGATTGCAAACACATTTAATGCTGCAAAATATTTGTAGATTTATTCTCAATGCAGAAATACATACGAATATCCAAAAATTATGAATTTTGGTTGATTAATATAAATCTAAAAATTTCAACAAAAAAAAAAAACCACAGTCAGGGGGGATTAATTATGCATGGATCTGCCACAAAATGCAATCACATCCTCAATGGTCCATTGCCTACTCTTTGATGTAATATATCAAATAATTGAGAACTCTTTGAGATATTGTGTAGAGAAACAAAGATTTTGTATAGATCTGCCCCAGAATTTTAATTATTTCTTCCTAGCCTATTGTTCATCATTCCGCAAAATATCATAGCAATTTATCAAAAAATGTTGGAGATATCTTTGTGAAAAAGAAAAATGGAGTACTTTGCTAGATATTTTGTGGACAAATGGAAACACAGGAGGGATTGATAGTAATACTCATACCCCTCCAACTTCATCGCCAAAGGAAATCATTATATGTTTATTCAAAAATTTAACAAACATGTTTTTTTGTAATTTTTCTTACATTGAGTGGACCTTTTTTCTTAATTCTTCAATATTCAACTTATATAAGGACAATAAGAAATTATTTGTCAGTGTTACACATTTGAACTGATTATAGAACAATTTATTACACCATATACACTGGGCACAATAGTCATATAAATAGCCAAAGATTTTCATTCAAAGATCTTTCAGATGAATTTGCACAATCTATTTTTTTATAATGAAACTTCCAATTTTTAAACAAATTTTTTTCTGAAAAGGTTATATTCTGAAACCTGATTTTTTTCCTCTTTGTCTGTAAATGCACAAACATTCCTTTAATCATAATGCCTTTTAGATTAAGATGTCAGTGAATTTTGATGGCAAACAATAATTCTGTTGATATTTTTTAGAAGAATCTTACTGCTTGAATATCGATAAAAGTGGTAGGAATAGAGGAGAACTTGGAATGTTTTATGGCAACTTTCGGCAATTCTAACTTTTTATATGGTTATTTTATCTTTTATGTTTTTTTTTACTTTATATCATTATATAGTTAATTCATCTGTGCGATTATTTTGCATAAACCCAACAGAATGATCAGTTTTATTACATCAACTGCTGAAATTACATCTTCTTGAATCTATATTGAGCCTATATCATCAAAGCTGTACTCCCACTCTTAATTATGAGCTGGAGGAACATTATGGCCGTATTTTTAAGTATCCATTTAATTTATAATATCATTCTTGTCAATTTGATTGAAAACCGTAATTGAGAATGACAAAAATGTACCAAGCAGAAAGACATGTTTGTCATCATCTAGAATTAGACTGTGTAAGGGAGAGCCATATTTGCCTAATGTTGGAATAAAAATAATTGTCAATAACACGGAATATCTTCGAGTAGAAGAGAAAAAAAATCTAAACTCTAAAATGCAACACATATTCATGCTAACAGGAAGAATGCAATTATTGATTTGGTTTTCTTGTGTTTCTGCTTGTGGCCTAAAAGTGTGTGATTTGATCAGAGCAATAATCGTGTGGAAATTATTTCTATCATTATTATTTGAATTATCAAGAATTGATGTTATGATTGATTAGATCATCATTTTATTTTATGAGAATTTGTGGTTATCATTTTTTTCACCTTATCAGAACTAGAACTTGCCTTACTACTACTTTTCTCCTTCTAATGATGATGATCATCATCATCGTAATCATGATTTTTAACAATTGTTATTGCTGTTATTTAGATAATTATCCTCATTACTTCGATAATTATTATTGTGTGTTATACTTTGTTTTTAATTATTGCTGTTAAGATAATTTCCATTGAAACCCTTATTATGGCTGAAGTAATAATCTTTACTTTTAGGTACTGGGCACAACGGCAGCATTTGAAGTCATCGGCTTGATATCAATTTTTGGTAATAGTTTACTTCTCTTTTTAAATTATGAATCTGATTGTTGTAGATAGAACTGATGTATTTTATTGCAATAGCCAAAGTTAATTTTGAAAATATTACAATAATAATTTAACCAAACACCAGGGCTTTTTATAATGGAAATAAAACAAAATGAAGCAGTTTAGCCATGTGTAAAAATATGTTTGGTGTATGAAGAAACAGATTTTATTTTGGGTCTGGCTCTCTTGTTACCACTCATTTTACCCAACTGCTTTAATGCTAATTTGTTGAAGTCAGTATTTATTGTGCTAAGGCATGTGAAAGCCTGGTAATGTTGATCTTTTGTACAATGCATCATTTGAAAGCTTATGAACCATAAGTTGAGAAAAAAATATGGTGTCAATTTCTGAGGTAATAACCAAAATGGGATGGGTCATAGTTGCCGAATCAATACATTTGAAAGATTTGCTCTAAATTGAAAAAAAAATTAGTTTCTCTAGATAAATAACCCTTTTTAAAACAAAAATGTATCATAGGAATAACTCATAATTTTTTTGACAAATTTTATGCATTTGATTGTCATAATCTGAAACTGTATCAAAGACACATTCATCAACAGTATTTAGACATTGTCAATCAGCTTAGCAATTGCACATATCTGTAAGGAACATGCTTTTCTTCTTACAGGTACATGATATCTTTTTTTGTTCACATTGACAAGTTACCAGATCAGTTATTGCCTGTGAGGCTGGGGACATGTCGCTAATGACTGGAGTGTCCCTGTCACCTTCCATTTTCCACCCATAATTCAAAAGATATTGGACTATTGTACCAGAACACCAAACAAGGGCTTGGTACCTCACACAATTGATGCTGGAACTTCACAGTGCCGACGGCCTCTCTACATCTACCAGAGATCTCTTGTAAAGGTGCGACCATGCTTCAGCCAAGCCCACATAATTCTGATAAGGACAATACAAACTACAAACATGTTCTTAAAGTGCAGTATTTATTTCATTAGGGAGAAAGGGGCATCTGATTCACAGAGCAATTTGAAAGCTCTGATCATATTGTAGAATCAAATTCATTGATTTCACTATTATCTGAGTTTGTGAAAAGCCTTGCAAATTCAACAGCCTTATACTTTAACAGAGTTGTTCTTGATTGGCTTGAATGTTTGTGATCTTTTGGCTTTGGATTACAACTTAGAATACAAGGTTCCTGAATATCAGCTACATCCTGCTATATCAGATACATTCTGCAAGAGGACTGTAGTATCCAAAGTCAAACATCTTGTTGGTTCATCAGCTGCAGGGCTTTGTTGAAACATGGTTGTAGCATGTAATTTATTTTTTCCATCAGCTGTTTCCTCTTCAAAATGGCAATTATCAATGGCAAAGAAAATAAAGTGATTTTTCTGGAGTTGTGGTAGTGCATATACATCATTATTAGATTGCATTTTTTTGATGACCACATTTGCAATCTGGTTCTCCGTCACAATCAATGGTGTAATCAAACTTGTGGAGCAAGTCAATTTCTGAATTGCTTCAAGTTGCATAGTGCACTGGAAGAGCTAAGCCCAAAACTTGTGGGTTTTCATCTATATGACAGAAGATTGAATCTCCATTTGGTGGTTTACAGTGCATTTATCTTTCAGATTTAGTTGCATACAAGATATTCTGGGCAATAACATGTACAGTCTAGTCTATTTCATCTTCCCTGCTGTCAAATTGGAGACGTGGCTGGTCCTACAACAGTCCAGTTCAACATAGCTGTCAAAGCAACTGGAAGACCATTTGGCTTATTCAGTGATCCTTCAAATTTCCAAGGATTTCTTTTGTGTGCCAAGAGAACAGCTTTTGAATTATCTTGGAACATTGATATAAGATCTGTATGTCCTGTGCATTTTGTACCATGTCAATGTCATCAAATGCTCCAAGTTTATTTTTTGTTAAGCATAATCATTTGAACTCTTAGATTCTTGGAGACTTTCAAAATTCAATGTGTTTCATAGGTCATGTTATTTTCTTTTTCAGGACTTTTCTTGTCACATTTTGATTTATATCATGCTGTTCCATCAATGCTACATACGTAGCTTGAACCGTATCCATTTTGAAGACTTCATCACTTTGCAGATGGTTAGTAGAAAGATTGAAGAATTCTATCTTGGCAGCTGATTTGCGCTTCACTTCAAGTACAATATAAACATCATCCGAGGCAGATTTGCTTGTTTGCCCTCCTCTCGGGTTAAAATTCAACCCAGCTGGGCAGATGGTATTTGAAGTCATGAGCATGACTATCATCTAGGTGTAATGCAACAGCTAAAATTTCCATTGTAGATTGTTACTGATGACCTATGAAACCTGGAAGACTGTTCACGGCTGTTATTGAGTATTTCAGTGCTTCTATTACAAGGAGGTAATCCAATTGTAGATGGTTTGGGTACTTTACAATTAGGAAGAGCGTCTTCAAATCATTTCTTTTATCTTTTCAGAGTTATTACATTTGTAATGTCTTTGTAACATTCTCGGTGCCAAGTTGCTGTAAGTCAGCACTTGAAGTAACACCAAGATTTGAGCAATGCCACCGCCCAAAGCAGCAAAGAATCCACTATGCTTCTACATCATGAACTACATCTACATACAGCACCTGAAAGAAGTATTAGATGAATCAGCAATGTAAGAATGGAGATTGGACATAGAAAAGACATGATTCTCTGGAAACTATTCAAAAGAGCCCTGTTCAAACACCAGTGCCAGGTATTCATACTTAGATGAGCAATGATGACCAACACATCAACACATCAACAATAACATTCTCCATAGAAGAATTTGACTTTATAACAAATGAAAAAATAAACTCTTCTGATGTGATAACTTTTATTTCAAGCAAATAAAACAGGTGTTGCTTTGTGTATCTGTTATGCTGAAATATGGCTACAAGGAGTCAACAGACAAAAACAATAAATAAACAGTATGGAAATATGATCGTTAAAATTTGCAGTGATGTTCATATCTACCTTCAGGGACTGGAGAACTGAATTGAGTCAGATAGACAATTGGATATCATAAATCTCCGGAAATAGTTACAAAAATCTCCATTTGCTATTTACCTTAGCAGCGAGATTTTCAGAAGTTTGGTTGAAAAAATTTTTAATATGAAATTGTTATCTTTAAATGGAAGAGTCCATTGTTACAGACAGAGAAACAAATGAAAAAACATGTTTTTCATAATATAGATGGAGTACCATGAATAAATACTGATAAAGCTGATTCGCTCTCAAGTTATTTGCATACAATAATTGAGCATTAAGGACCCAGTTTTTCATTTTTTTTAATTCTTTTCAGAGAACAGAATTTTTCTTGGGAGTTACCTTGTCAACAAGTTACGAATTTTCAAGACATGAAATAACAAATTTTGATCACACTTTGCCTTTGGAAATTTCATACTCACCTCTTATGTTAGCACCAAGGTTGAAAAGTTTTTCTCAAGATGCACAGTGAGCTTAATATTCATCTTTTTGATATTTTTGGATAAATTTTGTCCAGTATGTTTACAATTTGAAACATTTCTCATTCTGATAAAAATAGCTCCTAAAGAAATATGATTTTGCTTATGAGTTCCATTCGAACAACAAACTGCTATAGATTTTCAACTACTCAAATCAAAATTGTCATACTGCTGCATGAATAATATGGAATGAATAATCCGTAACCACTCAATGATGAAATTTTAAATCAAATGAATAATAAAAAAATCAAATAGAAATCTAGATAGAAAACGTAATTCCTGAGAACTATAAAATGTGTGCTATAAAAAAATTGCTCAGCTCCAGAAATTGTATATAGTGTGCAAATATATATACAGACGGATAAAAGTGATTTCAAATTCTATTTAGGAATCTCTAAATTAAATTTCAAGAGCTAAGTAACTGACCATAATACCTTCTTTACTCTTGAAAGCATAAAAACGACGCTTTTCATTCCTGAAAACCCTAGAGATAGAGGAAAAATTGAAGGATAGAATGGAAATTTTCTTCAAAACTGTATGTAGGAACCTTAATCAACAGTGCAATCTGTGCCTTAAGGAAAAACTACAAATTTTAGAATTTAGTGTTGAAAATAAATTATTTTAGGTCAGAAATCGGTGTCAAATATTGTCACCAGAAGAAGTATACTCTGAAAAGTTTTGAAAACCAAAATAAAAAAATTTTTATAAACACAAAAAAACAGGGGGACCATTAAAAAAAAATATGAATTAAAAACTTAGAAAATAAATAGTGGTAGGAATTAAACGCAACATAACCTTACCAAATAATAAACCTCGCTAAAAAACGATAAAGAAAATCTTTAAAGCAGATTAATAGAAAATAAAATAATACAATGCAGTGTTAAATCCTTTACCATACCAGAACAACCACGAAACAAATTAGGGAAAAATGTTTTTTTTATAAAAAGAAACAAAATGATAAAAATTTATAAGAATGCTTGGAAGCAGGCAAATAATGAGAATCAAAGATGAAAATTACTTCAACAAATGATACTTTTCAATTCAACGAATAAAACTATATATACACAAAAAATTTAAAAAACAAACTCATAGAACTATTGAATGCAAAAGCAGCCAATCGTAAGAAGAAATAACTGAAATTTGATTATTTGAAATATTTAAAAAAACATCAGCTTGTCTGAAGAATTGAAACTTATAATGAAATTCAAGTAATGAGCTTAATTAATATTAATATAAAAACATCCTACACTAGTTTTCACCGTCTCCTGAAAGTAGTACCCTTTTGTGCCAAGACAATGACTAATGGTAAAACTAAGTAATACATTAGGTTCATGTGCAGAGTACACACATGTATATATACATATATTCAAAAAGGGGGAATTCAGCAAACGTATTGAAATTGAGTATTATTTTTCATTTATATTACAACATATATTTCAGCTATCAAGAGCTTCTTCAGGTAATTATTTTCTCTTTTTGAGTTCTTTCTAATGTTTAGTTGAGTATGTTGTTATTTGTGGGAATTGTATCCATGAAGTCATATGCACTGTGATCATTGAGAATGTAATAGTAACTGTGCTTTTTGTGAATTTCAGTTTTATCATTGTGAGGGATCATGTGATTTTTTTTCAAATTTTCTGTTGTGTATATCTTTTAAAAGGTTGGGAAAGGGGCTGTTACATTTTGAAATATCTTGTATCTCTCTTGGTTGGTAAGAGTTTTATAGACATTTTGACTGTTGTGGTCTTGGTGATTAGTGGGGTTGGGTTGGGTTGGGTTGGTTTGGTTTATCTTTCTTATCACCACGGATGAACATGCTTCAGTCTTGATACATTTCTATTTTGGTATCTTAAAGAGAAAATATTTTACTCCATAAAGTTTCACAGTTCATTGACAAATTACTGAAAAAGAATATTGAGTAGAGATGTTTTGAATAAAAACCATTTTTCTATGGTCTGCTTAGCAATGATGGATATTTTTCAATTATATCTTATTCTGTAATTCCTTGAACTGTATAGTCATCTGTTTGATAAATTGGGATTATTTCAATGAGTCTATTGCTACATTCAAAGATATGTTATGAAACAAGTAAATTTCAGTTTTCAGAGATATTCATATTGCTTTTGTGGAGAGATGTTCTATTATTTAATGATTATGCGCCGCCTATATAATTTTCGTTGCTATTTTTACATTCAATACATAGATGACATTTTTTGAGTTGCATGTTACTCTTTGCCTGAATAAATAGGATATCCCTTCAATTAGTATATTGCATGTTTAACATTTACTTTTATCATATTTTGTCACCCTTTTTACTGTAAAATCTCAAAAATAGGCCAATGATAGAATTCATTTTGAATTTCTAAGTTGGCATTTTCTTTTGATTAGTTTTGTTTATCAAATAATTTTTTTATCGTATCATTTCTTTTGGGTAATTTAAGTTTTGGTATATTTCAAGGAAAAATTCTCGTTTGCATTTGTTATAAGTAGATACGTATACTAGAAGTTTGTCTCTGGTATTTTGAGGAGGATTCCCTAATTTCATTTGGGGTATTTATTCAGTTAGTTCTACTTCCTTGTTAATCAAAGATTAAGGTAACATCTTTGGAATATACGGAATTGGTGCACATTTAGAGATTTTTTTCTTAAGAACCTTAAATCCCCTCCCCCGAAATTAACCATAAATCTACAAGGAAAAAAAAAAAAAAAAAAAAGAAAGAACCCTCCCCCAAATGCCAAAATCTAAATATCTAAAAGCTAAACTGACCCCATACTCCCCCCTCACTCCCCCCTCCCCCACTACCTCGACCTAACTTTGACTTGCCATAAAAAACAAACGAATGTAGGGTTGGATATATCGAGGCCGTATCTATTGTCAGTAGTAAATTCTTGCTGGGAGACGGGCACGAATTATTTAGCAAGGAACGATGAAAAAAAAATTGAAACTTTTTCAACTGCTAAAATGAAGTCCCCAGACTAACTAAAATTGCTGCAAGTTTAGATGAGTACATAATTTTCTTGATTTATTGTTCATTTCCTCATTGTTCTGTGATAATCTTTAATGCCTGCCTATTCATCCAACCCTGTATTACATGCTTGTAAATGTCCTATGCGTCGAATCGTTGGTCAAATAGCAAAAAAAAAAAAAAACCTCCCCCAAATGCTGAAATCTAAATATCTAAAAGCTAAACTGAAAAAAAGAAAAAATCTCTAAATGTGCACCAATTCCGTATATTCCAAAGAACCTTAAATCCCCTCCCCCGAAATTAACCATAAATCTACAAGGAAAAAAAAAAAAAAAAAAAAAAAAGAAAGAACCCTCCCCCAAATGCCGAAATCTAAATATCTAAAAGCTAAACTGACCCCATACTCCCCCCCTCACCCCCCCTCACCCACTACCTCGACCTAACTCTGACTTGCCATAAAAAACAAACGAATGTAGGGTTGGATATATCGAGGCCGTATCTATTGTCAGTAGTAAATTCTTGCTGGGAGACGGGCACGAATTATTTAGCAAGGAACGATGAAAAAAAATTGAAACTTTTTCAACTGCTAAAATGAAGTCCCCAGACTAACTATGCTGTTGCAACTGTTCTTATAAACTTCCAAGTCGTCCCCACCGGAATCTGCATCCAACTTTTTTACTTTTTTTTTTTTTTTTTTTTTTCAACCTTGGTGCTCCGAACATCCACTCTTGTTTTCACAAGAACAGTTTGGATGTGTATCAAGAGCCGGTGGAGCTCTTTTGCCACTGACCCGCAGTGGACAATCCACTAGACCCCCTGCCAACACGTCTTGGGCCAGCGTGGCAGGGCATGGCCCATTACTCCCCATGATTTGCACACCAAATATTATATCGGCCGTTCCTGCTGGGACCTCGGTACCAAAAGGCCCAGCCATATCACTTGCTTTGGGTGGGGGTGATATGCTCCAAGGGCGACTACCCAAAAACTACACCAAGAGTACGTCAGTTCCTGCTGGGTCATCGGCCCCAAAAGACTCAGCCACATCACTTACTTTGGGTAGGGGTGATGTGCTCCGAAAGCGACTACCCAAATCCTTCACCAATGGACCCTCTGTCCCTACTGAGTCACCGCTCAAACAACGACCATTTCAACAGAATTCTAAGACTGTCAACAAGAAGACAAATTTATACATAGGCACATACAACGTCAGAACACTGTCAACTGACATGCACCTAACTGATCTAGAAAATGAAATCAGAAATGTCAAATGGGACATCATAGGCATTAGTGAGGTAAGAAGACCCGGAGAAGAACTAATCGAACTGAGAAGCAAGCATCTTCTTTACAGCTACGGTAAAGAGAAAGTAAAACAAAGTGGAGTTGGCTTTCTCATCAATAAGAACCTGAAAGACAATGTAACTGGCTTCAAAGCCGTCTCTGACCGGGTAGCTAGCGTCACCATACAACTTTCAAAACGATACAAACTCAATATAATCCAAGTCTACGCTCCCACTTCGCAATCAACCCAACAAGAAATAGACAACTTCTATGATGACTTGAACTCCCTACTCCAAGGCACCAGAAAACACTTCAATGTTATCATGGGAGACTTCAACGCACAAGTAGGACAAGGAAATGAAAATTGCGTCGGCAAATTTGGATACAAAATACGCAACGAGAGAGGAGAAGATCTTGTAAACTTTGCGACGGCTAATGGATTCAAAATCATGAACACCTTTTTCAAGAAGGGACCCAGTAGGAAATGGACTTGGAGGAGCCCCAATCACGAAACAAGAAACGAAATAGACTACATCCTAACGGACAAAAACGATATCGTCAAGGACATCCAAGTCCTAAATCAAGTCAATGTAGGCAGCGACCACAGAATGGTACGATGTAAAGTACAAATAAACACCAATAAAGAACGCAGGAAAATGTTCCATACAAAACCGCAGCCTCTAAACATACCAAAAGAGCACGTTCAATCTTTCAAGCTCGAATTGAAGAACCGATTCAGAATTCTTACTGAACAAGACAGCACCAACATCAACGAACTAAGCAGCAAAATGACAACGTCAATAATTGAAGTAGCCTCTACATTCAAGCCAATGGGCAAACAACCCATTAGCAAAATCTCGGATGAGACTAAAAATCTCATGGAAAAACGCAGAAACCTCAAGCCACCGACAACAACGAGGGAGAAAATTGAAGAGGCTGAACTAAACAAATTAATCAAGAAGAAACAAAGAGAAGACAGAAGGAGATACACAACGGCAGTCATTGAATCAACTCTTGAAAAAGGTCGGGGCTTCAAAGCTATAAACAAACTCCTCAACTCGGGACGAAGGCAAATAACTAGCATACTCGAGGAAAATGGAAACCTAACAACAGACAGAGACAGGATTGTCGAACGCGCCAAAGAATTCTACCAAAAACTTTATTCGTCCAAACAAGGACTGCAAAACAATGAGCAAGATACGCAAGACACGGGCAAACAACTAGAGGACTTCCCAAAAGTAACCCCGTGGGAGGTGAAGGAAGCCATTAAACAGACAAGAAAGGAACTGCCCCTGGACCAGACAACATCACCATCGACCTACTCCGAAAAGCAGGTAAAACCATCAATAGGAAACTGGCCGTCCTCTTCAACCTGTGTCTAAAACACAGTAAAGTCCCAGACGATTGGAACACTGCTATCATAATGCTTTTATATAAAAAAGGAAACCCGAAAGACCTCAACAACTATAGGCCTATAAGCCTACTCAACTGTGTATATAAACTTTTCACAAAGATCATCACCAACCGAATCACAAAAACACTCGATGAAAACCAGCCACGTGAACAGGCTGGCTTTAGAAGAAGCTACTCGACCATGGACCACCTGCACTCGATAAATCAACTGAAAGAAAAAGCAGCAGAGTATACACTACCACTTGCCGTAGCATTTATCGACTTCAAAAAGGCGTTCGACTCAGTAGAAATCCCTAAGGTCATGGAGGCCATCAGTCGCCAAGGTGTAGATCCAGTATATGTTGAAGTGTTGAAACATATATACAATCACGGCAGCTCATTTATCAGGCTACATAAAGACTCGGACCCCTTCCAGCTCCAGAAAGGAGTAAGACAAGGTGATACCAGCTCACCTAAACTCTTCACAGCCTACCTCATGATGATCTTCAGAAGGTTAGACTGGGAGAGTAAAGGAATTAAAATAGACGGCGAGTATCTGAGCAACCTCAGATTCGCAGACGACATAGCCTTTTTCGCAGAGAACCTACACGACCTCCAACTAATGATAGATGAACTAAATGAGGAGAGCAAGAAAGTCGGCCTGCACATGAACTTCAGCAAGACGAAGATCATGTGCAACAACCACATTGGAGATAAGAACACTAAGATCGAAATCGAGGACACAGAACTCGAGAAAGTAGACCACTACATCTACCTAGGGCAACGAATCTCCATGAGACCCTCAAAAGAAGAAGAAATCAAGCGAAGAATCACACTAAGATGGCAAGCCTTTGGCAGAGCTAGCTCAACCTTCAAAAATAATAAGATCCCATTAATCCTAAAGAGAAGGGTATATAACCAATGCGTCCTCCCAATAGTCACTTATGGAGCTGAAACATGGAACTTAACCAAGAAACAGACCCGTAAGCTGAGAACCATGCAACGTGCACATGAAAGAATAATGCTGGGCCTCACATGGAGAGACCACAAGACAGCACAGTACATCCGGGAAAAGACAAGAGTTAGAGACATCATAGAATCCATAAAAAATCTCAAATGGCGGTGGGCTGGCCATGTTGCAGGAATGGCAGACAATCGATGGACATCACGACTCACAACATGGATTCCCCGAGACCACATACGCAACCGAGGCTAGCAAAATGTTAGATGGAGAGACGAGCTAGATAAGTTCAGGAAGTACTGGCTCCGTGACGCCCATGATAGAGAAGTGTGGCAAATCCTGGGGAAGGTCTATGTCCAACGACGGACGTTAAAAGACTGATGATGATGATGATGATGATGATGAAGGTAACATCTCTGACAGAGGGTTCGATGTAATTAGTCTAGAAGGATGCTTTAAAGATTTTTGTCACTTACAATAGTACAGATCCTAAGTACTAGTGGGTAAGGAAAAGGTTAAATTCCATTTTTGGGGTGATAGCTCTTTAAATGATGATATTGTTGAGTGTCTGCAGGTTTGTAGTAAATGTCTGTAATAATTTTACCATTTCCATTTTTAATCAAAATGTACAAAAAGGGAATTTCTCTATGGTTATGTACCATTGTAAATTTTATACTTGGATATAAATTTTGTAAAATGGAAAAGATATCATTGATGTCGCCCCATGTACATTTCCAGAAGACCATTCAAGTATCTCTTCTACGATTTCATGAAATTGTTTTTTGTTTAGTTTCTGTATTTTAATCCTATATTTTTATATGAAGTTTTCCATTAAGTATGCTAAAATGAGAATGGCATATATTCGTACCATTTTTGTTCTCATAGTAGTTCCAAAAATTTGAATATAATTGCTATTACTAAATTGAAACAAATTGTTTTTTAGACTTTATTCTATGCTGTTACTAATGTATCCTTCATTAAATTTTGAATGTTGTGTGTCAGAGATTTTGAATCCAATATGAAATGGCCTGTATTGCTGTATAGACGAGTGATATCAAATGTTGTTCAAATCATTTTAGGATCAGTTTGGTTGGGTATGAAGTTTTGAAAATTGCTGTAACTTTTTACTTTTTGTAAGAATGGTGGCAGAATGTCAGTTAAATTACTTTATATATTTGTAGGGTAAGCTGGACTGAATTTGATGTCTTTAGAGTTCAGGATTTTGATAGTATCTGCTTTTGGTTTCTAAGAGGCATTTTTAATTTTTTCTGATCTGTGGTCTTTTGATAGGCTATAAAAATTACTGGTCTTCACGAAAAAAAATAATTGAATAATCTTATTCCTTTTCTGTTAATTTTCTATCATATTTGGTACAGAACTTATTAATTTAATGATATTTTTTCATCTATATTTTCATCTATTGGTTGATAGAGTGATCGTTAATCATTTCTCTGATTTTAGCTTGATAGTAATCTTTGCCCATGATATCTTCCTTCATCAGCCTCTTTTATTATGATATTCGTATCATTTTCAATATTTTTCAAGGTTTACTTCTGTTTGGATGAGAGATTATTGCATATATTTCAGTTTTCTTGTAACTTGAGATTCTATGGTTTTTCAAAATAGATGTCTAGGACTTTATTTAGTGGTCTCAAGAAACTTTTCTAATAATCTAAATTTATCTTCATTTTCTTTAAGGATTCCTTTTAATTGTTAAATTAGTTGTTGGAGTTGATCAAAATCTAAGACTCAAGCTAAGTATATTCATTTGATCATTAGTCAATTTGTACAATGACGGATTGATCATTTTAGGTTCTTGGTAACTAAATTCAATTCCCTTATCGAAAAATAGTTCTTTTTTTCTACATTTTGTTGTCTTTGGAATTTTTTGTTGTGGAAGCATTGACTGATGATATTTTATAATCCATCACAGCAGAATATTGACTGTCATTCTACGTTCTTGTTCTTTAGTTCTTATTTGTGTATATGTCTTTGTTCATAGCATCCACTTTCAAGTTAAGACAACTGTACTTTTTTTTGTTGTCCAGTATATTAATTAAGCTTGTTCCTCAAATTTCATTGAAAGTTGCAATTCTTCAGATGAAATACACATGTCTTGATGGAAAGGAGTCCAATAAATACGCTCATACTCAACCAAAAATTTGAAAAGACTAAACAAAAAGAAATTACCTGACTAGGCCTTTGATAGCCAAAACATGTGTTGTAATAAAGAAATAGAAAATAACAATATTCAAATTTCATACATTTGTGGAATTCCTTTTTTTCTAATATTCATTTCCTTCTCATTCTTATATATATCTGTACATCTATATCTATATCTATATCTATGTCTATCTATCTATCTATCTATCTATCTATCTATATATATATATATATATATATATATATATATATATATATATATAATTATAGCAAGCTGCACTTTATCTTGAAACTCCATTGCACGGGCCATTAGTCCTACCAACTAACGACCTGAAAAGACATAGGACAATACAAAATTGCAAACGTGTGCATGTCTGAATGTGAATGTGGAAAGAAGTGTGTGTATATATATATATATATATATATATGTATGTGTGTGTGTGTGTGTGTGTGTGTGTGTGCATATATGCATGCATCTTTAACTATAGTCAAAAATATTCATGTTATGAATATTGTTCATGCCAACTTCACGTTGAGAATATTTGTTCAAAATATATAATGCATCTATTATATTTTTTATATACTAAATCTTATTTTACATGAATAGAACATATGATTTGAATTTTTCAATAGGTGCTTTTTTATTTTTAAATTGTAAAAATAGGGTTCCGCAAGAATATTCCCATTACTCTAATTTATAGAAAATAAAAATTCAATCAGAGTTTTGGGGAATACAATCGAACATTGTATAAAGCCTTCGAATTGACACCCTTTGTTTCCCGGAGTATTTGCTAGACGGTAATGTGATCAGTTAGCCAAGTAAGACAGCTAATGGAAGTGTTGTAAATTCATGGTCAGGCCAAAACAGATTTGGGAAAATAAATGCCACTGATACATTGTATTCATTTTAGCTCTTTTTATGGAGACATTTTTTTGTAGTATTTCTGTATCAGTAACACCTCATATCAATTCTCATTTCATTTTAAAAAGAGTGATCAAGTCCAAGTTCAGCATCCCCCTCCCTCCATTAGATGGCACCAGTTAACAACATTCATTTTACGATGTGAGATCATTGCCTCTCAGGTCAATAGTTGATTTCTTCAGTTTCTCATTATTGTCAACTAATGTTTTAAAAAAGCAAAGCAAGTTAATTACTTTAAAACAGAGATGATTGACTGAAACAAATATATACTGAAAAATCCATTTTTCAATCAATTTTCCTATTTATTGTCAACATATTTTTGTCTGTTTCTTTTTTTATAATTACAATATTGGTGATAAAAACAATACAGTAGCCATGTTGTTGATGAGATAATTCTATAGGAATTTGTAATGTAAATATTGCTTGAATGTAATGATTTTTCATGCATGAATGTGCAAAATCGTTTCTGAAAGCTTTTATGAATACATGAATTTTGTCATGTGTAAATTTAACTGAAAGATTCTAGGCTGCATTATTATTTAACTTTCCTCGAAAGAAAATTTTAAAACTTTTCTAACTGGTATGAATAGTTTTATACTTTCCCATAGGATCATGTTCAGTAATCAAAGACATATATAGCACTTTCTATTTTCATACAGTAATTCTTTTTTAATTCTGAGAAAAATAACAGATAATTCACTTTAATTTTTTACAGTTTCATTGAAAGGAAAAGAAAAAGTATTCAATGCCGTAAAAATGACATGTTTTGCTGAACAAGTCTCCCACGCATTACTTTCAATTTGCTTTTCCTTTGCAAAAGGTTTGATTTACTACTACGTCAAGTATGAATGTGACATTTAGATGTTTTTACACCTTTCTGATACTAAATAATCTTATGTATTCTTCAGTATGAAAACAGGGTAAATGTGTTTTACTTAATAATTATTGATTATAAAACCATAAAATGATTGTACCTAAAATGTGGAATACTGATGAACAACTAAAAATATTGAAATTGAAATTTTCAATGTGTACTGATTATGTTTATAATGACATAAAATATAGCATGATTAAATATACATTGAATTAATTTTTGAATTAAAAAGCATATGTTCATTATGATTTGGATGATGAAATAAAAACAAAGGTACAAAACTGAGCATTCCAGAGGAAAACTAGTTTTTCAAATTCATTTATTCACATTTATCTTGACATTTTCTTTGTTTTTAACCTATAAATGATTGTTGCATTTCAGTCCAGTGGGCAGAGTAATTGAAAACAGGTGATAAAAAGGTGACTTTCATTGGTGGGACATGATGTTAAATTTCTGTTGTTGCATCTGGCCCAAAATATGAAACCAACAAAATCTTTTTGCTTCGTTGTTTAAAAACTCTAGAGTGTAGAAATCTTTTAGAGATATTTAAAGAATGAACATCTTCTTTACAATTACGGAAAAGAGGAAGTAAAACAAAGCAGAGTAGGCTTCCTCATCAATAAGGAACTCAGAGACAGTGTGGTGAGCTTCAAAGCTGTCTTTGACCACATAGCCAGTGTTACCATACAACTATCATAGAGGTACAAACTAAAAATCATCTTCTAAGTGTACACTCTCACTTTGCATTCAACCAGAGAGGAAATTGATAACTACTCTGACGACTTGAACTCCCCACTCAAAGATACCAGAAAATATTTCAGTGTCATCATAGGAGACTTCAATGCACAGGTAGGATAAGAAAAGGAATGTTGCGTCGGCAAGTTTGGACATGAAGTACGGAATGAGAGAGGTGAAGATCTTGTAAACTTTGCAACCATGAACAGATTCAAAATCCTGAACACCTTCTTTGAACAGGAACCCAATAGAAAATGGACTTAGAAGAGCCCCAACCACAAAACCAAGAATGAAATAGAATACATCCAAACAGACAAGACCAATATTCAAGTCCTAAATCAAGTCAATGTAGGAAGCAACCATAGAATGGGAAAAATGTGAAATGCAAATTAACACCAACAAAGAACGCAGAAAAATGTTCCACACCAAACTGCAACCACTGAATGTACCGAAAGAACTCATTCAAGCCTTCAAGCTTTGAATGAAAAACAGATATAAAATTCTTTCTGAACCAGAAGAGAACAACACCAACATCAACAAAATCAGTAACAAAAAACAGCCTTTCTAGTCACCACGATATTTAAACCAAAGAGCTCACAAACCACTAGGAAAATCTGAGATGAAACCAAGAATCTCATGGAAAAATGCAAAAATCTCAAACCACCAACAAAAACAAAGGGAAAATTGAAGCAAACAAACTAAATAAAACAATTCAAAGGAAAAAAAGAGAAGACAAAAGAAGATACACAACAGCAATCATCAAAACAATTTTCAAAAAAGTTGAGGCTTCTAAGCAATAAACAAAGCTCTCAGTATAGGATGGAAACAAATAATTAGTGTACTTGACCTAACAACAGACTGAGACAGGATTGTCAAAAACTCTAATCCTCCAAACAAGGACTACAAAACAACTAACAGGATACGAGAGTAATCAATTCAAGGATTTCCCAGAAGTTATACCATCAAACAAACAAACAAAAGAAAAGCCCCCAGACCAGATAACATCACTATGACTTATTCAAAAAAACTGGTAAGATCATCTTCATATTCAATTCACCTTAAGCCTAAAATTAAGAAAAGTCCCAGAAGATTGGAACATCACAATCAAAATGCTTTTATACGAAAAAGGAAACCTAAAAGACCTCAACAACTGCAGACTAATGAGTCAACTCAACTGCATCTACAAAGCTTTCACAAAAATCAGAAACCAGATCAAATCACCTAAACACTGGATGAAAACCAACCACGGGAAAAAGCTAGCTTCAAAAGAAGCAACTCAACCATCTCCATTGGAAGGACAGTGAAAAGAGAAAGCAGCAGAATACAAAATGCTACTCACTGTAGCTTTTACCAACTTCAGGAAGGTTTTTCACCCTGTGGAAATTCCCAAGGTCATGGAATTTATCACTCTATAAGGTGCAGACTCTGTATATGTCAAGTACTGCAACATATATACGGTCACAGCAACTCCATTATCAGGCTACATAAAGACTTGGAGCCCTTTCAGCTCCAAAAAGGGTTATGTCAAGATGATACCAGCTCATACAAACTCTTCACAGCATGCCTCAAGATGATTTTCCAAAACCTAGACAGTGGAAATAAAGGAATTAGAATAGACTGTGAATATTTAAGCAACTTCAGATTTGCAGACAACATCATTTTTTTTGCCGAGAACCTCAACAAACTCATGCTAACATGAACAAATGCTAGATGAACTAAATGAAGAGAGCAAGAAAGTCGGCTTTCACATGAACTTCAGCAAAACAAAGGTTATGTGCAACTATCAAGTGAGAAATAAACACACAACAATGAAAATTGAAAAAGCAGAACTCGAGGAGGTAGACCATTCCATCTATCTAGAACAACAATCTCAATGGAATCCTCAAAGAAGAAAACAAACAAAGGATCAATCTGAAATGGCAAGCCTTTGGCAGAGCAAGTTCAATCTTAAAGAACAAGAAAATCCCATTAGTCTCATAAAGAAGAGTATACAACCAATGCATCCTCCCACTAGTCATCTATGGACCTGGAATATGGAACCTAACCAAGAGACAGACTCTCAAACTGAGAACTATGCAACTTGTACAAGAAAGAATCATGCTCAATCTCACAAAGAGAGATCACAAGACAGGACAGTACATCAAGGAGAAAACAGGAGTTTGAGATATCATAGAATCCATTAGAAAACTCAAATGGCAATGGGCTGGTCATATTGCAAGGATGGCAGGCAACCGATGGACATCACAACATGGATCCCTAAGGATCCCATGTGAGACTAAAGTTGGCAGAATACTAAATGGAAAGATGGAAATTCAGAAGGTATTGGCTCTACAATATCCATGATAGAGAGGTTTGGTGAATCCTTGGAAGGTCTATGTCCAACGATAGATGTTAAAAGACTGATGATGATGATGATGATGATGATGATAATGATATTCTCTAGTGAATTTTGGTTTTAATCACCATTTTGTATTTTTTTTAGAATAAAATGATCGGCAACTATTTAATTGAAACGAGGGGGGGCACGTTGTCAAGGCTCTGAATAAATCTCCCTTCTTTTTTCTGTAAGGAGACAGGTTAGTGGCATAATTAGGTATACAATTGGAAATTTCAAGGGTTAGTTGTGCGATCTCTTTGGGTGTGTGTTTCAGAGACAGACAGACAGAAACAGAGATGAAGACAGGGTGGGAGACTCCAAAAAAGTGTTTTTTCCTTCTTCTTGAATATTGGGCAGAAGTGGCAAGGAATGAAAAGGTTAACTGGAAAATCAGAGACACGTGTACAAACTGTACACAGCTGGACAGATTAGGAAAGGGCACATAACACTGGGTTGCCAAATTAGCTTACATATGGCTTTTTTGTTCCCAGCTTTGCTGATAGAAATCTACGTTTAATTTTCAACATATTTTTCAAGACAGTGGACAGATCCAAATTGAACTTATTGATCTTGTTTCTTCCTGATTTCAAGTGATAGGTTAATTCAACTATTCTTAATTCAGCTTTTCATAATAATTTAACGAGGTGGATAATTATCTATATAACAAATTCATATGTAAATAATTCTGTCATTTTTACAGGTATTATCCAAGCAATGAAATCCGGGGAAAGTAAGTAAGTAAGTAGTGCATAAGGCTCCATATATCATATTACTACCGACTATCTCCATTTGCAGTACGTGAATGAGACTTGGAGGAGACAAATACCCAACTTGACATCTGTCACATCACTATGCACTATTTCACCAACAGCTGGAGGATAGATAGCTTTAGTGTGAAACGAACTGTCAAAGACAGAGTTTGAACTTGGTTCACTGAGTCCATTCTGCAGACTATTACTTGCTCAATCAGCCTTCACCTCCACTTGGTGATAAAATCTAAAATAGTTCATAGAGATAGATCAAAAATATATTTCCAGTCTGGATTTGGTGAGTGTTGTAAAAATTACAACTTCCAGGGTCTGCATTTGCACACACAAACAAACACATAAATTCTCCATCTGCTGAAATCAGGTGTTTTCTCATGCATTTTGCGCATGATCTGAAAGCTTTGGAAATTTCCCAGTGAAAAATTTGTGCTTGTCGGAAGCTTACTCGAGCCTTAACTGTGAGGCTCTTTCTAATTCTATATTGTTGGACTTACTTTCAAGATAGGTAATAAAAACAAAAAAAAACATTGATTTTTTTTTCTAGGTACATTGGAGATCAGGAAGAAAGAGATTGTCAGAGAATTGTGGGTCTTTATAAGGCTGAGGTGGTAGCCTCATGCCCAAGATGGACTGCCTTACAGGGTTAAAATATTCCAACTGTTGTGCTTATTTACTCATAGCTAGGGGGAGGACTGGAGTCATGCATTTCCCATGGGCATGAGTGCTTAGTGAATACAAACTGTCGTAGCAGGAATTTAGATTCGATTTGCCAATTCCATTCTCCATACTGCTAACAGTTGAGCCACCCACTCCACATATTTTCAAACAATGTTTAACCAATTTGATGCTGTTATTACAATAAGTTATTTATTGATTTTGCACTAAAACTCAATGGGATATTACGAATTATTCTGTGAGTAGGATCAAAATTTGCCTTTTTCTACTCTTTAGGCATCTCACTGAAGTAAATATTTTGTATGAGTTTTCTAGTAGAGGATAAGTAAGTATTAGAAGATCAACTTATTTAATCCTTGATATTATACTCGCCATATCTGTTCACATGCTAAATGTATCATAGAAATGTTTGGCATCTGTTTGTTTCCTCTCTGTTGTTTTAGTATTTGCTGTGCCAGTATGTATATAATCATGAGGAAGAAAGAAAATGTTGACGTATGAGGTTGAATCAATGAATAAACAGTTTGACTATAGTTATTAGCTGAATTTTGATCTGGAATCTCCACTTTATAATGTTCTATGTGGTTAATGGAGAAACATTGGGTTAAGTGCATTGACAAGGAAGGCGAGGATATTGAAAAATGATCATGACACTTTTTTTTCTCTTCATTACACTAGGGATTTATTTATGGGTACATGTATTTGATCACCAACCGAATCACAAAAACACTCGATGAAAACCAGCCACGTGAACAGGCTGGCTTTAGAAGAAGCTACTCGACCATGGACCACCTGCACTCGATAAATCAACTGAAAGAAAAAGCAGCAGAGTATACACTACCACTTGCCGTAGCATTTATCGACTTCAAAAAGGCGTTCGACTCAGTAGAAATCCCTAAGGTCATGGAGGCCATCAGTCGCCAAGGTGTAGATCCAGTATATGTTGAAGTGTTGAAACATATATACAATCACGGCAGCTCCTTTATTAGGCTACATAAAGAATCGGACCCCTTTCAGCTCCAGAAAGGAGTAAGACAAGGTGATACCAGCTCACCTAAACTCTTCACAGCCTGCCTCATGATGATCTTCAGAAGGTTAGACTGGGAGAGTAAAGGAATTAAAATAGACGGCGAGTATCTGAGCAACCTCAGATTAGCAGACAACATAGCCCTTTTTGCAGAGAACCTACACGACCTCCAACTAATGATAGATGAACTGAATGAAAAGAGCAAGAAAGTCAGTTTACACATGAACTTCAGCAAGATGAAGATCATGTGCAACAACCACATTGGAGATAAAAACACTAAGATCGAAATCGAGGACACAGAACTCGAGAAAGTAGACCACTACATCTATCTAGGGCAACGAATCTCCATGAGACCCTCAAAAGAAGAAGAAATCAAGCGAAGAATCACACTAGGATGGCAAGCCTTTGGCAGAGCTAGCTCAACCTTCAAAAATAATAAGATCCCATTAATCCTAAAGAGAAGGGTATATAACCAATGCGTCCTCCCAATAGTCACTTATGGAGCTGAAACATGGAACTTAACCAAGAGACAGACCCGTAAGCTGAGAACCATGCAACGTGCACATGAAAGAATAATGCTGGGCCTCACATGGAGAGACCACAAGACAGCACAGTACATCCGGGAAAAGACAAGAGTTAGAGACATCATAGAATCCATAAAAAATCTCAAATGGCGGTGGGCTGGCCATGCTGCAGGAATGGCAGACAATCGATGGACATCACGACTCACAACATGGATTCCCCGAGACCACATACGCAACCGAGGCTGGCAAAATGTTAGATGGAGAGACGAGCTAGACAAGTTCAGGAAGTACTGGCTCTGTGACGCCCATGATAGAGAAGTGTGGCAAATCCTGGGGAAGGTCTATGTCCAATGACGGACGCTAAAAGACTGATGATGATGATGATGATGATGATGATGATGTATTTGTTCAATAGACCCTACTTGTAAATTCATGAATTACATAAACAATTAGCTTTAAAACATTTAATAATGGCCAATTTTGGATCTTCAGAATATTTTTAAATCACGATTTATATCAGAGAGTGAATTAGGTGAATTAGAACAGTGAGTGGGTCAGATCTGCAAGTTTACGAATGAAAGCAACTGTTTGTTTGATATTCCTGAAAAAAAAAGTTTCTTTTGTGTTGATGTTTGTTTGAGAACAATGTCTTCAAGAAGAGTTATTAAGAAAGATTATTTGATATTTGCAAAATTAGCTTTCTTTGCTGCTTGAATTTCTTGCATGAAACATTATCATTAGTTTTCTTTACATTATCATCACATTTAGTCACGTTTTGGGCAACTCAGTGTTGAAAATGTTTTCATCATTAATGAAAATTTAATTGTAGAATGATTTAAGGAAAAGGCACTGGGTCACGTAAAATTCTCTTTCCACCCTAGTACTTGCATACACCAGGTGATTCTCATCAATTTGCTGCACTCTCTCTCATAAAATTCCATTCATTATTAAAGTGCCAGTAAATGTTCTATGACTAAATGAACTTAATCTGGATATCTCTTTAGATGAAACATTTTCACTATCATTATTTTATTACTAGCATTACTTCATCTAATTATTGTTGCTTTAAGAAGAAATACCAAATGAATAAAACTACTATCATTCGGGATTAAAACAAATGGTGTCGAGAATTGGAGAAGTGGGCAGTACAATGATTACCTGTTTGTGCTCCACATTGCGACATCAATCAGTGACATTTCAGTGGCTGAAACGGTTAAGGTGATATCCATGAGAAATGGGTCCCTCAGGTGTTTGATTTAAGGTTATTGTCAGGAGCTCCTTCTTTATTTCTGTTTTTCTACTATTTGCTCTAGTGGTTGAAGAGTTTATTAAACTAGAGTGCTGTGATAAAATGAAACAATATAAATAAGGAGTAAAGCTAATAATACAATGATAACAGTCTCAATGAACTTATTTGATATGAGCAGTATTCTATCTCCTAGTATCTATGCTCTCCTTCAAAGTACTGCTTGCAAAGAGACAGTGAAAGCTAGGTGCTGAGAAGATTAATTTTTTTTTCATGATGAAATTACCCAAACTTTTGGGAAGCTCCTCATGCATACATAGATTTGTCAATAACTCTGGAGCCTGATGATGAAAAAAGTATTTATTTTACACAACAAATTTTCATTTTTCAGCATAATCTCCATCCTTGTCAATATACTCAATTCAGTGGCAAGTATTAATCACATAGATTGATTATTACAGAGTGAACATTTCAGATCAAAATTCAGCTAATGACTGCATGTCAAAATGCTGACTTATCTATGCACCTTTGTATGTGTTCCTGGATATATGTCCTAAATATATGTCTTGGTGCTTGCCATGTGTATCAATGAAAAATTGATCTCTGTCCTCATTGTATATTTAGTTTTTAGTTTTTTTCCATTTTTCAGCAGATAAAAGTTTTTGTGGGAATACAAATTTTCAAAAGTGTGCAAAAAATCAAAAATTAAAAACAATAAAATAAAATGAAATAGTGATGGTAGTAGTCATAGAAAAATAGTAGCAAAAAGATATGAAAAGAATAGAATACTAGCCAAGTGGTGGCCATCTAAAAATAATTGGTTAATACCAGTCTCTTCTTCATCTATTCTGATATACAAACAAGATTTTCACTTGAAAGCACAAAATATGATGGGTTGTTAATATCCTCGATTCCAACCATGCAAAGATGTAACAATAGATTTTTTGAATTCATAAGGTATTCAACGATTTCAGGTTATCTTTTACAGGTTTAAACAAGGGTAAACTTCAGTATAACAGGTTTTTCCCAAATATCTGTGTACTCTTTCCAAGATAAAACTACTAAAGAATGAGGTAAAGCTATGAGCAGACAAATATCAATCACATCTCTACGTGTAAAGAAAGAGTTAAGGAATCATTGAGTCCAAAGGGAAAAGAAATTGAGTTTCAATGTTTGAACAGGAACACTGATCATCTGCAAATCAGCCATACGAGAAGAGAATCGACCATGGTAAGAACTAAAACATACTAGTGTTTCTATAACTTCTGTATTTGTTGTGTGTCTAATGTTTACTTATTGTTTCAATAAGTTGATAAGTACACATGTTGATAGGGAGAGGGACACTGTAGCTACATATAAAAAATTTACTGACATTGTGTACTTCTCATTTTACTTGTGATACATACATCCTACTTACAATGCCGTACATATTCATGTTTTACCTCAAGGGGGAATACAATAGGTGCTGAGGCTTGGTGGAGCTCTGAGTCTACTCTGATTGAAATCAATTGTAACCAACCCACCAGATCCTCCCCCAACACTTCATAGACCAACATTGCAGAGTATGGCTTAATTCTCCCCATGGATTGCACAATCAAAAATTGGTTGGCCATTCCTACTGGGTTGGCGTTTTCAAAAGGCCAAACCATATCACTTGCTTTTTGTTGGGGGGATGTGTTCCAAAGGCGACTACCAAAACACAACCCCAAAGACATCACCAAAAAAATGACAATATATGTTGATATTTACAACATCAGAACACTGTATACTGACATGCACCTAACTGATCTTGAAAATTGAATAAAAAAACATCAAACAGGATGTTATCAGTATTAGAAAAATGAGGAGACCCAAAGAAGAACTAATCAAACTGAAGGGCAAATATCTCCTTCACAGCCACTGAAAAGAAAAAGGAAAACAAAGCAGAGTTGGCTTTCTTATTCATTAAAAAACAAAAAAAAGAGCAAGCTGTAGGATTCAAAACTATTTCAGATCGCATAGCCAATGTCATTGTACAGCTCTCGGAGATGTACAAACTGAACATCATTTAGGTCTATGCTCTCACTACACAGTCAATCAAAGAGCATATAGACAACTTCCTTGATGGCTTTAATTCCATTCTCCAAGATACCAAAAAATACTTCAACATCATTACGGTAGAATTCAATGCTCAGGTTGGACGAGTTTATGAAAGTTGTGTAGGCAAGTTTGGAGACAAAATACAGAATGAAATTTGCAGTTGCAGACAACATGAACACTTTCAAGATGAAACCTTATGGAAAATGGACTTGGAGGAGCCCCAGTCATGAAACCAATAATGAAAACGACCACATACAAGCAGACAAAAGTGACACTGTCAAGAATATTCAGGTCCTAAATCAAGTCAATGTAGGGAACAACCACAGGATGATGATGTGAAATTAAACTGCAACCACTTACAAAAGTACAAAAAGAGTTCACTATATCCTACAAGCTGGAACTGAGAAAACTTCTCACCGAACCAGAAGAGAGCATCAATAACATCAACAACAAAATAACAGCCGAATAGAAGTCACCAATATGTTTAAGTCAAAGAGCAAACAAACCATTGGTAAACTGTTATAAGAAACTGAGAATCTCATGATGAAATGCAGAAATTTCAAGCCACCACCAACAAACCAGCAAGAAAATAAATTGTTCCAACCCAATTAAACAAAACCTTTTGATAGAAATGAAGAGAATATAAAAGAAGATAGACAACAGTAGTCATAGAAAAAATTCTCAAATAAGGTAGAGTCTTCAAAACTATGAGAAAAAATTTTCTGCACAGGAAGAATGCAAATGACTAGTATGATTGAAGAAAATGGAGACCTAACTACAGATAGTGTCTGAATGGTCAAACATGTCCAAAAATTCTACAAAAACCTCTATTCCTCCAAACAAGGGACACAAAACAATGAACAAGATATGCAATTACTAGTGACCAGTTTGAAGATTTCCCAGAAGTTATTTTGTTGGAGGTTATGCAAGTCATCAAACAGACAAAAAAAAGAAAGCTCAATCATCCAGCTAACCTACACAAAAAAGCTGGTTAAGTCATCAATAGGAAATAAAACATTTTATTCAACTTCTGTCTCAAACAGAAGGCTTGGAACATTGTGATCATAACGCTATTATGTGTAAAAAAAAAGAGAATCCGAAATATCTAAAAATACAGGCCAATAAATCTACTCAACTGCATCTACAAACTTCTACCATAGTGATAATGAACCAAATTGAAACTATCGTAACTTTCTTGATGGGACATTGTTGTGTGGTCGGGTTAGTCAAGGCAATTAATAAATTTAAAAAAAGCAAATTACACAGGCCAGGGGAAGGAATTTTAGCTCTTGAATCTGGGTTTTCATAAAACTGTGTTCAACTGAGTGTATAGGTTATTGTAAAATCAAAATGAAGACAGCCACAAAAACAAAACAAAACATTCAGAGGATAACAAACAGAATGGTTTATATACTGGAAATGATGAGGAGAAAAAAGAGTCTTGTGGGAAAATCCAGTTCTATTGGATTAATTTTGTCATCGTCCCTAGGAAAAAGATCAAGATTTCATTTTCTTTCAAGTTTGTACCATGTATTCATATTGATCCATAAGAGGGAGAGCACTTGTCTGCTGATTTTAAAAATTACAACAGCACACTGGCTTACCGATAACCAAAGTAAGCCTTCAGTCAAGTGAGATCACCACAGTAACATGAAAAAAATCTGAGATTGTGCGTAAGATACATCATCAGAGAAAATTGAAGATGACATTTTTCCAGAAGTCCACAAAACATAGAGAAATCATCGACTCCTGGAGTTTGAATCACATTTGGACCACCTTCTACATTCTGTGGGAAAGCCATGTTTCCTTCCATAGCTGTTTGCCTTCACATCTCCCTCTGCTACTCTTACAACCACCATCATGACTTCTCCACCATCGCCCCCTCTTCATGATTCTTTGTTGCTCTTTCTTTTCTTTGCCAATTTTGGAATTCTTCCATCCCAACATTATCTTTTTTCTCTTCATCTATAGTACTTATTTTTATTATCGTATGCGCATGTTTGTGTGAGTGCATGTTTTCTCTTGTTTATTACCTTTTGATCGCTGACCAATAGCAGTTTATGTTTACAAGGGGGACAACTCTGGGCTTAATTCCTCAAAGATCAGTTGCCTCCTTCAATTCTTTTACAGAAACCAAACATTGAAACACGCTGTCTTCAGAAGAAACTACTTCACAATTGATCCATTCAGTAAATCAACTAAATGAGAGAGCAGCATGATATAAAATGCCACTCACTACAGCATTTGTTGACTTTAAGAAGGTTAGTGACTCAATTGAAAGGTCATTGATACAATCATGTGACAAGGTGTAAACCCCATATATGTCAGTCTTAAACAGCAGTTCCTTAATCAGACTACATCAAATTGGAAAATGGGTAAGACAAGATGATACCATCTCAACTAAGCTCTTCACAACCTACTTCCAGATAATCTTCCAAAACCTAGACTAGGAAAAAATAGGATTCGGAACAGGTGGCAAATGCCTATTTAACTTTAGATTTGCTGACAATATTGTCCTTTTGGCTGAGAACCTTCATGTTTTCCAAATAATGCTAGACAAAGTGAATGAAAAATCAAGAAAATTGGTTTTCACATGAACTTCAGTGAAACAAATATCATATACACCAAACATGTTGAGGACAAAGACACTACAATCAAGATAAAAAACGCAGAGCTAAAGAAGGTTGACTACTACATTTACCTGAGATGACAAATTCCCATAAAATCCTCAAAAGGAGAAATTCAGCTAAAAATCACAAGCTGGCAAGCTTTACATAGAGCAAGCACAAACTTCAAGAACAACAGAATCCCATTAACTTTATAGCAGTATACAACCAAAGATTGACACTCAAACGGAGAACCATGCAATGTGCAGTGGAGAGAATCATGCTCAATATAACATGAGGAGATCACAAGATAGCAGGATATATTTGGAAAAAAACAGGATTTGGAGATATCATAGAACCCATTAGAAAACTCAATTGCAAGAATGTTAGAAAACCGCTGGAGATCACAACTCACAACATGGATCTCCAGAGATCATTTGCAAAATTGTGACTGTAGAAAATAAGATCACATGAAGAACTAGACAACTCAATTCATAAATAACCCTCAGTGTCGGTGAGGGGTGTTTTTTATCACTCACATTTTAAATATTTCAGTGCATTACATTACAAAAAGGTATATATTTTGCAAATAGTTTTGTGTCCTCAAACTTGTTATGTTTTTGAATACCCTTAGTTTATGGACCTTGATGTAACAGTGTTTGGGTTTTGTGGACATTTTGATAGTTTGCAAATTATTGGAACTAGCTTGATAGATACACTGAAAAAAAATGTTACCAAGACCAAATGGAAATAACAAACTGTCTCCCATTTAACATTTTATTTCACTGCTCAAAAAATACAAACTTCAGAACAAATATCAAACTTATATCAATTTGGAATTTTCCTTTTTTTTTTCACTATTTTGTATATGAACCAAATATAATGGGTTACACGGAAAATAATGTAATAGGAGTAATTTTTCAAGTTGGTCTACATAACATTTTTCGGTGGAGAATTAACATTTTTGATTACGGTTGGTTTGTTTGAACCTTGCAGCTTTTGCTGGAGAATTTTTCATCTCCTACATTGTTAGGTGCTTTCAATCCATTAAAACCCCCAATCTACGGAAAATTTGTTAGTTTTTTTGTTTTTTTAATTGTCTTTTAAAAGTTTGACCAGGTAGTCTACAGGGTTAAACTGGACATTTATTTTCCATTTTTATAGAGGTTTGGTTTACGCGAATTATCTTCAGTGATTTCTTAAATAACCAAATTTTGATGATTCAAAACTCAATATTTCCCAGAAATAAAAAAATTCCCCATGAAATAAAGATTATAATCATGTAAAACATCAAAATTAAAAAAACAAAACTAATTTACACAGATTTGCCAACCTCAGATGTTAAGTTATCAGATAGAGAGAACTGATTTTTTTACTGGAAAAAATAGGGAGAAATGAACAAAAATAGGGAGATTTCTGAAAAATATACATCAAGTATTAAAGAGAAGGAATAGTTTTTACTCTAAACAAAGCTTTAAAAAATCTGAAAATAAACAGTTTTTATTTATAAAGAAACTTTGTAGTGGCAGATTTTTCCTCTTTCAATAGTTCTTCCTCATGGTAATCACTTGTGAGATGATGTGTTTGTTTGTGGAATGGTCAGAGAACTTGAAAATGGTTAGCAATCGGTATGATATCACTTTTGGACAACTATTACACTCTATGGATCCAAATATGCATTCTATTTAATTTGATAAAAAATCAACAAAATGATCCTTGTCTGCTGTATTTCGCCAGACATATGTACATATAGATGTAGATATACACACACTTATCTGGACTCATTTTCATATTCTATGCAGCTAATTTATTTGTATATATAGCAACAGTATATATATTTATGTATATATATGTGTGTGTCTTTGTCTTTCTATCAGTCTGTTTGTCTGTCTATCTGTCTCACTCTATACATGTATCTATATCTTTATGTATATATAGAGAGAGACAAATAGAGAGACTATATAAACATATATGTATGTAGATGTTATATACAATTATTCATAAATAAAGATATTAAACTTTTTTCTGAGATTTTGCGGGTCATAATTGTCATTTCTGTAAATATGTGTGAGTGAGTGCCAATGTGTGCATATTGATTTATACATGCATACATGTTTAGAAATATATACACACACACAAAGACACACACACAAGGACATAGACACAGACACAGACAAAGACACAGACACAGACACAAACAAAGACACACACACACACACACACACACACACACACACACACACACACACACACACACATATACAAATATATTTATATTTCTGAAATTTACACCATAGCAAGCTGGTATGGATCAGTGTTATCCCTACATGGTGCAATACCACCTGGTCCCAAATGGAATAGAAAGCAAGCCTGTAAGTCATCAAGATTAAGTACTTTAACACATTCCCTGGTGGCTGATAGCCTTATCTGATATACACCAATCATGGTGGGTATGCGATTCTTGAACTTGGAGCTGTAAATCTAACTGTAAGATCAGCTCCTGAATATGTTAAGTGAGCCAACTTAACATCTTCATATATCTTTTCTTTTTTTTTTAATATGTTTTTTGCTGCCATTGCTTGTAAATGTCATACTCTTATACGGGCGCATATATATATATATATATATATATGTGTGTGTGTGTGTGTGTGTGTGTACATGTGTATATATATATATATATATATATATATACATATAGTTTGAAAACTTTTGAATTTGACATCTATATTACAAACTTGTTGAGTTACTCTGACTTCTCTCAATCTCATGCACGCAAACACATGCATGATATATCTGCAGTTTATTTAGGGTATTTAACATATTTCTTATATGAATTTACCACTGTAACTAGAGTTCCATACCAATACAGAAATACACATAGTCCAGTTAAATTGAAGTTGGACCTGGAAATATATACACATTAGTGATTTTTACATAATAAGTTGCTCCATTGCATGTAAAATAACAAAAAGAAATCCCAAGACTTGAATGTTTGTGGAACATATTTTACAGCCCATTCAAAATTGTGATATTTTCTGTCAGTTGATTATTCAGTCAAAAATACATGATTATCAATAATGATACAAATATTGATACTGAAGTGTTCTAACTAAGGGTCATGTAGGAGTTCAAATTGACAAATTTGAAAATCTATGACAATCAGAAAATAGGAGTTAACATTTTTTTGTATAAAATCTAAAATCTTGAAAGCATCCAGACTAAGAAAAAAGTTTGTTACTCGTTTTCCTATGAACTTCAAGGGCAGCTATTTCAAAATTCGAAATGGACTATTTAACTACCGTTACTTGCATCCATCACAGAATTTCATCAGAATTTATGGACAGCTTTTGGAGATATTGTGTGGATGGACAGACGCAAGCACAGAAATGTGAAAAAAAAAAGCATAAATCCAAAACAAATTCCTGGATCCACCCGTGAATTTAATCATTTCATACAGTGTCACTTTTTTATAGCATTTCATTTGAATTCATGGAGAGCTTTTGGAGATATCACCTGGATTGATGAAAGAATGTATAAATTTAAGAAAAAAAATGAAAAATATCTTACTATCAAAAACACTTCACTAGATACATCCACAAATTTTATTACTTCTTCCTTACCCAGTGATTCACCTCCCCATCAAATTTCATTGATATCCATTGAGAACTTTTAGAGATATTGCATGGACGGACAGGTGATGGGGCAAATACAAAAATGTAGGAAGAAAAACAACAGAAAAACAATTTCCTGGATTCGTCCAAGAGTTTAATTACATTTTACATAATTGTAATAAGTAATTCATAAAATGTTAAAATAGAGAAATATCTTTCAACCAAAAATGAATTCCTAGATCTGCTTTAAAATTCAGTTACTTCTTCCTTACCCAGTGCCTTACTGTTCTAGAATCATCATCAGCATCATCATCATCATCATCATCATCATTATCATCATCATCATCAGCAGCAGCAGCAGCCTTTCAACATCCATTGTTGGACATAGACCTTCCCTAAGAATCGACAGATCATGGATGTCAATCTAGCTCGTCATGCCATCTTACTTTCTGTTGGCTACAATTTTGCATATGATCTCTGGGTATCTATGCTGTGAGTTTTGATATCCAACAGTTGTCTGACATTCTTGCAACATGTCAAGCTCATCACCTTTTAAATTTTCCAATGGTTTCTTTGATATCTTGGACTCCTATCTTTTCTCTAATATAGTGTGCTGTCTTATGATCTTTCTATGTAAGGTTAAGCATGATTCTCTCCTGTGCATGCTACATGGTTCTCAGTTTGAGGGTCAATCTTTGTTTAAGTTCCATGTTTCAGTTCCATTGGTGATTATTAAGAGGTGACATTGGTCATATACCCTTCTTTTAAGGAATAGTGGTATTTTCTTGTTCTTGAAAATCAAGCTTGCTCTACAGAAATATTTCCAACTTGGTGCAATTTTTCGTTTACCGGTCAACTTTCTCCAGCTCTGTCTTCTTGATATTGTGCTCGACTTATAATATGTTCAGACACGGCTGAGTAAAGAAATGTATTTTTGAAAAAAAAGGCAAAAGTATCAACTAATCAAGAACAAATCCCTGGATTCACCCACAAATCAAACCACCTTATCCTTCTGTTGGACACCCTTCCACAAAATTCTTTTAAATTTGTTGAAAACCTTTGGAGATACTGTGCGGATAGACATGAGTAAAATATTATTAAAGTGGAAAGATGTCTGTTGATCAAAAACAAAGTCCTCAATTCATCCCAAATTTAACAACTTCTTCCTTTCCTCATGACCTCACTTCCCACAAAATTTAATTGAAAATTGAGGAGATATGCTGGAGACTGACAAGAGCAAATATATTTTTTTTAAAACACAAAAATATCTCTTCCTGTTTTCTTTTCAATAAATTCCTGTGTTTGCTCCTGTATGTCCACGTGATATGTCTGAGAGTTCTCAATGAATTTCCAAGAAATTTCATGGAAAGGTGAGCTGCATTGTAAAAAGAAGTGATTTTGGGGTGGATCTAGGAATTTGTTTTGGATTGAGAAATATCTTGGCAATTTTTTGATACATTCTGTACATTTCTGTATTCACTTCTATCTGTCCACACAGTTCCTCCAAAAGTTCTCAATGAAATTTTGTGGAAGGTTAGGCCATAGGCTATGGGAGAAAGGATTAAATTTTTGAATGGATTCATGCAGCAGTCATCCATTTTGAATTTCAAAGTGCATAGAAAAAACTAGTAAAAAATTTTTTTTATCTGGATGTCTTTTAGGTACAATTTGACCTCATTGCCAAGATTCTACCTCCAAAAAAGGATAACTCAGAAAATGCTCCTGAAACTGATATACTGTTAGTGCTGTTGTGAGCTCCTCTTCTAGATTGTCCTATTTGTCTACAACGCAATATTGCAATACACACTCTGTGCATCTTTTTAACAATTTTCTAAGTTAATATACAAGAAAAAAAACACATTATAAAATAAGAACAAATTGAACATCCACCAGCCACTAAAATAAATTTCCATCATTATCAACAATGTCTTCAATTTCATCCCACTCAGTTACCTCTGCATCAAAGCAGTTGAAACCAATTGCCACAGGTCTTTATGCATTTCAGACTGTTCATGTAGCATGTACATACTTTGGAATTTCCTGAGAAAGTTTTGCAGTTTCCTCATATGAAAAATCGAATTGTCTGCTGCAGGAACCTCATATGTCATGATTGGTTCCTATTCGTTTTCCACCATTTTCCATCTCCAAAGCAATGGGTCTATTTCTGACTCCATCAACATCTTCTATTGAATAATATGCAAGTGATCATGTCAGGTGTGGTGCACAACTCATTTGGTTGGTGGCAGCTTTTCTGGTAACAACTTCAATGATGATACAACCATGATCAAGAAGCTTGTAAATTTCAAAGTAGAAAGGGAACCATCAAGCTTCCCTCAATACATCACAATCATGAGTTTAATCCCTGCAGTTTTCGACAAATACAACCAACCACTCTCTGCATCATGAATATGGCCAGTCACTGCAAAAAATTAAGCATCTTTTTCCAGAGCACTCAAATGCTTTTCCTAATCACTGGTCTTTTCTGGTCAGATGAAGTGTCAATATACATTCAATAGCCATAGTTTTGCCATTCTTGAGGTTGAAGATTTCTTTTGTTTACTTGATTCCATGGAGGCCTGAAGTTTGCGTAGTGCTATGTAATCAAGAACAAAATAGATGCAAAAGTAACCAAATGAATTAAGATTGATTTAGGAAGTATCATTGTCATTGATTTAAGGAGACACTCTCACTAGGAAACATGCTGCATTGTCCACCTACTTTAAAGATAGCTGTTAACTGGTGAGTTCACCGACACCTCAGAGAGAAGTGAATTGATAAGTCTGAAAATTATTGATTACAACCGTTTCCCATTTGGGAAATCATAACACTATACTGGAGCTCCTTTCCCCTCAATTATATCTTTCACCTTCATAACCTTCTTTGGTCTCTCAATCGGTCTATCTTGGATGACAAAGTTTTCTTCTAATTTAGTAGACACAGCCATCATTCCCATGCCATGAAATGAACTCTTTCTGTCTAATGTAGGAATGTCTGGTGTATGCGACCCATTGTGCAAAATGACCACTAAATGCAGTAGAGATAACATCTTCAACATCGGTTATCCTCACAATTGTTTGTTTATAGTTTGCACCTGAAATTACAACCTTTAGGCACCATTTTCAACATCAGAGAAAGTAGATAACTAGCCATTTTTTAGCGAACCAAAAAGCTGTTAGAATTAACCAACATAGAATTAAACCTAAAATTTTCGCTCCACACTTTATATTGTAGTCGATCATTCTGAATTTTCATTTTTCTATTTTTGTTTAAATATCACATTTATGCTCATAAAATTTTTTCCTCCAAAGTTCATGTCTTGGGTTTTTTCTATTTTTCTTCATGAAATTATGCTTCATTTGGCACCAAATTTTTTAATGGTGAATCTACTTCTGGGTTTGACTATTTTTGATGAAATTCGACTGGACTGATATGCACACTGATATATGTATATATTTGTCTTCCACCTTCTCTTCCCCATACTTTGCTTTTTCAAAAACTAAACTTTGCTGATAAATCTCTGTCTTTCTCTTTCTCTCCCTATACATGGATATGAATCATCAGTAGCAACAGCAGCTGCCATTATAAGCGAACTACTCAACAGAAACCTTTCCTATCTCATACCATGACAACCTTGGTTATGGTAATTTCTGCCTTGTCTTACTGGCAAACCTATCTCATCCTTCCACCTGGAGCCAGGTCTTTTCTACCTGCCTGTATTGTTCCATGGCACCTATCAGTTGACCTTATGCTTCTTGCAAAGAGTCCAGCCTGTTCCCATTTTTGCTGCTCAATTTTTTTTATAAATCTTCTACTCTTGACCACCCACAGATCCATAATCTATAGCATTATCTCCAGCATTCGTCAATCCATAGCGCTCTGTGCGATTCTATGTTGACTCTCTATTTGTTTTGATAATGCCTATTTTCACATCCAAATGTCATTGCTGGTATTATGCATTTATTGAATATATATCAATTTAAGGTCCTGGAGTTATTATGCCTGAAGAACATTGTGCGCATTCAAGAAAATTCATTAATCCACTTATATAAAACACAATGTATGGGATACCATCCAAGATGATACGGACCATAGAGACATCCAGTAGAAGTTGAGGAACCCACTTAATAACGCGGCACCAACCTGAATGCTCAGCAGAAATTAGAGGTAACTGATGAGCTCAATTCACCAACTCCTTCCTAAATTCTATATGACAACAAAATCAAGTGTCTGTGGGCAATGTGCCACCGAAGACAAGCAGATACTGTCGGAGCAAGACAAAGTCTTAGACATTCAACAAATCAAACAGCATGAAGGTCTACACCTACAATGTTTCTGGCATAGCTGAAGATTACACACTTGACCAATTGATAGGGGAATTTGATAACAACACTTGGCAAGTTGTAGGTATCAGATAGACCCACAGAAAGGGGGAAAACCTTTCACGGCTTAAGGTAAGTAATTTATTCTATTATAAAATTGAGTCACATACGATTCTTAGTCAATAACAACCTCACAGGCAACTTTATGAATTTTGACTGCATGCAAGACAAAATTGGCTCAAAGTTATATTAAACAAAAGATACACACTAAAAATGATCCAGGTTTATGTGCCAACTTTAAACTGTTCTGAACAGGCGATTGTAGAGTTTTAAGACTACATCAGTAAGATAATGGATCAGGAGAAGACAAATTACACAATAATCATTGGAGACTTCAGTGCTAAGATAGGTAAAAGGAAAGATGAGGAATCAAGTGTCAAAAATATGGGTTATGACGAAGAATTGAGAGAAGAGGAATGGTAATAGATTTTTTGTAGAGATACAGAATGAAGATAGCAAACACATTTTTCCAAGAACAAGATGGCTGCAAAAGGACTTGGAAAGGCCCAAGTGGAATAACAAAAAACGAAATTGACTTCATAATAACCGATAAAGTTAATAATTTAAAATACGTTACCGCTATCATTAAAGTAAATATAGGAAGTGACCATTTCATTTAACTTTAAATTGGAAAGGAACAAAATGATCCTTAAGAAGAAAATATTCTCTGGGGAAAATTCTAAAAGAGAGAATTTCAGATTCCAGTGTTGTGATAGAGAATGAAAGAATACAGAGGAAAACAGAAAAATCTGGTAAGCAGCAAAGTAAAAATCAGCAAAGATGGTAGGCATAAACATATGGAAAAATACCAGGGAAATACTCACCAATAACTTCAGAACTAATTAAAAAGAGGGGAAATATGCTGATAGATAAGGAATACAAAACTAAAAGAGCAGAACTTGAACAAAACTAACATTCCAAATGAAATTATGAATCACCACCAACCATTTATGCTCATTTATATCCTGCAAATTTAAAATGAACTTATATTGTAAATTGAACCTTCCACTGAAAATTTGGGTGGGGTGGGTTTAAAAAAAAAACAATTTCACAATCATTGAGAGTTAGATGCATGCAGAATTTAAAAATTGTACTCTGAATCATGAGAGATGGGCCAAATCTTGAATCATAGTTGAATACATATATATGATTGTTTGCGAACATGAATGACTCGAGCCCAGCAAAAATGTTTTAACTGATTTGTTATAGATACTGGTGATTAATAACAGCAAAAACAATAACAATTACATGCTGTGGATAGTGGTGATCAATAACAACAAAAACAATAACAATTACATGCTGTGGGTAGTGGTGATTAAAAACGACAAAAACAATAACAATTACATGCTGTGGGTAGTGGTGAATAATAACATCAACAACAATGACAATTACATGCTGTGGATAGTGGTGATTAATAAAAACAAAAACAATAACAAATACATGCTGTGGGTAGTGGTGATTTATAACAACAAAAACAATAACAATTACATGCTGTGGGTAGTGGTGATTAATAACATCAACAACAATAACAATTACATGCTGTGGGTAGTGGTGATTAAAAACAGCAAAAACAATAACAATTACATGCTGTGGGTAGTGGTGATTAAAAACGACAAAAACAATAACAATTACATGATGTGGGTAGTGGTGAATAATAACAACAAAAACAATAACAATTACATGCTGTGGGTAGTGGTGATTAAAAACGACAAAAACAATAACAATTACATGCTGTGGGTAGTGGTGATTAATAACAACAAAAACAATAACAATTACATGCTGTGGGTAGTGGTGATCAATAAAAGCAAAAACAATAACAATTACATGCTGTGGGTAGTGGTGATTAATAACAACAAAAACAACAACAATTACATGCTGTGGGGAGTGGTGATTAATAACATCAACAACAATAACAATTACATACTGTGGGTAGTGGTGATCAATAACAACAAAAACAATAACAATTACATGCTCTGGGTAGTGGTGATCAATAACAACAAAAACAATAACAATTACATGCTGTGGGTAGTGGTGATTAATAACAACAAAAACAATAACAATTACATGCTGTGGGTAGTGGTGATTAAAAACGACAAAAACAATAACAATTACATGCTGTGGGTAGTGGTGATTAAAAACAGCAAAAACAATAACAATTACATGCTGTGGGTAGTGGTGATCAATAACAACAAAAACAATAACAATTACATGCTGTGGGTATTGGTGATCAATAACAACAAAGACAATAACAATTACATGCTGTGGGTAGTGGTGATTAATAACAACAAAAACAATAACAATTACATGCTGTTGGTAGTGGTGATTAATAACATCAACAACAATAACAATTACATGCTGTGGGTAGTGGTGATTAATAACAACAAAAACAATAACAATTACATGCTGTGGGTAGTGGTGATCAATAACAACAAAAACAATAACAATTACATGCTGTGGGTAGTGGTGATTAATAACAACAAAAACAATAACAATTACATGCTGTGGGTAGTGTTGATCAATAACAACAAAAACAATAACAATTACATGCTGTGGATAGTGGTGATCAATAACAACAAAAACAATAACAAATACATGCTGTGGGTAGTGGTGATTAATAACAACAAAAAAAATAACAAATACATGCTGTGGGTAGTGGTGATCAATAACAACAAAAACAATAACAATTACATGATGTGGGTAGTGGTGAATAATAACAACAAAAACAATAACAAATACATGCTGTGGGTAGTGGTGATTAATAACAACAAAAACAATAACAATTACATGCTGTGGATAGTGGTGATTAATAACATCAACAACGATAACAATTATATAATATTGGTAGTGGTGATTAATAACAACGAAAACAATAACAATTACATGCTCTGGGTAGTGGTTATCAATAACAACAAAAACAATAACAATTACATGCTGTGGGTAGTGGTGATTAAAAACAGCAAAAACAATAACAATTACATGCTGTGGGTAGTGGTGATCAATAACAACAAAAACAATAACAATTACATGCTGTGGGTATTGGTGATCAATAACAACAAAGACAATAACAATTACATGCTGTGGGTAGTGGTGATTAATAACAACAAAAACAATAACAATTACATGCTGTTGGTAGTGGTGATTAATAACATCAACAACAATAACAATTACATGCTGTGGGTAGTGGTGATTAATAACAACAAAAACAATAACAATTACATGCTGTGGGTAGTGGTGATTAATAACAACAAAAACAATAACAAATACATGCTGTGGGTAGTGTTGATCAATAACAACAAAAACAATAACAATTACATGCTGTGGATAGTGGTGATCAATAACAACAAAAACAATAACAAATACATGCTGTGGGTAGTGGTGATTAATAACAACAAAAAAAATAACAAATACATGCTGTGGGTAGTGGTGATCAATAACAACAAAAACAATAACAATTACATGATGTGGGTAGTGGTGAATAATAACAACAAAAACAATAACAAATACATGCTGTGGGTAGTGGTGATTAATAAAAACAAAAACAATAACAATTACATGCTGTGGGTAATTAAAAACAACAAAAACAATAACAATTACATGCTGTGGGTATTGGTGATCAATAACAACAAAAACAATAACAATTACATGCTGTGGGTAGTGGTGATTATTAACAACAAAAACAATAACAATTACATGCTGTGGGTAGTGGTGATCAATAACAACAAAAACAATAACAAATACATGCTGTGGGTAGTGGTGATCAATAACAACAAAAACAATAACAATTACATGCTGTGGGTAGTGGTGATTAATAAAAACAAAAACAATAACAATTACATGCTGTGGGTAGCGGTAATTAAAAACAACAAAAACAATAACAATTACATGCTGTGGGTATTGGTGATCAATAACAACAAAAACAATAACAATTACATGCTGTGGATAGTGGTGATTAATAAAAACAAAAACAATAACAATTACATGCTGTGGGTAGTGGTGATTAATAACAACAAAAACAATAACAATTACATGCTGTGGGTAGTGGTGATAAATAACAACAAAAACAATAACAATTACATGCTGTGGGTAGTGGTGATCAATAACAACAAAAACAATAACAATTACATGCTGTGGGTAGTGGTGATCAATAACAACAAAAACAATAACAATTACATGCTGTGGGTAGTGGTGATTAATAACAACAAAAACGATAACAATTACATGCTGTGGGTAGTGGTGATTAATAACAACAAAAACAATAACAATTACATGCTGTGGGTAGTGGTGATCAATAACAACAAAAACAATAACAATTACATGCTGTGGGTAGTGGTGATTAATAACAACAAAAACAATAACAAATACATGCTGTGGGTAGTGTTGATCAATAACAACAAAAACAATAACAATTACATGCTGTGGATAGTGGTGATCAATAACAACAAAAACAATAACAAATACATGCTGTGGGTAGTGGTGATTAATAACAACAAAAAAAATAACAAATACATGCTGTGGGTAGTAGTGATCAATAACAACAAAAACAATAACAATTACATGCTGTGGGTAGTGGTGAATAATAACAACAAAAACAATAACAAATACATGCTGTGGGTAGTGGTGATTAATAAAAACAAAAAAATAACAATTACATGCTGTGGGTAGTGCTGATTAATAACATCAACAATGATAACAATTATATAATATTGGTAGTGGTGATTAATAACAACGAAAACAATAACAATTACATGCTGTGGGTAGTGGTGATCAATAACAACAAAAACAATAACAATTACATGCTGTGGGTAGTGGTGATTAATAACAACGAAAACAATAACAATTACATGCTGTGGGTAGTGGTGATCAATAACAACAAAAACAATAACAATTACATGCTGTGGGTAGTGGTGATCAATAACAACAAAGACAATAACAATTACATGCTGTGGGTAGTGGTGATTAATAACAACAAAAACAATAACAATTACATGCTGTGGATAGTGGTGATCAATAACAACAAAAACAATAACAAATACATGCTGTGGGTAGTGGTGATTAATAACAACAAAAAAAATAACAAATACATGCTGTGGGTAGTGGTGATCAATAACAACAAAAACAATAACAATTACATGATGTGGGTAGTGGTGAATAATAACAACAAAAACAATAACAATTACATGCTGTGGGTAGTGGTGATTAATAAAAACAAAAACAATAACAATTACATGCTGTGGGTAATTAAAAACAACAAAAACAATAACAATTACATGCTGTGGGTATTGGTGATCAATAACAACAAAAACAATAACAATTACATGCTGTGGGTAGTGGTGATTATTAACAACAAAAACAATAACAATTACATGCTGTGGGTAGTGGTGATCAATAACAACAAAAACAATAACAAATACATGCTGTGGGTAGTGGTGATCAATAACAACAAAAACAATAACAATTACATGCTGTGGGTAGTGGTGATTAATAAAAACAAAAACAATAACAATTACATGCTGTGGGTAGCGGTAATTAAAAACAACAAAAACAATAACAATTACATGCTGTGGGTATTGGTGATCAATAACAACAAAAACAATAACAATTACATGCTGTGGATAGTGGTGATTAATAAAAACAAAAACAATAACAATTACATGCTGTGGGTAATTAAAAACAACAAAAACAATAACAATTACATGCTGTGGGTAGTGGTGATTAATAACAACAAAAACAATAACAATTACATGCTGTGGGTAGTGGTGATAAATAACAACAAAAACAATAACAATTACATGCTGTGGGTAGTGGTGATCAATAACAACAAAAACAATAACAATTACATGCTGTGGGTAGTGGTGATTAATAAAAACAAAAACAATAACAATTACATGCTGTGGGTAGCGGTAATTAAAAACAACAAAAACAATAACAATTACATGCTGTGGGTATTGGTGATCAATAACAACAAAAACAATAACAATTACATGCTGTGGATAGTGGTGATTAATAAAAACAAAAACAATAACAATTACATGCTGTGGGTAATTAAAAACAACAAAAACAATAACAATTACATGCTGTGGGTATTGGTGATCAATAACAACAAAAACAATAACAATTACATGCTGTGGGTAGTGGTGATTAATAAAAACAAAAACAATAACAATTACATGCTGTGGGTAATTAAAAACAACAAAAACAATAACAATTACATGCTGTGGGTAGTGGTGATTAATAACAACAAAAACAATAACAATTACATGCTGTGGGTAGTGGTGATAAATAACAACAAAAACAATAACAATTACATGCTGTGGGTAGTGGTGATCAATAACAACAAAAACAATAACAATTACATGCTGTGGGTAGTGGTGATTAATAACAACAAAAACAATAACAATTACATGCTGTGGGTAGTGGTGATCAATAACAACAAAAACAATAACAATTACATGCTGTGGGTAGTGGTGATTAATAACAACAAAAACAATAACAAATACATGCTGTGGGTAGTGTTGATCAATAACAACAAAAACAATAACAATTACATGCTGTGGATAGTGGTGATCAATAACAACAAAAACAATAACAAATACATGCTGTGGGTAGTGGTGATTAATAACAACAAAAAAAATAACAAATACATGCTGTGGGTAGTAGTGATCAATAACAACAAAAACAATAACAATTACATGCTGTGGGTAGTGGTGAATAATAACAACAAAAACAATAACAAATACATGCTGTGGGTAGTGGTGATTAATAAAAACAAAAAAATAACAATTACATGCTGTGGGTAGTGCTGATTAATAACATCAACAATGATAACAATTATATAATATTGGTAGTGGTGATTAATAACAACGAAAACAATAACAATTACATGCTCTGGGTAGTGGTGATCAATAACAACAAAAACAATAACAATTACATGCTGTGGGTAGTGGTGATTAATAACAACGAAAACAATAACAATTACATGCTGTGGGTAGTGGTGATCAATAACAACAAAAACAATAACAATTACATGCTGTGGGTAGTGGTGATCAATAACAACAAAGACAATAACAATTACATGCTGTGGGTAGTGGTGATTAATAACAACAAAAACAATAACAATTACATGCTGTGGGTAGTGGTGATTAATAACAACAAAAACAATAACAAATACATGCTGTGGGTAGTGTTGATCAATAACAACAAAAACAATAACAATTACATGCTGTGGATAGTGGTGATCAATAACAACAAAAACAATAACAAATACATGCTGTGGGTAGTGGTGATTAATAACAACAAAAAAAATAACAAATACATGCTGTGGGTAGTGGTGATCAATAACAACAAAAACAATAACAATTACATGATGTGGGTAGTGGTGAATAATAACAACAAAAACAATAACAATTACATGCTGTGGGTAGTGGTGATTAATAAAAACAAAAACAATAACAATTACATGCTGTGGGTAATTAAAAACAACAAAAACAATAACAATTACATGCTGTGGGTATTGGTGATCAATAACAACAAAAACAATAACAATTACATGCTGTGGGTAGTGGTGATTATTAACAACAAAAACAATAACAATTACATGCTGTGGGTAGTGGTGATCAATAACAACAAAAACAATAACAAATACATGCTGTGGGTAGTGGTGATCAATAACAACAAAAACAATAACAATTACATGCTGTGGGTAGTGGTGATTAATAAAAACAAAAACAATAACAATTACATGCTGTGGGTAGCGGTAATTAAAAACAACAAAAACAATAACAATTACATGCTGTGGGTATTGGTGATCAATAACAACAAAAACAATAACAATTACATGCTGTGGATAGTGGTGATTAATAAAAACAAAAACAATAACAATTACATGCTGTGGGTAGTGGTGATTAATAACAACAAAAACAATAACAATTACATGCTGTGGATAGTGGTGATTAATAACAACAAAAACAATAACAATTACATGCTGTGGATAGTGGTGATTAATAAAAACAAAAACAATAACAATTACATGCTGTGGGTAGTGGTGATTAATAACAACAAAAACAATAACAATTACATGCTGTGGGTAGTGGTGATAAATAACAACAAAAACAATAACAATTACATGCTGTGGGTAGTGGTGATCAATAACAACAAAAACAATAACAATTACATGCTGTGGGTAGTGGTGATCAATAACAACAAAAACAATAACAATTACATGCTGTGGGTAGTGGTGATTAATAACAACAAAAACGATAACAATTACATGCTGTGGGTAGTGGTGATTAAAAACGACAAAAACAATAACAATTACATGCTGTGGGTAGTGGTGATTGATAACAATAAAAACAATAACAAGTACATGCTGTGGGTAGTGGTGATCAATAACAACAAAAACAATAACAATTACATGCTGTGGGTAGTGGTGATCAATAACAACAAAAACAATAACAATACATGCTGTGGGTAGTGGTGATTTATAACAACAAAAACAATAACAATTACATGCTGTGGGTAGTGGTGATCAATAACATCAACAACAATAACAATTACACGCTGTAGGTAGTGGTGAATAATAACAGCAAAAACAATAACAATTACATGCTGTGGGTAGTGGTGATCAATAACAACAAAAACAATAACAATTACATGCTTTTGGTAGTGGTGATCGATAACAACAAAAACAATAGCAATTACATGCTGTGGGTAGTGGTGAATAATAACATCAACATGCATAACAGATGAGGAATATGCTAAAAAGCATGTTCTCCCAAGCACCTGTTCACCAATGTCTTTTGGCTGCAATTCAGGTTGGGGTGATCAATTAAAAAAATAGGAAAAGATGTGTTCAATCAATAAGTCACTTTTTTTACTTTTGTAGGACACTAAAATGTCAAAATTTTCAAAAAACAAGGGTGGAGACAAATTAAGGGATTAATTTAGCATAAATGTATATTGGAAATAGAATCCCAAGCTAAAACCTTGTTTGGGAGAGAAATTTAAAAAAAAACCTAAAATCATTATTCTCACTCACACTTATTGAAAGTGTGTGTGTGTGAAATGTTGAATTTGTATTATGAAGTGTTAGTGCTGGGCAGAGTCTGGATACATTGATACAAGCTTGAAAAGTGTTTGAGCCACTGACCACACTGGCAAAAGACAAATGTTTGCATTAAAATGAAAGAAGGGCAAAATCAACAAAAAAAGGACAAGATATTAAGAATAACAGACGAGTATTATGAGAACCTCTGTGCCTTGAAAATGATGATGCAACTAACTGACACTTCAATAGAGAACAATGATGTTCCAGACCTAGGCCAGGCGATAAAGCTAGGGAAAGACCAGGAAAATGAAATAAGATGGCGCATAACAATGTTGGAAAGTATTTTGCATAAATAGAGACATAGTGAATAGTAAATTGCCAATATACTTGAAGCACAAAGTATACAATCAATGCTTTATACAGGCTATGACTTAAGGAAGTGAAACCTGGAAACTTTAAAAACAACTTGACGACAAACTCAGGATAGCACAGAGGTTAATGGAAAGAGCAATGTTTTGAATAACTCTTGGAAAAAATGAATATGGACCTGAGAGAGGCCCAGCGTGGAGGATATCATACAAATAATTAGGCAACAAAAATGGAGATGGACCAGACACATATTGAGTCTAAGGGACAACAGATAGAGTATAGGGCTAATTGATTAGTGCTCATAGGACAGTATATGTAGTTGAGGAAGACCACATACAAGATGGAGAGAAGAAATAGAAAAGTTTGCCTGCAAACATAGCATAGATTAATGTAATCACGCTCATCATGGAAGGAAATGGGAGAGAACTCTGTCCAGCAGTGGACATAATAGTTAATAATGATATATATATATTTTTTGTGCAACACTTTTCAATGAGTGCATAGATACTACACTGATCCTAAGCAGAAGTGCCAAAGTGAAAACATAGATCCTAGGAAAGCGCACACCTAGTGTGGTCATAAGTAGAAGTGCCAATCTATGTATGAATAATTCTATTGTTCCTTTAATGGATATTCTGATTATCTTGATAATATTCAATGTAATGAAAATTCAAACAGATTTCCCTATTGAAATTCTTTTGGATGTACCTAATAAAATGTGATAAGCTGTACATGATAATTGGATGACTACAGGTCAAGATTTCATCTCTTGTCTTTCTATATGATCCATTACTTTTGTTCTCTCATCTTAGATAGTAAAACCTGGGTAACAGCTGGTCTTTCCACATTTTCGTCAGATTTCAAAATTATGCTGTCCTCATCAGGGCTGGCTTTAAAAACTCTCAAGTAAACTACCTTTTTCATGTTTTCAATTAGGTTTTAATAAAACTAATATTAACATCCTAATTTGATCTTTTCATCTTTTAATTAGCAAACTATTTTTCATGTTTAATTTTAGATTTTTATTGGATTGAAAAATAATTCTATTTTCTTTCATGCAAATTTTTATATGGATTTAATTTTAAATATTGATTGATTTTTTGCGTTTTATCATTTGTCTTTGTGGTGCTGCTTTGAAGTGAGTTGAAATAAAAGGGATTTGATTTTATTGTTTGCTTGTTTGTGTCTGCTTAATGTGTGTGCATATGTGCATGCATACATTTTATCAAGAATTTTAAGGATGAACACAAAATGGCCTTGTATACAAGTTGGGTTTTTAAAATTAATAAAAAAAAATTAAAACCGGATTGTCAGTAAAGTCGCTAATTTTTGTTTTTATAAAATATCTTATCTTGAAATGAATTGAAACTTGACTCTAATATATGATACTAATGACTAGGTAGAAAGACAGAGGAATCCCTTGGAGGACTGAGGTCGAATCCATTGATAAGATTTGTTTTTATTAAAATCTTCATAAGTAGAAAACCCTATGGTCAAAGATAATTCTATTTCAAGATCAAGAAAAAATATTGTTTCCACAAATGCTTCATGAGTTAGAAATAATGTTTGATGATGCAAAATAGAAAAAGAAAAGAAAGTAATAATAATGGTTTGGTTACCCAGTGCCGTCTACAACATTGATTAGATAAACTGATTGAGAACAAATTAAATTTTTTAAAAATAAGAAGAAGCAGAAAATATAAATAAATACTATAATTCTACTATAATTGCTGAAACACACACATGAATCAAACACAAGCAAAACTATGGGACACATATAAGATAAAATAGGAAGATGTAACCACTGAAGAGGGAGAATTACACCTGAGACAACTAGCTAAAAAGGTAAGATTGAAGAAATAGAAACAGAGAATTGCCCAATACATACAGAACTGCCCTTCTTTCAACAATGAAAGAAAATTTTACCAAGACTTAAATGGAGGAAGAAGACTGAGCATAAAACCAGATTCTTCAAAGGCAAAGGACTCCTGGGACGATATATATAGGATGCAAAAAAAAAAAACCTTAGCAAATCTTGAGAATGGTTTAATAATAAAGAATAGAACTCCAAGACATAGATGAGTTACAACAAGTTTTCTTGAATTAATGCTGAAAAACACCTTCTTGAAAAATAGCACTGGTACCTGAATTCACCCCACTACATGACAGACATCCACCCTCTCCAATGTTTCCTAGATGAAGGATAAGTGCCAGACTGAATGACCAGGAGGAGACTAGTGGAAATATAAGATCCACGACCGTCATCAGTAATGGCATAACAATTAGAATGAAAAGGCATATGTAAGTAAAGCTTGGGAATGTTGGAATGGTAGTAGCCACAGAACTGCTATGATATGTGAGGATGATGGAAGGAGAGTGGGAGACCAGGGGGGGACTTACTGTCACTCAGCCTTCAGTGGTGACCACCAGGCAATTGGTGTGAAACTGCAGGCTGACAACAATGATGATGAAGATGATGATGATTAAAAAAACTAAAAAACAGTAAAAATGGAAAAAATGATTTATCACAATGCCTCAAAATAAAAATACTTTTTTCTCTTATCATTTCTTAGAGAGGACTTTGACACCTGATATTGATTATTTGGGTAATCTCCCTTGGTTTATGTGTCAAAAACAAAGATGAATAATTCGTATTATAATAAAACAATTTGAAAATCATAAATGGCTGTTGTAAAGGTTAAATAGTATATTTTGCTTCATTAGTTGGCCAGACTAATAATTAGAACATATGAATCAGATTGCTCTTTGGTATGATACAATTGTGCTTTGGTGCTAATGGTCATCTTACTTATAATGAACAAGTTTCTCTGATAAAAATGTATATAAAAGCACAAACAAAAATATATAGACTTTCTTTCTTGAGAATGAAAAGAAAAGAATAAATAAATGAAATAAAAAATCTGGGTTAAAATTAAATCATCCTACTACGTCATGATAATCCTCTGTTATTTACCTTTTATTTTGAATATGATACTGAATATCTAGACAAAACAACAATAAATTAGAAGTTAAATGTCAAATACAGATCTCATCCTGACACTTTTGTATCCTTCTAACCCAGCCAACTTACTATTGTTACACTTCAAGAAGCATTATTTTGAACAGTTGAATTCATAAAGCTATTACTGGCATTGCCCTACCCAGGGAACCTTAATTTCATATTACTTTTGCTTCACATGTCCAACACATGATAGCCACTTTTGCTTGGTTCAGGCTTACTTTACTAGTAAGCATTCAGGATCTCCGTAGTAAATTCTATTTCTTTCTTTGAATAATGTCCTTTCAGCTGTTATCGTCCTAAAAGTGAACATGAAAATACCCACAGATATAATCAATGATTTTCATGAATTTTATTAAATAACATGGCCTTCCACGTTCAGTTGTGATTCTTAATTTTTCTCATTATAAAACCAAGTGAAAATGAAGGAATGAAAATCAGAGTTAACGGTGGAGGATGACAGATGTATTTTGTTTCAGGATTACTCAAGAAAATTGGAAAATGAATTCAGAATATCATTTCAGTTTCATTTCAATATTGTTCAATGTGTTTTTCATAAGAATTCTGCTAAATCAATTCTGAGATTTATATCCTTTCTAAGCATTTTGTTTTTTGTCTTTTCTCATTTGAAAAAATGATGTCAGCTTTTGTAGAATTCTTTTAACTAGACTGAATACCAGCCTCAAGAAATAGGAAGATAGACGGATGGAAACCAAATAGCATTTAAGTTAATTTGTTTTTAAAATCGATTCAATATTAATCTTTATACAGTTAGAAAAAAAAAGGGAGGCAAATGTTGGAAAAATGAGGTGCAGATGTAAAAAGGATATTCTGCCAATGTGCAAAAAAGTTGAGGCTAATGTAAAAAGGGCAGACAAAAGTAAAAAAAAGGGTTAATATTAAAAGAGGGATAATGGTGGGTGAAGTTGAAAACAGGCATTATTGTTTGAATAAAAGTAGGGCTAATCCCCCGAAAGAAAGGGCAATCTAAAAAAAAAGAGGTGTCTGATGTTGAGAAATAGTAGAAGTTTTAAAAGGAGATGTATAATGTTAAAAATGGGGACATACCGTTAAGAAAGAGGGGGCTATTGTTAAAAAGGGGGTAATGGTAAAAGGCGGGGGGAGGACTAATGCCAAAAAATTCGATAGATGGATATCAGGGGGTTGATGTTGAAAAGGAGAGAGACTGATATTTAAACGGGGGAAAGTTCCCCTCGATTTTGACCAATAAAAAATAAAAAGGCTCTCCTCTCAATTCTGACCACTGAAGAATGGAAAAAAAAGTTTCCCCCAATAGTTGAGGGTGATGTTAAGAAAGGGAAAAGTTTCCTTTCAATTTTGACCAATAAAAGAGGATAAGAAGTTTTCCCTTGATTTTGATCATCTAGAATGAGAAAAAAAACAAATTCACTCTCAATTCCATCTCACCCTAGAAACGACCCTTGAAAGTGAAAATACATTTCCTATGGGATTTAACCCTTAAAAGTGAAAAAAAATGTTCTTACTCCACTTTGACCCCTAATAATGAAAATAAATGTTCCCTGCTGATTTTGAGACCTAGGAATGAGAAATATTTTCTAGCGATTTCCAAAATTTCCACTTGATTTGTAGTTCTTAGAATGAAAATTTTGTGACTATTGAAAAAGAATGTTTACTTTCCCTGAGAGAGAAAAAAAATCTCTAACCTCAATTTTGAAATTCGTAAAATGAAAAAAATTCCTTTTGATTTTAAACAAAAAAAGGAAAGAAAAGTTTTCCTTCAATTTTGACTCCTGAAAGAGAAAAATGTTCGTCTTTGATTTTGTATCCTAAATTTTAAAAAAAGACAAAGAAAATCTTCCCCACCAATTATGACCCCTTGAAAATGAAATAAAAACAAAATTTCTCCCAGGGTTCTCTCCATTTTTTTCTCGAAAAATATACTTTAACCATCCTACATCAAAATGTGCACTAAAGAAAACACAACTATCCAAAGTATCCATATACAACAGATAAAAATCACGATTGGAGATGTGTTAAAAAAGTCCCTTTGCTCCTTTCTGAATAAAGAACACAATCTATGTCACATTTTTATTTCTGCAGATTGATTTGAGAAAAAATGATAAATAATATTGTCATCAAGAGGCACTTTTATCATTGATAGATATTCATGCAATTTGACCGCGGTATTGAAACCCACTAAAAACATATTTTGGGTTGTTCAAAAACTAATTTGCTAAAAAGACTCCCAGGGGATCAAATTTGTACCCAAAGAAAATTTCATAGATTTATGTAAAGTAGTTTTTGTGGTAGGTCAATACTTACATACATACAGACAAACTTTTATAACGCAGTTCACAGTAGTGTGGTTTGGGATATTAGGCAGGTAATTAATGGACCCCATCATATTATTGCTCCCTCTCTCTGTCCAAAAAACAACAAATAAAAACAAGATTTCCCTTGGAACCCACGAGCCTGATATTTCAGGCTGATTACTATTTTGCTATACTGTAAGCCCATTTGATGACAGAGGTGGTACAGCTCCCACCCCACTAAGAAATTAAGTATTTGAAATGCTGGCAAACCAACTGTATGAAATTTGAAAAAAAAACATTTCAGTAGCCAACAATAAAAACTCTTTTCATTAGCATATTCAAAGTTATTCACTTGTTGCAGTTAAATGCTCTAATCTGCTACCTGGATCATTGATGAGATGGGGGACCGAGTCATCCAGTCACATATAGTTATATCAGGGAGCAATAGGAAGTAATAAAGTGCAGCTAAAAAAAACGATTTTCATACATAGCAGTTGTGACCCAGGGAAAGAAAAAAAACATTAGAGAGTGCCTCTATTTATTTGTTCAAGTTTTGGTTAGTTTTTATATGATAGACAATACCTGCCATCTTTTTTCTGTTGCTAATTCTTGAATATTGCCCATAATTACCATACAGTTATTGTGGCTTGGTCATAAAGCAGGTTGGCTCTCTTGGTCCCCAACATCTACATTATTATGGGGAAGGGGGGTGCTAAGCTTGTTGTATACTTTTCTCTTTGATACAAAGTCATACTTTAACAGACTGTTTCATTGATAATTCTTGATGAAAGAGAAAGTGAATGTTGCCCTAGGTTTTTTCAAAATCAATTTTCAAAGTCTCCATTAGAGACCATCAGCCAAAAGTGCCAACTTCAATTTTTAAGTTGGTTTAGCTGGCTGGCTATGTATCTATCAAATGTATAAGCTGTACCAATGGAGCTAAAGGGCTGAAAATTCAAACATTTACTTTACATTTTTTAAAAATTCAGTTTGCAATCTTCATTTAGTTTTATGCTATATTGATCCCTTGGTTTGTGTTCAGCATTCATGCTAGTTTTTTTGAAAATTCAGACTTTTTCAGTGATCACTGCCCAACAAAATGTGAGAAGAGTGATTTATTCATTGGTCACTCTTTTTTCCAATTTTTTAATTGATCACCCCAGTGCAGTATGCTGCCAAAAGAAGTTAGTCACATGATGATTTCTATTTAATGACTAACCAGGCCTGTTTCTATAACTACTTATTTCTATCTTCTACCGAACCGTATTTTTGTAATGGTAACATTTGAAGATTAACTTTAAAAAAACCCATTTCCCTTGAAATCAATATTGTTTCCTTATGTGTATAAATGCATATCAGTTAGTTTTTATTTGCTAGTATTTGGTCACACATTCCAGTATTTATCTAGATGCAAAATTCAACAAAAACAATTTACACCAAAGAAGGATTTTAAATACTAAATTTTTACTATAAATTTTTATTCTTATATTCTTTATTTAAAAGAATGTTTTTGTATTTTGATGATAGAAAAAAATTTATGTTATGACGAAACAATTTTATTTCTAATCAGTGTCTTTTCAGAAATTGTATGAGCCAGTGTACGTATCAGTGAGAGATTTTTTCAAAAATTCAATTCATTGAGATATTTTCATCTTTAAAGTGTATGATGAGAACATCCATCAATATATTGCAAAGAAAATGGAGGATATTTTGTAGTTTTGGGTTGCAAAAAAATTCTCATTTATGCCTGTTTACTTACTATGTATTGTGAGCCCATTTTTGTTGAATTTTATTTCTATTGGATGCCATTATTAAATGCAAAGATCCAATTTGAGATATATTAAACTAAAAAAACTTGTTAACACATGCAATCAAGTTCCACATACTTAATTTTTGATTTTGCCTGTTTAGGAAGAGAGTTATTATAGTCATGAAGGAATAAAAATTGGTATCCTTGAAAATATATTCAACATTTTCTAAAGTAATTGTTTGTCTTTACATATGGACTAGTTTTGTGAATGAGCAGTTATTTCAAAATTCAACATAGATGAATCTATAGCTGAGATTGAACAGGGTAAATTATACCAAATGGAGTAAAAAGGAAAATTTTAGGGGTAGTGAAGGCTAAAGAGATATGGGTAAAGTCTACTTTATCATAAATGAGATTTCACACACAGCTCTTTTACATATATTGCAACAACCTACTTTTGTGAACAATCTACCCTTCTGAACTATAAAACTAAGTATAGAAATTTGTTGGACCCAAAACATGATATCTAAGTTGCTTTGAAATCAAAAAGCCCTAATATCAATGTCCTATAAGGAATGAATCAATAGCATTTTCCAGGATCTGGTGGAGTTGTTTCAAGTAGTATGCTTCAGTTCTTCAATCATTTTTATTGATTTTGTATGTGTGCTTTTTTATAACAGCATATGAAGCTTTTTAAGTATTCTATTAATTTTTCAAGTTTATCCTTCATTTTGAGAGAGATTAGCTTATTTTTGTTTACACTGAAGTCTTGAAAGGAGGTAAAATCATTTTACACAAAACGATATTGTGTGATACCCTCAGTGTTGCCTGATTGCAGGATGTCAATAAGCAGTGCCCTTCCCTCTGTTTATAAATTTCAGAAAATCAAACTTTCCCATAGAAATCATGGCATCTAAAATGTTCTTTTCAATTTCAAGTTCATTAGTTTTACTGTGAGAGAAAGTTTTTATGCATAGATTTTGATTGAAAGTTTTTCATGAATACAAACAACAAGATCTCCTTTCATTATTTTCTTGATACACGGAAGCAAACGGAAAATAAAAAAATGAAATGATGACAAAGAAAAAGAACAACCAACCTAGAAACAACAATGAACACATGAAGCATTTTCTCTGCATTTCTTTCAAGAGAGTTTCATAATAAACTCAATACAAAACAATAAAGCCAAAAACCTTACCCTTTTGGTGCCCTTTCTCTTGACTCAAAGGAAAAGATATTTGTTACAAAGAAACATCTTTAACAACTTATAAATAGTTGAAGTCAGAGCAAGCAATTTGTTTAATCTATTGCATCAAGATTGGTTGTAAACATACAATTGCTCTCTTGGTTATAAATTTGTGCATATTTCTTAAATACAAAAGCATCAATTGAGGACCACACAGTAATTCACACACTCAACTCTGAACAAATTTGCATATTCCTCCAGAATGGAGAAAAGAACATTGAATCCTTTCATGGCTGTTAATTTTGAGATGAACACAAATATTGGTCAACTATGATATATCAGGCCAAATATTGAAATTGAAAAATGCATATCACCACTAGGATCGAATTAATTTCGTCAAAAAAGGGCACAAAGTAATCCAGAATATTTTTATCATTTTATTTAGAATTTTTTTTTGGAGTGCTTCATTTCTAGACAGTCTTTTTTAATACTTAAATACTAGTTGGCCATCATGTGAGTGTCCCATCTTCCTTGCTATCATTTCTTCATAGCTTTTATATTTTGATGGAACCTTTCATCTTGCTCATCACTAACATCTTCAAGATTTTCCGAAAATTTATCAAGATGCCTGTTTATTTATCTTTGTTTACATCGATTGATAAAAAACAAGGGTACACTGCAGGGCAAAAATTCTACATGATTGAGATCAGCACCCCCAGAAACGTATCTCAGATATGTCAGAATAAAACCTTTTCCATTTAGTTCTTTAATAAAAGAAAAGCATGAACTGCAATCTATCTTTGTTAATCTTCCTAAGAGTAATTTTATCATGAACATGGCATAATAGAACAAGGAAGAATGACCAAAGGTGTAAAATGACATGTTTCTGCACAGTACTACATCATAATATAGCTGTATAAGGTTTCCTAAGCATAGTTTACAGCTGAACAGGGCCACAAGTGTTGGGCTAGGATAGATATCACTATAGTAGTAAATGGTCTATGAGTCTAGCTTGATAACAACAACTCCATGCAGAGGTACCCTATCTTGCTTTGTCATTGGCTATGTCAAAATGAAACATAGAAAGTGAGTGTAATGTCCTCCTCATAATCTTGTTTATAAGCATCAATTCCCAATGAAGATTGAGGTAATTCTTCGAAAACATGTGATAGTTGAAGCTATAATCATATAATTATGGTTTTTATTATTGCTAATAGCATTTTTACCCTCAACACTTTCATTACTATAAATATCATCATGACTATTTTTAACATTGTTACCATTTATATGATTATTTTAGATTTTCATTAAATAGTTATCATCATGATTATAATAACTTCAAGATAATAAAACTATTCAAGTTATTTAAGTTACTATCATCATCATATTATAAGAAGCAACTTTTGTTTGAGATGTCATTAAATGATCTCAGATGTCATTAAATGATCACTTAGTCTTAGCAAATGATGATTAAAAGCACACAACAGAATTTTACTGGAATAGTAAGTAACATTTGATGATTAATAAGATCATGATGATCATGAAGCACCAGAACAAATGGCTCATAAATGTACTGGCTTTTATGAGTTCATGGTTGGAATTTAACTTAGTAAAGATAGAAGTCACTATAAAGGAGGAGGGAAATGTGTACAGAGGACATCAGAAGAGCCGTAAATTTGGCTTCTTGATGCTGTCTTCATTATACTTCTTTTATTCAAAATCCACTCATTTTAAGTGAGGGAAAATGTACAGAGATAATTATTTCTATTTTATTATTATCAGACGTGGTCTTCACTGCCAAAAGCCACATTGACGCGGGTCTTATAAAGAGTGCAGTGAAAAAAGCTCAGAATGCATATCAGTATAATGAAAATCAAGCTTTTTTTACTGACCTCAAAGTTTGAGTATATGCTCCAAGAAAGTATGATTCATATTTTTAGTTTTTCAAAATTGTATGAAAATCCATAAAATGTGAATATGAACAGAGTAAAAAACGGCAAAGGCTTCTATCCTTTTTTACTTGTATGTTTGTTTATGTGTTTGTTAGAGTGTTCCAGTATTCCTGGCCATACCGTTTTATCTACCGGCTTGAAAATTGGCATCAGTACTCCTATAAACACCTTCTAAAATTTTTATTTTTATTTTTGGTGAAAAAGCTATTTTGACTTTTTACGGGCCTTATTTTAATGGGTTTATCAATAATAATTAAAATCTCCAGAATCTTTATATTTCAAGATCTTTACATTTCAAGATGCTTTTTTTTCACTCTATTTTAGATGATCTCTTGTGGAATAATGCTAGTGATGTCATAAATAGAATCGTTTCTGAGCATATTTATCCTTCGGTGGATTTTTTTCATGTCTTCAAATCTTAACTGTATGGTTGTTCAATCATGTACTGAATGAAGAAAGTAAACCACTACATCTACCTAGGACAACTAATCTCCATGAAATCCTTAAAAAAAAAAGAAATCAAGCAAAGAATCACTCTGGGATGGCAAGCTTTCGATAGAGCAAGTTTAGCCTTCAAGAACAAAAAAATCCCACTAGTCCTAAAAAGAAGAGTATACAACCAATGCATCCTCCCATTAGTAACATTGGGAGCTGAAACATGGAACCTAACTAAAAGATTGACTGAGAGTCTTGCAAGTGTGCATGAGAGAATGATGCTCAGCATTTTATGGAGATTACACAAGATAGCACAATATATTAGGGGAAAAACAGAAGTCCGAAATATCATTGAATCCATTAAAAAACTTGAATGGTAATGGGCTGGACATGTTGCAAGAAAGGCAACCGTAAGACATCACGACTCACAATGTGGATCCCCAGAGATTATATGCAAAACTTTGGTTGACTAATTATAAGATGGCCCAACTATCTACACTTTATACAATTCAGACCATTGAAGTCAGTGATAAATTGAGAGAGTGCTGTAGATTCTATCTGACCACTAGATACTTGGGATTTTGATAAATACAACTATTACCATTATTTTGATATTATACATATAGTAGACCCATTCTGTCAGCAATATATACCTTGATTCCCAATCATAACAAGGAATCCTAGTTTTTCCTAATTTTCAATGTAGATCACATATATATAGATCACATGCCAAAACTTGCAGAAAAATTTCAACAAAAAAAAATTGCAAAATTAGATTCTTGATCATCAATCTTTTTTCTTTAGCATCTGGAATACTTAATTTGTTAGTGCAGAAGATGACTAAAGCTAAACTGAGGAGTGGGAGGGTAGCAGTAAAGTCAGTGAACAGTGACCAAAAAAGAAGCCAATACCTTGTCTCCGCATATTGGGTTCAATATAGCTTGTGCTAAAGAAACAACTATGATTATTGTCTGATTTCTTGTCTTTTTTCATTGCTGTAAAAATTTGCAGTTTCACTGTATATGGGGTCTGTCCAGAAAGTATCCTGCCATTATGAAAATCTCAAGAACCGGTTACGTGTTTTTTAGAAATAACTCAGCAAACACTTTTGATTCCATTCTTGGTAATCAACAAAACCATTTAGAATTTTCTACCCCAGAAAATCTATTTACATCATTTGATTTGTCAAGAGTACAGCTTGACTTGAATGGTAAAATATTTCTAAATTATGTACAATATTGCAAACCTTTGTAACAATTGACAAAAGCTTTTCGCTTTCTGGAAAAAAAATTGCACTATATAATTTAAAACTGTAGAATCAAAGATATTTTTGTTGGGGGGAAGCAAAAGAACTAAAAATTGTCTACATGAAATCCATAAATGGATGTAACTTCGGAAAATCATAGAAAATTTCAAAAGTAGACATTCTTTTTTTCTTAAAGAACCAAATCACTTACACATATTGGATATAGCTTTAAAGCTTTTCAAGGCTGACTGCATGTGGGTATTGGAAATGTATTGATTATTTTTTTTATATATTCTTGTATCAATATTGAGTTCCACATATTAAAAGGCAGACCACATTATTTAGGGTTTTTTTCCCTAATCTCATTTGAATCAAAGAGATTTTTTTATCTGTTCAAAAGATGCAGGACAGAAAGAAATACGATCAAATTTTATTTCATGTTTTGGGAACAACCAATCTTTTCGAGTCAAACAATTGTGGTTCTTTCACAATTAGAAAAATAAGCATATAGTTTGCAAAAGAAATAGATAATCAATTGAATTCAAGGCTCTTATCAAAGGTATCCAAAGAGAAGAGTATTGTCCATAACTATGGTGAATTACTTTAGGCTCAAGTAACCATTCTTAAGAAATTAAGAAAAGAAAACTATGGGAGTTGACTCCTCTATCCTTCACATTTTATTGACAATAATATCAACAATAATTTTTCAAGGGAAATAAAATATAGTAGAGGATATGGGGGCTAGTTGGTACACTTTCCACTTAAATAGCTGTAATCTCCCATGAAATTATTTCATTAAAACACAAATATGACCAAAAGTTACTGTTGAAACGATACTTCCTTTGGATGGGTCATCTAAATCTGGAACATTAGTTTGGTTTATCATATAAACATTTTTGTGGAAACGTACCAGCCTACCCCCCACCGGTGGGGATAGTTGGTACAATCTTCTGGTATTTGGTACCAAAGTGATAAATATCACTATAGTTGAGAAATATAAGATTTTAAACCAGACTATTATCAACAGTAATGTAAAATGGATTCGAGTAAAAAGTGAGGTTTTAGGAATATAATGACCATTTAGTAAGACCAAAGTGAAATGATATGTAAGTGAATGTCAATAATGCATTGTAATAAGGTGGAAAAAAGAACCAAAATAGAAGAATGACAAACAAAACTTTATTGATACTCCTCTCCCAATAAAATGAAAACAACATCAGTAGCAGATATCATCCACCAAAGTGCAGATCATCAGTTTGATCCCTTGCGCTCAACAATTGATAGTCAAATTCAGAATCATCAAATGGACAGTTTTAATAAACGAAGTAATCTCTGTTGTTTTCTGAAATGAAACTCAACATTTTTATGAGATATACACTTTACTCAATTCTCATATACCTTGAATTGGAATAAAGTTCAATACACACTGAACAAAAGGTTTCATTACCTGTTGATTCATCAAGGTTATTAGCTTTTTCCTTTTCTTTTGTTTCTGGCCCCTTTTCTTTTTTCTCTGAATACTTTTGACTTGTTTGACGTTTTTTTTTGTTATTTTTCAGGGCTTTTGTTTCAACTCTGCCTCAGTTGCATTCAAAGTAGCCTCTTTAATAATGCACCAACCAGCCCCAAACACATGGTTTAATCTACATTCTATGAAATGTACTATATTTACTGTTTCTGCACCAACTACATTATTTACTGCATATTATGAGTCAAACTTGGGAGAAAATAGAAATTTTTGCGCTCAGAATGGAGCAGTGGTACCATTAAATGGTGGAAACAAAAAGTAAAGCAAGTGATTCAACCTGCCTCACATACCAACCAGCTCCAGTATCCCATGTCTCTAAATTTGTATCATCTCTAATCATAAGAAAGTCAATATAAAGCTTAATTTGAGCTTTAAAATCTCCTTTGTTCCTAAACATAAAGCCTTTTTGAACAGAAATAAGGGAATGTTGGAATTCCTCATTTTGAAGGGATGATCCCAATCTATAACGTAGAAACAGGATGCTTTCTAAGTAGCATAGATGCTTTCTTTGTTCACTTTTGCAGTGCAATGGTTTGAAATGAATCTAACAATTGTTTTTATGTTCTATAATACTGGCATCAACAAATCATTTATCTGTTAAGAGATTAGAATACATGACAACCAAACTAGAAAATCCTTGAATTACAATTCTTTCAAATAATTCATCAATTCGCTCAACTTGAGTTAATCTTATAGAAATTTTAGGTCTCGAATTTGGTATTTGGATATTTGGTTTGGCTGTTTTGGAAAAAGAGATAGAATATGAGGTCTCTTCAAAAAAGAACCAACCATTTTGAATATTTTGAGGAACCTATAGTGCTGTCTAGATGTCTCAGAAATCAATCAGAGGGGACCTCACCGCACATGTGTGATCATACATTCTTTCGATTATTCAGATGGCTGTAAAACATCATTGCATTTGTCGACTGTGTGACCATCACATTCACAAAACCCATTCTCCATAACTCGTGCAGGTTTTTTAACCCCAAAAGTCTTGTTATTGAGTGAATTGTTGATTTGCATGTCTTTTTGTTCAAAACATGCCAAAACCTGTGGAGATGCCATCTGCAAATGGTGGTTGACACGAGAAACTGTCGTGATCTGACCTTGACCTCTTCTTTTGAAATCACTCAATTTCATGATCGAAATTTATGTAAGCATCTAGTTCTTCCCCTGGGTGGTCTGAAGTTGAGATGTTCAGTAGCCATAGAGCATCATGGATATCATGCTTAAATCATTTAAACTCAGAAATTTTCTCTTCAAACCAAACTTTCTGCTCAATGTTTTGATCAAAGATTGAATGCTATGGTTACTTTTTTAATCTGGCATTTCTGTTTGTGGTCAAAGTCGTTAGTTTTGCTGATGGAGCTACCAACGTATGTGAAGTTCTCTGCCTGGTCAATGAAGATATCTGTTGGCACTTGATGTTCCTTGTTCAACATAAGCAGTAAAGCAAATATATGAGAATGTAATGTTTACTTTGAAGACCTATGTGTGAACATTTCAAGATTATCATTTCTGAATATAAAAACAAGAAGCCTAACAACCTAGGGCCAATGCATAGTTGGTGGAATACCCATACAATTGGTAAATGGGATCTACTGGTGGCTCGAAGACAGAAAATTTTCAATATCTTTATTTGAAGGTAACTGAAGGTAAAGGTGCTTATGATAGTGAAAGAGTTTGCATGCATTTGATTTCTGAATAACAATTATTTTTGGTAACTGATTTGGCTCTGGTTTAAATCAAGGAAATTGCTCTTGAGTTACAGATTCTGTCACACCCACATAGACATTTCTATAAACATGCCTAGGAGATTGTTACTTATGGCTTCAAATAGGGCTAAATGCTTGTTTTTCTCAGGAAGTTCACAGTACTTTTGAGATATGATTACACAAATGTATTCATCTGATAACAGTGGTCTTTATATTGGTAAGGACAGGTAGGCTTCCTGAGGGTAAGGGATGAGAGTCTAAAACTCACTAGAGGCTTATTCTTTATTTCTGATCCGCACTGCTTACTAACAATTGTGGAATGATGGTCTAAGAGTTGCAATGAAAAATGACAGAAATAAAATGAAAGAAATACTAGCAAAAAATTAATAATGATTTACAAATTTGTTTATCCCTATTCTAGTCGTATTATTTGTTGTTGTCATTGTTGTTGCTGCTACCTGGCTTCACAAATAAAGATTCAGGAGGGTTTTCCTGAACCAAGTTCTATTAAAAAAATTAACAAAATTAAAAACAGTTTTGAAGATGTCTAGTTGGGTACTCATGCAAATCTGCAAGGTTCTTAGCCAAATGGTGTGTTTGGCAGCAGAAACATCTGAGTGAAAAGGGAAACATACATTGCTCTTTGCTTCTTGTTTGGCTGGGTCTGTGATCAAGGGTTTCTTTGATTCAATGATTTATTATTCAATTTTTTATGTACGGTAAACAATACATTCCAGTTTTCAGCTTTAATACCATTTAGTCATATGGAATGTGACAGAATGATTTTTGTAATGCAGCAACATATAAGCTTTTAAGTGAGATGAAGAGACCAAATGAAAAATGCCATAATGTGTGTGAGATTGCTGACTCAGCCAGAAGGATGTACATTTCCTCAGACAATTACATAATCTCCTGTTAAGTTTGGTACTGTATGTTTTTGCTTTCATCAGACATGCCCCTGACTCTTCCACCAGCTATATGTTTGCATGTATTCCTACAATAACGGATATATTTGCTATTTCCTAGCAAATTCCATCAGCTGAAATTGAAGCCTCACTTACCAAACTTAAGCTTTACCAACTATTATTTGATTGTACTATCAACAAAATCATGAAACTAAATGTAACCTGGTTTCTAGGCACATCCTGGTGACAGGCTTGTCTTGCAACTTTTGTAACACCTGAACTAAAAGTGGGCTCTTGTTGGATGTATTTTCTTATCATATCCTACCTTCTTCCTAAAATCTAGATGGCATGACTAGAAATCATGATATTCATCATCACCTGAATGGAATATGAATATAGTGATGATTGTTTGATGCATTGTTTTTTGATAAGGGAAAATCACTTGGCTACTAAGAGCTTAGAGTGAGAGTGGGAGGATTTGGGGCAACTTACTTACAGCTGAATATGTCTTTTGGTACATAAAGTATCCTCATCCTGGTTATATTTGTCAGAAAATTTTGGTCATTGTACCTTCTGTCTGTCATTATAGTCAGAACATTTTGGTTGCTGTAACCTCTTGCATTCTTCAGGTGTATGTCAAAATTGGTGACCTCCAGACAATATCCAACCAAACCCTTTAATCAATGCACAGTTTGAAATATTTTGAAAGTTACCCACTATGACAGATACCTGAAGAAGGCTGAAGTCTGAGATGTAACAATAAAAACCAAGATGAGGACAAGTAAATCTGTGTAGAATAATGATAGTTCTTCCTCTCAGAAATTCAAACAAAAATATCTGTTGGAGATTGTCATCCACATTTCTTAAGGATCAATAACTTGTGATATGAGTTCATCAACCACTGCACTAATGTTAGTGCTGCTTCGAGTGTGAATGAGGAAACGTTAATTGCATCTTATTATAGAGCAAACATGTTCATGTCTCAGGTGCCATTCCTGGATCAAACAAATTGCTTTCACTTATTCTCAAGATGGAAATTTAATTTATCAGCTTCCCAATCATACACCACAAATCAATTATACCTGTGCAGTTTTTGCTCTCCTCATTTATCAAAAAATTACGTCTTGCACATGTCCTCACCAAAAGCCAGTTACTATGGAATATGAATAAACAACTGTAAAGAATTTGATCAACTTGAAAATAAATAGAATTCCTCCTGAAATATTACTGATGGTATTATTGCAAAGATTTTCTGTTAGAAACCAATTCTGTTGACAGAGGTTTCTATAATTTCAAGTTGGTCTGGCTGGCTGGCTGGCTGGCTATGTATGTTTCATGAGCACAGGCCGTACTGATGGGTTGAAAGTTTTAATGTTTACTCCTTATGATGCTTCAAAAAAACTATGTTTTGTTTTTAATCCTTCCTATAGGTTTTTAGTGGGGGTTCAATTTGCAATGTAAGTCTATTTGAGATTGATCTCCTAGCTTGTGTTCAGCAGCATACATGCTTGTTTTTGGAATATTCAGACTTTTTTCAGTGATCACTACCCAGAAAAAGGTGAGAGGATTAACTTAACTATTGATCAACATTTTTTCCTAATTTTTAATTGAACACCCTCAACACAGCATACTGTCAAAAAACATTGGTTACATGATGGTTTCTATTGAGTGACTAACTAGAGTATTTTAGATAGTAGCCACGTATCATTTTCTTGTCTTCTCAGCTCTTATTTTAATAGAACTCTTTTGAAACATAGCAAGCCTTTTGCTTATACTAAAATAAGATATCTTTACAGTAATAAAATTGGAACCTCACAGTCGCCTGTTTCTTGGATCCCTGCTAAGAAATACAAGATGGCAAAACAAACTAGACAAGTCCAGAAAGTATTGTCTACAGGATGTCTATGATAGAGAAGTTTAGCAAATCCTAGGGTAGGTCTATTTTCAAAGACAGATGATAAAAGATTGATGATGATGATGATGATGATGATGATGATAAGGCAAGCTCGTGCATTTTTAGGTTGTAACCATTTTATCGATGACTTATGTTGTTTTAGTGATTGAGGACAATTTGGAAAATCATATAGAACTATTTAACCTAAAGATCTTGAACTAAAGTGAGAGCATAGCAGAATTCAATCAACATTCCTAGATTCAGATATTAAAATCAAGAAAAGGGTGTTTGTTTACAAATTGTCTGACAAACGAGATTCGTGTCCATTTCATATCGTACATACGCCATTTAGAACAAGTAGTATTCCACATTATATATTTTATGGAACTATATTATCACAATATTTAAGGGTAGTACAAACTATACTTAAATTTATTGATTTTATATTGAAAATTCTTTCATCAGTTATAAAAAGAGTCAATAGGGGCGGCAAAATTTGTAAGATTTTCTAGATAATTTAATTCTCTCTGCGGCTGTAAGTCTACCTTTGTGCATCACCAAATATCTATTCCAAACTCCTTCCCAATGTCATCACAGTATTCTCTCACTTTGTTGAACAACATTTCAAGATCTTTCCTGTTCTTTGCAAATAGATTTGTCATTCATACACACGATGTGATTGACTTTTCATTCTATTTTAGAAAATAGGTATCCTCTGCAGTTTTGCAAGATTTCATCTTGTAGTATCAGATAGTACTAATAGTAGGGGGATAGATTGTCCCTCTGAAGAATTCCATTTTTATACTTACCTCTGCAAAGTTTTCTCTGGTCTTCTAGTTTTTCATGGAGTTGGCTTTGAGTCTCACTACTACTTGCTAATCTTGAATATATTGAAGCATTCAAGTATCCAGCTAAGTGGGATCATATCATATGCTTTCTAATAGTTAATCCATGTCCGTTGCAACATTTCTTCTTTTCCTAGCTTTTTTAAGAATCATATGGTCAGTGTTGAGCAGGTCATTAGCTTCTTTGCTATCTGTCCTACATCCTGTCTGTTCTTCTGGTAAGAGGCCTCATATAGTCTCTCTGTTATCTGCCTAATCAGGATTTTCCATGTTAGTGGTAGGCACGTGATTGGTTTGTAATTGCTTGCCAGGTCCTCTTTTACAGTGTCCTTGTATTTGTCTCATAGTTTTGCATGTGATCTGTTTATGTGCAATGTATTTTTCAGTAATCCTTCATCTCTCCATAGTTTAGAGCTCTGTTTTTCTAATCTCATTTCCCAGACGGATTTTGGTCATCCAGTCTGAAACTACACTCTTATCTAGGCAACTGTGGAGTTGTTGGCTTAGTCTGTCTTGTAATGTGATTAAATCCTTAAATCAATATCTGTGGATCCCATCATTTTAAAGACATTTTTCAGTGTGGTTTCATTCACAGTTAGCTTGCTCTCATCTTTGTCAAAGCTCTTTTTTCAATATTGTCTATTCTTGGGATTTGTTGTGTCTTTTGGAGTTCTTTACCTCTGTGACATCTGGCATTCAAGTCTCAGTAAAATTTTCTTTCGTTGTTTTAGAAAACGTAGTTTTGTGTGTATTGGATATTTTCTTAGTCTTGCTCCTCTGGTTAGTCTTCTATATCTCTTCAACTGCCATGGATATTTCTTTTTGTCTTATCTTGCATTTGTCCTATAATCCTGCATATGATCTGTTCACACATGATGCATTTTTCAGTAATCCTACATCCCTGTATTTTGCTGTTCCATTTTTCTAATCTGATTTCCCAGGCGGACTTTTTGTTTCTACTGTTTGAGATTCCTCCCTGTGTTGTGAAGAGGACCATTACCATTTTGCACCATCGTAAGCCTAGCTATAGCAAGAAAAGATCAAAACTAGATAAGTAAAACTAATTTTTTGTGTATTTTTTCTTAGTATTTCACTCATTTGTCCACTAATCCAACTTTGTTTGGAATGTGTTGCTTGATTGTTGAAATTTTTGCTCTACCATCCCCAAACCTTTAACCTCTTCAAATTTCTATTAAAAGTATATAAAAAAGTAGGCTCTAGAATATCTGAATATGCATCAAATTCATTTACTTGGGAAAACGAATCTTTATGAAACCCACAAAGGAAGAAAATATCTAGCAGAGAATCACTCTACGATGGCAAACCTTTGGGTGAGAAAGCCGAACCTTCAAAAATACGACAATCCCAATAATCCTAAAAAGAAGAGTATACAACCAATGCATCCTCCTGATAGGCACCTATGGGGCTGAAACATAGAACCTAACCAAGAGAAAGACTTGCAAACTGAGAAGCATGCAACATACACTTGAGAGAATCATGTTCAACCTCACATGGAGATATCACAAGACCCCACAGTATAACAGGAAGAAAACGAGAGTCAAAGACATCATAGAATCTACCACAAAACTTTAATGGCAGTGGGCAGGTCATGTTGAAAGAATGGCAGACAACCAATGGACATCACAACTCACAACATGAATCCCCAGAGATCACATGAAAAAGCGAGGCCAACAGAATACAAGATGGAGAGATGAACTAGACGAATTTAGAAAATGCTAGCTCTGCAAAGCCCATGATAGAGACATGTGGCAGAACCTGGGAGAGGTCAATGTCTAACAATGGACATTAAAAGACTGATGATGATGATGATGAGATCAGGTTTTTAAGCTCCGTTATGTTGTTTTGATATGCTGTAAGGGGCTGATTAGGTCGACACTTTTGCTTTTGTCCAGTTGTTGTCCCTAAGGGGGACTGCGTCTTTTTCTCTTCTTGCATCATTTTTTTTCTGTACCTTTTTTTTTTCTCTTCTGTTGTAGTGTTGATGTCTCTATCATGTACATGACTAGAATTTTGGCCAGGGTTTTTTTTCTCTTGTTTGATTTTATCTTAATTTGTTTCCCCTGCTTTGTTTATTATGTAAATTGTGTCAGGGTATTCTTCTGCTTGTAAGCTGCATTCTCCCTTTCTCATATTTTTGCAAATTTCCAGCAGTTAAAATGCCTCTATGGGCATCTTCCTAAACAATTATTATTAGAAATACTTATTCAACATTGAAATATGCATCCATTCAAGTTATAAAAATGTACAAAACTTATAGGTGCCAAACATTGCCAAAGACTTAGCGATACCATCATTACTAAGCTCTACATTCATACAGAAATTTGTTGGCCCTTTGTTGACTGAATGCATGGATTTGGGAACAGCGCACTTTTGAACAATCAAAAATCTAATATCAAGCATTTTTCAACAACAAAGGTCCGACAGCTGTATGAGCCAAATTAACCTACCTTCCAGAAATATGAGACCTTCTCTGACATCCTTTCACTACGTCATGACCGCTTGCTCGCATAAAGCCTTCAAATACCCTTATTTCATAATGGAAATTATACACAACAATGAAGGTGGGGAAAAACTATGTTCATGGCTATGAATACATAAAGAAGTCCATGCTGATAGATGCCACTAAACCCCTTTTCTCACTAACCACATACTTCATTGATTAAAAATATGTATGAATATGAATAAATGGGTCTGGAAAGATTTCCACCAGTAGAACCATAGATAGCAGGGCTTATGTGCAGATTTTCCCTTCAGCCTGAGCAATGAATTTTTAAGGTGAGGCCAGCTTGCTCAGAGCCAACCCAGCCCTTTAAACCCAGGTTAGCATCCTATGATCAAAAAGTTGGCATGGATAGAATCAGGATTCCCAGGTCATAGGAGTGAACTTCTCCTGGCAGAGGTGTGCTAGCTGTTAGGGTCTGGCGATCCTTTGCGGGTGTAGTAAGACTGGACCATACAGGGTGAACAATCTACAGATGGTAGAAGCCCAGCTGGCTATAGAGTACTACCGTTCCTTTGAAGGAGAATCAGTACAGTACAGCTGTCTGTCACTTTGAAGCACAGAAGCTCTGGATAGTAAGGCTCTCTGCGACTTCTAGATACAGATACTCTGGATAGTACAGCTACCTGTAACTTCATGCAAATATCCAAGATGCCATGACAAAGCTGATGTGTACTGACTTTAGAGGTTTGTTACCCTTCAGAGTACTCACCCAACTGTGTTGCATCCAGGAGCCCAGATTAGAGTAATACCTTTGAAAAAAAAGGTTAGGGGTGCTTACCTGTTGAGTCCTGGCTTCCTCTCCTTGCAAGGACCCCTGAATCTATTCTTTTGCAGGGTATGACAATTGTTTAGATAGGGATTGGAGGGGGTATTTCCTGTAAGTCTACATAACTGTCTGTATGATATCCCATCAGTCTTCGCAAATGGTAATTGTATTCCTCAGCTAAGTCAAACTTGTTCCCATATCTTTGCCATTCTTTTATCTCAATAAACTATATGGAATTTGTGTGTTAGTTTGGTAATGTGATCCCTGATGATCCTTCAATTCCATGATTCCTCTAATATGTTGAAGTCCTTGAGTACTGAAGGCAGCAAAGTGGCCCTATAAATTTATTGATCCTCTGCCATGCTTAACTTTGGGTAGGGTGTTAATCTTTCTCCATATGGCCTGGCTGAACTCAAGATAGTCTACTTGTGCATTGCTGCACCCAAGGATTGAACAAGCCTCTTCCATATGTGAACATATATATATCATATATATAAGAATCTAAGCATGTATATATGCATGCAGGTTGATGTCTATGCAGTTGAGTGCTGCAAATAAACACAGATACCCCTAAGTACATATCTGCATATATGTATTCATGAATTCATTGATATCAATATGCACCTTGAAGCTCTGCCAAACGAGGTAGACGTACAGAGTATAATCAATGTTAATAATTCCAAAAATGTTTGCCAAACAAGTATCTACAGGTGATGTTTGAACCTGTGCCAATTGTAGTTGTCAGCTTTAACATCAAAGCCACAAACATTTTGTACAACCTCATGAAAGCGACATGAATGTTGTACACATCCAAGGATTTCTTGAATGAGTTTGATAAACAGAGGAAGCAGCTTATTGTCATCACTTCAGTATTGGATATTTTAGATAAGAATGACTGCTGATAACATTAAGCAAAGTATATATAATATTGTGATCACTTTAAATGAAGTGTTTAAGGCTGACTAATTTTGTTAGCAATAACCATTTGATAACATTATCTGTGGTTATAATTAGTAGCTTTTTCAGTATTGAACTTGAAAATGGAAAAAATATGAAATAAAGTTTTAGTGTATATACCTATGTGGGTTTTCTTTTTTTTAAATAAAAAATAGATTCTGCTTCTTTTGTTATTTAGTAAATCTATAGCCTGTTATACTGAAATCCTCATTATTGGTTACATGTTGAGATGAATTGCTTTTTTTACCACATCTCATCAACTAACATCATACGCACAGAGAGAGGTTTATGTATATGTACTACCTAAAATATTTACAACATCACTGTTTCAATGAATAACATCTTCCGCATATACTAGATTTCTATTATAACTAGTTAAGATTTGAATTTAAACAGTTTACTATTAATATTATAAGTGTATATGAGTAAAAATAGTTGCATATCAAGTGTTTGGGGGCAGTAGTATGGAAGCTTTATGGTTATATGTAAACCTCTGCAACTGATTGGTCTTCATGGCCTAATCGGTAACGCAACTGTCCGGACAGTCAGGCTTCTTGAGGAAAAGGGATGCAAGTTTAAATTTTAGAAAAAGCTTCTCTATTTCCTCTGGACTCTTTATTAACAATTGTAGGATGTCAAGCTGAGATTTATGATGAAAAGCAAGAGAAATAGGACAAAAAGACTGCTTGTCAAAATTGATGATAATTGTTGAGACATAGTCAGTAAAAGAAGTTTTAAATGCCTGAATGGAAATCATATACCTGAATCGCAAAAGTACCTTAGCAAACACTATTAGTTTTATATCTGGAAAAGAATCAAGAAATTTTTCGATGTTTAGTTATTAATCATCGCCATAATGACTGTGATGCTTATCTAAAGAGAGCAATGAGATGCTTTTTTACAGTTATTGATTAAAATAATTCCTTCTGCTGTGATATACTTGATTGATTGAATAAATGTTATGCCTCTTTAACTTTGCAGTCACTCAGAATAGAAATAATTTGAACTGGTGATAATACAATAGAAAACATGCAAATAAAAAGGTGTATCATTAATACTCCTACCTTTGATAATTTGTTAAGGATATTTTGACTATTAGTTGTCTGGAATGAGCAGCTGAGATAGAAATTATTAGATATCTTTATTACTGTAAACCTTCTTATTAATCGACGACTTATCAGCAGATTTCAAAATTACAGGATAAACTCTGTCCATTGATGGTATATATGTTGCAATACTCTGACATACCGGGGGGGGGGGGGTTGAAACCTTGTAGAGTAATAGCATCATTGACTTTTGGAATTTCCGATTCCAAAGGCCTTCTTGAAGTCAATAAATGCAACAGTAAATGCCAATTTATATCCTCCTGCTTTCTCTTTCAGTTGATTTATTGAATGGTGATGATCAATGGTCAAGTAGCTACTTCTAAAGCCAGCTTGTCCCCTTGGTTGATCTCCTGAATTGAAGTCAAGAGAAATGTTTGACAAGATTAGCATGTTAATCACTGTTCTTCATCAGGTTCCCATGATATTTGTTAGACTTGTATACTCTAGCCTTTGCACTATGGTATGTCCTTGTCTTATTTTTTGAACAAGGTCAACTTTGAGGTCATTTCACTGTTGATATTTATGAAATAAATCTGTTGAACATTGCACTACAATGGATACTCGTGTTATACGGTAGTATTAGCCTAGTTAACCGTAAATTTACCTTCTTTGAGTGCCTTCAGAGGCTGAAGCATACACTTAGTGGCTTTTGAAACCAGCACACCAAACGCTGTAACACAATAAGTACTTCTTTTTGATGAAAAGAAAGATAATTTATACGTATACAATTATCATGAGAAATTAGAAGAAAGAATTCTATCCAATGAAGTATTAGGTTATTTGTCCTTTTGAAGATATGGAGTACATAAAGTTTCAGCCATTAGTTTCTATTGAACAAGCTGGAGAATTTGATCCAATTGCTTCATCCAATTTTGTTGTTATCTCACTTATATCCTGTGTCTTATTTACTGGTATAAGATAGGGAATGTAGTTTGTAATAAATATTAATAGTTATCACTTATGATAAGGCACACTCAATCACCATGACATAGTAAACCAAAAGAAACAATAATATTCAATCCAAGATCCTTTATTTCCATATAAGGAAGGCCTTAGATTGGGTCATTTGAAACATAATGGTAACTACAAGAACAATAAAAACAATGATATCAGTAGTCTAAACAACTCTTGGAATGATTATGTCTTGTTTCGAAATTTCAGAATGTTTCTGAACTGTGGTATTTCAAAATCTTTTAAGCTAAGCACTGTGTAATAATTTATTTCATTTGGCTAAAATATGAAATGAAATACATAATGATATAAAAATATAAAAATAGTGAAGTAGTTCCATATCTTCTAATGTCATTTCCTTTCAGGTGTCTGCTATAAAAAGAGTAACTTTTGTTTTTCAAGTGCTCACTCCTCCAGCTAGCTATGTGATGCCCATTTGCTCATCAGTGGAAATATTTCTATTTGTATTGTATTTTCTGTCAGCTTGGTCATGACTCACTGAAGTTTGTCCTCATTAAGTTGATCCCTGGTCTTTTTGACCAGTACATTTTCTCTATTAGTTTCTCAATACTCATTTCTGGATGCATACATGGTATTGAGGGCTAAGTGTTTCTTTTCTTTACTGTGACTCATATTGCTTTAGCCATGTTATTTTTCTTCCTGGTGCTGAGACTTCTCAATTCCTTACTTTTAAACTCTACACCACATACTTTTGACAGATATATTTGTTGCGTATATAATTAACCTGGAGAGCACTGTTCTTTATGGAATCTTCATTCTTGATAACATTCTGGGAACTGTAACTATCAGAACATTCAGTTCAATATCTCAGCTTCTCTCAACTGCAAAAATATAGCAATAGCTTCATTCAATGCTACCTCACATTCTCTTTCTATTCCCACTAGATAAACTATTAACTAATTCTCTCTTTTCTACATCTCCTGATAAATAAGTACTTCTCACTATTCTCTTTATTAACAGAGCTAAAAGTAAACTCTCAGAAGAAACTAAAATTCTCATGAAAAAATGCTGGAACTTCAAGCCACCACCAACAACTAAAAATGCGAGAGGCAACAGAGCCGAGCAGAATCATCCAAATACACAACAGCAGTCATTGAAAGCATTCTTGGAAAAGGCAGAGGGTTCAAAAACTATTAAAAAATCTCTCAGTACAGGAGGAAAACAAATAACTAGTGTGCACAAAGCAAATGGAAAAATGACAACTGATAATCATCAATTTGTCCAAGAAACCAAGGAATTTTACAAAGACCTCTATTCCATCAAACAAAGGATGCAAAAATAAGAACAGGAAACATGAGCTGAGAGTAATCAAAACGAGGATTTCCCAGAAGTTACTCCACAGGAAGTGGAGCAAGCCATCAAATAAACAAACAAAGGAAAGGCCCCTGAACATGATTACATCACCATCGACCAACTCAAGGCTGAAAAAGTCATCACTAGGAAACTAGCCATTCTATTTAACTTATGCCTCAAACAAAGTAGAGTCACAGAAGAGTGGAACACGGCAATTATGATGCTGTTATATAAAAAAAGAAACCCATAAGACCTAAAAAACTACAGGCCAATAAGTCCACTCAACTGCATCTACAAACTTTTCACCAAAATGATCACCAACCAAATCAGCAAAACGCTAAATGAAGACCAACCACAGGAACAAGCTGGCTTTAGAAGAAGCTACTCAACCATCAACCATTTCCGTTCAATAAACCTACTAAAAGAGAAAGCAGCAGAACATAGAATGCCACTAGCTGAATCATTTGTTGACTTTGATTCAATGGGAATCCCTAAAGTCATTGACACCATAATAAAGCAAGGTGTAGACCTCATACATGTCAAGAGTTCTGCAACACATTTACCGACAAAGCAGTTCCTTCATCAGGCTACAGAGACTCAGAGACTTTTCAACAAGGAAAAGGAGTGAGACAAGGTGATACTAGCTCTACACAGCCTGCCTTGAAATGATCTTCTGAAACCTAGAATGGGAACACTAATGAATCAGGATAGACACTGAATACCCAAGAAACCTCAGATTTGCTGACAACATCATCCTTTTTGTTAAAAACTTTCACAATCTCCAAATGATGTTAAATGAACTCAATAAAGCAAACAAGAAATTTGGTCTCCACATGAATTTACGTTAAACTAATGTCATGTACAACAAACATGTACAACAAAGACACAATGATCAAAATCGAAAATGCAGAGCTGGAGAAAGTAGACCGCTACATCTACCTAGGACAGCAAGTCTCCAAGGTCATCAAAAGGAGAAATAAAGTGAAGAATCACACTAGATTGGCAAGTTTTCGGTAGAGCAAGCTCAACATTCAAGAAGAAGATCCCACTAATCCTTAAATGAAATGTATGCAATCAAAGTATCCTACCGTTAGTCACCTACAGAGCTGAAAAATGGAACCTAAGCAAAAGATTGACCCTCAAACTGAGAACCATGCAACATGCATATGAGAGAATCATGTTCATCTCACATGGAAAGATCATGAGACTGCACAGTATATCAGGAAAAAGACAGAGTCCAAAATATCAAAGAAACGGTTAAAAAACTCATGTGCGAAATTGTGGCTGAGAGGAAGTAATATGGCATAACAACCCACATAAATTCAATAGGTACTGGTTCGGCAATGCTCACAATAGAGAGATCTGCCGATTTTTGGAGAAAGTCTATGTCCACCGATGGACACTAAAAGGATGACGATGATGACTTAGTAACTATACCGGTTAATGACGCTTGTTCCAAGTGTTCTTCTTTATTTTCTTCTTTTTTGTTCTTCTTTATTTCAGTGTAAAAAGTACAAACATACTCAATTGTTATTTTTGTTGCTTATTAAGCGTATGTTTTAATGTGCATCTAAAAATAATTACATTTGTCCTGAGAGTGAGAGAGATAGAGAGAGAGATAGAGAGAGATAGAGAGAGAGAGGATGAACATATTAACTTTTTCATTCAATTCTATTTTTTATTAACTGTTTTTTCCTTTGTTGAATTTCATTCATCGTGTGCTCTAATAGAATTCAAATACGAGGGTTTTTTTCCTGCAATGCTAAAAATGGTGAGTGCATCTGGTTCAATTGTCTTGGCAGTATCACAGATTTTGGCATCAATTCTGCCACATGGTCTTAATTCAATCTTATGCATGTTTAACTTGGTGCTTTCCCTTTCTACCTTATTAATAATTTAATACCTTCTTCTGATATAAAACCTTTTAACAGCCTTACGCTAGTAATTTTAACACTTGTAAAACATTCAATCCTCTTACGAATTACTTTTTTAGTTCTAAACATGGTAAAATTGGACTGAAGAAAGCAAATTTTAACTTGGAATCCATTTTTTTTTCATTCTTGTTTATTAATTTTACCTGTTAAGGCAACAGTGTTTATCTGTGTGAGCTGGTGAATGAAGCAAATCAACATGGCTCTATTACTTTGCTTGATCATTCATTTTCATTTGCTTTGGGGGCTTGTCCAACTCCTAGACACAAGAAAGTGTTTAGTATATAACAGATAACCACGATCATCAAATATTTCCTGTTTTTCCTTTTATACATATACGATTTATGAATGTGCGTTTTCAGATGTTGATATTTAGAAAAGTTTATAAATGAAAATAAGAGGTGAATGTATCAATGTTCTGTGCTGAGATTTAAACAAGAGAATATATCAAAAGGAAAAGTTTTAATTTCATCTGCAACCTTAATGAGATTAAATGAGAGTAATTAAGATTAGGATTTTGCATCTTGATAATTCTATTTGGAATCATTGCTATTCCTTTGATCTTTATAGTAGTCTATTTAATTTGCTTTGATTAATTATTCCTCCAAACATTCTTGTAGGCTTGCTGGGTTCAAAATCACTGATACTGTCCTGACAAATTTACCGCAATAAAATAAGCTTGGAGAAATCTATAATCTGTATTCAACAGGGGTAGATTTTAGGGGGTTTCCAGGAGTTACTTGAAGACCCTCAGAATTTTCCAAAAAATTTTTTTTCACGTTTTCTGATGACCTTCTTTTTTGTCTTGATAATTTTCTATTTCTCTTTGGGCGATTATCAAAGTTAGATAAAAACAAATTTTATCATCTCTTGAATCGAGGATCTTCCAACTTTTGGGTTGTCTCAACGCATGAGAACTATATATTTCTCTTTCGGTGATCAAAGTCCAAGAAAAATTAATTTTACCGAATTTTTGAGTGTCTAATCAGTGATTTAATAATACCACAACCCACAGTCAAGTTTAGGAGATGTAGTCCAGGCAATGTAGGTTAAAAATTGGTAAAAATTGAAACATTTTTTCTTTTCATAATGTATTTCTATAAAGTGTCTAGAACAATATCCTAAAAGTCCAAAGGAATCCTAGTCGAGAATCCAATTTGACAACCATTTTTCAAGAAGGTTGCCAATTCAAACTCCTCAAGTTGTTAGGGGCAAAAAAGCCAAATATTTGTAAAGAGAGCATGATATATTGTTGGAAAGAGAATTTTTTCAGCTTCCCAACTTTTTAGTTTGTATTTATTGTGCTGAAAGAGTTATACAAAAGTGAAGGTAAGTATATCAACATACAGTGTTATTGAGAATCTCGGCAACCAGAATAAAATCAAAGTGTCGAATTGGCCCACTGAAATTCAGGAAATTTCCCAATGGCCCCCTTCAAGTTGAGCCCTTCTTTGATAGTAATTTTCTTAGGCCAAGTCAAGGTTGTCAAATACTTGACTGTGTCAAAACCTAACTATAAAGCCAAATAATACATGCAAAGAAAGTCCCCAAAAGCAAAACATATTTAAATATAGATACTGTAGCTGTTTGCCAGAAAACAGAATCAAATAGAAAAGAAGGCAACTGCAAAAGAAGTCACAGAAGCAGTGCAGAACGAATCGCACAGAAAATGGTCCGGAACACACAATCTGGCAGACTGGCACAAGAGTTACTCCACTGAAGAAGAATACACCGTGACATCAAAACATTCTCTCTATGCAACTCTGGGTTATGTATCTCTTCTTGTAGGAGTAAAACAGGAACATGCGTCATTTAGCAGCTATATTTTACGGCCAACTGTTCTATTTATGGTGTAGAGGGTATAGACTGTGCGTATTGCAGACTATCACAGTGTTGTGCAAAGAAAAAAAACTGAATTTGTTTGGTTTTCTATAATTTTCTCACAAATTTAAAAAATTAGTAATAATTTGAATGAAATACGTAATATTTTACGACAATATCTTATGATTCTTTTAATCAAAAATTATACATTTAGAGACTATGTATGTCTTTTGGGGCCTCTAAAAGTGCAAATTGACAGATATTACTCATTTTAGTCGATAAAAATGTCCCATGATATTACGTATTTCTTTTAAATGTATTACTCATTTTTACTATAAATTGAAGGAAAATGTCTTCAAATTCTTCCCGTGACATATGATAAAAAGGAAAAGAAAATCACAATAAACATTCTCAACTGATGGTAATGCATAATATGCCTGGAAGTCAATGACAAAGAATAGAAAGAAGAGTAAATAATCATCATCATCAGTGATAGCCTCTATGAACTTGGTAAATTCTACTAAGGTTTTCTTGAAGTTGATAAATGCTACATCGAAGGGCATTTGTTTTTTGCTGCATTCTCCCTTAGTTGATTAATCAAATGGAGTAGCTTCTCCTAAAGCCAGCTTGCACTATCAAATTCTATCAAAAACTCAATTCCTCCTAACAAGGGGAACAGAACAATGAACGGGATGCGCAGGACACAAGCTATTAGTTTGAAGATCTGGACCCGATAAAATCTCTAGGAAACTAGCCATTTTACTTGACTTATGCCTTAAACAGAGAAAATGAATGAAACATTGCGATCCTAATGTTGTTATATTAAAATAACCCAAAAAAACCTCAACAACTAAAGACCAATAAGTCTACTCAATTGCATCGACTAACTTTCCACTAAAGCTATCACCTATGGAATCACCAAAAGGTTAGATGAAAACCAACCATGTTCGATGGTTCTATTTAGTTTGGTTGGTTCTATTTTCTTTTTTGTTGTTGGTGGTGGTTGGAGATTCCTGCGTTTTTCTGTGCAATTTTTGGTTTTCAATACAGATTTTACTGTTGGTTTGAGTGCTCTTTGGTTTGAATTATAGAGGCTGTTATTTTGTTATCAAAGTCGTTGATGAGGGTGTCGTTCTCTTCTGGTTCGGTGAGAAGTTAATATCTGTTTTTCATTTGAAGCTTGAAGGATCAAGTGAGCTCTTTTGGTACATTCAGTGATTGTAGTTTAGTGGGGAACTATTTTCTGTGTTTTTGTTGATGTTAATTTGCAGTTTACCGTTCGGTGGTTGCTCCCTGAGTTGATTCAATTTAATATGTAGATGTCTTTGTCCACTAGAATATAGTCTATTTTGCTCTAAGTCCCATGGTTGGGACTCTCTCAAGTCCATTTTCTATAAGTTTTCTTCTTGAAGAAGGTGTTCATGATTTTGAACCCCTTTTCAGTTGTGAATTTTTCAAGATCTTCACTTTTTTCTCTTTCCTTACTTTATATTCAAACTCACCGACACAATGTTCATGTCCTTGTCCTACCTATGCTTTGAATTCTACCATTAAGGCGCTGAAGTATTTTTTAGTATCTTAGAATAGGGAGTTTGAGTTGCCGCAGTTGTCTATTTCCTCTTTGCTCAACTGCAAAGTGAGAGCATAAACTTAGTTAATATTCTGTTTGTACTTCTTTGAGAGTTGTAAGATGACACTGGCAGTCAAAGACAGCTTTGAAGATTACCAATGAAAAACCCTACTCTGTGTTGTTTTACTTTCTCTTCTCCGCAGTTGTCAAGATGTTTGCTCTTTAGTTTGATTAGTTTTTCTCGGGGACTTCTTATCTTGCTAATGCCTATAATGTTCCATTTGGTGTTTTTGATTTCATTTTCAAGATTGGTTTCGTGCATGTCTATTGAGAGCATTTTGATGTTGTAGGTGCCAATGTATACTTTTGTTCTCTTGGTGAGGGTTTTGGGGGTTGTGTTTTGGCAGTCGCTGTTGGAGCACATCACTTCCACCAAGGGCATATTATGTAGCTAGGCCTCTCAGGATCTATGACCCCACAGGAACAGTTGTTGTCCTGGTGTAGTATTTTGGTAGTTGCCTTTGGAGCACATTATTCGCACCCAAAGCAAGTGATGTGGCTCGGCTTTTTGGGACTGATAACCCAGCAGGAACGGCCGGTGTAAATTTGATTATGCAAACCATGGAGAGTGTTGGACTATGCCCTGCCACACAGGCACATGACGTGTTCATTGAATAGAAAAAAGAATTACTATGCGTAAGTGTGGTAGGCCTACTGCAACTACATCTATTGTCCCAATGCAAGTTACTAGCGATTTTTTACCTGATTTGAAAATCACATTCAGGGCGTTGAAACACCAGCCTAAACCTGAGTACGAATTCTTACCCCAAAATTTAACTACAAACCCCAACTCCAAACCTAACTATTGACCCTACCAACTAAGTTTTTTTTTCTGGCCGAAAATAACCCTAATATATGTTGATAAAAGAATATAAAATCATAGATTCCAACACCTAAAGTTGGAAAAAATCTTCCCCCTTGACCCCTAGGAGTGAGAAAAAATCTACCCATTCAAAATCCCCTATCAATTTTTGCCCAAAAATAGTAAAAAAAACTTGATCCTGAACCCTAAATGATATCTCTTTTCATTGCGACCCCTAAGGGTGGAAAATAAATTCCCTTGCAATTTGACCCCTGGAAGTGGAAAGAAAGCTACCCCTCAATTTTGACCCCTGAAACTAAAAAAAAATCACCACCTTCAATTATAACTCCTGAAAAAGGGAAAGAAACCTTCCTCTTGATTTTGAGGCCTAAAAGTGGAAAAAAAAATTCCCTTTAGATAACGAAAATATCACCACTTTGAAAATTTTCCCTGATTTCAAACCCTTAGAAGTGAAAAAAAATTCCCTTGCATTTTGACCTTTAAATGTAGAAAGAAATCATTTTCAATCCCTGAGAGTAAAAACAAAAATCTCCCCCATGATTTCAACCACTGAAAGTGAAAAAATCTCCCCCCCACCTCCAGTTTTGACCCTCTGAAAGTAAAAAAAGTTCTTTTCGATTCAGCCTCCTAAAACTAAGGAAAATAATGATACCCACCTTGATTTTGATCATCTCAATTTTTGTCCAGGGAATTTTGTCCAGTGCCCTTTTTGTTCACACCCCAGTGAAAATAAGAAAGTTGTTTTTTTGTTGATGTTTTGAATGACTAAATGTCACTTATAATATACACCGACTCTTAAAAAATCGCTCAAATTTATTACACCTAAATTCATTCAAAGTATATTTGGAAGTCAACATACTTTCAGACAAACTAATAGATTCAGGCATAAGAAACTAAAGTAATATTTTCAAGTTGGTCTTCATAATATTTTTCCGTGTGGTAGAGATTTAAAATAGTAAAAAAATGGAAAATTCAAAATTGATATAAGACTGATATCTATTCTGAAAATAAAGTGCATTTTTAAACAGTAAAGCAAAATTCATTAAATCGCAAAAAATTTGCAATGAAATGAATATGCCCAAGACACAAATGGACACGAATAAGTCTCCAGTCTTTTAACCCGAGTAAGTACACAGTTATATGTAGACCAAATTTAAAACATACTCTGATTTGTTAGTTTGTTGCATCATATATTTACTTGTAATAGTTAGGGCTTGAACTTTATTAAATATCTAAAAATATCGAGATTTTGCAAAAAATTCTGAAAATATCAGGATTTTGCCAAAAAATCTAGATTTATCTGAGCCACATTGAAAAATTTCTAAACAGATCTCCAGCATCTAAAGACAATTTGTTTTATATCTAAATGCAAAAAAAAATATCTTTATTTAGATATAAAATATCAAAGTTGAAAATACTGAATTTTTTCAAAGTATCCACAAAATCTAGAAAACATTATACTGGGATTCATTAAATTGAAGGTTTACTGTATTGATTCTAATAATAATGGAACAATATAAAGATCTTTTGCATCGTTGCATACATAATAATGATGTTAGTGTTGTCAGTGAGGATTACGTTTGATTATGAAGATAGTGATTATGATGATAGTGCTAAGGCCAAATAATCTGAAAATCTCTCAAGAAATAAAAACTCAGCAAATGAAATAAGAGAGATATGATAGTTATAAACCTACATCCTAACCATTGTTGCTAGCACTCTTGGAACGATGTTGAGAGTAAGCGAAGATGAATTTTAAAAAAAACATTGAGGAAGCCATTTCCTTGAGAAATTCAAAGGATTGTAATTATGAACTCTGCTCACAATTTAAGAAAAGCTTTTCATACCAAGACGACAAAAGCTTTCCTAAAACCCTTTCATCTATAAGACGCCAAAGGTTAAAGATTTGGTTGATGATTATAGTGTAAAGGTTAAAAAAAAGTGGTGCATATTGGTAGTTGAGCTAAAATTGATGATAATGTTGACTTTTACCTCCAAATCAAATTCTGGTAATCATCATTATCATCATTATCATCATTCTGTTGAATATATCAAGCAGAAAGATTGTGGGAATAGTGGATGTTAGAATTATGAATCATTTCAGCAGTCTTTGAAGGAAAAGAACAGTTGAGTTTGCTTCCATTAAAGGCATCTGTGAGGCGTCCGGTTTTTATAAGCCTCACTTTGAGCTTGCAAATATAATGCTAACTAATTTATACTGCAATTCACTTTTAACTACAGCTAACCTAGTCTTTCCTATCATTCAATTGATTTCTAACTTACAGGCTATTATACACATTCATTATCTTATTCACTCTCTCTCAAACAAAATTACTTCAATGCTGATTTTCAGAGAAGGTAGGCCTTTCTATGCTCTGGAAGGTAATCCCTATACAGTCTTCTCACAAAAAAACACCACACTTTATTTCATTCACTCATTCTTCCACATTACTCTATTCCCCCATTCACATGTCAATCATATCAAATCTACATTACATACTTATATATATATATATATATATATATATATATATATATATATATATATATATATATATATATCCGACACTTGTTTCTTGGTTGAACCATTTGTTAAGAGTGATGGTTTATTTTTTGTAATCTATCTTTAAAGTTAACCTTAGAATGCCTTATATAATCAAAGCCATGTTTCTTTTAATAATTCATGAAAATCCTGCTCATTACCAAGAATCAACATCTGGTATTTTCATAATTATATACATATCTCTCTCTTTATTATATATATATATATATATATATATATATATATATATATATATATATATATATATATATATATATATATATATATATATATATATATATATATATAATAAAGAGAGAGATATGTATATAATTATGAAAATACCAGATGTTGATTCTTGGTAATGAGCAGGATTTTCATGAATTATTAAAAGAAACATGGCTTTGATTATATAAGGCATTCTAAGGTTAACTTTAAAGATAGATTACAAAAAATAAACCATCACTCTTAACAAATGGTTCAACCAAGAAACAAGTGTCGGATATTATCTATCCCAATTTTAAAGTAAATGTATATATATACATATATATACATATATATACATATATACATATATATATATATATATATATATATGTATATATATATATATATATATATATGTATATATATATATATATATATATATATATATATATATATATATATGTTTTCCCTGCTATCTGAGAGTAGAATGTTCCCATAAAAAACATTTTTTGAGCCAAAATGGCATGAAGAGAAAAGATGATTTCCATTAATTTATCTGGTAAATTTTTTGAGCATCCCCTGACCAAAAGAACAGTAATGATGATATGGTGAGTTGAGAAGGTTGAAGTGGTGGAAGGTACCAGAGATTGTGATCTTAGAAAGAGAGTGTTTACTGTTTGACTGCTATTTTCACTTTTTTTCTCTCATATAAGTGCAAAAGTGACTAACCTGTTGCTTTGCCCAAGTAAATATCTCAAACACTCACTCAATCTCTCTTAAATTCATCCACAGTTAACATTAGCTTTTAACTCATTTCTCTTTTGTCCATTAATTCATTAACTCATCATCATCTAGATAAATCCATCTAATCTTTTTCTCATTGATTAATTCACCATCTTATCCTTCAAGCCATTGTCATTATTTGATTTATTCATTCTCTAATTTGTACATTCCTGTAGCTTTTATTTTCTCTTCTGTCTCATTCATTCACTTTGTCTCTTCTTTCCCTATTTATTCAATTCCTCTACCACGAATTCCTTCCTTCATTCAGTCTTTATCTTTCTTTCATTCACTTGCTTTCATTTGCTTCTTCTCCCGGTTCAGTCTCTATTCTTTCACCCTGTTTCTCAGGACATAACACGAGGATTTTTAAACTTATTCAATCACTAAACTTACTTCCTAAAGAATTTGCTCATTCACTTCTCTATTCAGAAATCCAATGTTCATTCAGTCACTTTGAACTTGTGACATACACCTGTGACATACATCATTCTCTTGATCATGTATCCTTCATTCAGTGCCTACTTCACACCTACACTCACATTTAACCTCTTATATCTTTCAGTATTTTAAGGAGGGTCTACAACCAATGCATTCACTTGATAGTCACCTATGGAGCTGAAACATGGAACCCAAGCAAAAGATTGACTTTCAAACTGAGAACCATGCAATGGGATAATCATGCTCAACATCACATGGAGAGCTCACAAAATGGCACAGTATATTAGAAAAAACAAAAGTCAGGGATATCACTGAATCCATTGGAAGATTCAAATAGCAATGTTGTTCCTCGTGTGTGACATATGATCTTTCTTTTTATTCAGTTTATACACTCAAATCTTATACTGTGTCATGTGCATGATGTCAGCCGTGTCTGCTTCCTTTCATTTCCCCTTATTTATCATATATCTATTCAATATCAAAATTTTTTTTTCACTGAAAGAAACTATTCCTTATGATAATGAATCTGGATTCATTCAATCTAATGTCAAAGTCATTTACTAACCTCTTATCGTATCGCTCTGAATCCTGTTTCAAAACTGATTTCCTTTCCCTTCAGAAAGTAACAAAAGTCATAATTATCATTATCTAACAAATCAGATAAATGTTAAGTCAGAGTTATTTCAACAAAAGTTGACAATGTTGCGGACTCGTGAAAGTCTTGTGAATTGTTTTAAAAAACAAACTTCCTCAAGAAATCGTAATTCCTTTCACAGTCATTAGATTGTAGTTATTTCATTATTTCAGCACTGTAAAAGTCTTAATTACTTACAAAGCTCATCATAGCCTATTACAGTTCAGGTAAAACAAAATTCAATAATGTTTTTTTATTCTAATGTTTCATTCCATGTATATAAGGTCTGCATCCAGCCATTTTTAAGCAAATACAGCAGATGTAGACAAAGAAAAAACCATAAAGGGTAGAAATATAAATGTGTTTGTCTAGCGTATCCATTATTTTACCATATTTAAAGTTCTACTCTGACCCAATGTTTTTGTATTGAGCTCTTTATGAATTAAACCCATCACACATTGTATATTGAATTACTGATTTGTACCTTGGTATATATGCATGAACATATATATATATATCATCATTATCAATCTTTGAATGTCCGTTATTGGACATAAACATTCCCCTGGATTCACCACAATTCTCTATCATAGGCGTCGCAGAGCCAGTTTTTTCTGAATTTGTTTAGTTCATCTCTCAATTTTATATTCTGTCGGCCTCGGTTTTGCATGTGATCTCTAGAGATCCATGTTGTGAGTTGTGATGTCCATACGCAAAAAGTGAAAAAAACAATCAGAGAACAATATATAAGACTTGTGGTAAATAAATATATATATATATATATATATATATATATATATATATATATATACATATATATATACATATATATATATATATATATATATACATATATATATATATATATATATATGTACATATATATATATATATATATATATATATATATATATATATATGTGTGTGTGTGTGTGTGCGCGCACCTATATAGTGTGTATTCACAAAGCTATCTCTCATTGAAATATGTTTGATGAAAGAAGGACAGACAAAAATTTTTTTTCTTATTTTTTTTTGTTTTTTGCCATCTACTGAACATAATGATTGCGCCAATTTGTACCATGGTGGAGTGCTTTTGGCTAGACTCCTGCCCATTAGCAAGACCAGGGAAAAACTGTGAATGTTCTGTATCTTTTAAAATTTTGAACATAGTTAAATTCAGCTTTTGTGGTAACATCATGCACGGTTGACAAATAGAGGGAAATTCTTCACTTGGCTGATTTGTAGTTTGCATTTCTTGATTCTATAAATGAGTGTTTCAAGTATTTATAGCTGCTTTTTTGTTCATGAATTTACCGTGTGTTTGTGGAAGTATCAGTATACAGTTATATATGCTTATTAATATGCTTTGTCATAAATTGATAGCATTATTTGGGTTATTTTGCAATGGCAAAGCTTAGAATATAAAGAGAAGGTATGAAACTAATTTAATGGAGAAATTGTCATACAATTCATGTATTATTGTAAAGATCATTTTTCTCTTTCACATTAAACTATAATGAAAATCTTCAAGTGGAAATAACTGTTCCGTAAAAATATGAATGTTATTTACTCCGATGTGAAAGACAAAATTTATTTTATAAGTGGACGTGTGTATTTAAGAGACCGTCAAATATTGCCTGATTCAAAGTGCAACCTCTGAACTGTATCAAAAGATTTTTAATGCTTATTAACTACAATATAATTTTGGCCCCCTTGGCCTGGATTGAACCAATGAAAAATAATTTGAAATAAAACCAAAAGGAGATGCAGTAAACTAATTTAGGTCCCTGCTTAAAGTTATTCTTTGGGGATTAAGAATTTACTCTGGTTTTGGTAAAATGGGTTTAGAAGATATCTCTATCATCAAATATCAATGGGATACCATCATTAAAGAAACAAATTAACTTTTGCTAATGACGGCATAGTTCAGTCATGCTCCACTTGACAGGAATTTGATATTTTCATAGAAAAAAACATGGTAAACATGAATTCAATCGGTGCAACAAGCAAATAATTAATTTTCTACAATGTCTGATAACCGAGATATTATTTGGTATATGTCATACATTTTTCAAAGGTTTTTTACATTTTGCCATGAATTATCTTGTCTGCCAATTGCCTTTTTTACTGTCGCCCCAGGCACTGTAGTCAGTTGAGAACTGGAAATTCGAGATTAGTTTGAGAAAAATTATAGCATGAGGACTAAGCAGATGTTTTGGGAAGAGAATTATAAAATAGAACATGTATTCAAAACTGATATGTTTATCTCATGAGTAAGTTTACTCATATTTACTAAATTTAACTCAGTATATCATCATCATCATTGTCTTTTGCTATCTGTCATTGGATATCGACCTTCCCCAGGATTTGCCAGACCTCTCTATCATGGCGATACTTTCTATACTATCAAGCAAATACTTTCTGAACTTATCTAGTTTGTCTCTCCATCTTATATTCTACCGTTCCCAGTTTTGCAAGTGATCTCTGGGGATTCATGTTATGAGTTATGAAGTCCATTGGTCATCTACCATTTTGGCAACATGAACAGCCCATTGCCATTTAAATTTTCTAATGGATTCTATGACGTCTCGGTCTCCTGTATTTCTCTAATATATTTTGCTGCCCATGTAAGGTTGAGCTTGATTCTTTCATGTGAACGTTACATGTTTCTCAGTTTGAGGGTCAGTCTCTTAGTTAGGTTTGATATTTCAGCTCCATAGGTGACTATCAAGAGGAATGCATGTATTGTATTCTCATTTTTTAGAATTAATGGGATTTTCTTGTTCTGCAAAAGGCTTGCCATCCTAGAGTAATTCTTTGCTTGATTTCTTTTTCTTTTGAGGATTTCATGGAGATTCATTGTCGTAGGTAGATGTAGAAGTTTACTTCCCCATTATCATGTTTTTGAATTTGATCGTTGTATGTTTAATTGCCAAATATGAGGAAATGAGTCCATAATTATGTTTTATCAAAATCTGAAATCTCTGTAGTGAAATTATTCCAAGATATTCATAATCTAAAGATGGACAAAATTTTCTGCTCTTCTGTAAATGGAGAAAGGTGTTTGATATCCATATGCCGATTGGATGAACTAAATGAAGAAAGCAAAAAAGTCAGTCTACACATGAACTTTAGTAAAATGAAAATGATGTGCAACAATCATATTGAGAATAAGAACATTACTGTCAAGATACAAGGTGCAAAACTCAGCAAGGTAGACCACTACATCTACCTAGGACAACAAACCTCCACGAGACCCTCAAAAGAAGAGGAAATCAAGCAAAGAGTCACTCTAGGATGGCAAGCCTCCAGCAAAGCAAGCTCTACTTTTAAAAACCAGACTATCCCAATAATCCTAAAAAGAAGAGTATACAACCAATGTATTCTCTCGATAGTCACTTATGGAGCAGAAACATGAAACCTAACCAAGAGACAGACCTGCAAACTGAGAAGCATGCAACATGCACATGAAAGAATCATGCTCAACCTTACATGGAGAGATCACAAGACAGTACAGAATATAAGGAAGAAAATAGATCCAAGACATCATAGAAACTATTAAAAAAACTCAAATGGCAATGGGCAGGCCAATTTGCAAGAATGAAAGACAACCGATGGACATCAGAACTTGCAACACGGATCCCCAGAGATCACACAAGAAACCAAGGCTGTCAGAATACAAGATAGAGAGACAAGTTCAGAAAATACTGGCTCTACAACGCCCATGATAGAGAATCGTAGTGAATCCTGGGGAAGGTCTATGTCCAATGATGGCCGTTAAAAGATTGAGGATGATGATGATGATGTTCATTATGACATGTTAAGATGTTAATTACATAGCTTAAGTTTTAAACCCGGACAATTAGATTTGATAACTGATATGCTATAATAAATGATAATAATGAAACAATATGTATACAGACGAAACCGAGACAGTGGATCGCGATTTTCAACAAACACAAATACACAACAGTACAGCTGATATTTTATCATCTCAAATCAATATATCTGCCGTCTTTTTTGTGAAGGACTAGCCTGCTTGAGCATCACCGTGCAGTATGCAAATATAGAGACCTAATTTTAAGTCATGTAATATTCGGAAGAACTCTCATTTCCATTATAGAGCCATAACTATTCAGAATTTTCTAAATCTGCTATATGAAGTGAAATTAAGATTATATCAGAATTATGATTTGTGTAAACTGCAGTCATTGTGCTTTAGAGTGTTATCTTTCTCAATGGAATTAGTGAAGCACACTGGATCACCTCTGACTACACAATATCTCCAAAAGTTCTCAAAGGATTTAAATGAAATCTGGTGAACGATCAACAGGGTAAAGAAGAGGTGGTTAAATTTTGAGGTGGATCCATATTTTTTATCTTGATTGAGGAATATTTTTCTTTTATTCATACATTTATGAATATGCTCATGTCTGCTAAGTCAATATCTCTAAAATTTCTCAATGATTTTCAACTAAATCAAAAAAATGTGATTAGATTTTAGGATGGATGGATGTAATATTACTACCCCTAAGGTGTAGTTATATATCCATACCACAATATATTACCAAAACTCCCTGTCTGTCCACACAAGATCTTGACAAGTTCTCAATGAATTTCAATTAACTTTTGTGGACAGGTGGGCAATGAGCCATGGAAGATTTATGCACCATTACTTCCCCAGACAATGGCATTAGTATTGGTATACACTCTTTGAGTATTTTCTGGTTCCTTTAATGTGCCTAACTTTTACAAATAGATATTTGAACTTTTTATGATCACTTTTGCAACCTTGACTACAGTTCAATAATACTTCATTAAAACGTGTGTTTTTTTTCACTCAAGGCCTTTTTTAAATCATTCAATCTTATGTTGATTCACTGTGCCCTTCATGCTGAACCATTGTACCCTGGTGTACTAGGGTTGGCGCACAATAGCTCAGAAAAGGAAGTGCTCTCCAGCCATAAATTTAGAGAAATATTTGTTGCTTATGTTTACATAAGATTTTTCTCAACCAACAGAGTTGATCTTTCTTTTTTTACCAAATATATCAATAGAATTAGTTCTACCTTTGTTTGAATTTTTCTGATCCACTGAACCCCAGTTTATGTATCTATTTATATATATATATATGTGTGTGTGTGTGTGTGTGTGTGTGTGTATGTATATATATATGTATATGATTTATGTTTACCAATTTTACCCATTACTACCATTCACTTTATAATTTCTATTATATCTTCTCATTATGAAATAATATTACACACCACTCACTGTTATATATACACATACGTATATGCAATGAAACATATACTGGAATGCCGTGTATATGATTTTTATAACAAGCAACTTTACCAGCATTTTACTTGACAGTGACCTAAATTGATTCCCAATCACGATGGTAACCAACATTTAATGATACCTATCTTTCTAAGCACAAATTCCTTTACCAGTAACACTACCCACACCTGCTGCTGTTTAATTTCATAATTACTTTTATCATAACCCTCCAGACACAAAACAAGTCAGACTTATAACAATGGTTTCCTATGGACTTTTTATTTTTCAGAGCCACATATCTGGCACTACCTTTCTCTTCCATAGAAACTAAACTTTTTTACCGTTAAAAGATACATTTATGGTACTGAGGATGAGAACTCTTCCTGAAACATGCACAGCTAATCAATTGAGTGATTAATCAAATAATTGAGTTTCCATATAATTTTTACTTATGAGTTTGTTTCATTCCAAATAGTATACATATATATGTATATATGTATATGTTATAGGTAATGAAGAAGTGCTTTCATGACCTAACCCTTTTTAAGTTTTAGTACGGAGACAAAAACAAGTACTGGTGGTAGTCCAGGAGCATTTGGTCAAAACATTAAAATTAATTATAAACAAACTGATTTTTTCATCACTGATAGTGAAGAAATAAGAGAAATATCCTGGAAATGCCAGCAGAGCTTCATGGGAAATTTACAAAACAAATAGTGATTTGATGATGTCAGTGTGCACCTGGATTTCATCCAGTAGTATAATGGGGAGTGGAAGTTATCATTTGAAGATGGGCTGGTATCTTGGCAATAAGGTTGAATCAGATCTAAAACCCATTGAGATCAAGTTGCCAGTATATCCCTGAACTTTGAAGGAGGCCAAATTCAAAATGGACCACAGTGAGTGTATATTCTTCCATTGATGAATATGTCAGTGTGCACCTGGATTTGTCCCAAAACTCGATACTTTTTTCTGTAACCTTGTGCATTGAAATTAATTGAGGACTTTTGGAGATACCATGTGGATAAACATGAGTGAATACAGAAATGTATGAAATATCCAAACGGGAAATATATCTCAATCAAAAACAAATCACTGGATATGCCCAAAAATTTGATCTTTTTTTTTCCCTTACTGCATGGTTTAACTTTTCACAAAATTTCATTGACATTCATTCAGAATATTTGGAGGAAAAATGGAAAATGTCTTCCAATCAAGAATAAAATTGTGGGTCCACCAAAAATTAAATCAAATCTTTCTTACAATGTCACTCACGCTTCCACAAAATTTCATTGAAATCAACTGAGAACTGCTGGAGATATGAGCAATTACTTAAATGTTTAAAATATCAAAATAGAAAAATATCACTCAATCAAAAACAAATCCTTAGATCCATCCTGTGATTTAATCTTTTCTTCCTTGCCCTATGACTAAGCTTTCCACAAAGTTTCATTTAAATTCACTGAGAAAATTTGGAGGTATTGTGAAGACAGCTATGACAAAATAAGTTCCTTTAATAACTCAAATCTCTCCACGCAATACCTTTAAATATTTTTATGAATTCCAATGAAATTTTGTGGAAGGGTCAGGCAGATTGTAAGAAAGAAGTGAATATAGCATACATTAAATGATTGATGTTATTGTTGTCTGGAATCTTGTGGTAGTCAAAAAGCTGGCTTAGATTGTTTACTGATGAGTTGTCATTGCAATGGTAGGCCAGAATATCCAGAAATCATCAATTTTTTTTCTTGCAGAAATTCAAAAAGTCATGCTTACTTCCAATGGCCATTTTGTGAGTTGCACTGGTAGTTCTATGGTTAGTGGCATCTGAGGCAGTAACTCATGATCTCATCCCTCTTCCAGAACTTTATCTCTCTCCCCAAGATATCTAGCATTTTGATGATCTTCTTGTACAAATACTATTCATCATTCATCATGATTCTCCCTTATCATTGAATGTGTTAGCAGAAGCATACATTTACAAAGAATTCTTTTCTTTTCAATTTTCCAGTTCTAACTCTGTGGATTGTGAATTCTAAAAGTTCTATAAAAATATACTGAATACATTCAGATATACAACCAACAATTCTTAACAAAATGTTTTCTCAGAAATTTGAACAAATTTAATCAATGAAAAGTACATCAAACACTTTTTATAAATTACATGAGAATCTACCTTCCATGTGTATGAGTTTGAGAATGTATCAAAATAAGTTTGCCTTTATTGTGAGACTTGGAAGGTCAGATACAACAAAACTAGAAATTTTTCAAAGAATGCTCATCTCTGCCAACATATTTGTCAAGGGAAATAATTGAGATTCACCCCACAAAAAGTAATCACTACTTCCGTGACCTATCGTCAATCTTTCCACAAAATTTAATTGAAATTCATTGAGTACTTTTCAAGATATGCTGACAGACATGGAATTGAAGATATTGTGATGCGGACATATAACTATGACATAGTAGATGTGAATGAGCATGGATTTACAACAAAAAATTAATCACTTCATCTGTGACGGATTATCCACCTCTTTGCGAAATTTGATTGTAATCAATTGAGAACCATTGGAGGTATTGAGTGAACAGTCATGAGCATATAGAAAAATGTATGGGAAAAAAACAGAAAAATCACTTGATAAAAAAACAAATTCCTGTATTTGCCCTGAAATTCATTTTAACTTTCTTACACCATTGCCCATCCATCCACATAACCTCATTGTAATTCATTGCAAACTTTTGGAGATATCGTGTGGACAGACATGAAACTATGTGAAAGGCTTTTAGGCAGTCACCCCCCTCTAATGGTGTTAACTGCGGCTCCCAGTCAAGAGTCAGTCTGCCACTGGGGAACTATATTTGGTTTTGGAGACTGCTCACGTATATGGCCCTAATATAATGGGTTGAAATCAATTGCCTAACCACTGAAACAAAGGAATTTACCAAGAATCAATTTTGTATCTGTTCTGGTTGCGAATTTATTGATTTCCCTGTTATTTTGCCCAGGAGTGGCAGCCATACTGGGAGTCATGTTGAATTTGTGACCCTATCCTGAAAAAATATCACATCAGGTTGGGTTTTCATTAATTTTCAAACTTTTAAAATATAGAAATAGTTTCCAAAACAATATTCATGTTGGGTCTGGTTGCAATTTCAATATTTTGTCATTCCTGGGAATTTTATTACTGTATTTTCCGTGTGATATCACAACTATCCCACTAATCAGCTTGTTAGAATCAATTTTAATGTTTGGACTAAATGAAGTATATATATTGGTTTCTCGCACATTTTGTGTGTTATCATTTTTGGCGAAGGGGAGGATAGACTCTTGGAAACCATGTTGAATTATATCTAAAGACCATCCAGATCTGGAAAGAATTGTTGCCAGTTCTTCAAATGAACTTCATGGAGGTCATTATGAAAATCAAAATGGACAACTGTGAATGTATTTTTCTTTCAATTATAACCGAGTTTTTGAGCATGGATTTGTCCCAAAATTTAATCACTTCTTGCCTATCAACCAACCATCCACAAAATTTCATTGAATTTCGTCAAGATCTTTTGGAGATATTGCATGGACAGTCAGGAGCAAATTTAGGAATGTACAAAAAAAAAAAAGAAATGAAAAAATGTCTCTAAATCAAAAGAAGAATTCCTAGATCTCAAAATTTGAAAACCCCTTTCTTATGATTAGGCTTACCGTTCAACAGAATCTCACTGAAATTCATTTAGGAGAATACTGTGTAGAAAGACAGGAGCAAATACAGAAATTTATGAACAAAAAGCAGATATATTTTTGTATTTTTTCCATTTTTCCTCCTGGTTGTCTAGACTGTTATCTCCGAAATTTCTCAGTGAATCCCACAATTATATTTTGTAGAAAGGTAAGGTACGGAGTAAAGAAGAAGTGATTAAATTTTAGGGTGGATCCAGGAATTTATTTTTACCTGAGAGATAATTTTTCGTTTTAATACTTTACACATTTCTGTATTCACATGGTCCACATGGTATTTCCAAAAGTTCTCAATTAACTTCAATGAAATTTTGTGGAAGGGTGAGAGACACTGAAAGGTTTATTCAATCAAATTTGTTCTTGATTAGTAAATATTAGAATGATTAATCATAGCAAAATATAACTAGAGAATTTTTCTACACGATTAAATCACAGAATCATCAGAACACCAAATAGGTTTGCATTTTTAGAATGTGGGCACGGAGATGAAATAAAGTAAAAAGGACACATACAAGTATTTGGATGGATAAATAAAATGTACATTTGATACAGGAACATAAACAACAAATAATGAATGAAAATGAGAAACATATGATGAAAACATTAATACAATCAACCGTGCAAGAAAAAGAGAAGAGTTTCTAAGTGAAAGGTGGGAGCTTTTGTTGCTATGATAATACAGTCGTCAAAGTCAAAGTGGAGGTGTAGGAACTGCATTTGAATTCATAAGGGTTGGAGTGTACCAAGGAATAGTTATGGAGACCGGGTTCAGTGTGTATACCAAACTGCCTAGTTACGTGTGCAACTTGGGATGTTGGGGAACACATCACAGACAGACCAGGTAAGGTGAGAACACATGGAATTTAATCTATAAGGGCTTCCCAAAGGAAGGAGAATTTGTAGACAGATCATACTACACTTTTTCAAACATTTCATTTTAAACAAGAGCCCTACACACTTTCCAACATCTCATTTTAAACATTAACGTTACACTTTTTTCAAACATTATGCTTCAATTCATAAACATCACACTTTTCCAACATTACGTTTTGAACATGAACATTAAACTTCTTCTAACATTTTGAAATTTACGTTACACTTTTTCCAACCTTACATTTTAAACATTAACGTAATACTTTTTCCAACATCAACATTATACTTTTTCCAAGATTACATTTTAAAAATTGACATTATTTTTTTCCCAACTTTATATTCTAAATATAAGCCTCACACTTCATTCAAAATTACATAATGAACATTAACATTAAATTTTTGCAAACATTATATGCCAAATATTAACATTGTACATATTTTATTAACATTGCACATTTTAAACATTAACACTGATTTTTTCCCAACCCTACAATTTAAAAATCAATTTAAAATTTTTTCCCAACATCACATTCTATATATTACCATTAAACTTTCCGAACATTACATTTTAAACATTAACAACATACCCTTTTCAAATTTTGCTTTTTAGAACATAACATTTCACTTTTTCCAACATAAGATTTTGTAAATCAACATCGCACTCTTTCCAAGATTACATTTTGAACAATAACATTACACTTTATCTAGCATATCATTCATCTTGAACATTAACATTAAACTGTTCCTGACATTCAATTTTGAACATTATCATTGCACTTTTTCCAACATTACATTTCAAAACTTTAACATTACACTTCTGCCATTATCACATTTTAAACATTAGCATTAAACTTTTCCCTACATTTAGCATCAGCATTACATTTTTTCAAAATTTCATTTTAAATAATAACTCTTTTTCAAACATTGCGCTTTGAACAAAAACATTATACTTTTTCAAACATTATATTTCAAACATTAATATAAGACTTTCTTCCAAACTATATTTTTAACATTGATATCACATCATTTTTCAACCATTGTATTTTCAAACATTACATTTCAAATATCAACATTAAACTTTTTCCAACATTACTTTTCACACAGTAACATGGCACTTTCTCTAACATTACATTATAAATATCAATATTAAATTTTTTCCAACATTAAATTTCAAATTGTAACATTGCACTTTTTCTAATGTTCTATTTTGAACATTGACATCATACTTTTTCTAACTTACATTTAAAAAATTAACAATACACTTTTCCCAGGATTAAACATTAAAATTACACGTTTTTGAACATTACATTCTGTAAATTAACATTAAACTTAGTCTTACATTTGAACATTAACATTGCATTTTATCCGCCATTACTTTTTAAACCTAAACATTCCACTCTTTCAAAAATTATGCTAAACTTTAACATTAAACTTTTTCTCAGATTACATTTCAACACTTAAATTACACTTTTTCTGACATTACAATTCAAACATTAACATCACACTTTTTCTGACATGATATTATAAACATTAGCATTACACTTTTTCCAACATTTCTTTTCAGACATTAATCTTATACTTTACTCAACATTACATTTTAAACTTTACCACTGCACTTTTTCCAACATTACATTTTAGACATTAACATCACACTTTTTCCAAAATTACTCTTCAAATACTAAGATTACACTTTTTCCAAGATTACATTTTAAACATAAACATTGTACTTTTTCTCAACATTACATTTTTGACATTAATATTACACTTTTAACAACATCACATTTTAAACATTAACATTACAGTTTTTCAAACATTACATTTTAAACATTACCAACACACTCTTTTATTTATCACATTTTAAACAGTAAGATCATATGTTTTTTAACATTACATTCTAGACTCTAACATTGCACTTCTCTCAGCATCATATTTCAAACATTAATATTTCACTTTTTCCAACAGTACACATTAACTTTAACTTTACGCTATTTCCATTATCACATTCTAAACATTAAGATAACACTCTTTTCAACATTACCAGTCAAACATTAACATTACACTTTTTTTCACATAACTCTTTTAACATCAATGTTACACTTTTTCCAACAAAACATTTCAAACATTAACATTAAACCTTTTCCAATATTTCATTCTGGACATTAACATAAAACTTTCTCCAACGATACATTTTGCCAGTAAACATTAAACTTTGTCTAATATTACATTTTGAGCATCAACATTATATTTATTCTAACAGTATATTTCAAACTTTAAGATTATACTTTTTCCAAGATTATTTATTCAACATTAACATCACACTTTCTCTAAAATAACATTTTGGACATCAACATTACACTTTTTCCATCAGTACATTTTAAACCTTAACATTACACTTTTCCTTACATTTTAGACGTTCTTTTAACATTACATTTTAAACATTTACTTTCGCTTTTTTTAACATTACATTTTTAAACATAAATATTTTACTTTTTTTTACCGTTACATTTCGAAAATTAACACTACACTTTTCCCAACATTACATTTTAGAAATTAACATTACACTTTCTAAAAAATTATATTTCAAATATTAGCAAAACACTTCTTGCAACATTATATTTTGAAAAAAAGAAAAAAACATTTGTGGTTCCCATCCATGAAAAATATGTATGTATACTCATGCTTCGGCAAAAGCTGACAGATTCTTAAGTGATCTTATCGGTTAACCAGATAATACAGTTTAGCATTTTTCTTCATCATTAGCCTGTTAGTGTCTATCGTGGATATAGACCTCCCCCAAGATTTGCCAGATTTATCTATCTTTGGCATTGTGGAGCCAGTATTTGATGAATTCATCTAGCTTTTCACATCATCTTATTTCCTTTTGGCCGCAATTTCACATATGATCTCTGGGTTTTGCAATGTATTTTTTGCAACATTTCCAAATCATTGCTATTTGAGTTTTCTATGATCCCCTGAACTCTTTCCTTTTCTCTAATATACTGCGCTGTCTTGTGATTTTTCTATGTGAGGTTGAGAATGATTCACTGTTGCATGGTTCTCAATTTGTGAGTCAATATTTTGCTTAGCTTCCATGTTTCAGCTCCATAGGTGACTATTGGTAATATGCATTGGTCATATACCTTTCTCTTTAGGACTAGATGATGCAGTCTACTTTTTTATGCTCTGCATTTTTTATCTTTATCATTGTGTGTTTGTCCCAAACATGTTTGTTGAATATGACTTTTGTTTTGCAATGGAGCCCAACTTTCTTGCTTGCTTCATTTAGTTGGTCTAGCATCATTTAGGATTTGAGAAGGTTCTAGGCAAATTTGAGGTTACTCAGGTATTTACCATCTATTCTTATTTCTTTATGTTCCCATTGTAGGTTTCAGAAGATTGTCTCAAGGTAGTTTGAAAAGTTTGGGTGAGGTGGTATCACCTTTTCTCACTCCTTTTGCTGGTTGAAAGAGCTCAGAGTCTTTATATAGCCTGATGAAGAAACTGCTGTGTTGCAGTACTCTGACATATATGGGGTCTACACCTTGTTTTATTATTTCGTCAATGACTTTGAAGATTTCCACTGGATCATCGGATTTTTAAAGGTCAACAAATGCTGCAGCTAGTGGCATTCCATATTCTGGTGCTTTCTCTTCAACTTGGTTTACTGAATGGAGATGGTCAATGGTTGAGTAGCTTTCTCTGGAATCAGCTTTTTCCCAAATTTGGTTTTCAATCTAGCATTTACCTGATTCAGTTGGTGATCACTTTGCTTCAAAGTTTGTAAATGCAGTTGAAAAGGCTTATTGGCCTGTAGTTGTTGAGGTCTTCCAGGTTTCCTTTTTTTGTATAACAGCATTACAATTGTGGCATTCCACTCTTCCGGAACATTACTTTGTTTGAGGCACCAGTTGAATAGAATGGCTAGTTTCCTAGTAATGACTTTTACAGCACTGTGTTGGTCAATAATGATGTTATTGGGTCCAGGGACCATTCCTTGTGATTGTTTTTTTGATGGCTAGCTCCACTTCCTGCAGAGTAACTCCTGGGAACCCCTCCAATTAATTAGTCTCGAATTGTGCTTCCTATCCATTTTTCTGGTGGAATAGAAATCTTTGTGAAATTCCTGGACATATTTGACAATTAGGTGCCTATCAGTGGTCAGGTGTCCATTTTCTTTGAGCACACTAGTTATTAGTGGTTGTCCGCCCAAGGACCAGCTTGAAAAATAATGGAGTTTCTGCTTTTCCATCATCACCTGGACATTCTGGGATCGTTAAATTGAACGGGGCATTAAAACAGAACCCTCAAACTGGGATGTTCGCATATAAACCATAACATTTGGTGAACATATATATATATATATATATATATATATATATATATATATATATATGTATATATATATATTTATATAAAGAATAACAATATGGGAACTAAGTTTTGGCTTGGACCAAATTACTAACGGTAGTGTGTGAAATGGCCTGGATCAGAAAATAAAGAAACAAGCCTCTGGTGGGATTCAAACCCACTCCCGCTCCAATGATAAAACGTAGAAATACATAAAAAATGCAAGTAGTTCCAAGGCTGATAGAACAGAGACAAAATTAGTGAGTGATTGGAGAAGAATGATGAGTTGAAGGTTTTGGTTTCTGCTTTTTGTAAGAGTCTTGGTAGCTGAAGGGGTTGAAGCAGACCTAATCTACATAAGTGCCCCCGAAGAATTGGGTGTGGGTTCAAACTCCATTGGAGGCTTATTTCTTTATCTTTCGATCAACACCATTGTGCTCATCAACGTATGTAATTTAGTCCTAGTAAAAACAGAAATTTTCATTGTTTATTCACTATGTTGGATACTGTATCCATTTTTCATCATTCTGTTGACATTGGAACAGCAAAAAATAGATAAATAAATGAAATATGTAGACAAACAGAACACATACAAAATTCTCAAACAGCTTTTTCAAACAATTGAATTTATTGCTTGTGTTGTTAACAGGACATTTCAGCCAATTCATCCTACAACCATCTTTAGGTGTACTATCTGAATGTGATGATGGTAAACTGAATTTCCAATGGTAGCTGTGCTACAATGTGGGATTCAGATAATGTCTATCTCTTTTTTGTTTATTGTTAGGCGTAGATTCCTATACCTTGTTCCTGTTGAGTTGTTGAAGCCACAGCAGGTTGAACTTTCCACTTGTCTCATATACATTTAAATGACATGTTAATATCCTTGATTTTCCTAGGTTTCCAATAGCACCCCTCCCATCCATATGAAACAAATTTCTTTCTAGAGAGGGAAGTGTTCACCTTTTTCCCTCAAAAATTTGTCAGCCATCCCAGATCTTAATATTTCGCCTTTAACTATAGCTTTTTTGTGCTCACCGAGTTGAACTTTAACAGGCCTGCCAGTTTCCCAGTGTAGACTTTTCCATGTTTACTTAGAATAAAGTTAATACAGTTACTGGTAAGATTTTTCTTTCGTGGACGACTCACTTAAGTGAACTAATTTCAAATGGTGTTGGAACTATTAGAAGTGACTTATATGTTGCGGATCATACAGGTGCGTCTTCTGTCATGTGCCTTAAACATACTGGAATGATGATAGTTGGGGTGAAAAAGGAGGTGGTCTTAGTAGGAACAACTAGGTGTCCCCTTACCCCTCTTTTCCTGGGGATGAAGGGGATGGATAGCTGTTACTTGATAGATTTTGCTCTTCTTTCTCTCTGTTAGGGTCACTGATAACTGATGCTTTTCTCTTGAGACAGCTGACTTTTTGGGTAATTGTTGCATTGTATATGCTTGCCTCAGGGAGAGAATTGTCCCGTGGTATACAGATTGTGTTGTGAATTGTTTTTGATGTTTTGGTTGCAATTTTTAGGCCTAATTTTGTTGGGTGTTTGTAAGGTTTATTGGTTGGACAATGTATCTAACAGTTTTGTTGTTGCTATGTTTGTTGTTGTTTATTTCGGTGGGTTGGATTTTTTTCTTTGTATGAAATGGTGGAGGAATTGGAGTTCTTGGATGTTTGTTCTTTGCATTCCATTTCTTTTTGTAGGAATTGGAGGCTGAACGATTTTTAGAGCTGGTAGGTTGAAGCCAATAGTTATTCCAGCTTTTGTTGTGGTGTGAGTAGAAGCGGATGTAGTCGATCTTGTTAATAGATCTGCGGTATATGTTAAGTTGTTGGTTAGTGTCTGTGTATAAGATGGCCAGATAGGGAAGGGGGTCCTTTTATTTTGTTTCATTCATGAAATCTATTGCAAGAACTCTAGCTACAGATATGCTTATACTCTCTTGAGTTGCGAGCTCATTGGTTGTTCAATTTCTTGTGTGTGGAATCTCCTCTTGAATTGAAAGTAAAACTGGTTAGTGGTTTGTGTGAAGATTTGAATTATTATGTCAGTGGGCAAGGGTAGGTCTACTTTGGAAATCTTCCAGTGAAATTTATAGCTTTATTTAGCATTTTTTGATGGACATATTGATGTATTGTGATTTGATGTCGACACTGGCTAGTGATTTGTTTTTTATACAGATGCTTCTATCAGTTCACTAAGTCACCTGAATTTTTGAGATGAGACGGGTTGATTGTTCCAAGAAGAAGGGTTAAGATTTTAGCTTTGTGGTTGTCTATACTGGATATGATGATTTGCATTGGGATATTAGTTTCCATTGTCTTGGGGAAACCGTACAGTTGTCAGATTTAAGGATAATACTCAATTAGCATACACCATTCTTGTTTGTTTTTCATGAGTTGATTTTTTTCAGTCTTTTGGTTTATTGTTCATCAATTCACTATCGTTTAGTAAGGTGTTTATTTTGTCAGTGTAGAAATCATTGTCCATGATGATTTGCCTTTTTTTGTGGGAGAGTGTGATTATAATGTTCTTGTTCATAGCTAGCCATTTTAGAGCTAGGATATGTTTTTTTGTGTCTTCTTTTCTGAGGTGGATAATCTATGTCATAACTTCAGTGAATATTATGTAGTAACTTGAGAAATGCAAGATGGAAAATTTTAACAAATTCTAAAATTGTTCAATTTTGTTTTGCTATCACTAGAAATTTGCAGAAATAAATAATACAGTAAGGTCAATTTTGTTAACTAAACTACACAACCGTCTAATCGGGCAGTATGAATTGCTGTCCAGAAAAGAAAAATAAACATAGATAAATGGGAATCAGTTTTTTTAGATTAATTTGATACCTCTTTTTACACCCTTACAAAAAAAAGGGTAATTTCAAATGTGGTGGTAATGTGAAAAAAGATGTTTGGCTAAGAAAAAAAAAGTGGTGGGGGTAGGGTAAAGTAAAAAAGTGGTTAGTAATAAAAAAAGGGTCATGGAGATAAAGTTGAAATTGGGCGTTATTACTATAAAAAAAGAGGGGTAAAGAATTAAGTAGTCTGATGTTAAAAAATAGTAGAAAGTTTAAAAAGAGGGGTTAAAAATGGAGGCTGGATGTTAAGGAAGAGTGGAAAGAAATCGTTAAGAAAAAGTTGACTCTTATTAAAAAGGGTGAGTAATGTTCAAAAATTGGGCAAATAGTAAAAAAAGGCGTTTGGAGTATATTTTGGAAAAGAGAGGGGTTGATTTTAAAAAAGCGAACATTTTGACCACTAAAAAAGAAAAGAAAATATCCCACAATTTCTACCCCCAAGAGAGAAAAAGAAATCCCCTCCGATTTTGACCCCTAAAAATTATTTTTACCATTGATGAATAACCATGTAGGTATCCGCATCCCCCGATTTGAAACCCTCTAAAAACATTTTTAGGGATGATTTTTAAAAACTAATTTGATATAAACACTTTCTGGGGATCAAATCCATACCCACAGAAAATTTTATAGATTTATATCAAGTAGTTTTTGTGGCAGGCAAGTACAGATAGACAGACTTCTGGCAAATCATAATGAGACAGTGGTAATTTTTTATATGTTGATCTTATTCAGTGAAGCCCTTTAATTAAAATTACAAGCTGATTGTTTACCTGGAAGTTATAAACGACTTCTAAAAAAATCATAAAATTTTGAAGAATATCTGCACAATTTGTTGATATATATATGTTGTGTGTGTCTGTGTCTGTACATATGCATGTATATGCATGGTGTCTCTGACCTGATAATACTATATGGTTACTCTCCTGAAGAGGCAGCAGGCCTCGACAGCCAGCTTGTATATCTTTTCTCAGCAACTTAGACCTATGCTTTAAACTGCACTAGTGGTAGAACTCCACAGCCATCTCTGGTATTTTCCCAATATGATGTTCAGGACCTAAACTTCAATTACCAGGGCCAGCTATACTGTCAAAATACTCTCTTGAAAGGGTGTCAGATCTCCACAGATAGCTTGGGCAACTGCCAGGAGGAAATTCAAACAAAGCCAACAACCTAGGGACCTTGCTTCTATTGTTCCTTCTCATTGGGCCCACCCTTTAAATTCTTGGTTTAAAGGGTGGGATCGGCCATGCACATGCCACACCTCATCTTAGAACTCTATTGTGAAGGCCTTTGGGCTACCTATATACTGGCCCCACTAGCATAGGATCTATAAGATGTGGAAAACCCTCACTAAACTTTTCTTGCATACCCAATATATTTATGTAAATATACGAGAGTGGATCAATATGTCTGCAGCCTGTAAGTATTAGCTGAATTTCAATTAGAAATTTTCACTGCATGTTCAATTTATATGGTAAATGGAGAGGCATTGGGTTGAGTACATGGGCAAGAATGGATATTGTGTTGAAAAATATTTGTTGGATAAAATAAGTGTCTGTGTATGTGTTTGTGTTTATGTATATATATATATACATATGTATATATACATTTATATAAGTGTATCTATATGTCTATAATATAAAGTAAAAACTTATGTGAGTTTGTACTCTAAGATGTTGAGAACTATGCATCACAGATCAGATCAGATTGTAGAGGGAGCTCTTTTTCAACTAAAATTTACTTGAAATCAAACTAAACGTATATTTTGAATCAGCATCATCAATCTAGCTGAAGCACACATTTTAAGTTTGAATTTCACAAAAATGGGCTCTCAGACAACATGTTTATTTTTTCAAATTTTCTTTTTTTTCTGTAGCTGGTAGATAAAACCTCCAAAAATAGAATTGGCAGTCCAAGTTCAAACCCAGGCAGAGAAAATTGTTTTAATTTCTCCCTCAGTGCAAATGTAATTTTCAGTGTGTCTATTCATATTATAAAGTAGTAGTTTTTTTTCTTTTAATTTTGTGCTTTCAATTTATTAGACCTTCAAACCTTCTGAAAATATGGCAGGTGTGAGAGAGGGAATATTTTTATTATTAAGAAGAGCAGATTTTATTTACATTTTCACTCTTATGCTAAACTTCAACTTTAATTTTCATTCATTATAAATTTCTCTTTCTGTCAGTGTTTATGCCAGTTTGCTCAAGGTTGTGTGTGCATGTCTGCTTTGTAAAGTGCGCTTGTATGACTGGTGAGAAATCACAGAAGAAAAACAAAGGTTTATCCAAAATCAGTAGATCACAATTTATCTATAACACACCTATTAAGGTCAGATTTAATAAAAAATATACCATCAATTTTGGGGTTACTGCATGTAATAAAAACTAATTTTTTTGCGCTGAAGAAATCATTGAGACTAACAATACACAAGTGTTGAGAAACATGATAAAGATAATCAACAGGCCAATCTCTGACTTGTTAGAGAAAATTTTACTTCTTTCTCTCAGTTTCCTGTATTTTCAATTTATTGGGACTTCAAATTTTCCGGAAATCTATCTATTTTGAGAAAATATATGTTTGAAGGTTTTATAAGAGGGAGTTCTATCTACAATGTAGCAATGATGCTGAACGCCACTTTAATTTCCATTTGTCTTAGGTGACCATGGACATGAATTTCCCCTTCTATCAGCGCTGATTGTATAGTTCTTTCTAAGAATGTAACCCTAAACAAACAATACAACAATTGTTTCTCGGAGCAAAAACAATAGCCCTAATCTGAATATCTGTAAAATATGAGCACAATTTAAATCCTATAGTCTGCTCTCACATGCAAACTACCTTCACCAAAAGTGATAAAAAGTTTTTGGGTTTTCAGAAAGATTAATCTACAAGGTTTTAAGAGGGGCTGCACATGCCTGACTGGTGTTTTTGTGAAATTTTTATGAAGTATCATTTGCTTCCCAGTGTTTAGAGATTTTGTTCCCCGGTCAACACAGGGTATCTTAGCTAGCACATGTATAGTCATTTTTATATTTATGCAATTCTGTGCAAGATGTGCATCGGAGAGATGACCAAACCTCTCAAGAAAAAAACCTATAAGTATGAAAGCCCAAAAATTGGATGAAAAGACAAACACTTTGGTGGAACATAGAAACACCTACAATCACAATTTCAACTTTCACAAAGCACATTGCATCAACACTATACATGACACCTTGACATGCAGATGTATCTAAGCATCCATTATATCCCAATGCTATACAATAGCATGAATGTATGGACATCACCAGATTGTAAATTCTCTAAATGCATTAATTTTGAAACAGAATCACATGAAAACAACACATTACAACATTAACATTCAAGAAATTGGCTCAGACACAACAAACCATTTGAAAAATAGTATAAGTTTCTCTGTAAAAGATGGTGGGCAACCATCAAAATGCATCAAAACTTACCCATGCGATGATAAAAATTTTCAAGTTGTAATTTCTATTTTCCCCTTAAATTTTCTCTTTTCACTCTCCAATTTTCATTCTTATCAACATATAAAGTCATGTAAACTTTCCATTTTTTTAAATTAAAAAGAAAATTTTTTAAATCAAATTTTATTGTCAAATAATCTTTGATACGACCAGTGTTATCCCATGATTATTTTTTTAAATTAATTTTTGGATTTGGTACATGAGATTTAGCTATATTATTTGTATTTATAATTTTACTCTTTACTAGCAATAATTCCCAGCATTGACTAATTAAATCATATTCAAACAACCATACATGAATATAAAGGAGAGTGCCATAGCAATGCACCTATCCTGTTTTTCAATACTCCTGAAACTCTTTATCACGTTTCTCAACACTTGTGTACTGTTAGTCTCAATGATTGCTCTGGTAAAACAGCTGATGGACCCCACAACCTTTAATTGTATGAGTGAAAGTTTGTGACTTTGTTCACCTTTTCACCTCAAACAGTACATTGCTGTTGGAGCTAATGATTCAAGGTATCTCTAAAATGTGCCAGATTAATGCAAGCAAAAGAAATCCAGTGGTATCTTGTATTCTGCTGGCCTCAGTTTTTCATGTGATATCTGGGGATCCATGTTGTGAGTGGTGATGTCCATTGGTTTTCTTTCATTCTTGCAACATGACCTGCCCATTGCCATTTAAGTTTTTTTAATAGTTTCCATGATGTCTCTGCCTCCTGTTTTCTTCCTAATATACTGTGCTGTCTTGTGATCTCTCCATGTAAGTTTGAGCATGATTCTTTCATGCACACATTGCATGCTTCTCAGTTTGCAGGTCTGTCTCTTGGCTAGGTTCATTGTATCAGCTCCATTAGTGACTATCAGGAGAATGCATTGGTTGTATACTCTTCTTTTCAGGATTTTGGGAACAGTCTGGTTTTTGAAAGTAGAGCTTTCGCTGCCGAAGGCATGCCATCCTAGAGTGATTCTTTGCTTGATTTCCTCTTCTTTCGAGGATCTCATGAAGATTTGTTGTCCTAGGTAGATGTAGTGGTCTACCTTGCTGAGTTTTGCATCTTGTATCTTGACAGTTATGTTCTTATTCTCAATATGATTGTGGCACATCATTTTCATTTTAGTGAAGTTCATGTGTAGGCTGAATTTTTTGCTTCCTTTGTTTTGTCTAGAATGTAGGTTCTCTGCGAAAAGGACGATGTTGTCTGCAAATCTAAGGTTGCTCAGATATCTGCTGTCTATTTTGATTCCTCTATTCTCCCAGTCCAGGTTTCGGAAGATCATCTCAAGGCAGGCTGTGAAGAGTTTGGGTGAGCTGGTATCATCTTGCCTCACTCCTTTTTAGAGTTGAAAGGGTTCAGAGTCCTTAGGTAGACTGATAAAGGAATTGCTGTGATTGTATATATGTTGCAGTACTTTGACGTATACATAGTCAACACCTTGTAGAGTGATGGCCTTCATGACCATGGGGATTTCTACAGAGTCGAATGCCATCTTGAAATCTATGAATGCTGCAGCGAGGGGCAATTTGTATTCTGCCACCTTCCCTTTCAGCTGATTTATTGATTGAAGATGGTCCATGGTCGAGTAACTTCTTCTAAAGCCAGCCTGTTCTGATGGTTGGTTTTCATTTAGTATTTTAGTAATCCGGTTGGTGATGATTTTTAAAGGGCATCTTTCAGAAATAATACATGATTAGGAAGAAGAAATGGACAAATTGATATAGCTGATAATTAATCAAACAGGCACACCAAAAAGCCTTTCTTATAGCTTTTGTGAAGCCTCTTTGAACTTCAAAATAGGATATAGATTCAAATTACTCCACAATAATCAATGATCTCAGTAACTATTTAGTATCAACGACAGCAGGTAACCTTGTTTTTCAGAAATAAATATGCACTAGATTTTCTTTTGCTAGAATTGTTATTTTGTATTTTAAGATTTTTTAAAAGATTCTTTCTATTGATTGCAGGAACGATGAAAATGGTTAGAATTCATTGGAGGAAGTGTTCTGTAATTTAGAAATTAAATTTGCCTGGAACTTTTCTTTAACAAAATCAATTAATCATGACCATTGCTTTCTCTTGAGAAGAGAAGACAATACACAAATCACTAAGAATAGGATTTGGTCAAGTAGTGAATACTCAGTAACAGAGTATTGGTTAACCCTTTCTCAAGTAGGTATTATTGTCTTTATATTGTGTGTTGGAGAGAGTAGATAATAGCTGTTTGTTAAGCGTAGACAAAGGATTTTGCTTCCACGTGGTTTGGTATTAGTGTCAACATCCCTTGAGGCATGGAAGGAGGAAGGGAGATGTACGAAGAGAATGCGCACCAAGTATAAATGTAGATGCAGAGATGAAACAAAGTAAAGAGGAACACATACAAGTATTTGGATGGACAAATAAAACATACATTTAATACAGGAACGTTAATGACAAATAACAAATGGAAATGAAATACAGGTAATGATACCATAAATATGATCATACACATAAAGAGATGAGAAGAGATAGTGAAAGGTGGGAGCTTTGTTGTCATTGATGGTACAGACGTCAGAGTCGAAGTAGAGGTGTTTGAACTACTTTTGAATCCATATGGCTTGGAACATATCAAGTAATGATTTTGGAAACCAAGTTCAGTGTGTGTGCCAAACTGCCAAGTTGCATGTGTGATTTGGGGGCTATTCTCTAACGCTGGTTGACACTCGTCACATAGACCGTGAAAGACAGAGAATGCAGAGTAATATCTATGCATGTTTCCTGCAGTAGAGAGAATCAAGAGAGGTCGTCATAACCATCAGATAGTAAAAGGCATCGCTATTTCATTCATGAGAGTGAGAGGAATATACAGGTTTAGAGCATGTGGTGAGGACACTGTTGTGTAGCTGCGTAGCTGTGCATATATGAGATGCCTCAACATTGATGAACTGAAATAGGTAAAGTTAGTTCAGAGATAAGTCTAAGTGGAAAAATGGTTAGGATCAGATTTGCCACAAGGTTGGTGAAATGATACTGATCTGAAGGAGAGAGAAAGAGAGAATAACCAGCAACAAGTGCCAGGGCTGAAAGATATAACCAGCTAGAGGTGCCGGTGCCAATGAATGTTTGACCTCATGTGTTCAGGGTTTTTATAGAGGGTCATCGAAGGAAGTAACATTCTCAATATCTATCTAAGAGAAGGGTTTAGTATGTAATTCCGAACAAAAAGCATAGGGGGCACTACATTTATTTCAATTTATTGTGAGTGCTAGACAACAAATCCATTTTCTGAGAATGCTGAGAAATATATGAATTGCTGTTGAAGAGAGTCCATAGGATAAAACACCTGTTGCTTAGAGAAGTGAGTTCACTACAACTACCTTACTATGAGCATAATTATGTAAGAATGTCTCCTTACTTCTGTTAAGTGGTCTGGACACTTTATCTGATTTAAATATGAATTTAATGCGCAGCTCAGTTAAGATTCTGAGTGATAAATTTTATATAATTTGCATGAGTGAATAAATGTTCTTATTTCATTAAACAGGAAAAATGAAGGTAAAGGCAGTAATTTACATAACAATTGTCTAATTATTTAAGATTCTCTAGTTATCAAGAAGAATTTCACACAGCTATTTTTTCACCATGTGTTCATACACACAAAAGGCTACAATGAATATCATCAACTTGTTGATATCATAGCTCAGGTAGAATAATTTTACATGGCTTTCATAAATTATATTTTCTCCATGTGCTTTTATAAATGAAGAAAGTACATAGCAGTGATAATTTCAATGATAAATTTTACATGATTTGTATTAGGAAATACAATGTTCTTATTTCATTGAAGAGAATGAAGGAAAATAAAGGCAATAGGCATTTACATAACAAATGCATAAGGCATTTAATCATTGCGTTTGGACCAACTTGCTTTTATCTAGATGTAGATTTCTTTGAAATTTCATAGCATATCTAGTAGCAACTAGCACTGATAAAGCTTTTTGAATAATAATTACTAACAGTATTTTTTAGTTTGACCTTTTCATATAAATGGACTTAGAGCATATTAATCAGTATATCATGTCAAACAATATTTCATGCATTGCATTTCTCAAAACCTCCATATATACTTATTTCAAGATGCTAATCCCAATTTCTCCAGCCTCGGGTGATATTCACTTCCACTAGACCCTCGTCTAAATTGTGCAGTTGAATTTGCCGAGTTGTCAAGCAGTTTCTTATGTCATTGAGACCACAATCCCAACTAATAAAAAGGAGGATGTGTTCATCTCAAGGAATTCAAGCAAATGCAATTCCCAGGAACACTCAGATTTGCCACGACCATCAACAAGGTGCAGGGACAATCACTCAAGATTGTTGGCCTCAAACTGATTTCTCCATGCTTTACTCATAGTTTTATATCGGTTGTTCTAATGTTGCATCCCTAAACAAACTTTTCATACGATCCATAAGTCTGTAGTCTCACGCAGCTGATTATCAATAAGCATCAACATATTCTCGTAATATAAATAGTTATATGCAAAGATAATTATTTCAGAATGTTTTTGTTTCATGAACCATGCTAAGAGGAAAAGCTTAACCTACAATCAATGGTTTTGAACTTTGTTCAATGAAACACCAAGTTTGGTGCTTGACTTATAATAATGCAAGTCAGTGTATGCTTTATCCACTGATTTATCACCACTGGTGCACTATCCAAAAATGTTTGATCCAAGTTCAGCATTGCAAGTTTAATTTGTTTCCTGAAGTCATTTTTATTTGTTCATATAGAAAAACCTTCCCTGAAAAAATCATGAAAAGTAATGAAACTCGCTTTTGTTTTTGTTTCAATAAAAATGATTATCATCAAGTATTTAGCAAAGGCAGGACAAGAAGAATTGAGGCCATACTGCAAAAAAAACCACATGCAATGGGCGATAAACTACCGTAATCTTTGTTTGCAAAGCCAGGCTATAGTTATATATAAATGAAGAAATGATATCAGATGGAATGAAGTGCTAACAGATTGGTGCCCATGAGACAATGAATGCAGTAGGAAAAGACATGGCGGATATGGCAGACGTTAGCAGCCACGGTCATCACTGAGGAAGATTGGAAAGGCCTTTATCAAACAGTGGATTTGTGAGATGATATTTATGATGATGATAATGACAATGATAATGATGATGGTATATCTATATGTATAATACATGAATTCATTCTTCTTGAATTTTAGGTTTTTTGAGATAGCAGAAAATGAACGCAATATAACTGTTCAGACAAATTAAGAGTCAAATATACAGAGAAATCTATTTTGGGAACTTGATCACATGAAAAAAAGAAAATAAATCCTTAATACATTCTGAAGACAATGAAAAAAAGGTTATGTCAAGTTATATTATTGACTTGTTTTCACAGTTTCTGTTTTTATAGTTTTTGTTTCCTAAGTTGCTTTCATCTCTCCTTATAGAATAGTTTGTTATTCTAATCTAGATCTTAGAAATACTAAAATCTTGAAAAAGATTCATAACATATGGTCAGGTGAAAAAAATTACCTAAAAGTCAAAAGAACTGGGAAAATGAATAGTAAAAAAAACTTTTCAGATTTTAAACTAAAAGTGAGAAGTTACTGCTAAATATTCCAGTCTAATCAATAAGGCTTGAATTTTTGCACAAAGAAGAGTAAGCTGCTTATCTCAGGGATCTTAGCTAAATTTCCAACTCTTGAATTTTTTATTTAGCTTATACTAAAAGAGGTAAGAGGGTTATAAAGTGAAATCTATTATTCTACGTCAGTAAACAACACTAATTTTACTCTCTTCATTCTCTTTCCTCTTGCTATTTTAAAATATTACTGGTTTAATATTTCTGTGTATAAGTTACATTGAATCTTTGTCTTCTTATTTTCGATTAAGAGGTTGACTGTTCTGTTCAGTGTGAACCTTTACTTGACCTTCAAGTTCTGAGATGCTGGAAGAGATTTCAGCTCAACTAAACTTTACTTGACACACCATACTTGAAAATAAATTACGCTTCTTTCAAGACTTTTTATTGTAGTTCAAGTAATGCAAGACTGAAGAATAGCCTGTGTGCATATTCAAATGTTTTTATTGTAATGACTCAAATTATTTTGGATCAATGCATTTATTCCAGTCCTTATGCTTGTTCTTGCCAATCCATCTCTGGCACTTCTACAATGAATTTGTGTCACTCTTTAAATACATATAATGCCTTATTAGTTATCTCTCTTCCTGTCATTTTTTTACCAGCGCCATAAATACCAAATATAATGAAGACTTAACATTAACTAGACCCTTTTTTTACTGAAGTTATTGTGCACTTCAGTATTACTATTGGAATTATCAGAGTGACTTAACTATGGTGATGTTCACTTTTTGATTCACTGTTCTCTTGTAGACTTTATAAGAACAAGGAAATACATGAATCAACATGATTTATGCACCTCTCTGACTTAGAGACTCTTTAAAATGAGTGAAAGCTGAAGCTTTTAGATTCTGATGAAACACAGATTGCAAGGTTTTACTGGAATGTAGACTAGAGCAAATGAAAATTGATCTATGGAAGTTATATGAAAATCGATTATTTTTTCAATAGTTATTTCAGGTGAATGAAATAACTCTTTCTCATGATCATTCTCAGGAACTTAGCAACATCTGACAAGTATTTGGGGTTTGGAAATTCAACAAAAGGCTCCACCTTTGCTGAGTCTGGTTGCAATCCTTTTGCGGTGTTGATTGAATGTCAACTCTCGTATTTCTTTTTTTTTTTTATTCAGAGAAACATTATAAAGCTTGCATGTGTCTATCACCTGTTTGTAGATCCAATTGCGTTTATGATCCCCAAATCACAATGTAATCCATTGATGTTTTGACAATCTTCATGCCTTTGAATGTTTAACTTATGAAGCAATGGTACATCTCAGTTTGAAGTTTGGATTACTTTTTTCAAGTTTCAGAGGTCTAGACAAATGCAGTTTCTTGATTTGTTTATATACAATATGCAATGCACTCACCTATTATGTACGTTCTGTAATTTTTTTCAGTCACTCCATACCTGTTCTTTTTATTCCAATTCCACTTTAACTTCCATTCGCATGCCTTCTTGCATGCCCTAACAACAGGTTCCACATCTTCTACAAATCCTACACCTTCAAAAAGCTCAATACAAAATCATCATAGACATCATCATCACCATACAAAGACTCATTCACACAATGTTCCTTTTCTAAACTTCGGCATTTTTCCAGAGACTTGCTACACTTTTAGCATATTTGTCTCTTTGCTGGGCAAAATTTACCTGTGTGGGAGTATCCATACCATCCACATCCGTTAGGCTGGTTGCTATCATCTTATTTTCTTGAGCTGCGTGCACTGCGACTACTTCAGTGGTTCACCTCTGTTTTGCCCCACCACATGCGTATGACTTTGTTGGCTTTGTGTCAAATTTACCTGGTTGACTGGAGCCAAACTTTTCAGTCTCTTCTTTCTTTTTACAAATGTTCACAGTTTTATTTAAACAGAGATTTTCAATATCCATCAGTCTTCTCAAAATTCAATCCCTTCTGATGCTGATAGTGATACAGTCACGTATCATTTCATCTCTGTATACACCAAATTCACATTTTTCAGACTGAATTTCCCAATTCGTCAAGAATGCAATAAAAGTTTTGCTTCTTTTTTCATGCATCCATTAAACAATAGCTTGAGTCCAAATTTTTTTTTTCCTCAAACATAATCATCAAATCTTTTGTACAAGTGTCTCAGAATCATCTCTCTCATTGTCATACAAAGTCAGTGTTATAAACTTCAATTGCTTTTCCCTCAAAGTTTGTAGGAATAGCACATATATGATCACCTCTGGTTTTCCAATTTCCAAAGTGACTGGGTACAAATCAAAGTTTTGAAGTCATGTTTTGAAGTTTCCTTCAATATTTCATGTACATGACTTTGGTGCCAGCGGTTGTAGAAATTCCATTGAGCCAATTCTACTTCTGACACCATGGAATATTTTGGCAATCAATCAGCAATTCACAAGTATGACAGAATGCTGTTAAGGCTGATGTTAGTTTTATTTCATACACCTGATTTGGTTGTCTCTTCAAGTTAGGGTTCTATATCAAGGAAAGTAACTATGAATCATTATATCACAGGGAGTAAAAAATACACAACGCAATCCACTCTTCTATGGTTTTGAGCTTTCACATTATTCAGACATTGAATAGAGAGAGAAAGAGAGGTCAAATAAGAAATGCAGTTATTCATTTCAAGTTGTCTGCATTGAACAAGACAAGGTTTTCTTATTTCCTATCATCTGACTAACTCTCTGTAGTATGGGTTGTAGCACTCTAGCATCCAAATTGCTCTATTCCTCATGGGCAGAGAAAAAGTGCTTTTGTGTTAATACCTGCTGAGTATGACACCATTTTTTTTTCTGGATTACTCTGATTGTTTTATATATATGTGTTCTATGGTCAAAGCCACATCACTTCATGATGTGCACTTGTTTGGTCACATGATGTGTGAGAAGTATTGTCTCTATTCAGTGCAATAATGTAACTGAATATGAGAGTCCAGTCTTTTTATTGCATCAACCATTATTATCCATTTTGGTCAAGCCACATTTCTGAATATGCTGCATTCTAATGGAATATGAGATCATTGACCATAAAGATTTTATATGAGTCACTCCATATCAAATCACCTGATTTCAGAAACTTTCCCAGGGTCACCCTATCAGATTTTGCTGAAAAAAAATCACAATTTCTCCTATAAAAAACTTATGGAGGAATATTCGGTCTGATCTGTATCTCTGATAGTTTTGAAATTAAAAATCTTTGAAATTTTTTCAATTTTATGCATTTTGCTGAACAAGCCATTCCCTCCAAACCATGACATTTATTACTCCTTTGATATGACATGAATAGCTTTGACACGTCCTGACTTTTCCCATGCAATTTAGAAATGTAATCAAATCAGGTGTATCTTATATATTTTTCCCCCTAAAAGGCTCTGGAAATAGCTGGAAACCCCAAACGTAAAAAGACAATGCCCATTTTGAGAATTTATCACTCAAACAATGTGCTAGATAAAACACATACTTTTCTTCCAGTCATTTATAACATATTGATTAGGCTATGTGAATGTAGTAACTATATTTATTACTCTTAGGAGTATCAGAATGACTGTTCGAAATGTGCATGATTTCTGGATGTCCTCAAAATTACCTTTTATGTCCGCATTTGACTGTGCTGGTAGTTAATAATCATTTTCATATTTTCACCATGTATATTTATGTATCTGAGGATGATTTGAAAAAAGTTTAGTGCTGGTGCTGTGCTTCCTTTTGGAGTAATGAATAATGCATGCATGTTACTCCTTCTTTATTAAGCTGAGACATCTTCAGCGTATTTTAACTTCAGCTGGATTACTGAATTTCTATCAGATCATCTCCAGATAGATTTGATTAAAGCAAAATGATCGTAATAATTTTTTTCAAACATCTGTTATTTTTACAATTTTTCCTTCCAATTACTAGCTTAAAAAAGAGATTACAAAAAGATTGCAATTTGAGAAAAATATTTTTTTATCGATGATGATCCCAGAAAAAGACGGAGAAAATTGAAGATGTTCTAAAAAAATTTGTTGTGTTGCTAAGTTACCTTCTAGAGTAACAATTTTTCAAAATTTGAGCTGTCATGTTCTAGTCGCTGGAAAGTTATCTTCAGATATATATATAAAAAAAAGTATCTTTAGATATATAAAGATAAAAGAAATCATTTTGACACACTTATAACATTGATAGATATGGTTACTGCATACTCATGACCTATTACGTTATGAATATCAGGAAAAAAAGTATGAGTACTTTATCTAGCATACTGTTTGGATGAGAAGCTCTCGAAGTTGGTGTCAGAAAATAAAAGAATGTTGACCAAAGTAGGTTGGTTTAGTTTTAAAAGCCTAACATAAAACGGGATGACTGAGCCATCAACAGAGCAAATGTGGTCATTAATTAAAAATCTAATAATCTCAATTATAATTTACTTCTTTTTCTTGAGGTTCCTGTGCTAAATAGACAAGTTGACCTAAAATAATGTATTTTTTGAAGACTCTCTTAACTTGGCGAGTATTTTTTCGTTGATTATGCAATATCTAAAATTTTGATTATTTCAGAAGGGGGAATGTAATTACTTGGTAAGGATAGTAAAAATGTACCAGAATGTCAGATATTCTGAACATGTATTACATATATGATAAGGTTAAGTAAGTAATTAAGTAAAGTAATTTGGTCAATAAACCCTCTGAGCCAAGTTGGCCCAACTTATTGAATTATATTCACAATGTTGTTATCTGGAGCGACTTTGGAATTTTTTAATAAAATTTTTCTGAATATTTCTCGGGTATCAAAAATGTTTTTGGCATCTGCTTACTTCTCATATATGCTCTAAGTGTTTTTAGTATTTGCTGTGTCACTATTCATGGAATCATTAGAGAGAAATTTCTGCTGATTTCTTTTAATGACTCCTACCTGTCATATCATGAGTCACAAATTTTACCCCTGGTATCATAGATTCTATGAAAAAAACTAAAAGCTGAGATAAAGACACCCTCTTCCTCTCTCTTCCACAACCCAGTCTCCTGAATCTTTCATGACTCCAACCTCCACCAAACATAACATCACACTATTTTCGGGTCTGTGAACACACAAAAATTTTTTTCATAAGAATTAATGGCAATTGCCTCTCCAGTTCACAACTTTTCAGCTTACAAAAAGTTCTTATTGGAATGCTTTTCTTTTGGAAAATGAGGAAAACCTGCTACTTTTAAAGTAGCACAGAAAATGTTGCATAACATAAAAAGAAATTTGTATATCTAAGACAATGCTTAAGAATGGGACTTTCATAAGTGCAATTCGCATTGTCCGCATTAAAAACAACAAGTGCAGACATAGACAGTGAATGAACAAAATGAGAGGAGTGGGAATAAAGCTGTTATTTGGGCCTTTACCTTTCCATCAGGCTGTTCAGCTCAATGGTTAAGAGTGGCACTACTGTGAAGCAGCGACTTCATCATTCAAAGGTTCAATTCCTGTTTCCTTCTGCTTTCTATTTATGCTGTATAGGCCTCATGACTCATTCTCCCCATAACAACTGGAGGTCATTTTGAATAGAGTTTGACAACATATAACACATTCACAAATATTCTGTCAGATTATATATCCACTTCTTAATAATATAAACATATATATCATTATTATCAGCCTTTTAGCATCTGTTTTTGGACATAGACCTTCCCCAGGATTTGCCAGATCTCTCTGAGAGTCACACAGCCAAATCTTCTTCTCCGCATAATCTTATATGTTGTCAGGTAGAGTTTTGCATATGATCTCTGGGGATCCACGTTATGAATCCTGATATGTACACACACATATATATATACTTATATACGTTTATGAATTGTGTTATCTTACATTGAAATTCTATTTGAAATGATCTCTCATTACCACATACTGAATGTATCATTTTGGTATTGACAGCACTCAAAGAGAATGGGGCTGCTTCAGGAATCAAACCTACCACCAAGCTGCTTCAACATATCAATGCTCTTACCATTGAGCTAAACAGTCGCTGGTAATACAAGGGCTGAATAACTGCTTTCTTACTAAATCCTCATCTCATTTAGTCTCGGTCTATTCATCTCTTTCAATGCAATAGTTCTGTCAGACCAAATATGTATATTTATATATAAAAGTATATATGCATATATGTATATGATGAAATAAATGTTTCGCTACACATACACATTTGTGTTTCTGCCCTGTTCGGGCTTCTTCAATCAAATGATTTGATCTATTTTGCATCCTAATATAGGATGTTAATGGATGGGTGTCTATTTTTCTGAATGGAGAACTTTCTTTCTTTTATTCTATATATACATGTTTTCCTTTTTTCTTCCCCTTGTTTAGTTTTACAAAATGGGAATAAATTGCTGTTAACAGGGGATGCTGAAGAGACTTTCTTTATCAGTGTGTTGTTACACATTATTACAACAACTATTGTTAAAAATAACGAATGAAATAAGATAGCTATGGTGTTTTTATTTTGTATATCTGTATTTAGGGTATTAAATTACGTCTTTTGATAGATATTCTGAGTGTTGCCTGTATTTCAAGGCTACTTCATTTTTTCTATTTAATGATTTTGTTTTTTGTTCTATTGGTAACGGTGAGTATTTCGAATTTTTCATTTAGACATAGGTATCATAACATGGGATCTGTTTTAATATTTTCCATTTTATTCGGGTTGCATATATAATTAAACTCAAACAAATTGAATTTGACCAAATTTTTGGTATATTTCCAGATCAATAAGAGAAAAATCTTTTAGTCTCCAGTAATGTGTTGACTGTGATGTACAGTTTTTGTATCTGTCATTTGCAAATGATGATACAAAGGTGGCTACTTTACTTATAATGGTTTCATCTGGGTTTATATTTCTGCTTGATATTCAAAATTCAATTTGAGACATTTGTTTTGCAAAGTGTATTTATTGCTGTTTGTATGATTGTAACCTGGGTTATCTATATTTGTTTCCACTGATATCATTTCTTGTTAGTCTATCTCTATGTTTTTAAACCATGAAAATTATCCTTACAACTATAACAAATTTTCTGTTAAATATTTTACATATTGCAAATATATATGTGTGTGTTTCAACTCCAAATTCTTATTTTGCCTATTCACGGTCTATATCTGCTATATTTGTTTCTTTCAACGTGACAATCATTTATTGAGAAATGAATACATGATCCAATAGAATGACTATAAAATGCATTATATCATATTGAACTCCTATTTGAAATAATCTCCTGTTATTGCACGGAGTTTGTATCAATTGGCCTTGACAATGTAAACAGAATAAAGAATCAAAGAAAATATGGGAGCTGCAGGATTCAAATTTCCAACAGGGTACTCACATCAACATGGGGTTGCTCTTATCCCTGAGCTAAACAACCGCTGATAATGGAGAGGTCCAGGTAACTGTTTCATCTCCAAATACTCATTTTGCCTATTCATGGTCTATATCTGCTATATTTGTTTCTTTCAACGTGACAATTATGAAAAAGATATATGATCCGACAGAATGATTAAAGATTGCGTTATATCATATTGAAACTCTTATATGTATTTATAAGTATTTATACAGGGATATGTGTGCATGTATATGTAAACAGGTGTATGTATATATTTATATGTACATGTATATATATATATATATATATATAATGTGTACTTTAGAGAGTGAGACAGACTCGGGAGTGAAGTTTTTGGTGGTAAGGTTTATTAATCCTTATATGTCAATAGTCCATACATGTTTCGGGATTTCTCCCATCATCAGTGGTGCGTGTTGTGTGAGTGTGAATTAAAATGTACCATGTGGAACCAGAGTCCACTGCCAGCGGCTATGCATTGTGGGTAAGTTTTGTTGTCAGGGCTACAAGAGGCCTCATGCTGAATGTAAGAATGACCAGCAGGTATTGGGATTTTGGTAAAGCAGCAGCAGTTGGACTTGGGGAGGGCAGAGTGTGTCAAGGTAGGGGGTAGTGTTGGGGAGGTGGATTTTTTTGTATGTTTGGGATAGTGTAGAAGGAGGGGTGGTGGGGTCAAGGAGCTACATAGGTATCAACCTTAAAAGTTACTGAAAATGTTGCTGAAAGTGTTTTGGCTATGATTTGGACAGGGGTTGTAACAGGCTAAGGTGAAGTTTTTCCTATGGGCCTAGGTGACTTTGAAGCTTCCATTATTGAGTGTGTCTAAGATGTGGGTGTGAGGATATTAATGGTAGGAGTTGTGTGTATTAGTGTTCTGTGTGGTGCGGGTTGTTCAGTTTAGTATTTAATCCATTAGGGTATAGGGTTTTAAGTTTGTTGATCCACATGTCTTCGTGTTTTTCTAGAACTTTAGTTATGTCAATTGGAGTAGTTTTTTCTATTTTTTCTATGATGGTGAAGCTAGCATCAGTGGCAAAATTGTGGTCAGGTGTGCGAAAGTGTAGTTCTACAGGAAGTGGGCTACGATTATTTTTTGACTTAATCCTATGTCTATAATTGTTGAGTCTAATATTAAATTGCCACTCGGACTTGCCAATGTACTGTAACTTACATCTATTGCACTCTAGAAGGTATATAATGTTCTTACTGCAACAGTTGCTATTGTGGTATATGTGGTAACTCTCTTTTGTGGTGGTGCTTGTGAATGTGTTGGTGTACTTGAGGTGGTTGCAACATAGACTGTTTCTTATGTTGCAAGGTGTGCAGAATTTAATTGTTCTAGGTGTATTTTTGTGTACGACTTTATTGTTAACGATAGTATTGCTACTGATCATGTCTCTGATGTTTTTGGGTCTGCGGTAGGAGATAACACATGGGTCTGTGAATGTTTCTTTTAGATCTGTTTTGATCATGAGAATGTTCCATCTATTATTGATGATGTGTGCTAAGGGTGGGAGTGTGTTGTTGAAGGTTGTTATAAGGGGTATGCGGTTGGGTTTGTTATTGTGGGACAGCAAAAGGGTTTCATCTCTGGGTATTCCAGTCGCTTTTTTTATTTGTTTTTTTGTGTCATCTAGTGGATAACCTCGTTGGGTGAAATATTGTATTAGGTTATGTTTGTGTCTGTTAAGTTCACTATTGGTGGAGCAGATTCTTCTAATTCCAAGAGCTTGTGAAAATGGTAGACTTCTTTTTAAGTGTTGGAGATGGGCTGATTTGGAGTGGAGGTAATTCTGGGTGTCTGTGGGTTTTGTGTAGAGGGTGGTATGGAGGTTTCTGTTGTCATCTATATATATGCGTGTGTCTAAGAAGGCTATGGAGTCAGTGGATGTTGTGAAGTCAAACTTAATAGAGTCATGTGCCGAGTTTAGATGTATAAAGAAGTTATCTAGTTTGTTTTTTTCGCCTGTATATATGAAAAAAATGTCGTCTATGTATCTACCATAAAAGATGCAGTCATTATAAATCTCTGGGTAAATGTAGGTTTCTTCAAATTTACCCATGGAGATATTAGCATAGGATGGGGCCGCTACTGTGCCCATGGCGCAGCCTTTCACCTGGAGGAAGTGTCTATTATTAAAGTTAAAGCTATTTAGGGTTAGAATGTGGTGCATAAGAGTGGTGATTGTTCTAGTGCTAGGTTCTTTAGTAGTTCTATTGTTTAAAGCTTCTGTCAGTGCTAGGATACCTTCGTCATGTTTGACGTTGGAGTATAGGGATTTAACATCCATACTAACTAGAAGTGCTTTGTCTGGGATTGCTGTGATGTGTTTGATTTTGTTTAGGAGGTCTGTGGTGTCACGTATATATGATTTGATTTGTGTTGCTAAGGGTTGGATGTAGTGATCTACAAATTTTGATAGTTTAGTAGTGTGGCAGTTCGTGGAGGAGATGACTGGTCTACCTGGGTTATTTGGTTTGTGGATTTTGGGGAGTAGGTAGAACCTTGCGGGTTTTGTGGAAGTGGGTTTCAGTATATTCTGTGTCCTTTTGTCTATCATGTTGCTATTGTGTAATTCTGTTAGGGATTGGGTTATTGTGTTTATGTATTCGTTAAAGGGGTCTATGGGGAGTTCTCTGTAGAATTCTGTGTTGCTTAATTGTAAGTTAGCTTCTGTGAGGTATTCATCTAGACCCCAGATGACTATGGATCCACCCTTGAACCAGACTTATCAATAATTCTACAGGGTAGGCATACCCCTAAAATAGATAAGCGGAGCGGGAATTTCTAAATAGGCATATAGGTTGAAAAGAATATCTTCAAACAGCTCAATTGAAAATCTTTTTTCAAGCAAAACAGAATGTACAATCTGTGATGTGCCATTGGAAAAAATCTATACTAAGTTTATAACCGCTCTACTAAGGATATTGAGCAACTGAGATCTTCTTAATACTCAAATAACAATATTTGTGGTATATTTTATCACCGTTCTCTTATATAAGTACATATGATGTACATATATATATGTAAAAGTATACATATATATATATATGTATATATATATATATATATATATATATATATATATATATATATATATATATATATATATATATATATATATATCCATATATATATATATCCATATATGTAGATGTATATTTACATTGACATAGCAAAATATAGTTTTTCTTTCAAACAACTGATGTAGCAAAATAGAATTTCATTCATGAACATGAATGAAATTCTATTTTGCTACATCAATTGTTAATGACGTAATGAAAATGAAATAAAGAATGTTATGATATATAATATGGAAAAACAAAAAGTAATAAAAATGAAAATCATATTAATTTTTGGCCAACATATTGCTATACTCAGAGCTCTCAGCAATCCAAATCTCAATAATCTACAAATATAAAATCTGAAGTGGTGCAATATGACCAGCAGTACCTACAACTGCGGGGGGGGGGGGTGTAGCTCCAAGGTGCAATTGATTCCTGGAATATCTGGAAAATGAAGTAAAAAATCTTTAGAAAATTGGAGGGAGTGTGCAGTCAGTCCAAGCATCATCACTGATAAAATGCAATGTTTATGTCTATATACTTCATGTATATCATCATTGTTGATCAGATGGGTAAACTATTTTTATTAACAATATCGAAAAGGATCCATCATAGATTTAGCAATTTTAATTAGTTACTTCTCTATTGACAAATTGACTGAGTGGTGTTCTAGTATCAATTCCTGAACCTGGTTGGTATAAATCATTATTATATATTCATATCAAAAGTTAAAATCAATTTCAAACCAAATGATTGTATCATCTTAACTCTTAATTTATTCCTGAAGGCAACAAAATCAATTTGTGTTTCAAAACAAAATATTTGATATTTTATAGATTCAAATGTTGTAGTCTTTCTGTATAAACAACAAAATTACAATCTTGCATTCACTAAGCTTACTAATTACACAGAAAAATTTATTTGAGTCGATTCTCAACTAACATATTCAACTGAAGAATTTGACAATTGTCCAAATCCAGATGGAGAGAAATGGGCTTGGAAATCAGCATTCATAATCCTAGCCTTTATCTCAACTTGAATACTTTTCTCTGGCAATAGTAAAGAATACAAAAATATTCAAGCCATTATATAGGTTCCATAATTCTTATATATACATTCCTGTATTTCTGAAAATATTGATATCATCTCTTTACTAGTATGTACACTGTCAATAGGAGGAAATGAAATAAGTATAAATACACACACACACACACATATATATATATATACATATATATATATATATATTTATATTAATTAAGAAATGGATATATATGACCAGACAGAATGATTATGGATTGTGTTATATCATATAGAAACTCTTATTTGAACTCTCTTGTCATTGCATGGTAAATGTATTATTATACCTCAACAATGAAGATGGAATGAACAATTATAGAAAATGGAGCTATTACAGGAATCAAACCTGCAACAGATACGGTAGCCACTTCATCATTGCAATGTTCTTACCATTGAGCTAAACAGTCACCGATAATGCAAAGACCCAAATAACAGTTTTCATTCCAAATCTCATCTCATTTATTCTTTGGTCTACATCTGCTCTATTCATGTCTTTCAACACAACACATGTATTAAGAAATGGCTATATATTCATTTTAAGTATATCACTTGAATTGCCCATTGAGGTATGATTACTCACTAGAAAGTGGTTTTCTTTCAACCATGTATATAAGAATAACTTCATTTGATAATCAAAAGTGTTAAAAAAACATTTGATGGAAGCTGGATGTTATGTAACATTGAAAAATTAACTTGAGGTTAGTGGAAAAAATTGTCAAATTCTTTGGTTGAATATGTTGGTTGAGAATCACCTCAAAGAAGTTTTTCTGTGTAATTAGTATTCTCAAAGATGATATCATAAGTTGGTTTGCATGCAGTCTAATATTAAAACTGACACAACACATTTAGTATTCATATGGGTGAACATTCAATAGAATCGATACAAAAATGAGTCACGTCTGTTGTTATACTTACTGATCCATCTTCATTAAAAACCTTATTTGAATAACCTTGTTTCAAAAAATGAATATCTTGGATAAAATAATATTTATATACAATGCACAAAAAACCTTATACAAAATGACTAACTCTATGTATGACATAAACTACATAATAAGAAAGGGAGGTGGTGTTTGATCAACACTGCCGGGTGCCATGTTAATATGTGTTTTATTTCTAAAATCCCTGAAGCAATTACATGGTAAACACCTGATGATCACAACCACAGACAACAAAGTGTATGCAAAACAGGGAAAAATACTGAAGAAAATTACATAAATTGCTTTGACAGATATTGGGAAATAGATGACTGAAGTGACCCAAGAAAATCTTTTGAAAACGTTTTTTAACGTTTAGGGATTAAAGCTCTAACTCTTTCTGGACTATATATATATATATATATATATATATATATATATATATATATATATATATATATATATATATATATTGTAAAGTACAAATAGCAGTGGCTATTAAATAATTTCAAGCTGAACATATATAAGTAATTTTTTTCATTCCTCTATTCGTATTTTTGAAAATAAGAGCAAAATGTATTCTTGGGGGAGAAAAATTATAATACCATAAAAAATTGTATAATCATGTCCAAACACATGTTTTCGTATGTATATCCATATCATAAAAGTATAAAGTCCTCAAAGTTTGTCATTTTATTATTAAAAATATTGAGTCTTTTACACACCAACACACAGATGTATACACATTTAAATATGTGTGTATCTAGATGTGTATGTCTTGACTAGAAAAAGTAATTTTGTTCTCAGTCACTACTCCCTTGTCTTTTAAGTTCATAAAAAGGAAAACATTATGATTGATAAGATTTCAATCTTCTCAAAAGGAGATTAAGTATCAGTGTCTACAAAGACCAAAATAAGAATTTATCAATGGTAACCATTTTGGCTAGTTCTAAAGAAAGGGAAGAGGAAAATATCCAGGGAAATATTTGTTTACTCTACAGAAAGTCAGTGGAACAGTTCACTTCATCTTTTTTTCAGTTTTATTTCATTTGATTTCGCATCTTTTTCCTATAATTATTCAATTCATTTCTTTTTTCATTTTCTTCCTCCTTTATCTCATCAGACAAATTTTTATAATCGACCGTTCTGTATCAGACTTATTTCCCAACATCTAATGAGTACTTCAGAGAGTCATTCTTATCCAATTTATTTTTCTTTATCATTGAAAGGATGAGACTGTTTTGTTTCCATTTTCTTTTTGTATCACTAGTAAGTGTGATGATGTCTACTAGCGATAACTTGGGTATCTCATAATGCCAATTAACTAGGAAAAACCCTGATACAAATGAAAGAATTATTTACCTCCAAGTTCATCATCACTATGCTTTCATCACCTAGTGGCCAGGTATTTCTGTCTTTTCTCAAATACATTAGCAGCTTATTCAGGTCAAGTGGTCCTGTGACAACCAGCTGAAAAAGGTAGGTTCCATGTGAACAACGTAGACTTTTTTTGCGTTTTATTTTCCTTGATCCTTCAAGGGATTCACTTTTATTCTTACATGACACCTTGTGTGGTTCTGAACCTGGAGACTGAAAACTGAAAAGAGAGACAATCATACGATTTGTAAAGTAAAAAACATACAGAGACAAATAAACACATTTTTCCATACAATTCCAACCCAAGATATTCTTAAAAATTGAGCATATATAGTCTCTTTTTCAGGACAAGAACATAAAAAAGTGACAGGATGCTGAGAAATATGTTGAAAAATTTCCAGATATAAACTGCATATCAACTGTTTGTCCTACAATCTGTTTTCTAACTCCTTGGAGTGTCTATTTTATGATTCTGCCTGCTAATAGGTTCTAATACTATCCATCTGAGCTTATTTTAACCCTGTAATTCACTTAGTGTGAACCTGGACAGTAATAAACATAGAAAATCACTTTTGAAGTGATGAAAATGACAAATGAACCCATTTTTTTCATTCAATAGTTTCTACTAAGACACAAACATATCTTGACTCTATTTCAGGACAAAAACAGCAAAAAATGTTAAAAAATCCAGTTTTTCTGATCCTATTTGGGATAAAATGTACAGATCAAGACATTTTAAATAGAATATATATATATATATATGTATATATATATGTGTGTGTGTGTGTGTGTGTGTGTGTGTGTGTGTGTGTGTGTGTGTGTGTGTGTGTGTGTGTGTGTGATTGGAAAGAAGATACCATCAGCTTTCTAATTTGTCAATTTGTATCTGTTGAGCATGAAAAAATTCAGCTGAAAACATGAAGTCAAGTATTTGGTAAATTACGCAGCAATTGGTTTCTTCCGCCAGGGAATTTTTAAATAAAAATATGAACTTATACTGTTTAGAGTGTTGTGTCACTTGAAAAGTTTTTAAGCATACATCTTCCTAAAAATATGTAAATCCATTTGTAAGAAATACTGAAATTACCAATAATATCTAGGTTGAGATTGTGTACCATGATCTTTATAATTTATTTGATTAGTGTCATCTCATATTTCCTTTCCTCAGTTGAGGTGGACATAATACTTGAAGGATTATCTTAGCTGTGTTCAAATTAGAATTACCTTCCCTTATGTTAGCTGATAGTTTTCAGTTTCACTTCCATTTTACTTTTAATATCCAAGTGTTTTTTTGAATATTCTTAGTAATATCAATAAATACTTCATATTTTGGTTTGAGTCAGTGTTAAAATAAAAACCAAATCATTATTATTCTATGGTGTAGACCTTTCGCAACAAGTTTATTCAAACTTGTATGCGTATTCAACGGTACGCCTAATGGTATCTACCCAATTTATAATAAGAAATCGTATCTGAAAATAACAGAAAGAAAATAAAGAGAATTTTTGTCTTACAAAACATTATATTCCACTTTCTAATTCAAGAGTTCTGCATGATTTCAAGAATCTGTTTGATTAACAGGTATGCAGATTGATCTATCATTTTGCATTGTTTGAATATCAACAATGGAAATGATTCATAAGAAAAATGCTGTGTGTCTTTTTCAACTTGTTCTGGTGAATGAATAGAAATGTTACGTTATTCTCATTGCTGTCAAAAAAAGAAATAGAAAGATAGAATGATGGAAACCAGATAGCATTTAATTTAATTTGTTCTTTAAATTGATATAATACCACACTTTACACTGTTTGAATAAAATAGCAACTAATGTTGGAAGAGTTTGGTGCTAATAAGTGGGGACTAATGTCAAATAAAAGAAAAAAAAAGTAAGGCAAATCCCCAAAAAGAGGGGGGGGGGGGCTGATGTTAAAAAAATTTGAAAGTTCAAAATAAGTGGTGTAATGTTAGGGGATAGTAATGTCCATGAAAAGGAAATTGATGTTAAGAAAAGGGATATTATTAGAAATTGGGCAAATGTTGAAAAAGGGGAAGACTCCACCCTTGATTTTGACCACTTAAAATGGAAGTAAAAATTCACTATCGATTACCCTAGAAGTGGAAATGAGTTCCATCTCAATGTCAAACCCTGGAAGTGAAAGATAATTTCCTCGGTTCAGCTCCCTAAAGTATAAGGAAATTTTCTATGTGAGTTTAACCCCAAAAGTGAAAAGAAATTTGGATTTCAGCCATCAAAATCAAAAAAAAAAAATCTTCCCCCCAATATGATCCCTTAAAAGTGAAGAACAATTCCTTTCAATTTTTTACTCTTTTGCTACCAATTGAAAAACTTTCTTTCAATTTTGACCCCCACAATAAAATAAAAATTACCTCTCAATTTTACCTCCTAATATTGAAAAAAAAATTCCCTTGGATTTTAAGCACTAAAAGTGAAAAAAAAATTTCCTATGATTTGACTCTAAAAAGCAGATCAAGAACTATTCCCTTGGAAAAAAGATAAAGAGAAAAAAAATCTCCCTCCTGTTTTCAACCTCTTGAAAAGCAAAAAGGAATTTTCAAGATTTTGACCACTATGAGTGGAAAATGAATGTTCCTTATTGATTTCAACTTCTAAAAGGGAGAAATAAAGTTCTGACTTAATTTTGACCCCCAAAAGTGGAAAATAAAAGTTCCCCCTATGTGATCAACATAACCTCCAATCCCCAAATTTCGTGTTTTGGAAAAATGTCCCTTAATCAGACTACCTCTGAATATGCACCAATCAAAACACTACTATTCAAGGTATTCATGTACAACCAATAAACAGTGCAATATGAGATACGTGAAAAAACGTTTTTGCTACTTTCTAAATTAACTTAAGTTACATTCTGATTTGGGGAATTGATTTCAAAAAAAAGATTAAAAAAATTTTCTCTATTACATCATTAAAAAGTAAGATCATTTTGACCATTGATAAATAATCATGTAAATAGACCACCCACTACTGACCTGAACCCCCCTAAAAACATACTTTGTTAATGCAAATAAACAACCCACCCGCAAACTGAACTCCCCTAAAAACATATTTTGTTGGGTGGTTTTCAAAAAATAATCCATAACCTCCGAAAATTTCATGGATTTATATCAAGTAGTTTTTGTGGTAGGTGAGTACATGCAGACAGGCAGTTAAATGAACTTTTGGCAAATTATAATCTGATAGTACAATAATAAGTCCTATGTGTTATGAGAAAAAAGGTTTTACTTTACACAGCCAAGATCATTTTTCATTCTTCTCTTTAAATCCCATTCTTACATACAGCTGGAGTGCTGTTTAGAAATTTGTTAACCTTTTATTGTCCTTGGGTATCTGTTACCTGTATATGAATACATGAGGATATTTTCAGTGGCCGGCTTATGGTAATTGTCACTTGGGGTGGCAAAATATGATGCCCCCCTTCCAGAACTTGCTCTCTTCCCAGGACATCTAGAATTTTAGTGATCTTTTTGTACTAATCATCATCAGTCTTTTATCATCTATTGTTGGACATAGACCTTCCCCAGAATTCAACACATCTCTGTATCATGGAGCCAATATTTTCTGAAACTGTCTCATATTATGGCAGCTTTGGTCTGGGGATCCATGTTGTGAGTCATGATGTCCATCGGTTATCTGACATTCTTGTAACATGGCCAGCCCATTGCCATTCGAATTTCTTAATGGTTTTATATGATCTCTTGGGCCTCCTGTTTTTCCCTGAATATACTATGCTGTCATGTGATCTCTCCATGTGAGGTTGAGTGTAATTCTCTCATGTGCATGTTGCATGCTTCTCAATACTATTTATTATTCATCATAATTCTCCCACATCACTGAATGAATAGAATTGTTTGTAGATGTAGGCTTATGCAGCCTACATCTACAAACAATTCTATTCATCAATATTTTTCAATTTTCCAGTTCTGTCTTTGTGGATTGATGTGAAGAAAACAAGACTGGCTGCCTCAAGGTCAAACTCTACTCTGACTGAAGCTAAAATGACCTAACTGATAAGTTTTAGAAAATATTTCAACCTCTGTGAAAACTGAAAAGAATTATCAAATTTGGCCATGGAATGGGACTTACTAAAATAGAAATTAGATATTTTTCTTGTGTAATGGCATCAAAATCTAGGTAATTCAAGATTTTATTAGAGGGGAAATTCCTGAATGTTCCTGAACATGTAAACACTTCTTTTCATGCCATTACCCATCCTTCCCAAAAAATTTAGTGAAATTAATTTAAAATCTTTTGATATATTATGCTATGCATATGCAGCAACTATGCAGGGGAGATGACAGTGGAGAAATCCTTGATCTAAAATGTGAGTAATCCTTCCTTAGCCCATTACCAATCCCTCCATAAACTTTTTCTGAAGTTCATTTTGACCCGTAAAAGTAGAAAAAATGACTTTGCCCCAATCTCAGAAGTTGGAAAAATTCTCCTTCAATTTTTGACCCTCAAAAGTGAAAGAAATCCTCCTTATTTGAACCCTGAAGCTTAAAAAAAATCCTTCCTCCATTTTGACCCCTAAAAGAGAAAAAAAAAATTTCCACTTCATTTTGATATAAAGGCGAAAAAATCTCTCAATTTTGACCCTTAAAATTGAAAGTGAAAAAATTGTTATGTTTGATTTTGACCCCGAAATGTGAAAAAAATCCATTAAAACCCTGATAGTGAGAAAAAGAATCTCACCCTTTATTTTGACCCTTGAAAGGAGAAAAAGAATCCCACAGTTGATTCATCCACTAAAAGTAGAAAAATTTATTCTCACCCCTGAAACTGGAAAAAAAATTTCCCCTCTGATTTAACCTTAAAAAAGTGAAAAAAAGGTTCCACTCCAACCCCTAAAAGTGGATTGAAGAACGTTGCCCTCCATTTTTGACCCCTAAAGTCAGAACATTTTGACTTTTAAAGCTGAAAAAAAAAATGCTTTTTCCAGTTTCCCCAAAAACTGAAGAAAAAATCCTCCTCCTTTTTGACCCCTATAGATGGGGAAAAAATCCCCATGCATTTTGACCCCTAAACATAGAAAAAAATTCCCACTTCCCCATTTAGTTCCCAAACAGTGAAAAAATCCCATTTTGATCCATTTCTCTGACTTCCTTTCTTTCCTCTGTTACTTTTCTTTTGCTTTCTTTTTTTTCTCTCTCTCCTTCCTCTCCTTTTTCACCTCTTCCTTTCTCTTTTTTTCCTTTTCTATTGTCCTCCTTTTCTTTCTATTTCTCCCTGGTTACCCTTTCATTTTAATCTCTTAAAGTGGAAAAAATATTCCTGCTCCATTTTGACTTCCAGATGTGGGAAAAATTTCCCTTCTATTTTGACCCACAAAAGAGGGAAAAGAATTCCCCTTCCTTTTGACCTTGACCCTTAGGAGTGGGGAAAATTTCACTGTTGAGTTGAAAAAAATATTTGCCCTTCATTTTGACCCTAAAAATGAGAAAAAGAATTTCCCTTCCATTTTGACCCCTAACAGAAGGGGAAGTTATCCCCATCCCTCATTTTGATCCTTAAAAGTGAGAAGAAGGAATTTTCAGTCTTTTTCACCCCTAAAAGTGAAGAAAAGGAATCCCATTTCAATTTTGACCCTCAAACCTGAAGTGATCATTGAAAAAAAGCGATTGATTCTAACTTATCATTAATACCATCTGTCTGTTTATCTGTCTCTTCCTTGTCTCCCTTCTCAGCTGGCTTTCGATTTTCTTTCTTTCTCTCACTCGTCCTTTTTCTTTTTTACTTTTTCCTTCTCTGTTTTTTATCTTCCTTCCTCTCTTTCTTCCTCTCTTCTTTTCTATCTCTCTTCTTCCCTTTCTTTCTACCTCTTCCCGGTCATAAGTTGATATGACATGACTTCATATTATCTTTCTTTCTATTTTTACCTTCTCCTCGTAAGAGACATGCTGAAATCTTAAATTTGAAAACCTAACTAATTGCGCTAATAATGTCAACTCTTGGGGGTTGACAATAAGCATGGGTAAATGAAAATGTTTTTATTCAATATCTTTAAAAATCTACAAAATAAAACTAGAAATTACTTAGAGAGCACGTACCTCTGCCAACAGGGGAAGTAAATGTGCATGAGTCTGCTCCCAAACTCAGTCATTTCTTCTGTAGCTCATTGCCAGAAGCTATATGAAACACTTTCAGACAGTCATCTCCTCTGATGGTGTCATTTGGACAGGCCAACCCCTCTGCCTTTGTCCATTACTGTATAGATATCTTATCTGATTGGATTTGATTTGTTTTACGTAAGCAAAGTTTAGTGAATACATATACACATGCACATATTTTGAATGCCTAGAGATAGCAGGAAAACTGATTGATAGAAATAATCTTAGATGAACGTATATTCTTTAATGAGAATGCCTGTCATCTAGGGATGGTGAACTAAAGATCTAGCTGCAGATCTTTATACAGTGAGTTGAATACTGTGTGCTTTACTATTGTGGCTCTATGCCAAACTAAGCTGAGTGATTTTTCAATTTTTCACATCCGGAAGTCACTCTCAGGATAGAAAATTTTGAAAAAAGATCCAAATTGGAAACATTGGACTTTAAATCATGAAATATATATATAAATAATAACTATATATTGTCATGTAATCCTATCTTGCTCACTCTCTTGAAGTTGCAAAAAGACTTCTAGCTTTTGCCTGAATTATTAAGCTTAGTGACACACGTTTTTTAATCTGATCTTCCATACCTATTATTACCATTTTTTCCATTTCTTGAATAGGCTTTCATCATTTTTTAGTTATAATCAAAGATTTCATACTCACTGTACCTTTTGGTGCTTTTATTATTATTTTTTTCTCTTAGCTGTTGAGATAGTTGAATGGGACAACTGTAGATCCTGCGCAATTAAATTATCTTTTTCTCCTTCTTCAAATTAAGTGATAATTTTTAAAATTTATTTCGGTTGAGTGCCTTCCTTGGCTTCTTGCCAAATGTATTAGCGAATAACATTTTTGTTCATCATTTTGGGGATTTAATAGAAAAATGAAGTGAAATTTAGATGTGTGCTTGACTAATCACTTTCATTTTTAATTTCATTTTTTTTTCTTCAATTGTAGTTTAATTTGTTTTTTTTATCAACTCTAAATTTATTTTGAATCTTTTTTTCAATTCACAAAATCAAAAGATTGAAATTAATTTTTTTGATCACTGCTGCCATGTGACATAGTATCCCCCATTTTTAAATTTGAAATTGATCCATTCCTCTCTATCATTGAGTGAGGAAAATAACTAAAGTGTCTTCAGTTTCACTCACTTGGACATGAAAGGAAAAAAATGGTTCTCAATAGAATTCATTTCCAGGGATCTCAAAATAAATAGAAATAATAAGGCACCAAAAAAGTGAAAACAATCTTTCCTCCTTCTCTAAACTTTCAATCAAACTCAAATTGTCTATCCACCTCTGTTCATAACTACAGATCTGTTTATCAATCTTTATTCATATCTATTTCAATCTGCCTCAGTTTCATTATCTACCAATGTCACAGTTTTCCAGATTAATTTTTGTCTATCCATCTATCTCTCCATTCATAGTTGCTTACTTCCTGGAACTGAATCATGGATTTCAAGTTATGATCTTCTTTGTGGGTAAGCTGTCTTAACTCAAGAGATAAGTGCAGCACCATTTTCCTATCTGATCATTACTGGGATGTACTTGCTAAATATCAAATATGAATGCCATTCTCAACAAATCTGTTTATCTCACAAAGTAACTGCCTCTCCATATCAACAAATGAGATATATTCTCGATTGTCAACTTTCATTTAGAATTTTCAGTGAAAAAGTTTTGCTCTATGAAAGAAGTCCAGAATAAAAGAAAATATACTTAATCTCACTGTTTTGACCAAGAATTTAATCATGGATGATTTTAGATGGATATCAATTGAAGTAAATTGATTGATATTCATTTAAAATTCTTTCAACCAGATTTTCTCAAAAAAGTAAATGTCTTTTGAAAGAGTTTGTAAAAAGAATAATCCTTACACAATGATAATGACTAATAATGTAAATCTAAGATGAAAGTAGATGTATGATCTGAATCTTTTTTGTTTATTTATTGGAGGAAAGCAGACAAGAAAGGAAGTTCTCGACACTGCGTGATTAAAGAATCTTTTTTTTTTTGACTGTGAATTCTTTAGCATGCCAACTGACCAAGCTGTCTTAGTACCTTAAGCTCCCAGGTATTAGGATATCAATGTTTCCGGGAAGAGTTTCAAAGAAAACGACAGCTAACAGGATCATAAAACAACTATCAAATGCCCCAAAGACAGGCCGAAAGATCTTTGAAAAGTTCCCACAAAATGAAAAAGGAGATAAAAAAGAGTGCAAAAAATGCATGAAAGAGAAAGAATAAAGGAGAATAAATGGTGGGGGGAAAGCTGAGAGGAAGAGAAACAGTGACAAAAGGATAGGATAATTGAAAATGAACAGGAATAAAATGAAAAATAAGAAAGAGTATGAATTATAAATAAGAGAGAGAATGAGAGAACAGAATTGTATTTGGCAGTGAAAGAATAGAATGAGTGGATGGAGGAATATGTGAGAGAGGGGAAATAAAGAGAATTGTTATGGCTGAGGGAAAATAGTAAGAAAAAGAGAGGAAGAATTTAATGATAGATGAATAGAAAAAAAGTGAAAAACGAGAATGAAAAAAAAGAATACATTGAAAAACACTATGATAAGGGATTAACAGGGAATGAGAACTAGATAATGGAGTGAGAGAGAGAGAGAAAAGAATGATGAAAGTATCTGACCAGAAAATAATTAGCATCGGCCTCAACTGATATGGTCTTTGGTGGTGAGTGGGTTTTGGAATTTTCTTTCTCTCCCTAATTTTTCTTTCTGTTTTGATAGGAAGGGTCAGTGAGAAGTTAGGGGTGATTTCTTCCACCCTTTCAGAATGGTAATTAACTGATCTTGTAGATACAGCTAATTTCTCTAACCCTACAAGCTTGTCTTCTCAATCTTATTCAGCCTCTTATCTACTACTTGTGAAATGATATGCTTGGCCTGAGTCTTTTCATAGAAGCAACTTGCCTGTTTCCTTTACTCCTTGGCTTGTAACAGTAACTAAGCATGGATCAAGTCAAGCCCAGTATCAAAATAATGGATCAAGTTCCCTGCCGTGTCTGTGTATAGTTATGTATAGTACATTGAATGTGAGTAAAAATCAGATCTTTTTATTTGAAGAGTATGCCAAAGTGGATGTGTGTGTATGTGTGTGTCTAGCCAGGGGTGAGGCATTTCAGGCATTTAAAAGAAGACCAGAGGAGCATTTTTATTTTTTTATTAAGATGTAAGGTGTATCTGGATTACCATCTTTTCATTGTGTTTTTCTGTAAATGTAGGAATGTGTTTTTGTGTCAGTCACCAAGATTGTGTATGTAGATGGGGTAAAGGTTAAAACTATATCTCCTAAGTTTCACTACCATGTATATCTGTTCCTATTCTTTGTATAGACTTATCCCTCTGGCTACCTGATATATCTGACCTTGTGTCAACATGGGTTTGTCTAACAAATTGTTTTTTTTTTATGTTGATATGGATTGCATCTATGCATATAAAACAATGAAAGTGAATATTATGCATATTAGTATATGCGTGTGTATTCCTGGAATGCAATTAAAAAATGTTAACATTTATTCCTCTGAAAGTGAATATATATGTGTGCACATGTGTGTGTGCATTTGCGTGTGTGTGTGTGTGTGTGTGTGTGCATGCGTGTGTGTGTGTGCGTTTGTGTGTGTGTGTGTGCGTGTGTGTGCGTGCACGTGTGTGTGTGTGCGTGCGTTTGTGTGTGTGTGTGTGTGTGCGTGCGCGCGTTTGTGTGTGAGTGTATGTGTGTGTGTGTGTGTGTGTGTTTATGTGTGTACGTGCAGAAGTAGGGATTGTTTCTACATAAAAGTATCTTCTACGTGAAAATATTTACTGATGCACAAATATATTCTATCATAATTGTTTGAATATGTCAGAAAATTGGTATGAACACATGTACAGCCATATGTAAGCACACATATGAATTTATATATGGAAGTATACAAATAGAAATGCACTTATATAGGTAGATATATCAACGAGTCCACAGCCTAATAGTGAAATGATAAAAAAGAATTTATTTTACCCAACAAATATTAATTTTTCAACATTATCTCCTCCCATGTCAATGTTCTTAATTCAGTCGTGAATATTAATCACAGAGATTAAACATATTACAGATATCTTCAAATCAAAAGTCAACTAATAACAATGTGTCAAGGACATTGATTCACCATTGTATGCAGGTATATATATATGTTTGTATCAGACATGGTCATCTAAATTGTCCTTTCATTCTAATATATACATATATATATATAAATATATATATATATATATATATATATATATATATATATATATATATATATATATATATATCAGGTTCGCGATATAACATAATATACTATAAAATAAAGCAATGTCTGATAGGTGATGGATTTATTCCATAGAGAGCTCTATACATTCAACTTTAAACTATAAGTGTTAAGTTGGTTTGGAGAAGAGCTGGAAGTATAGTAGAAACCAGATTCGCTACACAAACATGTTTATGTTTCTGCCCAGTTTAGGCCTCTTCAGGAGAATGATTATATATGCTTTCAATCCTTTCTTGTGGAATTGGGGGAAATTTTTTAGGGTGTTGCTATGGTTGGAGAAGTTTTTCTTTTTTTTTTTATTGCTATTTTGTTTAAGTTTGCAGTGTATATGTTTTGCTGGTGGTTATAAGTTACATGTGAAGGGGTGTTGGAGTTATCTATAAGTGGATGCTTAGCTGTATATTCAAAGGGGATGTTTTGATTTTAATCTTGAATTTTTACAATAGATTTATTACTTATGTTGAGACCTTTATGACCGTGGTGGATTGTATCGTTCTTAATTTACTTAGACAGGGGCAAGTAGACCATGTTGATTTGGTGGTTCTTTGGGATGACTATGTGGGTAAACTGTCTACATTACTTTTAGTGTACTAATCTATGGGTAATAGAGTTATATTAGTTAATAGAAATTTTGAGCAATGCCAGAATTTTGTTGCTATTTCATTTTTCCTGTTTAATAATTCTATTTTAGGTTTTTATGTTTTTTAACAAAACTGAGCATTTCAAATTTCTCATTTAGGCAGAAGTAACATGGATCTTCAATATTTTGGTAAAATAACAAAAGAAAAACTTCTCCCACCATAGCAACACCTACAAAAATCTCCCCCCATTCCCCAAACGGAAATCTAAAACTTACATAAACATTCTCCTGAAGAGGCGTAAACTGGGCACAAAACGCAGATGTGTTCGTGTAGTGAATCTACTTTCTACTATACATACATATATATATATATATACACACACACTCACACACACACATGCACCTCTCTATATATGTGTATGTGTGTCGATTCGTAAGTGTACAAAGATTTTATGACAAGGACGAATGTAAATTCATAGTTTTGTTTGTGTCAATATGAATATATGCATGTTTATAAGTGTGTGTATGCATGTGTATACATGCATACATATGTATATTTGTATATGTGCGTGTATCAATGAAAAAACAATCAAGGGATGACTTTTTTTAACTTTATCCTTTTTGTTTTATTTTCTGTGTTCATGTATGTGTGTGTGCTTAGGGAATGTGTGTGTGTGCTTTCGTGTTGTGAGCAGAAGGTAAGAATTGCATGGAGGGTGGTCAGTTTCTATTTTGGTTCACCTGGGAGAAATAATGAGGGTTCAGTCAATGGGCTAGAGAAGCTTAATGAAGGGTCTGAATTCCCTGGGGTCCATTAGCTGATAAATGAGGGTAGAAAAATAAGGGAAAAAGGTGTGTGTGAGAGAGAGAGAGAGAGAGAGAGAGAGAGTACAATTACAGAGGGAATAGATGAAAAAATATGACAAAGCAACAAACAACAGAGAAAAAAAAGCTAAGGAATATAAAGAAAGATAAAAAGAATAAAATTTATACTTTCATGCATAAAAGATGCATCATGGCTTCAAAATCGTAACCCTAATTTGCCCAACTTAATCTTGGGAAAAGCATCAGAGTTCTCCCCTAAGTGAAGGCTGAAAAGCATCATAATCTCAAAGACTGAAAGTAAGTTTTATTTTAGGGAAAAATTGTTGTGTCTTTTGATGTCATAAAATACAACATATTGAAAGAGAAAAGAAGGATTCTGAAAAAGAAAAGAAAAAGATTTAGATTATTAGAAGGAATAAAAGGAATTGGAAAAAGGGAGAAAAAAAAGAAAGGAAAATGAAAGATAAAGAAATTCAAGAAAAAAGAAGAAAAATTTGAATGCTCAAATGATTGAAGAGATATAATTAAATAAATCTCCATGAAACCCATGAAAGAAGAAGAAATCAAGCAAAGAATTACCCTAGGATGGCAAGCCTTCAAAAGAGTAAGCTCAGCCTTCAAAATCAAGAAGATCCCATCAATCCTAAAGAGAAGAGTATACAATCAATGCATCCTCTTGATAGTCACCTATAGAGCTAAAACATGGAATGTAGCCGAGAGATAGACCCACAGACTGAGAAGCATGCAATGCATGCATGAGAGAATCATGATCACCCTCATGTGGAGAGATTACAAGACAGCACAGTATATCTGGAAAAAAACAGAAATCTGAGACATCATAGAATCTACTACAAAATTCAAATGACGATGGACTGGTCATTTTGCAAGAATGGCAAACAACTGATGAACATCACAACTCATAACATGAATCCTCAGAGATCACAGGCACAATTGAGGCCAGTAAGATGCAAGATAGAGAGACAAAGTAGACAAATTCAGGAAGAACTGGCTCTTGGACGCCCACAATAGAGAGGTGTGGCGTATCCTGGGGAAGGTCCATATCCAACGACAAATGATAAAAGACTGATGATGATGATGAATTGAATAAAAGAAGCTTCAGAAGCTATGAAAATCAAATCAGTCAATGTAGTAAATGAAGAAAAGAGTTATAAATGGAAAAAAAAGGAAGAATGTTTGATGGGAAAAAAAAGAAATGAAGGATACAAAATGAGAAACAAAAGAAGTAAAATGTAAAAAAGATTTAAAAAGAAAGGAACAAAATGAGAAAAAAGTAAGTGATAAGTGAAAGAGAAATAATTGAAAAAAACATTAAGAAAATATACAAAAAAAAGAGAAGAGATGAGAGAAGATTAGAAAAGAGTGACAATAAGTGAAAGAGAAAAAATAAAGATTGCGAAAAAATGAGTAAAAAAGAAAAAAGGTAAAGAAAAGGAAAAAAATTAAAGTAAGAGAAGAAATTGAAAAGATAAGACAAAAGATGAAAAGGTAAGTAATAAGTAAAAGAGAAACAAAACAGGATAGAAAAAGAGGACAAGAAATAAAGAATGCAAAGTAATAAAAAAGAGAGATGAAGTAAGATAGAAAGAAAATTATAAATGGAGTAATGAAGGACAAAGATGATTTGCAGGAGGAAAATGTACCAAGTAAAAGGTAAGTTATGTGAATGAGAAAATAGTTGGAGATAATGAGAGGCTAAAAGAAAGTTATGAAATAAAGCCATAAGTTTGAAGGAAAAAGAAAAAAATGAGAAGAAGGATCAAGAAAGAAAAAGAATGAATCAAAGAAAGATTTTATGAAAAGAAAAATGGTAAGAAAAAATCAAAGGTAAGAAAAAAAAGAATCAAGAAAATCAATAAAGGAAAAAAACAAATACCTACAAAAAAAATCATATGAAACAAAACAAAGAAAACAGAGGGAAATAATGAAGGCAGAAAGGGTAGTGAACAAAATTTGTTTGAAATGACATTACAAAATTAACAAAAGGAGAAATGAAGGAATGACTAAATAGATGAAGAAGAGAGGGAAGAATATTAAAAGTAGGAAAAAAAGAAAAAAAAATGAATGTGAGTGAAAAAAAAAAGAAGAGAATGATATGAGTAAAGGGAGCAAAAAGAGGAGGTAAAAAGAAGAAAGAAAAGAGTGATGTGGATGAAGAGAAAAAAGAAGGGAATACTCCCAGCCAAGAATAAAGGAGAGGATGGTGTAAGGGGAAGAAAGGGATTGATATGGGTTAAGAGAAAAAGGGAATTAGAGTTAGATGGGAAAAAAAATTATATCTGTAAAGACGAGGAAAGAAGAGAAAGATGTCAGTATAGAGAAAACACTTAGAATATGGAAAGGCATTGCAATTAAGTTAAGTATTACGTATTCGAATTTGCTGTAAGGAAAAAAGCTTCTTTTTGCTAATATCTCACAAGGGAAAATCAAATTGGATGCTTTGTACTAATTTGTATTGTGTCAAAGAATATTGATCAGGTTTAACTTACATCCTTTGTGTTTGGAAAGCAAGAAATATATCTTTCACATCAAGGAGTTATGATATCACTATTGATTACAGAGGCATAGCTGAGTTGGGAGGTTGGAGACAATTTTGAAGTTAGAAATTCACAAAAGTCTGATAAAAAAGAAAATGTTCAGGAAGAGAAAGATGAAGAATGAATGAAAGAAAAATGGAAAGGACTAACATGAAGAAAGGAAGAAGAAAATAAGAACAGGAGAAAAGTAGGAGCAAAATTTTGAGTAACTGTAGAAAGAATTAGAAGCTGAAATAAAAAGAGAAAAAGAAGAGTAAAATTTGAAAGTTCAGTTGAGCCCAAACTCCAATACTAGGAATGGAAACTGAAGCAAACAGCTAAAGGTTGGAGCGTGGTCTCAAGTTTTGATGATCAGCCTGACTGCTTCGTTCGTGTTGTCTCAGAGTCCAAAGATGGAAATTGAGGAAGCACCATCCCATAGCCATCGTTCTGATTTGTAAAGGGAGACAGAGAAGAGATGTTAGGAGCTAGAACAAAGTGAAATAAATGTGAGCTTTGAATAGCAAAACATGTTGCCTAGGTTCATTATGTAAGGTCATGCTGGAAAGTCTCTAGAAGACAGTCACTCTCGCCACCAATGTTTCGGCACTTGGTGGGATTGGTGAGGAATGTTTTATTTTGGTTGAAGTTGAGATTGGTTTTGGGGTTTTATAGTGGAAGGGTATTGTACAGATGATTCACTTGGTTGTATTGATTTTTTTTCTCTCTGTTTACAAATCTGCAGATTTCTGCATGCATAGATATATCTGTCTTTTTGGATTATCTGCCTCTTACTTTTGCTTTATATATATATATATATATATATATATATATATATCATTGTGTCATCCACAGACAGCTGTTTCGTTGTATTACAACTCTTCAGAGTGGCTATAGACTTTCCATTATCCCATCCAGTACCATTGAGGAAGGATTGAAACCTTCCGGAGGCTGATATCTTACATCTGTGCTACAGAACTGGACGATCAGTAAGGCTGAATTTAAGCGATATATCAATTATATTCCCCGTCCACCAGAGTTCTCTATTCTTATGGAAGAGCATTGCATAAGCTTATAATGAACAGGTTACCTCACTTGAAGAGTGCTCACATACATACACATAGACATATATATATGTTTTAACTCCAAATTCTCATTTTGTTTATTCATGGTCTATATTTGCTTAATTTGTTTCTTTCAACGCAACTACTATGTTATTGAAGAAGGGGTACATGATCCAACAGAATGATTATAAAATGCCTCGTTCTATATTGAAACTCTTCTTTGAAATGATGCTGAATATATCATTTGGTCTATATAATATATATCAAATGAACTATTGAAGAAAATGAGGCTGCTACAGGACCAGCAACTGATAGGGTAGCCGTTTCAATGTAGCATTGCTCTTACCATTGAAGTAAGTAGCCACCAATAGTGCAAAAACCCATATAACTTTTTTAACTCCAAAGTCTCATCTTGTTTATTCATGGTCTATACCTGCTCTATTTGTTTCTTCCAACGCGATAGTAATGTCATTATGAAATATATATGTATACATATACATATATATGCATATACGTCCATCAGCTCTTTGTGGTATGGTAATAACACACTGTTGAAAAAAGTGTCTACAAATTCCCTTGTCCATTCATGATAACTAGACAGTAATCTATCTCCACTATGTAAAATAAAACAAGCAGTGACCACGAGAAGATATATAAATAAAATAGAATGAGAGGAAGGTTCTCCACCCAGAAATATAGACCCCCCCCATAACATCCTATATAGGGATAAAAATGAATTGAATCAATCACCTGAAGAAGCTGAAAAAAGGCAGAAATTTAATTGTTGTTGTGTAGCAAATACTTTATTTCATCATATTTTAAGCTCATCTCTAGCTTAACTTAATGTTTAAAGTTGAATGTTTCATACCCTTAATGAAATAAACCCATCACACATTGGATATTGTATTACTTATTTGTACTTTGGTGTATATATGTATATGTATGTATGTATGTATGTATAGATATATACATCTCCTCTGCTAACTGCCACACTACCAAACTATCTAAATATGTAGATCACTACATCCAACCCTAAGAAAAAAAAATTAAATCCTGCATACGTGACACCACAGACCTTCTAAACAAAATCGAACACATAACAACAATCCCAGACAAAGCACTTCTAGTCACTATGGATGTTAAATCTCTATACTCCAACATCAAACATGATGAAGGTATCCTAGCATTTACAGAAGCCTTAAACCATAGAACTACTAAAGAACCCAGTACTGTAACAATTACCACTCTTATGCACCACATTCTAACTCTAAATAGCTTTAACTTTAACAATAGACACTTCCTCCAAGTGAAAGGTTGCGCCATGGGCACAGTAGCGGCCCCATCCTATCCTAATATTTTCATAGGTAAATTTGAAGAAACCCCCATTTACCCAGAGATATACAATGATTACATTTTTTATGGCTGATATATAGACAACATTTTTATCATATACGCGGGAGATAAAGCCAAATTAGAGAATTTCTTTACACATATAAACTCAGTACACGATTCTATCAAGTTTGACTTCCACTGACATCCACTGACTCCATAGCTTTCCTAGACACCCACATATACATAGATGACAACAGAAACCTCCAAACTACCCTCTATACTAAACCCACAGACTCCCACAATTACATTCACTCTAAGTCAGCCCGTCTCCAACACCTAAAAAGAAGCCTACCATTTTCATAAGCCCTTAGAATTAAATGAATTTGCTCTACAGATAGTGAACTCAACAGACATAACCATAACCTAGTACAATATTTCTCTCAATGAGGATATCCACTAGATGATACAAAAAGCCAAATAAAAGAAGCAACTAGAATATCCAGGGATGAAACCCTTAGGCTCTCCTACAATAATGAACCTGACTGATTACCACTTAAAACCACCTTTAACAACATACTCCCACCCTTAGCACACATTATCAATAGGAGATGGAACATCCTCACCCTTGAAACAGATCTAAGAGAAACATTCACAGACCCATGTGTCATCACTTACTGCAAGCCCCAAAACATCAAAGACATGATTAGCAGTAACAATATCATAAATGATAAAGTCTCACACAAAAATATCCCTAGAACCACTAAATTCTGTAAACCATGCAACATAAGAAATTGTCCATGTTGCAACATATACCAACACCTTCTCAAGCACTACCAACAAAGAGAGTTATCACACATACCATAGCACTAACTGTCATAATAAAAACATCATATACCTTCTAGAGTGCAATAGATGTAAGTTACAATACATAGGCAAGTCAGAGTCGCAATTTAACATTAGACTCAACAATTACAAACACAGAATTAAATCAAAAAATAATCTCAGCCCACTTCCCGTAGAACTACACTTTCGCACACCCGGCCACAATTTTGCCATGGATACAATTTTTTACTCAAAGCAAAGCTCCTAATGGTGGACTCAGGTACCAAATCAAACCTTTAACCCCAAAAAAGCACATACTCACACAGCACACACAACTGAAGATGGGAATACCTCCCAAAACATGTCTAGACCATTAACAAAAAAACCTTTATGGATAAATAATCGTAACTTCAGAACACTTTACTCCCGAGTCTGTCTCACTCTCTGCAGATCATATTATGAATATATACTTGTATATGCATATATTTACACACATGTATATACATATATATATGTATGATTATGTATTATGAATGCGTTATATTACATGAAAACTTTTGTTTGAAATGATCATACATATACATATATTCATATACATACACACACATATACACAGATATATATACATACATCCCATCAATATACTTAAACAATTTGTTACTCAGCATTCAAATTTTGATCTCCCAACCCACCCAACTACCCATCAGTCTGACAAATTGACCAGAGCAAAATGTTTTCCCCTTTCCTTGGATCCAGTAAGGAGACAGACACACACAGAGACTGAATCCATCTCTTTTGGTTACCTAATTCCCCTAACCTTAATAGGAATTTATCTATTTCAATATACATCATCCATTTATTCAATTTTTATGCTCTATTTAACATATTCTTTATTTTTCATTATTATTTCATTATGGTCAAGCTGATAGGTTTTAAAGGGATCAGGATATTTGGTCATGGTTTTATTTAATTATCTAAAAATCTTACTAATTTAGCCTCCATTAACCCATCTTATGACTAAAGAAACAATATTTTGGTATAAAATCAATAAATCTTAGTGTAGCTTGTGCTATTCTTAAATATTCTGAGAGTATAATTGCGTAAAATATATAAGATTGAATATTACTTGTTCTAAATGACACATGTACAATACAGACCAGAAATGTGTCTCATTTATCAAACAATTCTGAATTTAATATCCAAATCTAGGAATGCTTCTTGCATCCCGTTTAGTTCAAGATCCTTAGGGTACTGCGTAATATACAATTTTCTGAATGCTCCACCATCTTAAGAGAACATAAGTTAACAATAAAATGGGTACAATCTAAAAATGAATGAGCTCACTTTATATTAGTTTCAATTAAAGATGACATGAATATATACTCATGTCTATGTGAATTGAAATTTACCCCATAGGGCACAGGATCAATTCCAGTAGGATTCCTATGATCTGATGAAATATTCTATTACCTATTTTAAAGTAACATTCCCCAATAAGATGATAAACAATTGCCTTAAGTGTGGAGTATGCAATTTTAGTCTTGTCTCTTTCTGTTTTATACCAGAAAGCTTTAGAATTTGTAAACCCAATATATTTACTATTTCCTCCTGCAAATGCCAAATCTATTTTATTTAATCCTCCAATGAGATCTTCATGAGGAAAGTTTTTGTAAAGAGTACTAAAATCGTAGGTTGAGCTAAGTATTTACTACCCAAAAGAGATTTAAATTACTGTAGAATTTACTTTTATTATGGAATTTCTGTATTTGATTGTATATTGAATTAAAAACTTTAGAAACGGCTTTGCTAATAGTTGCTATCTAGAGGCTACAATAAAGCCAGCACCTGTTGGATTTTTATGCATTTTAGGTATTCAATACATAACTGGAAACTTTTGCATATTTTCATTTATTTCAGGTCCTAATTTTTCACATAATACAAAAACAGTGACCAAAGACTCTGAAATTCAGACTTGAATCAGGGTCTTGCCTATCTGAAGGTTACCTCATCCACAGAAATATATTGCAAATTGATTTTTAGAAATACTGATGTTGGAAGGCCCAGGATAATAATGCCTGTCTGAGATGAAAATAATTACAATGTATTGAATTTTATTCATTAAGTTAAAATCTTTAAGGAATTGGAAATTTCTCCCTTTTCCTATTTAACATTTATGTTTTTCTTTTTATATTTCATATCAATTAGTTAATCTATATAGATACGTTAATTGAAGGTTAAATGTTTGAAATATATCAGAGCTAGCCAGGAGCAAATTAAGTGGCAGCTCAGTCCCCTTTGGTATCAGAGGGCTCCTAAGTGCACTTTAAATGTTATTTCAAAGGCAGTGTGTTACCCCAAAATCAAGTTTTGTTTAGGGTCCCCTAAAAGCTTGGACCAGCTTTATGTATGTATATTCACTAATTGAAGGTATAATATTTTGTTAAATCATTTGGAAAATATTGTTGCATTTTTGGTGAAGGAATAAAAAGCACAAAAGTAACAAATATTAAATCTATTCATCAACATAATAATCATTATGAGTAACTAGCAGGTTTTCAGCTATTTCCTTGAAAGCTGAAATGAGACTTTGGACTCAATAAGAAATTGTGGATTTGAACTCTATATTCAATGCTTCATATGAAATTTGAAAATCATCACCAACATTAAGCTATGGAATAAAAATCTTTAAAAAATTTTTAGAATTTTCAAAAACTGATATGTTCCAGATTCCATTACTGACCATATAAGATTTAACTCTAGATGTCCCTGAGTTAAGCAAGGATAGATGACATTGTATTATATACCTGTGAATTTGACTTCGCAAGTGTGTAAAATCTGGGAAAAAATTTGTACAGAAAGGACTTTGAAAAATAATTGTATTTTGCGTTATGAACAAGATGGCTTCAGAGGGGGAAGATCCTGTCTAATGATTCTGCTTACTATAATCAAAAAGTGGGAAAAGCTGTATGATGAGACTGTTCCGTTTGATGCATTATACATGGATTTCAAAAAGGTTTTTGACTCAGTTCCTCATGGTAGACTGATTTACAAACTGCAAATATGAGACAGTTGGTAAATTAAGTTGTGGGCTAGAAGACTTCCTACAGAATAGGAAACAGACTGTCTGACTAAATGGTTCTAAATCTGACTCAAGTTATGTAAGTAGTGGTGTGCCACAGGTGTCAGCGCTTGGACCAATACTATTTTATCATTTATTGATGAATTACCCAATACAGTATTAATAAAATGTAGAAAAATTTCAGATGATACAGCATTCTACCATCGAATCAGTTCAGGAGGACCTAAATATATCATTGTAATGGTCAATGTAAGATGTTACAGAAGGAGTCATAAATCCATGTTAAGATTACTGTATGAACAAAAATATACTAGACGTTGAAAATGATGAAAAGGATCTTGGTATCATAATCACTGATTAATTATCATTTTCCAAGTGTATTGCCAGTGCTGCTGCTAAGATGAATAGAGTACAAGGAAGCATGGTTTTTCATATAGAGGCAAGAACCTGTCAATCAGACGATACAAGTTTTGTCAATACACACCTCAAGTACAGTGAACAGGCTTGATCACCATTATTGGAAAAAGTCCAGAAAATCTCTTAGAAAAAGTCCTGTGACAAGGGACTAATTTAGTACCAGAATCAATAAGAATGAGTTAAGAGAATAGGATGAAGAAGTTAGGGTTAACATGATAAGAAAATAGTTTGGGAGATCTAATAGTGTCTTGTCTGATTTAAGGTTGCTAATGTATCAGTCCCCTAACACGTGTATAACCCAGAATTGATCTATGAAGATAAATCCTGGGAAGCAGTTTGTTTGTTGCTTAAGCACAAAAACAAGGTTAGTACACAGTTAGTTAAATTGTTAACAAAACGTGGAAATAAGAACAAACAAAGAAGTTAACAACAGTGCCAGGTTTAATTCGTGAGTGAATTAAAATAAACAAGGACTGGAGTTTCTGCCAACACAAATATGTGGAGGGATCTACCAGGATAAAAGATGTAGAGATAGGAAGGATGAAGGGAAAGAGATGTCACTGAGTAAATGTGAGATAGAGTCTATACAATGATCCTAGTTTTGCCACTAAGAAGTTATCTTAGGAAGTCCGTCCAAACTATGACGATAGTGCTTAACTTGGTTTGGATGTGTTCTTGAGATGAAGATGTGATGATGCGTGTGTAAGAACAAAGTGTGTATAAAAACTATACTAACTATCCTAACTAAAGAGAGAAAGGAGGAGAGACGATCTTACCTGGATGCCGTAGGAACAGAGAGAGAGAGAGAGAGATTTACCGCCAGTTTAAATATGGTAAAGATAAAAATCAACTATCTGATTGGCAGTTTTGTGTGATGTCAAAAAGGGGAACAAGGAATTTACTGTTTGTAGAGATATAGGGGTTAGAAGTAGATCCTTTCCAAAGGGTAGATAACTGTATATAAATGATTTACTTTTAGCTGAAAAGGTGGGCACTACAATAGAAATGTTCAAGTTTATACCTGATTTAGAATTAGTGGACTATAATGTATTTTTCACAAAAAGGTTGTACAAAGGACAGAAGGGCCATCCATATATAGAAGTAAACGAATATCCCGAAATTCTTTTTTTAGCCATATGGTATAATTATGGAATGTCTTCAGTTTAACAAGGTGCACACAAATAATTTTCTTCTCAAATCTTTTTCCAATCTTTCTCCTTACAAATGACAAAGATTCTGACGATGAAATTAAATTTTACTGAGTTTTTTTGTAAGAATCGATTTCCGTTAAGTATGTTTATAAAGTCTTTAAGTATGTCTATTCTCAACAATGCCTTTCTCTTGACCACATCGAGGGATTTTTTCATAACGTAAATTTTCATTTTTTTGACAATAAACATCTGACATGATTGTGTTGCCTTATAATTATAGCTTGTAGTAGACTTGATCTATGATATTGCACCAACTGCAAGTCAAACCCTCCAGGGAAGAAGCCTGAGTTTAGATACTGACATAGGTTTATTGACCAAAATAACACTTAATAGATCAATGAAACAAAAGTGAAATCCACTGAAGGATTTGGTTATTGCTAATAATGATTATTATTATTAACTCCCAAAATGTGACATTACTTTCCAAAGAAATATATATATATATATATATATATATATATATATATATATATATAAAACTTTTATTTTTATATATATATATATATAGGGTTGAGCACTCTTTCACTAAAGTAACTCGTTCATTACAAGCTATATGCAATGCTCTTCCAACTCTGGAATAGAGCACTCTGGTGGTGGGGAAATGTGCATAAGTGAATATATCACTTAAATTCAACCTCACTAACCATCCAGTTCTAGAGGTAAAATGCCAACCTCTGGGTCTGAAGCAAATGTTTCAATCCTACCTCGTGGTACAGGATGGGGTATTTATTCACTGTCTCACCACAGCAAATGTGACACAAGGTCTTGACATCACCCACAACCCAATCTCCAGCCAACTCAACAGGCAAGTGTCAGTACCTGTGCATCAGCCTCTGCCGCGGAACAGATACTACACTTTGATCCTGTCAAAAAGGCCAGCCAGATATTAGGGAAGGAATGGCATAATGGATAGTCAATACATGCCCTGAAGAGTTGTAATACAACAAAATTGCTGTCTATGGGTGACTAAATTATTTGATTATTATCATATGTACACATACATATATATATATATATATATATATATATATATATATATATATATATATATATATATATATATATGAATAAAAGAGGTGGCAACCCATCAAGAATAAGATAGGAGCAACTTTTTTTGAATTGTGGTGTCAAATACTAATATGATGATGGTTTATCTATCTAAACCAGTGCTCTCACCTTCTTTGTTAAAAGCAAAGAATTTTGGCCATCATACCTTCAGTTATTTTCAGTTGACACTTCAATAACCTCTCTGAAATTTTGAACCAAATGCTCTTTTCAGTCCATATAAGTAGATATTCCCATTCAAATGTTGATGATAGTGACTTTCACTGCCTGACCTTATGATCAAAATTCAAATACTCTGGTTAAGTGGAAAAATCAAAGAGAACTTCACAAGGATGAGCTATCTGATATAAGATACCTTTTAGCATGGATGGTAGAATGTAAACAATCCATCCCTGTGAATTGAATGAAGGAATCACTTGGTGATTTTGTGGAGGAAAAATGCTTAAGGGTACAACCTTAAGTAAGCCAGAAGATATAACTTCTGAAATATTGTGACAATAGCAACGAAACTGATGGAGCATCTGCAGAGTTCCGTGGAAGGTCATAAGGTTAGCCTAGGAATTAAGAGGGGACAGTCTTGGGAGCACAGACATACAGTTACTGCATTGGTATTTGTTGGGAAAGGATGCACATGCTGTCTGAGTATAAGATTTGACAATATTCCAGAACTTAAGATATATCTGAAGAAGACCAAATCAAAACATCTTGTTGTACAGATGATTCCATATAGAACAAAAGAAAAAAAAAAAAAAGTTATGTTGACCTACAAAAATAATCGCATTATTAAACTGATATACCGAAATACACAGTCTTAACGAAGTTGGTGTTGATAAATTAGAATTGCTGATTGATCAATACTTGCTCTAGACCCTTGGTTCAAGTTGGGCCAAGAAAAAACAGGAAAAAAATTGATATATATGTATATATATATATATATATATATATATTATAGATTGAGAAAGGGATCCGACAGAATGATCATAAATTGTGTTGGATTATACTGAAACTATATTTGAAATGATTTCCTGTTATCTCACAGTGAATATATCATTTGACCTAAACAATGTAAACAGAATAAAAAATCAAAGAATATGTGACTGCTGCTGGAATTGAACCCGCAACCGTTAGGGGTAGCCACTTCAATGTAGTGTTGCATTAGCGCTCGCTGTTTAGCTCAATGGTAAGAGCAACTCTACATTGAAATGGCTACCCTATTGTTGCATGTTTGATGTAGGTTCATTTCAAGTATAGTTTCAATATGATATAACCAAATTTATAATCATATATACAGATATGTATGTTTATATATATATATATATATATATATATATATATATATATATATATATATATGTGTGTGTGTGTGTATATATGTATATATATATTTATGTCTCTCTCTGTAAATGTCTACATATATGTATATGTATACATATGTATGTATATAAACATGTATGTATATAAAAATGTATGTATATATATGTACAATAATTGTATAAGTGTTTATATATCTCCTACTTGATCTATTGCTCTATTCACCCTTACTCCACATTCTGTCTCTTGATCAGTCTGTCTTTTTATTGACTGACATGAATGAATATGCATCAAAGTAAACAAAACAGGGAGTCAGAATTGTTGATTACTGTTTATGTACTTAAATGCTGGAGTGGCCAAAGTATATATATATACAAACTTTTCTCATCAATTTTCTATGACAATGTAGATTTATTTTTTGTTCTCTTCTCTGCTTACAAAGGAAGAAAATCATATAATTTATTCGTACACAAGGGAATACATAGGCATATGCATAACTCTATACATATATATTTACATATATATGTGTGGGAATGTGTTTGTGTCTATGGGTGTGTGTGTTATGGAGTATGCATACGTATTCATAAAAATGAAAAACACAAAAATTTGAAATTCTAGATTTGTCAGATGTCTCAATCATGGGCATCCCAGAGCCAGTACTTTCTTAACTTGTTGAATACTGATAATTTATCATTCAAAGTTTTGCTTATGGTTATCCACATTGTGAGCTATGTATTCAGCAGTTGTCTGCCATTCTTTCAAAATGCCTAACCCTTTGCCATTTGAGTTTTTTAATGGTTTCTTTGATATCTCTGACTTCAGTTTTTCTCCAGTTTAGCATGGTTCTCTCTTATGTATGTTGCATAGTTCTCAGTTTGAGCATCAGTCTTTTGGTTAGGTTCCATGTTTCAGCTCAATAGGTGACTATTGGGAGGATACTTTGCCTTGTTTTAAGGACTAATGGGATTTTCTTGTTCTTGAAGCTTGCCAACCTAGGGTGATTCTCTACCTGATTTCTTTTTCTTCTGAGGATTTCATGGAAATTCGTTGTCCTAGGTTTACTGCCTTCAGTTCAGCATTTCCAATTTTGATTGTTGTATCGTTGACCTTGACATGTTTGTCATACATGAAGCTCATGTGAAGAACAACTTTCTTGCTTTTTTCATCTTGTTCATCTCGCATTCTTTGAAGATTATAAAGCCAAAAGGGCAATGTTGTCAGCAGATCTGAAATTATTTCACTGTACTTACCATCTATTCTGATTTCTTTATTATTTTCCAAATCTAAGTTTCAAAAGATCGTCTTGAGGCAAGCTGTTATCACACATACCTTTTCCAGCTGAAAAAAACTGAGTCTTTATGTAGCCTGATAAACAAACTGCTGTGTTGGTAGATATACAGGTTCTACACTGAGTGGCATTTGCATTCTGCTGCTTTTTCTCTCAGTTGATTCACCGAATGGAGATGCTTGATTAGCTAATTCTGGAGTCAATTTGTTCCCGTGGAAAGCCCAGTTGCAATGTGATGGTAACCCAACGAATCCTCTACTGCCACATTGCAATTAAGCTTTGTTTGATATTGACTAACCATCATTTTCTAACACAATTCTTTGCCTGAGGCTCTAAAAATTCCAAATTTTGTTCAAAATATCATATTATAAGAAATAAAGAAATTGAGATATACTAATCAACTTCAAGTCTTTTCTTTTCTTATTTCTTGTCATATCTATAACCATTGTTTTCACATACTCTTTTTTATGTATGTATAAGAAAATATGAATGTATACTTTGAAGTCTTCACTCACACGCACATACACAAGCATACAAGATGCCACTCGGAAGCTTAGGGAATTTGACTAAAAAAAACTTAATTTCCATTGTCTCCTATGAAGAAGTCCCTTTGGAGTATTTAATTCAATCAATTTAATGTATGTTGTTCAAATTTCCTGAATTTTTTTGCTAACACCTTATGTATATCTATATATATATATATATATATATATATAAAGAGAGAGATACATATTCATGGATATGCATGAGAATATATATATATATATATATATATATATATATATATGTGTGTGTGTGTATGTATGTATAACCCATTGCCCATAGATTAGTACACTTAAAGTAATATAGACAGTTTACCCACATAGTCATCCCAAGAATGTACATAAGAAGATTGCAAAATTTCATACTGGCTCAGGGTTAGTATGTTATTGTGTTGACTGCTTACATATTTTCTTATAAATCTTTTTGTTAATAAAAAATAGAAAATAAACATGAAAAATAATTTTTTCAAAAAATAATTTTAGTCCAACCTAAATTTTTAATTTTATCTTATTACAATCCAGAGAAGTCCATCTGATTGTGTGTCTACTTGCTACCACAAAAACTACTTGATAATAATCCATAAAATACATATTTGATCTCTGGGAAGTGTTTTTAATGAATTAGTATTTGAAAACTGTCCCCCAAAATATGTTTTCAAGAGGTTTCAAATCAGGGCTTTCGGGGCAATCTATATGATTATTCATCAAAAGTAAAAATACTTTTTGATGATGTAATAAAAGATTATCTTTTATTCTTTTTTCTCAATACAATCGTTGGAGATAAAAATATGACATAGAAATTTTTCAACATATCTAACATCGCAATTTTTATTCGTTGTACATGGCATTGAGACCTTGATTTGTGCATGTGTTGGTATAGTACTGCTAAAGTACATTTTTCTAAAACTTGAAATTTTGGAATCAGAAGTTACGTTGATCACAGAGGGGAAACTTTAATTTTCTACTTTTAGGAATCAAAATCTTGGGGAAATTTTTTTCAATTTTTTTTAAAGGTCAAAATTGGAAAGGGACATTTTTTCCTCTCTCTCTTTTTTTCTTTTTTTTCAAAGGTGAATTTATCCCCCTTTTAAAGGTCAAGATGGAGGTACAATTTTTTTTTACTTTTTGGAATCGAAATCCAAGAGAATTGTTTTTTACGATTTGGAGTCATAATCAGGGGGAAGATTTTTTTCTCTTTCAGAAGTTAGAATAGAGGGGTAATTTTTTTTCTAGTTAAGTGCTTGAAATCATAAGGAAATTCTATTTTTGTTTAATTTTTGGGGTCCAAATTGAGGGGGGGAATTTTTATCACCTTCAGGTCCTAATTGAGAGCTAATTCTTTTCCATTTTTAAGGGTCAAAATGAAAAAGAATTTTTTTTCTCATTTTTAGTCCAAATCAAGGGATTCTATTTTACTTCCAGGTGTCAAAATAAGGGAGGCAATTTGTTTTCCACTCTCAGTTCTTGAAATCCAATGGATTTTGTTTTTATTGTCCGGCATCAAAATGGTGGGGGGTCACTTTTAGGGATCGAAATCACGGGGAATATTTCTTTTTCACTTCTAGGGGAAGATTTTTATTCTTGCTTTCAGGAGTTGAAACCAAAGGGGATTTTTTCGGGGGCAGGGGGGATAATTCTATTTCCACTGTCAGGTTTTTACTTTTAGTGGTTAAAATCAGGTGAGGGGGTCACTTTTGGGGGTACTAATTAAGAGCTAAATTTTTTCTACTTTTAGGGGTAAAAATGCGAAGTAATTTTTCTTTTCCATTTTTACTGGTAAATTTCAAGGGTAAATTATCTACTTGAATGTGTTCATATCTATCTCTATTTTCTCTTCCTCTCCCTCTCTCTTCGTATCTTTGCCCCTCTCTCTTGCAATAAGCCTTTTCTATCTCCTTCAATGAGGAGTATGATGTGCTAATCTCTGTCATATCTATTGGCAGACTTTTCCTTTTGGTCTCTCCATCTTACCTGTGGTCTTTTCCTACTGCATTTACTAATTGGTTAGCCTTTTGCTCCATCTATCTATTTTCATCACTATGTGCCCTGCCCATCTCTATATTTACTACTTAATTAATTGTATGATATCTTTCATCTCTAGGATCCATGTTGTTCTTTCTCTATTGCAAGGAATTATTCCTAACATTGCTCTCTCCATCTATGCTATTCTAAGTTTGTTTTTGAGTGGTTTTGTAATTTTCGAGGTTTTGTACCCTCATATCATAGCTGGTATCTATTGCATACTTATTGTTTCAAGCATATTGGAAATTTGCTTTCCAGCATGTCACTATAAATTCCAAATGTTTGCCAACCAATCATTATGTTCCATCCTATCTCATTTCTTTGGTCTTTCTCAAGCTTTATCTCCTGGCCTCGCTTAAAGTATTCCTTTACTTCTTCTACGTCTTCACTGTCTATTTTTATGTTTTTTCAGGATTTTTTCAATGAATATTACTTTTGTCTTTGTTTTGTCCATCTTTAACTCTATTTTTTGGCTTTTTCTACTCATATCTCTTAAAATGTTTTGTAGATCCACCACGGTTTTTACTATTAGTACGTACTCATCTAAGAGGCTTTAATTGTTGAAATATTCCTCAACTATGTTTACACCCACTTTTTCCTCATTCTGTTCTAGAAAGAAGCTTTCAAATTTTATTGTAGAAAGTTTGAGTGATATAATCCCTCGTCTTCCTCCTTGTCCAGTTGTTATCTTGTTAGTATCAAATATTGTTGTTATAGTTGTATTTTGATGGTTTTCAACATTAATTTCGATTATTTTCATCTAAATTTTTTTCATTTGACAAAAAAGGAGTGAAAGTTATATTATTGCTGTAGTCTAATTGTTGTGTGCTTTTAGTGAATTCTATAAAATCATTAAAACTATAACTTACGTATGGAACACACAACAAAAATACAAAACAAACAACAATTATTTTGATACAAAATCTAATAATTATCAATGAATTAAAAATGAGTCAAAGAAGAGTAACTGAGAGTTATGATAAGTAGAAATAAATTAGCGAAATCAAATTACTTGACACTTTATCCACATAAGTGAGATAAACTTCAAAATTGTAATATTAAGCACATGGTTTTCAGCAATGACAATAAATATGGTCCATAAAAATATTTTTATCCATGGAAAAAGTGTTTGAATTTAATTAAAATTCATGAAGAAGACATCTGAAATACAACCATAATAACATTTTATGTTGAAAATGGGAAGTTAATCATGTATTTTGTTGGTGTGAGAAGAACAGATACTACTCTTTGATCTTGATTTAAAGGCCGCAAAAAGCTGGGCTACAAAACAAACATGATGCAAAATTTGTTATCATCCATGTGTTTGCCACATTTTAAAAAGAATTTTAAGTGAGCAGAAAGTTCGTTATGGTCCACGTGTTTATTATATTGAGGTTAGTTATGGCGAGGGTTCATTGTATATGAGTCTGAAAACTCCAATGGCAATGGGGTGGATATGTTGCAAGAATATCAGACAACCACTGGACATCATTGCTCACAACGTGGATCAGATGCTAAATTGTGTCCAAAAATAAGATGGCATGACAAGCTAGATAAATTCAGAAAGTACTAGATCTGAAATGCCCCTGATAGAGAGGTCTGGCAAATCTTGGGGAAGGTCTATATCCAATGATAGATGCTAACAGATGATGCACAGAACCAAATAGTTAATAGTAATTCAATGATGAACAGGCACCAAGATAGCTGTTGTTTTGTATCTTTTGAGGTACACAGAAAACTTGTTTATATGAGATTAAAACCTTCAATACTCTGTACAAACTGAAAGTAATTCAAAAACCAAAACAAGAAAGCAATTGTTGTCAATGAATGGAATCAACATATTTGTGAAATATCATAACCTACCTGTACCTGTTGAGAGTGTTACTCTCAACTGAACATGTAAATAGTAGATATGGAGCTTTCTATGAACAAAAAAGTCCCATACCAGCCTGTTTGTCCTTTCTGCTACATTCAGATGTAATAGTCCATCTCCAGCATATACAATTGGACAGGCAGAAGAAGAAAGACTTGAGAATTATACCAAGCTGATCAGGATGCCAGAAGGAACACCGACTTACAGAAGCAAACAGTACAAACAAAACCCAACATACTGGTGACGATGAAAAATGACAAGAACTTACAATGTCATTTTCAACTGATACTCTTGAGGAAATTTTGAGACAGCAGCAAGAACAGTTTGAACAGGCTCAGCTAGAGCAACAAAAGATTTTGCTTTGAAAGATCTAGACCTGACACGGGTCAACGAAAGATTTTGCTTTGAAAGATCTAGACCTGACAAGGGTCAACAAAAGATTTTGCTTTGAAAGATCTAGACCTGACACGGGTCAACAAAAGATTTTGCTTTGAAAGATCTAGACCTGACACGGGTCAACAAAAGATTTTGCTTTGAAAGATCTAGACCTGACACGGGTCAACAAAAGATTTTGCTTTGAAAGATCTAGACCTGACACGGGTCAACAAAAGATTTTGCTTTGAAAGATCTAGACCTGACACGGATCAATTGAAGATTCTGATGGAAAAGCATTCACGAGACATTTCAATCCTGTATTTGCAACTTTCAAAGTTGGAAATATATGTCTCTATTTACAACAATTTTTCAGCTTTTGGCCAAGTAAGTGGCATTCAGCTCATCTGGTCACCACCATACCATCCACAATCAAATGGCCAGGGGGTGTGCTTTGTGCACATCTTCCAGAGAACACTCTTAAATCTCAAAGGGGAGGGGACTACCTCCTAAATCATTGATGATTTTCTGTTGAGCTTCTGAACAATTCCAAATCCAGACCTGCTGAAGAGTAGCCCACCCACAGATGTACTGTTGAACAAGATCTGCCTCACAGCTGACATCACATAATCCTGTCCTTCAAGCCAAGATTGTGTTCGACACATTGGAATTTCCTCAGAGTTCCAAATTGCGTAAGCCAAAAGTCAAACAAAATGCTCAAAAAAGGAGCCCACCTATGAGGAGAGGTCACATTTGAAGCAAGTCAAACCATTTCAGTTTGGTCCATGCCAAAGGTATGAGCAAGTACTTCAAAGGGGATATGTTAGGAGTATTACTCCCTATTGAACATGCAAACGGTAGATATGGAGCTTTCTATGAACATCAAGAAAGTTTCATACCTGCCTGTTTATCCCTCTGCCACATTTTGGTGGAACAGTTCACCTCCAACATATACAGGTTGGCAAGCAGAAGGAGAGAACCATTACAGTATCACGATAAATGGTTCAGAAAGGTATTAGGAGGATTACCACTCACTGCAATCCATTTTGAACATCAGTAGACAGCCTGCTACCCATTATATGAAAGTATTGGATACAGTGTGATATTTGCATCGTTTAAAAAAAATTAAATATTCATCTAATGTGTGGTAATCATTTTGAGTTTAATTTTTATGAATAATCTATCAATCTGACATAATATATAATTGACAAATTTATCTTAGAAATCATTGCTACAGCAGTTTAGGAAGAATAAAGACTGATTAATAATGCTTTGGTATGATAACTTATAAACTTGGACGAGATCATTCAAAAAGCTGTTACAATGAATAAAAAGTATGCTATGATTAGAAAAGAAAAATTTACTGACACCACTTTAGATATCATAAATCTTATTCATTTCTAATTAGATATACATGCACCTTTGAGAATTATATTTTCAGGATCTCAGTTGATGTATAAATCTTGACAATGTGATTAACCAATCTAACATCCAACCCTGAAAAATAGGATTTTAAAAAAAATTAAGTTTACTTTAATTCAAAATGTGCATCTTTCTTACAGCATGAAGATACTTTTCCAGTGAATAGCCTCTCTGTAAAATGACTCATCTTTATTTTCTATTTCACTCTGAGACTCTGCAGTTCATGGGATGGGCTGAAAGTTATTCTTGAGTACCAGGTCAGTGAAGTATATTACCACACTGTGGAAGAAATCATTGGCAGAGTTCATAGGAGTGTTCAATAAGAAGTATATCCCAAAGCTAATTAATTTTTAGAGTATTGTGAAAGAGAAAAAATTATTGGGTTATTGGACTAGAATGTAACCACTACGCTCTGGGTTTTATCATCTGTGATGGAGGTGTTAGTAACTTACAATTTGGCAGCAAAGAAAATGGATTGGCCAACTGAGTTCAATATCTATCTGCGACAGTTTGTGTTCTCTCTGTACTAATGCCTTTGAGAAAAGCATGAATCCATCTCCTTCCCCAAACTATAGGTTAATAGTAGAGCGGCCTGAGAACTTCAGCCTTGCTTGGCAGCCAGTCTGGAACAATGACAACTCTGAATTCAAACCAGGAAAATTCAACCCCTCATTAACCTCAGCAGCTGATTCTGTAGGCAGAAGGGTGACAATCAGCAACACCTTGTAGAGCGCAAAGAGGAGGGTGTGACTGGCTGTGCATTATGATCATCCACTGCCTCCCTGTCTGACTCCTGCTGTCCTGACTCAGGCAGACATGGATAAGAGAGTGAAGTGGATGACATGTGCAACTTGCCCTCACTTTGATCCAAATCAAGTGTAACAGATAAGTTTAGACCTTGCAACTGCTCCACTCAGAACTGATATCATAGTCATTTTTGACTATTAAAGACAAAAAAAAAGTGAAAATGCCGTAGATCAATAATCTAGAGAATGAAGAAGAGTCTAGTGTTGACTCCACGTGGTCTCTGGAGTTTTCAGTTCTATCCTAAGGTTGGATAATTCATTACTCAGTGAACTTGCTGGTATGTCTATGAAAGATGAAGATAGCAGACGAGCTTTAAGGTCAAACAATGCAACTTCAAAAAGTTCAGTTCCAGAGAAGAATGCACTATATGATGTAGGATTACAATGGCATTTCCATATAATTAAATTAATTGTACCATTTGAAAGTTCTCTGGATGTTATGATACATGACATTCATCTCTTGAAGAGCTGATCAAGTGAAACATTTTAGAAAACAAAAATGAGAATACTGATCTGAATATATTATAAAAATTAAATATTCTACATTATATCAAACCTTTTATTGGAAACAATTTTTTTTAACAATCATTGACTGTAAAAGTAATTATCAAAATCAAAAATTAACTCATTTGGAGAGAAAATTCAAGATTTGATTGCCTGGGAACATTACCCTTCATCTTAGAATCATTCCACTGAGAGAAACTTCTACTGAAAACCATACTTTAGCTTAAAAGAGTATTTATAACAGTTTATAACAGTGGTTCTAACATAATCAAGAAGAATATAACAGCAGAAATTTTTTAAAAATTACAAAGACAAGCGTATATATTTGGAGACCTGATCTGATACAATTTGTAAACATAAAAACACAACTTACTCCACATTGTTCTTTTACAGATATCACTATAGTCTCGGTGGAACCTATTGGAAAATCATTGATCAATATCTTCCATGTAAGCGTTTTATTTCCTGCTATCTGCATCCTTACTCAGCCTCACTTGTTGATTCAAGTGTGGCATTGTGAGTTCAAGGAATAGCAATCTAATGATGTTTACAAGTCAAAAAGCTGAATGTAGTAGTCATAAAAGATAGATGCCAAAGCTGTGACAACATTTAAATCAGGGTTTCTTAATCATTTCCTAAGAGCTAAAGTGTGTACTAATAACACAACAAAGATGTAAATGTCATGATTAATTTCATAACACCTATTTAATTGGGGGGGAGGGTTTTTGTTCTTGCCCACATAAACTAATGGGCCTCCACTTTAAACTCAACCTTGTGTCTCATTCTACCCTCATGGGGAGATACATTTATGCCTACATGTAATTGAACTCTCAGAATTATTTTTTATCTTAAGTTTAACTCTATATTTACGTGCAGTCTTTTTGCATAGATGTACTTCAATTTATGAAGATATTTATGCTTTTCACAAAGTGTTCTGTTTGGCAATGCAACTGTACATATAAATATATACATAAACATATATAGAGCCTTTTGGTTTTACTTTGGTTAAATTATCTTCTTAGAATTGCCGACAAATTTAAGATTATAATCCAAGATGTTTGATGAGAGCAGGAGACTCATATTTGAAGAGAGAACATCCTTGAAACTAAAATTATTCAACTCTTATGTAATTTCTATAAGACATATATTCTTTGGCTATATATATATGTATATATATATATATATATATATATATATATATATATATGTATATGTATGCATATATAAGATATACATCGATTAAATACATAAATAATTCTACCTAAGACAATGCCGTTGTTTCACATATATATATATATATATATATATATATATATATATATATATATATATATATATATATATGCATTTATATATATAACACTTGTCTATTAGATAAAAGTAACTCAACAGAAACATGCTTTTCTATGAAGAAATTCTTTTCTGTCTCTGTTGTTCATCTTTTCTGTTTAAAAATTCTTTGATGGAATTGGAATTACAATGGACATCAGTAAGTCCACAGCCTAACATGTAGCTATTAGTTGGAATCTGGTCAGAAATTATAAATGCATATTGTTCAATCCATGTGATTATCATTCACCACTGAATCAAGTCCATCGACAAGGATTATGTTGAAAAAATCGTTTTGTACAATAAATGCTCTTTCATCAGTAGCTCGTAGATTTAGTAATGTACCTACATAATAGCCCTACATATATTACCAATTTTTATGGGAACAACAAGTCCTACAAGATTTGCAAATCAGCCCTTTACAACTGTAGCATTGGGACTGAGCCATTATCAAGAATGAATGAGAAAGTCAACAGTTCAGTGTACCAAAATGTTACTGCTCAGAGTACCATGAACAAGTTTTAGTATCAATGAGATACAAAATATTTGGAAAGCACTAGATGCACAACATATTTTGCAATAAAGAATATAACTTGTATCACTTATAACTATAACAATACAGAAAGCATAACAACTGATGACATGGATGTAACATCAAACTATAGATGAAATGATATAAAAATATCTGGAGTTCAGGCATCCAGGATTTGCCAAATGTTAATTTGGCAACAATAAAAACAATGAGACTTGTAAAACCTGGAAAGCACTTATTCAGTCTATTCCTTCTTTTTCCTCCAATAGTACAGGTTGTACAGTTAAAGTATTGCTGTTTAAATTAATACAACTAAGGTTAAGCTAAGAAATGATAAGATCTTGAACAGCACCATCTTGAACTGTGCATAAAATTTTGGAACAAATTAACCACACTATTCAAGGTATTCCTTGATATTTGTCTAACAAAGCCAATCTAAGCCTATGGTAATACTTATTGAGTACCCAGTAAGTATCCTGCAATAGATTGTGAGACTAGTGTGCTACCTATTGCTTCCCCAGTAACGGTTGTTGAAATGACTTATTTCATGTTGAAAACTATAGTCGAAGTTCTTTTGAATTATTATTCACAGTTGTCTTCCTGTAACAAATCGTAAAGCATTTACAGCTGTTTTCACATGATTTGGAGTATAATATACACTGCCCCAAACAATAAAGACCATAAATTTTCTGTTAAATATATTTTTGACAAATCCATACTCATGGAGCACTAAAATGATACTCATTTAACTAGTGCACTAATCATCCCTCTATAATCAATACTCTTGGGAAATTTGTTCAATAATGTCAACTAATTTATAGTACACCAATTCAAAAATACATACACTAGCAATGCTTAAACAGTGTAGTATGCTAGATGCTCATTAATACTTTGAAATAACATATATTTATTTAAACTTATTTATGAGATTCAGTATATGATAACTGGCATTTTTTCCATCTGTTAATATACAATCATTAATTATTTAAATCTTATTAAATGTATCAGTTAGTTAAATTATGCAGAAGTGGTACTTGTATTTGTCATAACTCTGACTGTAATGTTGCAATGAGAAGTCCTCCAAATATTATTTCAGAAAATTAGTTTTATAACCCATCAGACCAATACATTCTGATTCTTATAGTTCAGCACACCAACACATTTTGACAAAGAGATACAAAAAAAATCTACAGACAACCAATTTTGCTTCAGTTATTGGTATTAATTTTCAAACAACAGATTTTTTCTCACACTGGTCTTCAGCAGAGTAACTGATGAGAAAATAATTCACTGGAATTATGACTTGAAGCCATTTACTGAAGCTCTGTCTTTCTATCTAATCATTAGTCTATTTTTTTTTATGGCTGGTCTAGCCCTGTTTGAGGGGTATGTGGGAGCGGGGGGCAGAATGTGGCTTTCCTTTCCATCTTTTTGTTTTGTTTTGTTTTCAGATCAATTATTTCGGGGGTTTAGTGGGATTTTATAATCAAATTTAATGTACATTTAGACATTTTAAAGCCCTACTCTTGCTAACAGTTTTGATAAAAGTTAGAAGGGATTAAAGATTATGGTGGGGAGGTACAGTAAACATTGGGACAGTCAAGCAACACATTAAAAACAAAGCTGGATGAATAAACAATAAAATAATAACAGAGAAAAATATGGCGAGTTTATGTCTACTTATCTGGTTCAATTTCATCTTGCATCAGCTTGCAGGAATGTTTCATTTAACAGTTGAAAGAAGTTTCATTTTTCTTTTTACCTTGTTAAAGAATTCATCAGTAACCCTAGCTTGAGTGAAGCTTAGCATAGACGATTATGGGGATGGGATGAGTTGTAAGCAGTAGTTCTTGAAATATCCTTGTAAGATATTTTCCATAGTCCAGGATATATGGTATACCAATACTTGTGTTGATAAACAGGTACAAAAAATCTACACCCAATCAATTCTGCTCAGTGTTTGATATCCATTCTTTAATGGCACCATCTCTCAGTAACTCTTATGTGCACACTCATGATGGGAATCAACAAATTATAAAATAACATCTTCATAAGTCAGTCAGTCTGTCAATGTACCATTTGGATGGTTCATTTTTCAAATTTCATGACCTCCTGAGATTGAATTTTCAGATATTTATCCAAATCTTTAAGGGGTTAGAAATATGGTAAATGGTCTTTTCTATATACCTCATAAAGAGCAGTAAATTCAGAACAAATTTGAGTCAGTTGCTGATGTCAACTTATCTAACCGCTACATTCATTTTAAGTCTCTCATTTTCATATTCTCATTTGAGACATTTCAGTATTCGAAGAAAAATTAAATTTGAATTAGAAATTATCAAACATGGTAAATCTATTTATTTTTTTTTTTAAATATAAAATCCATTGTGTACAAATGTACCCATGTGGAGTATTGATTCTCAAAACAAACAGTGAATATAAGAAACTGAAAGTTTAGAATCAATGGAATTTTCATACTCTAATTTTGAAGTGTTTACATTGCAGATTTGCAAGCCATTGAAAATAAGTTCAATCTTCAAAAATGAAACCTTGTTGAAATTGTATACATTTTTTGACTAGAGGAAAAAGTTAGAAACAAAGTAAAAGAAAAAGTCATTCTCCGTGCTTTCTGTGGTGCTCTCAAAGCGGTGCATGCATGGATCAATATACATATATATGTATATATATATATATATATATATATATATGTATATATATATATATATATATATATATATAAATATAAATATAAATATAAATAAAATAAATGCACAATTCTTTTGTATAACCTCTTCATTTCTTAACAAAACCAAGTTAGGCGAAACATTGGAATAAGACAATTCATTTGTACAGCATGACTTCTGATATTGTAATTTCATTCTCATATTGTTCAATCAACCATAACATGATATTATTGTATAATAATTTTCTATTCCTTGTTGTAGAATTGATATAGAATTAGCATTAATTTATTTATTCATTATGAAATATATGAATTTAAATCTAAATCAAAATTGAAATTAAGCATATGATATTAAATTGATTTTCTATTGGTGATTAAAATTCAACCACAAGAATTTGATAATTACATCATGAGAATGACAAAAAACATTTTTCTAACTGTATTTGAAACATTTAATGATTTGCAAAGAATTATTTTTTCAATTATTTAGTCATTCCTTTCATGAATGGAATCTACATAGTAAGATCTATTTGGGTTAATTTCAAACACTGAGTCCAAATAGAATTTTGTAATGTAACCATATTAACACCAAATATAATCAATCTCCCTTAAAAAATGAATCAACCATGAAACATATGTCCAGTGTCACTCTAATTTTACATTGCAATATATTACTCTGCATTGTATTTAGAATACACTTTTGATTCAATAAAAATTATCAAATTCAAAATTTCGACTGCACTAGATTTTCTATTAAAATAGTTTTTAAATAAAATAGAGTTGTTGATATCATATATATATGTATATATATATATATATATACATATATATATAATGTGAGCAATAGGAAGTGAGACTGACTCAGGAGTGAAAGTGAATGGAAACTAAGTTTATTAATCCGTAAATGTTTTGTTGAGCTGAACATGTTTTGGGATGTATTCCCATCTTCAGTTGTGTGAGCACTGTGTGAGTGTGTGTACCATTTAGTGGTCATATGCTCACTGTGGAACATGAATCAACTATCAGATGTGAGCAAAAATTGGGATCCCATCGTATAGGATCATCCTGATGTGTGGGAATTAGTTCAGTCTGTGGTAAGCTGTGGTGTTAGCAGCAGTAGTAGGTCTTGGAAAGGGTGTCAGGGTAGAAGGGAAGAGGTTTAGCATTGGATTGTGTGGGTAGGTTAGGTATAGTATAGATGGCTAGGTGATAAGGTTAAAGAACTTCATATGTATTAATCTGACAAATCATTGAAAGTTTGTTGGCTCTGATTTATATAAGAGGAATACCATACAAAGGTTTTAGCTGTTATGGGTCAGAGTGCCTGTGAAATTCCCAATATTAGATATACCTGAGGGAGGGTAGAGTGTGGATGTGAGGTTGTTATTAGTGGGAGGATTATGATTTAGAGATCTATGTTGTTAGGGCTGTTAAGTTTGGTACTAAGTCAATTAGGGGAGAGAGTTTTGAGTTTGTTGATCCATATATCTTTATGTCCTTCTACAATTTTTGTTAAGTCAGTGGGAATATTTTTTTTCTATTCTTTCAATCATTGTGAATGTAGCGTCTGTGGCAAAATTGCGGAAGTGTAGTTGGATGGTTTTGTGATTTAATCCTGTGTCTGTAGTTGTTGAGGCTAATTGCCACTCAGACTTGCCTATGCATTGTAGATTGCGTCTATTGCATTCTAGGAGGTATATAATGTTTTTGCTACAACAGTTAGCACTATGGTATATGTAGAAACTCTTGTTAGTGGTAAAGCTAGTTAAGGTGTGGGTATACTTATGACTATTTGGTATTTAAGGTGTTGGTGCACTCAAGACTTGGACTATATCTTCTATCACATGGTTGACAGAATTTAGTGGTTTTAGGGATGTTGTTATGTGAGACTTTATTGTTTATTATATAGTTGCTTCTAATCATGTCTTTGATTTTGGGGGGTCTGCGATAAACGATGACACACAGATCGATGAATATTTCTTTGAGATCTGTTTCAAGTGTGAGGATATTCCATCTCTTATTGATGATATGTTCTAAGGGTGGGAGTGTGTTGTTGAAGGAGGTTATAAGTGGTATGCAGTCAGGTTTATTATTTTTAGAGAGCGTATTGAAATTGTCTTTTTTATTTGGTTATTTGTATCATCTAGTGAGTATCCTCATTTAGTTAAATGTTATAATAGGTTATGGTTGTGTCTACTGTAGAGCAAATTCTTCTAATTCTAAGAGCTTGTGAAAATAGTAGGCTTCTTTTAAAGTTCTGTGGGTTTAGTGTAGAGGGTAGTTTGGTGGTTTCTATTACTATCTATGCATATGCGGGTGTCTAAGAAGACTATAGAGTCAGTGGATATCACAAAATCAAACAATTGAATCATGTGCAGAGTTTATATGTGCAAAGAAATTCTCTAGTTTGGCTCCATCTCCTGTGTATATGGAGAAAATGTCTTCAAATTTACTCATGAAGATGTTAACATAGAAAGGGGCCACTAGTGTGCCCATCATTTGGAGGAAGTGTCTATTATTCAAATTAAAGCTATAAAGTGTTAAAATGTGTAGCATAAGGGTAGTAATTATTTCAATTATGGATTCTTTAGTCGTTCTGTTGTTAAGGACTTTTTTAAGGACTAGAATGCCTTCGTCATGTTTGATGTTGGAGTATAGAGACTACAAATGCTTTGTCTGGGATTGTTGTGATGGGCTTGATTTTGTTTAAAAGGTCTATAGTGTCTCGTACGTAGGATTTAACTTGCTTTGCTAAGGGTTGGATGTGGTGATCTACATATTGAGATAGATTGGTCGTGTGGCAGTCAGTGGAGGAGATGACTGGTCTACCTGGGTTATTTGGTTTATGGATTTGGGGAAATTGGTGGAACCTAGCAGGTTTTGTGGAAGTGAGTTTATGTATATTGTGTTCTCTTATCTATCATGTTGTTGTTGTATAACTGTTAAAGATTGGGTTATTATGTTTTTGTATTTATTAAAGGGATCATTATATACATGCATATATATATATACATCGTTATGTATCAAAGTGATTGTTATATATTTACATATATATATATATATGTATAGATCTTTTTATCTTTTAATGCTGAAAAAGAAAGTTTTTTTAGTCAATTCTTATATCACGACCTAGACTATTAGGATAATTAATCGCATAAATAATCAGGCCAAGTAAACTGAGGTTGAAAGCAAGGAGAGAAGGAGAGAAAACTAGAAATCATGTTGACAGTATAAGAATTAGCAATGAAAATATCTATTTTTTTAACTGCAAGGATTAGTGCTGCACAGTTTAAGCTAGGAAAATAAAACAATGGACCTATACACATCGAGTATGTATTTGCATCACCACCATCATTATAATCATAACCCCCATCCCTTCTCTATTATTATCATAACCCCACCCCTTCACAATCATTATCATAACCCCCATCCCTTCACTATTATTACTGTAACCCGCACCGCTTCACCATTATTATTATCATGATTAATGAGACAACACAAATCACGCTATGATGTTTATACTTGTGGTAATGTATTTCATTTTATACGTATATACATATATATATATATATACATATATATATATATACAATACAGATCCAGAATGCAATCTTTTATAATATAATACAATACTTGATATGTATTTGGTTTATTTCATAAAGTGCTCGATACTCATCTTCAGTCTTTTAATGTCTGTCATTGGACATAGACCTTCCCAAGGATTCGCCACACTTCTCTATCATGAGCGTCGCAAAGCCAGTATTCTCTGAATTTGTCTAGCTCTCTCCATCTTTTTTTCTGTCAGCCTCAGTTTTGCATGTGATCTCTGGGGATCCATGTTGTGAGTCGTGAAGTCCATTGGTTGTCTGCCATTCTTGCGACATGGTCAGCCCATTGCCATTTAAGTTTTATAGTTGATTCTATGATGTCTTGCACTCCTATTTTCTCCCTGATATACTATGCTATCTTGTGATCTCTCCATGTGAGGTTGAGCATGATTTCCACATACGCCCATTTCATGACCCTCAGTTTGAGAGACCCTTGATTAGGTTCCATGTTTTAGCACCATATGTGACTATCGGGAGAAAGCATTGAATGTAAACTCTTCTTTTAACGCTTAATGGAAACTTCTTGTTTTTGAAGCATAAGCTTGCTCTACCAAAGGCTTGCCATCCTAGAGCGATTCTTTGCTTGATTTTTCCTTCTTCTGCGGCTTTCAAAGAGATTCGTTATGCAACATTAAACATTGAGTTGAGTTAGAGTAGAGCTTGGAATATGATAAAGTTTATGTTTGGACTTCAGGAGAATGATTTGGTTTATCTGGATCCCTATTTAGGATGTTTTTGGGGTTGTATCTATTTTTCTGGGACATTGAATCTTCTTATTCTATTTACATATCTTCTCTTTTTCTTTTTTCTCATCTTTGTTTGATGGTTGGTCTTTGTGTTATGTCTTTTTGACTTATATAGTGGGGATACTTGGTTGCTGATTGTTATAAATTAGCAGGAGATAGCATTGACATTTTCTTTATCAGTATGTTTTTAAATCATCAGCTCTTCGTGATATGTTTCCTCTCTGAGAGTTTTCTATACTCACTTAAAGAATATAGAAACAGATTTCCCAGTGTCGGGTTTACTTTTACATGACCTCAGTAGCTAGTTTAATTATTCTAGGTTTGGTCCTTTTTTTACATGTCTAAGATAATTACGGTGAATGGGTTGTTCTTTAAAGTGGCTGGAGCTATAGAGTAATTGTAATGTTAATAGTATTATCGACGGGGATAAGATAGCTATGATGGTTAATTTTAAGTGTACTTATACACAGGTGTCAAATTCTTTATTTAATTGAAAATTTGAGAAGTGTCATCAATTAAATGCTACTTCATTTTTCTATTTAATGATTCCTTTTTTGATTTTGTTGTATTGGGAAAAGTGAGGATTTCTAATTGTTGCAAGATAGACGCCCCCGCCCACCCTCCAAAAACGTCCTAAATAGGAATCTAAAATTAACTGAATCATCCACCTGAAGAAGCCAAAACAGCACAGAAATATAAACATTTGTATAGTAAATCCTTTACTTCAACACATAAATATGTATGTATACATATACATATATATTTTTATAAAATTTACAGTAAATATATTCTGTTTTTTTATCAATGCAAATCAACTTATTTTTCTTTCAAATTTTAATTTTCAAGTAAGGTTTTTATTTACATCCTTTGCTTTGAGATAAATTAAGATTGTATATATATTGTGTATTTAAACAACAATCTTTTATTTATGCATGACTGGTAGGAATACTTTTTCAATTTTTTTAGTCAGTCTTCCTTGTTTATGTACTAGACAATGCATGTCTTGATCCAATGTATGTGAATATTGTCGAAACAATCTAGTTGACTAGGTGTTTTTGACCGTACATTGTCATTTTCAAGATCATGAAAAACTGCAGTGTTACTATTCTACACAAATTTAGATACAGTCCACTCTAAATTTGGTGTGAGACAATGGTCTGTTGAGTTGGCATCACATAACATAACATATACATATGATATCTTTAATCCCAAAGTCAGTCACAAAAAATGTTCTATTATACACCAGTTGCATTCTTCCAACTGAATGGACAATTTAAACTAGTGTACTGCTTTTCTTTAGAAGAATAGTTTACTGTTCATACTTTGAATTTGAAATTGATGTTGGTTAAAATCTTACTTTACAATTCTTCTAGATGAATTTGAAAAAAAAGGAACTTAAACATATCAGCAAACATAGTTATTAAATTCAAAGTATAAGCAGCTCATTACATACATATATATATATATATATATATATATATATATATATATATATATATATATATATATATATATATATGATTATGTACATGCATGCATGCATTCATAATGTGTGGTATCTTCTTATACATATTTTTAGCAGTTGATTCATGTCACTACTTGGATTGCATACTGAGGGTGCACTTTGAGATTCACTCCACAACATAAATGGTGTATTTATATAAAATACAATCTTCTAACCTTCATCCTTACGTACACATGCAGCAAATCTATTTTCTGACAGGAAAGCAGCAGGTGTTGCAGCAGCATATGATAATGAGCCCTTTCACTCATTTTCAAAATATGTGCATATAAACAAATATATAAAAATAAATAAATCGAATGAGAAAATTGCATACACACACGAAAAAAGAAGTCAAATAAACATGATTTATAAAAGATCTAAATCATGAGGTGAAGGCTGAAATAATTTTAAAAGAACAACAATATCAATAAAAAAGGGAGGAAAATCCTCAGAAAAAAAATTCTGTAATCCTCTTTTCCACTCTATCTTGTTTCTGATTGGTGGATATCTACTGTAATGTGTAAATCATCTGTTAACCAAATATGAAGAAAAAAGAATGACCAGGTGTGTGATGTTTTGTCTCATGATCTGAAATTGAAGGCTTCTTCTTAGTATGCTGTGTTTTTTAAGACGTTTCGTAATGTTGGTGCCTAAGGCCAAGTTTAGCATCTTAGAAAGCAAAGTGCTGATAATCTCTGTTCCACGAAAAATTCCAAATTATTCTTTTCAGAAGAATCTAAAAAGAACAAAAGTAATAATACAAATAAATATAAACAGAAAAATGCCAGAAAGAAAAACCTAATAAACAAATAATTTTTGAGTCCTGTTTTTCTTTTTTTTTACACCCACTGCATTGAAGAAATATAAATATTGAATTATTATTAGTTATTTTTAAAATCTTTATCTTTATTCCTTTTCTTCTACACAATATCATCACTATCAGGCCTCTCTGCTTTTTATCATTATCTCCATTTTTATCAAGATAAGCAGTAGCATTATTGGTTCTTTCTCCTTATATTTTTAATCTTAATACTTATACTGTTAACATAATTTCTAGTTTCCTCTCTTTCTACTTATCCTCCCCTCACTTTCTTCTTCAGTTTATTTATCATGATTATTCATTCTATTAGTTATCCTAATAATTGTTTGTTTTTTCTTCCTTCACATCCTTCCTCTCTCTTAGCTTTATCCCAAGCATAGTTTTATGTTGCCTTCCTCTTTGTTTTTTGCTTCCTTTCTTCACATGATTAATTTTACAATTATTATCGTTATAGATATTGTTGTTGTTATTGATTCTGTTATTGATAAGATTAATGTTTCTCTCTGCTGTTTTTTCTTTTTCTTTAGATATATTTCCTTTCCTTGCAAAATTAATTTGTAATTATTTTCTGTGTGTCCAATTACACATCTTTTAAATCCTCTGATCTGAAATATATCTCAAAATATTCGGTAATTAACGAGTTCTTTGGCAATTTATGCTAGGAAAATAAAACAATGGAACTATACACATCTAGCATGTATTTGCACTGCCATCACCATCATTATCATAACCCCCACCCCTTCACCATTATTATCATCATAAATAATGAGACTACGATTAGAATCACTATCAACAATACTGCTGCTAATGTCAGCTCAAATCCTATTTTTCATTATTTTACTAATGACTCACAAAGATGACATAATTTAGAGTCACCTTATCAAAATGAATTCAATCACTCAAAGTTTCACTTTATTGCATCCTTTTTGTCCTCTCCTTATCCAGAGATTTTTATAAACATGTAGCTCTCAGAGTTTAGAGCACTTCTTAACCTAAACTTCAATACTTGACTCTATTCTGTGGTAAAAAAAAATAAATAGGTAATAACTTGTCTATAGTTTTGAGAAGAGTCATTTAAATTCAAAGAGTTTTTCACCCAATTAAACTCCTTCTTGTTGTTTGTATTGTTAACATGATGTTTCAACCGATTCATCCTATGGCCTTCTTCAGGTGTAACACCTGAACATGATGGTGGTAAATAGAATTTTCCTGTGGTACCCACACTACAACACAGGATTTGGGCAATGCTGGTTTCTTCTTCTTACCTTGTTAGGCCTAGATTCCTATACCTTGTCCCTGTTGAGTAATATGGTGCAGTCAAACAATGTTGCGTAACACAATGGAAACAACACTGAGTTGAACTCTACACTTGTCTGACTTATACATTCTGTCTCCTCAATTTTCCTCAGTTTCAAATGGCATTCTTTGTTGATAATGCAAATTTCTTCCTGGAGAGGGAAGTGTTGGTCCTTTTCTCTCCAAATCAACATGCCAACTGAACATATAAGTCAGACAAATATAGAGTGATGGCCTCCATGACCTTAGGGATTTCCACTGAGTCAAAAATCTTTTTGAAGTTGATTAATGCTACAGTGAGTGGCATTTTGTATTCTGGTGCTTTCTCTTTCAGCTGATTTATCAAACGCAGGTGGTCCATGGATGAATAATTACTTCTAAAGCTAGCTCCTGTGGTTGGTTTCCATCTAGTGCTTTTGTGAGTCAGTTGGTGATGATTTTTGTGAAAAGTTTGTAAATGCAGTTGAGTGAGCTAATAGGTCAGTAGCTACCAAGATCTTTTATATAAAAGCATCATGATTGCAGTGTTCCAATCATATGAGACTTTACTTTGTTTTAGGCACTAGTGATGATCTTATCCTCTTTTCTGAGTAGGTTGATGGTGATGTTGTCTGGTCCAGGGGCCTTTCCTTTCTTTGTTCGTTTGATGGATTGTTCCACCTCTCATGGGGTTACTTCTGGGAAACCCTTGAGTTAATTGCCAGCATCATGAGTATCCTTTTCACTGTTTTGTTGTCCTTGTTTGGATGGATGGAGTTCTTCATTAAATTCTTTGGCATGTTAGCCAATCCTGTCTCTATTGTTAGGTCTCTGTTTTCTTCAAGTATGCTGGCTTTTTGCTTCCGTCCTTTGTTTATAGTTTTGAAGACCAAACCTTTTTTGAAAGTCGGTTCAATGGCTGCTATCATGTATCTTCTTCAGTTTTCTCCTTTGTTTCATCTTGATTATTTGATTCAGTTCAGTCTCTTCAGTTTTCTCTCTTGTTGTTGTTGATTTGAGGTTTCTGCATCTTTCATGAGATTCCTGCTTTCATCTGAGGTTTGTGTGCTTGTTCAAATTTTTATCCTTTCATTTAAATGTCTGATGTCTCGTTTGGTATCTCTCAGAAACTTTGTTTCATTGCATGAAAAAGAAATTAATAAGTTCTTTAATCAAAATCATATAAATCATTTTAGTGTCAGCTCTACTTAAGCAAATCTGAAGTTTTTTCTTCTGCAATAGCTGCTACTGATGATATGAATGAAATATATCTTAATTGCCAGTTTTGCATTAGGTAAGAACATAATCTACATCCAAAAGATGAGTTGATGGAATGTTGTTCAATGTTTCTTCTCTGGGTGTGAATACAGTCTACTGTCCTTCAGAAAGATCACTAAATGAAATTTCTTGAAATGATATTCTCTCATCTCATACGTAGCATGTTTGAGTTTGATAAGGAAAGAAGAAATAAAAGCTCATGTAATTTTAATGCTCTCTCACTATAGTACTATACTTATTCAATAATCCCAAGTGTAATTTAATGTAATTCTCATATGGAAGAGAATCCATTGCACCAATATGAGCAACAATTACTGCTTCCATTGTTACTGCTGCTAAGGTTATAAATACTGCTTTGATTATTATTCATGTAAAAAAACATTTTTTTTCAAATTTTGTTCAGATTTTAAAACTCCTTTTGCTGTGTTTTATCACAACATTTCAACTGATCCATCCTTCAGTCTTTATTGAGGGTATAATCAGTGATAAAAAAGGAGTACAACCCTATTTCTCCAAAAATAGTAAAAAAAAATGCTCAATAATATAATATTTGGATCACACCATTTCAGCAGCAACAGATGTGAACAGCACCATAGTGTTGTATCATGGATGAATCTTATACTGTTTGAAGTGTTGTGTTTCTATTGGACAAGAAATGCATAGTCCATTGGGTGGATCCCATTCAGTTCATTCGTCACAGCTGCCGCCTACCATGTTTGTTTGCAGCAATGCATCATAATGCAAAACAGAGACTGATATAAAAGAAGATTCTTGAAGCAGAGCAGGAGGTGGACGAGGTAAATGGAGGTATCAATATGCTGGTTTCTTTTGTATGACTCTGGACACAAAATTAGCAATGAAGAATAAGGAACGGATGCAGGAATTTGAGACATTGATTTCACTCGGTTTATATCATGCAGCTACGTACAGATTGAGTGTTTCAGTAACATTCAATTGAGCACAGCATAGATTGCAAGTTTTGAATTTCTAATTTCAGATTTGATGACAGGATGTTGTTGTTTGGAACTATGAGGGAATGGAACAGTGAAGAGGAGGATTAGAGGAATTGATTAGCATGCTTTAAAGACACGGCAAACAATGATCAATATCATTGTCTGATGTTGGACCCAAAAATTATGCAGTTCTTTGCAGATCATTCATCCTACCCACAAGGAAATTGATGTTTATGTTCCATCCTCAGGATAAAAGACATTGAAACCATCTTTAGTATGTCCCAATGCCTAGAAAAATGTCTGAGGAATGCAATTTGGGGGCCAAATGAACATCCAAAAAATAAAGCTGATGGGGATGAGGAATGAAAAAAGCAACTATTACTCTGTGAAAGAACTCCCACTTTACAAAAGACTCATTCCTTATCAAATCCCTTGGTGCCCTAAAAGTCCTCCACTCAGATTCAGTTGAAAAAATCTCTGGTGCTCCTACTACAAACTTATGGAGAAATCTAAAATATTATAATTGTATCATTAATGGCTGTGAAGTTGGAAATTTGTCAGATTTTACTCAATTTCATACATTTTACTGAATTGGCCTTTCTGTCCAAACTCAGACATCTATAGCTCCTTTGATATAGCATGTATGGGTTTTAAACCTATTGTCTTGGGCTAATTTTCCTGTAGAATTTAAAAACTTAATCGGATCATATGTATTTTATATACTTTCCTTCCTGTAAGGCTTAGAAAATGGCCCCAAATCACCTCTTATTACACAGCGAATGTGTCAGTTGGCCTAGACAGCAATAAAAATCAATTAAAGAAACAGGCTGCTGCTGGGATTGAATAGAATTTCAAATAAAATGACAATATTGATATTTATTAGAATATGTTTTACTGACTTGAAGGAATACAAATTAGGCATGAAAATATAAGCAGATGTGTATATTTACTTTTATGCATTCTGCAAATAATGATTATGGTATTATAGACTTGAGGTCCATCACTTGAGCCTTGAGCAGTAAAGCAATGTGTTTGGGATGATTTGTATTGAATAGTTTGACTAATATCCTTATAATATATTTAATACTCTAACAAAAATACATCAACCTGCAAATATGTTGGGAATTAGTATAGAGAGTGAATACCTAAGTAATCTCAGGTTTGCTGACAACATCGTTTTTTACCATGAACCTTCATGATCTCCACATAACGCTTTGCAAACTGAAGGAGGAAAAGCAACAAAGTCAGTCTTCCCATGAAGCTTGGTAAAACAAACGTCATATGCAACAAACATGTTGAAGACAAAGAAACAATGATCCGAATCAAAAAAGCTGGACAACGAATCTCCATGAAATCATCAAAAGAAGAAATCAGATGAAGAATCAATCTAGGTTGCAAACTTTCAGTAAAGCAATCTCAACCTTGAAGAATTAGAGAATCTCATTGGTCCCCCCAAAAAAGGGTATATAACCAATGTACCCTCCCAAAAGACACCTTTGAAGCTGAAATGAATAACATAATCAAAAGATTGTTGTAGTCAAACTGAGAATAATGCAACAAGAAGAGATCACAAAACAGCAAAGTCTTTTAGAGAAGAACCAGAAATCCAAGAGATATCACAGAATCCATTGGAAAACTCAAAAGCCAGGTTGCAAGAATGCCAGACAACTGCTGGACATCCCGACTCATAACATGGATCCCCAGAGATCATATGAAAAACTGCGGTTGACAAAAAATAAGATGGCATGACTGATCTGAATCATTCCATATCAAATCCCCTGGTGCTCCTCAAGTCATCTTCTCAGAAACCTCAGAAAAAAATCACAAATTTATGGACAAATCCAAAAAATTAGATCTGTATGGCGAATAGTTTTGAAATAAAAAATCTTTGAAATTTCATGCATTTTGCTGAAAGAATTTTTCCATCCAAACTACGACATTTGTAGCTCTTTTGATATGGCATGAGCAGATCTGAAACTTAATGACTGTAGCTAACTTTTTCTATAGAAAAATATACTTATATTACTTGTATCTTACGTACTTTTCCTACAAGGTTCTGAAAATGGCCCAGAATCCCAAGCATAAAAAGACAATGCTCACTTTTAGAACTTTTCATTCAAATTGTATGTTAGATAAAGCATTCATAGTTCATTTAATTTCTAAAGATTGATTTGTATTTTACAGAAAAAACCTCCGATGTCCAAATATGTTCCTTGATGTTTAATTAGATTTTGAAATGATTTCTTGATATTCTAATAATATTTACAGCTATATTCACGATACCTCTCCCCTCCTCTCCTCATATGCTATTCTTGCAGTGTTAGTACGTTTCACTCATGTCACTTGTTTCTAAATTTTCCATTCTTTATTCCGATGAAAAAGTGAAACTTTGTTACTGCTGAGACAATTTGAAAGTGAAATTAGATTGCCTGAAGCACAAGATTCATGAACGTTACTGAATTTCAAGGTGTTACCATGGAAAGAAGTAAGCTGTGAAAACAGATTGTACCATTAATGTTTTTCTCAACTGCTGGCAACATTGTTAGTGACAGTGGCAGGTGTGAGAGAATATTCTGGAAGCTTTCATCTTGCATGAAGAATGTTTCCTTTAGTTATCAATACATATTTGAACATATTTAGATATATACCTCATTGGATATATCTAAAGATATATCTGATACATTTGTCCATAATATATATATGTATATAAATATATCTTTCTGGACTATACATCTGTATGTATGTGTGTGTGTGTGTGTGTGCACATTTATTGTTTTATACATTTGTATATGCTTATATGCATAATATATAAAACATATTCATGTTTGTGTACAATGTTTGACTATATACTTATATATATTCTTGTTTCTTGTAATTAGTCTTTGAGTTTTCTTCTGCTTGGTGCACAATAGAATAAACCATTTTAGAATGGATGTAAGTTTATATCTATAAAACTATCTATCTACCAATATGTATATGTATGTACTCACTTATAGAAAAAGAGCGGGGTATAAGGGATTAGAAAAAATAAGAAGAAGATAAAAATGTAATATCTCTCTGAGTTAGTAGTTGGTAGGCAGTTATTTTTATCTTTTCTGATCCACTGTGTTCTAGTCTTAGTACATAGTGCATCATCCCCCAAGGAACAGCGAATCAACATAAGATTGAATAATTCAAAGAAGTCCAGAAAGAAACAAACTTTTTATCAAAGTATTGTTAAATTTTAGAATACGTAACAGAAAGTGATCGTGAAAATCTCTAAAACCTCCATAGGTAAACGTCAGACACACTGAAAGAAACAGTCAAAACAAAATCACGTTCATATAGTCTTAATATTGATTCAAGTGAAGAAAAAAAATGATACAAATTAAGATTAAATTTTTTTTAGTCTTGTAATTAACATCATGAAATGAATTGACAGGATCGATCTGGGAAAGAATTGGCTCAGTCCCAGAAGTGATCCATAGTGCCCCAATTCAGTGGGCCCAACCCATACCATTTAGAAAGATAACCTTACATCTATCTTTAGAGCAAGCACTATAATTGCATTTTGGACAAGAAATAATTCTAACACGTTCTTAATTTCGCCTCATATAGCACACTAAGAAAATTCAGGATAGTTGCAACTCTATATTGAATGTAAGAGTACCTATGAATATTGCTATTGGCTTAAAATTAGGTATCTTAGCTTGCACAATGTACAGCAATGCTCAAGCAGGCAAGCCTTTCATTATATAAGATGGTATATGTGTTGACGAGGAGAGAAAGTAATAGCCATTCTATTTTGTATTCATATTTGTGAAAAATTCAATCTATCTCTGTGTAACATGTTCACATTTTTGTGTGCATATATGTATATAAAGTCAATAAAAGTCATTTCATTTCAAATCACCTGATTCTAAGAACTTCCCTGGGTCAACCTCTCAGATTCAACTAAAAAAAATCACTGATGTTCCTGTGACAAACTTATAGAGAAATCGAAAATATCAGATCTGTATTGTTAAGAGTTTTGAACTTGAAAATCTTTGAGCTTTTACTCCATTTTATAAATTTAGCCTAAATGAGCTTTTCAGTTCAAACTATAACATTTACATCTCCTATGATACAGCTTGTACAGCTTTGAAACTTTGTGACTTGGGCTAACTTTTCTATAGAATTTATAAGTATATATTAAGTGTATCATGTACATATCCTCTCACAAGGCTCTGAAAATGACCTAAAATTCCATACATGAAAAAGTGAGAGCTTATAACTCATACTGTATTTTAGATAATGCACAGTTTTTTTTTTTCAATCATTCATAATCTCTTAGGTTATGTGTATGGAGTAACCATATCTATTACTGTTATATCAATATCGGAATGATTGTTTGAAAGTTTGGGAGTTAGGGAGTTTGGGCCATTTTCAGAGCCTTGTAGAAGAAGAAGATACACTTGATCTGAATTGTTCATCCCCTTTCTTTTAGTTTCTTGATTAATCAACCTCAGCATTGCATGGTGCCAAAATGTTGGTCATGTGTAGGATAATGGCACAACATTTTGTCCATGTTGGACAATGGCGATGGGCTCTCATTCTTGCTTAAAGGAACCATCTACCACTGCCCCATGCCTTGTCTTCAGTTGCCTTATCTCTTCGTTGTAGATAGTTATTATACGCAGCAGTGGCAATGTAGGGTGTCTGATACTGGACACATGTGCAGCGTCCGACACTCCGTACCATCCAATTTCATAATCGCAGTCAGCAGCATTCTCTGAAGTTTATCCTCAGCTGACTGGTTCTAGACCTTGTGATAAGTTCTGCTTTCTTTGAGTCAATCTAATCTTTGATTTGGATCAGCATGTTTGATACTACAGCACTTCAAAATCATTTGTTTTATCAGCAAGGATGAGTACATTTCTCCCCAACTGTGAGGGTCTTCCGAAATTGGAAAAATTAAAAAATTCTATAGAACTATCACTCTGAGCTGATAAAAGTATCTTGATAAGTTTATGAGCTGATGTATTTTGCATGTTTTTGTCGCTAACTTTCAATGCTCAACAAATACAAATTTACAAGGTACAGTTTTAGTAAGCAATAGAATCTTCTTTTCTATTATGTATATATATATATATATATATATATATATATATATATATATATATATATATATATATATATATATATATATATATATATATATATATATAAGCTGGATTAATAAATAAAATAACTATATATTAAGACACCAGAATAAATACATAAAATTTGTATACATATCTATTTACAATAAATTACCAGATTAGTTGTAGATTTGCTCAAAAAACATATTGGTGTCTGACTCAACAAATATTCTCAAAGCAAAAGTTTTTGTCAAAGTTCGGTCTATTAATGTTACGACAAAATATTTCCCCTATGTAGTTTGATTTGCTGTAATGAGTTTTAATGACATCAATTATAATTCTTCATTTTGTTCAAAATGTTCCAACAGCATTCAAATTCATGATTGTAAGCAAAAAAAATATTGAAAATTTTTTTATTCGTGTGGATGTATGTTATGGAGTTAATTACTGAGTTTTAATTGAAACGTACAATCAAACAACATATCTGTCAGATATGTAATAATGATAGTATGATAATTCAAATTTATAACAAAAATGGTGCATAAGCTACTTTCAATGTAGCAAAAACTATATTCAAAATTCATTTTTTTCAATAGTATTAATATTTCTGCTGCTATTTGTATCCTAACCATTTCAAAATATAAAATTTACTGACTCTCATAGCTATACTAAAAAAAATTAATACCATGTGGTTGATTTTTTTCACGCTTTAATGATATACATTTAGATTATGGGACCCATTGAAAACATCTATACTGTCATCAATTATTAAAAGTTTTGTCATATTTAAGTTTATCTAAAAATGGATTCCTCTTTGATTGCTGTTATAACCTGCTAGACAACAGAGATAGCTTGTACTATTTTTAGATCTACTCCCTTGCTTGTCTAGACAGTTAACCCCTAGGCAGCAGCATCCAGAAGTTCATGCTAAGGTCAATGTCTGGGATTTGCAATGCTTTTGTGTGAATCTAGTCAGTTGAATAACTCCATGTCTCCTAAATTACTGCCATGTCCTGAAAAAGGTTTTTCTTTCTCATTTTTTTCTTGACTTGACTCCTTGATTTGCACCAAGTTAATGTTATTACAATTGCATTTCTAAGTTATGATCTTTTGTTCATAATTAACTGATTATATTTTCTTTGCTTGTATATTACTGTTATATTTGTCTTCACTATTTTATCACTTTTGAGACAAACCAACTTTTAATGTTTGAATTTCTTTTGCACCACTGCATTGTTATTTTTTCATCTATTTTATATTGAGACATTCTGGTTCAGTGTTGTCTAAGTTTTTACAATTATATCAACACATTGTGTGGGCAAACATTTTCATACTGATGTATACATTTGTGTTAATTCATTAGGATTAAATCAACTAAATTACATAAAAACATCTTAATCTATAAAAATTGAATTGAATATTACTCACGGGATTACGCTATTTGTTATATTCATGTATGTTTATATATACATATATATTTATCTTACTGAAAATATTAAACCCAATTGTTTTTCCTTAAATACCAAATTCCTGTTGTATTTTTTTATTTTATCAACTGGTGGCTTTGAATGTTCTATAATCTGATACACATGTCAAAACTGAATATCTGATTTAAATTGTGCCCACGTTTCATTTTACATTTGGATTTGGATTGAGGCTAGAGGTAGGGTTATTGTTTTCCCTCTTATGATAAGTTGTTTTATTGTCAAGTTAAGCTAATATTCATCAAAAATTGTATGATGAATTGAAAGTAAGGATACAGATAGAATCCTCAACCCTAACATCAGTCTTATGAAGACTTAGAATATTTCCTATCTCAAACTGATTTCTGGACGATTTGAAGGTCTCATAGTTTGAAAGGATATGGAATTAAAAGAAAAAAATCAACAGTAAAAAAAGGAAAATTACTTTCCATTGTGTTATTTACTGATTGTATTCATCTCTTTTCCAAACACGTGTTTCTCTTGGTAATTTATTTAGTGATCAGATTAGATTTTTAATTGGAACGCAAATGTAAATACAATGTGAATTTTCCTTTTGTAAAATTAAACCAAAAAGATGTGATTTGTAGGTGAATTGTGACCTGCTGATTTCAAACATGCTTTTTGTTTTTCTTATGTTATCCCTTACTGGCTGGGCCAGCACTCACTTAGACCCATGCAGGCTAGTATGCGATCTCCAGCAGGACTGTGTACTCTCTCCTAAAACCTTGAAAAATTATTTTTCTCATAACTGAGAACTTATTTGATCACTTTTGCTATTAGTAGGTTGCATGTCAAAGCAGACAATCAGATTTAAATTGTGTCAATGTTTTATTGTTGCATTTAGATTAGGTTAAGAAATAAAAGTTGGTATTTGCATGACTTTCAGCAAAACAAAGGTCATGTACAACAAACGTGTCAGAAATAAACGTACAGCAATCAAAATCAAAAACGCATAGTTGGAGAAAGTAAATCACTACATCTACCAAGGACAATGAATCTCAGTGGAATCATCTAAAAGAGGATGAAATCAAGCAAAGCATCACTCCAAGTCTTTGGTGGAGCAAACTCAACCTACAAAAACAAGAAAATCCAATTAGTTTTAAAAAGAAGGGTATACAACTAACGTATCCTCTCGATAGTCAACTATGGAGCTGAAACATGGAACTAACCAAGAGACTGACCTTCTAACTGAGAACCATGCAATGTGCACATGGAGGAATCATGCTCAACATTACATGTAGAGATCATAAGACAGCAAAATATATCAGGGAAAAATCTAGAGTTTGAGACATCATAGAAAGCATGAGAAAACTCAAATGGCAATAGACTGGTCATGTTGCAAGAATGTCATTGTGACTCAAAACATGGATCCCTAGAGATCAAATGCAGAAACAAGGCCAGCAGAATATGAGATGGCAAAACAACTGAGACAAGTTCAGGAAGTATTGGCATTGTGATACCCAAGATGCTGAGGTCTGGTGATTCCTTGGGATGGTTTTATGTCCTATCACGGGTGATAAAAGACTGATGATGGTAATGATGAAAAGGTGGGGGTTTGCTCCAAGAAAAACATGTCTGATCGTTAGGTTAGGGTTAGATTCCTTTAAAATACAAAAAGCTTGCATAAGCGCTAAGAGAAAGAGTATTTAACCCCCATTGTCATTATGACAAATTGAAATTAGGGTTGCTGTTTAGCATCATAGCTACATTGTTGATAGGATCACTTCAAATAAATCATTCAAGTATTTCCTTTCTCAAAACTTTGGAACTTTTATTTCCTCAGAAATTCAACAGTTTTGAAAAAAATTGATTACTTAAGGTCTAATGGGGATTTGAAACAATGTTGTTTTTTAAATGATACCACAAAAATGGAAAAAATTAAAGAAACAAAAATGACCATCATTCGTCTACATCTTGAAATTTCAAGAAAATTCAAGTATGTCAATGAGAAAATATGTTGCAGGATTCAAACCATCTATCTGTTGATTTCCAATTATTTTAATCAGTATTATGCCACCAAGATTCTATTTAGTGGATTTTGATAATGCTGAATAACACAATGAATAATTTCAGACCTTCATGGCAGGAATTCCAAATCAGCTACTTTTTGGCTCGATCTAACCAATTTTTCCCTGTTTAGCCAATGAAAATCTGCATAGCAGAAAGCTGAAAATCTTGGCATATGAATAAAATGATTAGCTGATTTAATTTTATTTCACAGCTAACCCTAATTATATATATATTCAATATTTTTAGGATGAGGTTAGCCAAGAGTACAAAAAATTTGACTGATTTTTGCCATTCTTAAAAGAGGTTCAAACCAAAAAATCAAATCAAGGTTCAAATTTAACAAAAGTTCATTGTAATTCATTCACTTTCTTTGGAGCAAATTCATTCACTCATCCTAATAGTTACTTTTTCTAAAATAAGCATAAAATTTCTGGAAGAAACAAAAGTCAGGATCACTCAAAGCAAATCAAACTGCAAACAAAAATATTTTTTCATAATTTTTCACTTCAAATCAATGAACCTTCATTCATCTGAAATGTTTGCTTATGGCTATTTTTGGAGTCAGATACAATTTTTTTTTTTTTTTGCAAATCTACTACAAATCCAGTAAATCATAAAATGTAAATGTACATTTTTTTGAAAATAAATAATTCGTTCTGGATTCTTGATATATAGTTATTTTAGCGTATATATAGTTTAGTGCTGAGAGGAAAAGATGAAAAAAACTCGGGAGACCCTATACAGATGGTATGAACAAACATTCTCCCAGCCCCATATATGCACCTGAGTCAGACTGAACGTAATAATGGGCAGAGCATGGTGTTCAAGAGTGAGATCCCACATTGACAGAATGGATATCTTGTCCCAAGGCTACAAGTCAATCATAGAAAAGAACACAATTGAAAATTGGTCTGGGTGTACTAACCCTTGATGAATGATATGCATCATATTCTACCACTCAATGGTTCTGTTTAAAACTTAGTTCCCATACTACATCATTATCCTATGACAGTTGATCAATGCCGAGAGTTGTTTGAACAAGATGCTTTGGTGTACATGTTTGATCTTCAATGATTGGAATTTTACTTAGCACTGAAAAATCCAGTCTGGTAACATTTTTCCTTGGAACGACATGATACTTCTTCTTACGTGGGTTGAGTATTGCTATGATCCCAATTCTATGGAATGTCCATTTGTCATCAATAGAAAGGATATTGTGGTCAACATTGTCTCCTGAAAGAAAAGCCATATCCAGCAAATCAATGTCATTTTGCTTATATATTCTGAGCAACTGAATCTGATGCAGTTTTTTCAAAATTAAATACTTCTCTACACAAAAAACTAAATCCCATTACCTGATGGATATCAACGAGGAATCGCAACTGATACAAATGATGTGCCTACAATGCAAAGTCTACATGTAAGGGAGCAAGGGAGGCACATAGTCAAACTGCTTGAACAATTACTAGTCCTATTCTTGTAACCTTTTGTCTTGTGTCCTTACCAATGAAAAGACCACTCAAACATTGTGGCAGAGTGTCAGGAACAAACAAAAGGGCAGAATCAAGCTTGAACCACTTTTCATTTGGATAGTGATTTATAAGGCACATTTGATATCACTTTTTACTGATTTGTACCTCTGTTTCAATGATCAGCTGTTTCTGGGGTTCTTTGTCCTTTGCTTGGATGTTGAAATAAGATCTGTACTTGTCTTTTCCCTCATTGTCACAAAATCAACTCATACTTTTCGTTCAATTTTCCATTTAGGTACCAAATTTCAAATAGTATAGAATTTGTATTTGTCAGAAATTCCTTCTTTTTCTCATAAAAATGTGAAATTGTTAAGGGTTCTTGCAATTGTAATCACTTCACTATAATTTGAATATGCCGATTGGTTTCTTAGATATCTTTAAAATTCAGTTAGGCACCAAAATTATTTGTCTATGATGAATAATGGAATAATAATGGGCATTTTAAAGTTTTGGCAGCTGTCTTGGATGCCATCTTGAAAATTATTCCTTTCCTTAGGTCAAAGTGTGGTAGACTTTTAATACATCATCAAGAACAGCTGATCCAACAAAAACTGTTGAGAAATCTTTTGTGGCAATTTTTGGGTGGGTGAGATTTTCTTTTCATAAATGCAGCTCACTATAAATCAACTAGTGCAATGACATGGACTGACTAATCATGACAATCATCTTATTTAGGAGTTCTTTTTGTCTTCATGATTCTACATATTTCTCCTTTACATCACTCAGTTTTTCTTGTAGAGAGACACATATGCACATACACATATATGTATATATGTGTGTATGAATATAATTATAAGATACAAAGACATGAGAACATGTGCATGCACACATAGATTCAAAGGCAATCATATGCAAAGATACAAATTCATGCAAATGTGTGAATGTAATTAATTTTTAAAATGAAATTAAAAAAATCAAGCTGATGACAGCTGTGATTTGCTTGTCACAGACTTGAAATCATGTATAACTTGACCTGTTGACCCTTCATGTTAGCTACTGTAAAATCGTTAAAATGGAGTTGTCTGATATTCTTTCACATTTGAAAGCTACCACCAATTGAATGAATAAAAGAGAAAATGAAGAAAAGACCTATACAGAAGATATTCAATATAACGTCTGCTATTTTTTCTACTGAGAGATGATTTTTGGATGTCTTCTGATTAATTCTACCATTACTTTTCACGAAAGATGTGCAGCATCTAAGAAAGACTATTCCATATGTACACTCGTGACATAAAGATCAAAATCAAAAATGAAAGCTGGAGAAAAAAGACCATTATATTTACCTAGGACAGCAAGTCTCAATGAAGTCATCAAAAGATGAAATAAAGCAAAGAATCAGACTTGGTTTGCAAGCTCTTGGTAGAGCAAGCACGTCTTTCAAGAACAAGAAAATCCCATTAGTTACAAAAAGAAGGGTGTACAACCTATGTATCCTACCAGTAGTCACCTATGGAGCAGAAACATGGGACCTGATCTAGTAGATATCAGTCAAAGACAGTTATCTGTGTCACAAAGCTACTGAGAATCACTCTCACTTAGTTTGCCAGACTATCACATTTATCACAGCGGTGCTGTATTTGCCCTTATGGTAATAGTATAATTGCAATTAACCTTTGAAAAGCAATTTTCATATATTCAGTACTCCAATATATGGGTATGGCCACTAAAAACTGCTAAAAAAAATGATGCTAATGTCTTATTAAATAATTGATATCTTGAATTTTTGTATCATTATTTGATGAAACATGGTCAATTATTATTAATCATTGACTGGTATTTCTTTCATCTTGCATTCAGTTACTTTCTATTGCTACTACTCAGACAGTCATTCAATGGCTGCTAGTAAACAGTGCGAACCAAACATGAAAAATAAACTCTTGACAAGATTTGTAATTCTTTTTCCTCAGGTAGCCTGTCAGCTGTTCTACTACTTGACTTACAGAAGCCAATGATTATAGAAGATTAAAGCTAACCATATAGACTCATCTCTTGTTTTCCCACACACTCAGTGCTGTCATTTGAAATGCTTGTTTATATACACACTCAAATTTTATCATTAGATGAAGCATTGTCAATTATTAATTTTGACAAGTATTTCTTTCATGTTAAATTCAATCTAAATCCAAATTTATTCACTCAAAAAGCCTATTTTATATGGTGTGTGTGTTTGTGGGGTCTAGACCCAACCACCTACTTTAGCTGGGTACAATTCAAATTTTATGGATAAAAAACCCAAATAATCTCAATTAATCATGAATTACCTAAAAAAAATTTTTTTTCTGTTTTTCATCTTTTTATGTCTTTCATTTTATTCTTCACAAATTTTCTAATCATTGGTTTTGATTCTTTGAATCTCTTCAATTAGTATTTTTATTTTACGCTTTTGTCAGTTCTGGTGCCAAGAAGCTATGACACAAATGCAAAATGCCAGGTCAAATTTTTTTATGTCTTTTTTTATGTATTTGTTAGTGAAAATATTTTTTCCATTTGGACCCACCTTACAGAAAATCCTGAATCAACAAAATCTGTCTGGTATTCCTGTGACAAACTCAAAAATTTCTCTGACCAGTTACAATATCCCTGCTTTATCAGAGTTTTGTGAAGTAATAAATTTGCGTTTTTGAATAGTTTTGGTTGATTTCATAACACCTTACTTAATGATGAAAGAATCAGTAACTGAAATGTTTACAGACTTGTGATTTTTGAAATGAACAGACATTGTAGCATCAATATTTACAATGTTTGGAGAGAAAGAAAACAAAGCTTGATTATGTCTGGTCAAAATTTTGAAGTGCACTTTGGCCATGTCCTGAGGATGAAAGGTGAAAAATAAAGAAAAAATAATTATAAAAAGTGGGAATGCCAGGATTGTCAGCTGCATCTGTGAATTTAAGTGATACCAGACCAATTTAGCTGAAAGGTTTGACAGAAGAACAGACAACAGGAATGAAAATGAATTTGTATGAATACGATCAAGTTGACAAAGATGGAGGGAAAGAAAAAGATTAGGAAAGAAATAAAAGTGGCGTAAATGAAGGAAGAAGAGACAAAAGTTGAGAGAAAAAGCAAAAGAATGATGAGACAGTCAGGCAGAAAAATTTAAAATATTAAAAATGGCAATCAGAAAAAAAAGAATGAAATTATTGATATAGTGGAGATAGAGTTAAGAGAATCTAGGTGAAAGGATGGGACAGACAGATATGAGGAGGAGAAAAAAAGGGGATAAAAAAGATGGCGGACAATAGAAAGATATAAGGAATGTGAAACAGTCTGACACAAGGCTATATTTAGAGAGCACTGTGAAGATCGACACTATGATATCACTGGACTCTTCAGTGCGTGACAATTTGCTCTGAAAAAACAGAGAAATACAAAAAGAAAGAGAAAGTGAAAAATGAATAGTAGAGTGCACAAAATGTATGATGAAGAGATAGAGATATATTAAGATAGAGATGTGCAGAGAGAGACGGATGAAGATATAGACCTAGTTGGTTCATTACTAAATAGAAACCTGCAACATGATATGATAAAAAATTTGCAAAAAAACTTGATCAATGGATAATTTACTTTTCTCACCTTTCGTTGGACAGTGATCACTAAAAAAGTTTGAATTTTCAAAAGAACAAGTATGAATGATGCCAGGTACAATCTAAGGACCAATCTAGCATATACTTACATTACAAATTAGACCCTCCCTCCTTGGAAAAGAAAACATATGGGAGGGAGGTCAAAAAACAAAAAAAATTTACCGAACGTTTAATGAGTGAATGTAGAAATTTCCAGTTAACTAGCTCCATTGGTGCAGCCTGTATGTGTGATGCATACATACATTGACAGCCAGACAGCCAGTCAGTCAGACTAGCTTGAAAACTGAGGAAACCAATCATGATGGTTGTGATGACTGTTTTGTTTTTAGTTTACAAAAAGCATAAGGAAGGAGATGAAAACACAGAACAAAGTAGGCCACTCTATCTCCATGAAATCCTCAAAAGAAGAAGAAGAAAGAAAAAGAATCACTCTAGGTTGGCGAGCTTTTGATACCTACAAGAACAAAAAAATCCCATGTCCTATATGGAAGGGTATAAAACCAATACATCCTCCCTAATAGTCATCTCTGGAGCAAAATCATGGAATTTTACTAAAAGACTGACGCTCAAACTGAGAACTCGGCAACATGAGGGAATCATGCTCAACATCACATGAAGAGATCACAAAACAGCACAGTATAAAAGAAAAAACCCAGACATCATGAAATTCCTTAGAAAACATACTAGACAACCACTGAACATTACAACTCAAAATATTGATCCCTACAAACCATATAAGTCCAGCAAAAAGTAAGATGCCATGACAAACTAGACAAGTTCAGAAAGAATTGGCTCTGCAACTCCTAAAATGGAAAGGTCTGGCAAATTTTGGGGAATACCTATGTCCAATAATGGATGCTAAAAGGCTGCTGCTGTTGATGATGATGACAATGATGGTAATAAAGAGGATTTTTCCAATAATCTGACAGAAATTATTAAAGAATTTAATTTCACAATTCTAAAGTCAAATGAACTTATGAAATTATGATGGTAAAAACTGGAAATGTTGTTAGCTGCAATAGTGTGATGTTTAGCATAGAACTTGTGCCAGACACTGCTGATGAGTTCATCCTTCATAGCCCCATATCATTGTGCAAAAGTTGACTGTTTACCAAGAATTCAGCAACACTCAAAATAAGAATTTCAATCATGAGCTATTATGAAAATGATCAATTATCTTCAAGTCCAGAAGATAAGATGAATATTTTAATTCCATATTGTACTTGTATTAGTTGTACTGCCGTATGAAATTCCTCTTGGAGGTCCTAGTGAGTATGCATTTATTCATCTCCCAATGAAGCTAAAACTAGGTACAAAATAAGTTTTTTCAATGTTGGTAAAAATTTACCAAATTTCATAAGCATTAGCCACAGATACCATAGGAAAATTCTGCGTATGTGATGGGTCTTAAGAAACTAGTTTTAGACTTATAACATCTCTTCTCACAAATGAAATTTGGCAAAAATATCATATATATGTATATATATATATATATATATATATATATATATATATATATATATATATATATATATATATATATATATATATAGTTTTAGTCTAATGATTTTGATAAACTGAAAACTATTCCATGCTTTTAAACTCTATCTTTCAATTTTTCACTGAAGAAAATAATCCAGTGGAATATTTACAGCAGGTAAAAAATTTTGCTGACCCCTTGAGAAAGACATTTTCCCTCATACTGACCAATAAAAACAATTCAAAATAGAAGTAAAGCCAGAAATTATTTATTTGAATGGGAAAATACAGGGGTGCCAAATATAAGCTAGATATTCTCTTCTATACTAAAATTATGAAGTGCTAAAATAGGCAAAATCAAGTTTGCAAATGTAAGCTAATTTAAAGTTGTCGTAACTTCTGAACCATTTCTTCAATCAAGCTGATTTTTAGGGATCATTTGTCACTTGAAAAAGTGTACCTCATTGAACTTCCATCAAAATCTATGATGGTACCTATGGGAACATAGGATATATTACGTGATTTGATACACTGAGAAACAAATTTGTTTGCACCTGATTTCTGTGTAACAGTTGGCCTTCACTGTCTCGTCTCACCCTGCCAATGCCTTCTATGACTATCTACAGGAGGGTTGTTGGTGAAGTTGGTTAAAATGTCTTTGAGTATGGGGCAGTCCAGTTGCAAAGTGATTTTGCCAAAGATCTTAATTACTCAAGGAGTGGAGAGGAACACTCATATAAAGGTTAATAATAACAAAAGGTGTTTTATTAGATACTCTACGATTACAAACTTTAACTTAACCCTTCCCGAGATGCTCTGTTGCTAAATAAAGATTGACAGTCAATCGGTCAAGTCTACAGATAATCTACTGAGATTGAAGTACTCAAGTGGAAAAGATAATCAACATTAGCATTGGCAGGTAGCAACATACTCCAGGCTTCAGTTACTAACAATCAGCACTTCTTTTTCTTGTAGATCTGGACTTGGTCAAGTATCTCAAGTAAGTACTTCAGCTGAACTGCAAACTTTGCCTGTACTCTGTCTGGTGGGGTCTTCTTTCTGCAGCCATCTCTTGATATCTGCTCTCTGCTGCTGTCTACCAATGTCTGCTCTGAAGGGCCAATTTCCCAGTGTATTTATTGAAAACCCATATCAAAGATTGAAACACTTTTGCCCGCATTTACTTTCATACAGTTTGATTTCATTATTCTGTCACCACAATGCATGCGCATTTCAGTATTTCTTTGAATGGGCATAACTATACATATTATTTCATTTGCTATGTTGACCATTGCTTAATAGGTAATTTTGCCATTTCCAATCCCTCATGTTGAAATCCAATTTCAAAGAAGAGCTCTAACATTTATCTTGTAAACAAATTTCTCTATTGATTAGAAGAACACAAGTTTCTCATTTGGCAAATATAATCAAATCTGCCATTCAATGTCAATCATCCTGTTGATACAATTTCAGCTATCACGCAAATCAAAAGTATATTTCATATACAACTATAATTTTTCCATTGTTTTTTCATATTCTCAACAATTTTAGTCACTGATAATTTCTTTAAGCATAATTTAACATTTTCTTTTTTCCGATAACACTATGATTTTACCCAGGTACAATCTAGTGCCACTTTTGAGACTCTGGACAGCCTGAAATTTTTGCTTAACATTTGTGCTTTCATATTGAATTTCTATTACAACCTCTTGGTAAATTCAACCTTCTTGTAAAATCATAATTTCCGTAGCCAGATGAACTCTTCATTTAGGGCTGCTGTAAGGGAGTAGGATTTTGTTGCTTCTCCTGTACACTGATACACTACACAAACTGTGAAGAAGACCCAGCCATCTGCAGAGGTAACTGCTGATTTTCCTTTCAAGGGCTTTCACTGTTGACAGGGTTACCTCATACACCGAGAGGGACTAAAGGATATGTGGCAATATGCTACTAAATCGATGCCTTGAACTTATTCATTGTGGTGAGCCAATGTTCAAGTTTCTTAATCCACTTGCCTGAATTACTGTTGTATTCCTGAGGTCACAATCAAATACCTTACCAAACCCCTTGACAGGTTTTTCAGTGATGGATTGGAATTGGTTGGTTTGGATCTCATTCTTGCTCAGGAGGCAAGACTCTGGAGGCCTTGTTGGATCCATCTTCCGCTAGCCACTGATGCAGTGTTGACAAGGAAGTTGTCAGTATAAACTAGGTGGCTAAATGCCAATCCCAGACAGCAGGCCTCTGCCCTCCGTTTCAGCTCCCTTGACCAACATGATCATGGCAAGGGAAAAAAGAGTAACTGAGATTGTACACCCAGTTATCATACCTCTTTTGCATTTGTTCTAATCTAATGTTATGTTACCAGAAGTGACTGAGCTTGAAGTCCCTGTAATAGTCTGGGATGAGTTCCTTGATTGAGGTGAGTTCATAAGAAATAAATGATAGATTTTTTATATCAGAATCATTTTGAATCACAACTGATTTTGTCATGTAAAAAAAACCCATTAAACTCATAAATATCTGGTGTCAGTAGAAATGATCATCACTTCAACATTCTTCAAATTATTTCTAATAGCTTAGGTATCCAACAAAAGAATGTTTTCTGGTGACGCCGATATTTTTTTTTTGGAAATTCATTTCAAGAGCTTTACTTCTTCAAGTATCAAATATAAATCATTTGCCAGGCAAATAGATATAAAACTTTTCTGGTAAGATATGAACTCTCATCCTTTATTCTTAGAAGCCTATCTTTCTGTAACATTCTATTATTAGTTTGGCTATGAAGGCATAATTGGCAGGTGTTGCTAGTTAGCTCAATTCTCCATCAATATTTTTTACTCACTTAAAAAGAATCTTCAGTCTAGTTTGTAGTATTGATCAAAATTTTTATCAAATGTACATTTAAAATGAACTAAATTTTTTTTTCCTTTTTTACTCATTTTTTTAACTTTGAAGGATTATAATCAGCATTTATGTTAAAACTTAGATGTCAAGTTCTTTTGGAGCATCATAACTGCATACTGGTATTTTGTCATCATTTTTTGTAGAATCCTGATCAGAATCAGCATAAGCAGTATCATTAACACTGGTTTCATCCGATTCATCATGAGAAAACATAGGATTTCCATGTATTCTTCTCTTTAATAAGAATATCATTTCTTTATCTGAAGGAGGAGCTCAATAAATGTCTTCCTCTGAACATCATGTAAAACAGTGGTTTCTTCTTTCTGTTTTTTGACTTCTTTGTTTCAGTTTCTTTATCAGAACTTCAGTAGAACCTGATGGCTTTGTCATAAATCCTGGGATCCTTTTATGCACTATGGGCCATTTACAGAGGTATAACTCTGGGTGTATAAGCAAAGTTTTATGATTTAGGACATATTTTTGTAATCTTGCTGTTTTTCTCGTACCAGTAACTAGTTCTCACTGGACACCAAGGTTTGTTGTAATGAACTCAATACACAATTTCTGTGTCATAGTGAAGAGCAATATGACCATACTGGTTGTATATGTAACGTTTCATTGTTGCATAACAATAATGTATTATGAATTGAATTATATTAGACTTGTAGCATTAGACATTTCAAGCAACAATCACAAGCCAAATGACCCACAGGTTGGGAAGTGTAACAATGGTCCGACTGATGAACCTACTCTTTGGCCACCAACTATAAATACCTGACAACCTTTATATTTAGTTTTCACATGATCTGAATCAGCCGATCAGCACTAACATTTGCTGGTCTTTGGATACTTCACCACATTTCTGTTTCTTTGTACATTTTAGGGTAGATAACATTCTATTTTAGGAAAATGTGACACTGTTATTTCTTTCATCTCTATTATTGTTCATTACTGTTAAACTACTTTTCACTTGTTGTTCAATACATTCCCATCTACCAACATTGTTTTTGTTGACAGTTTTGTCTCCAATTTTCAGTACCTGTTCCTTAAAATCATCCACTTTTTTTGGCTTTTTTGATGTTCAAACAATTATTTTGCTTATTATCTTCAATAATTTCATACTCAGTGTTCAAATTTTTATCGTTAACAAGATACTAAGAATCACATGCACAGAGATAGTCTTCTCTTGAAATTCTGCTTTCTTTAGATTTTGTATTTTCCTTACTTACCTATTCAGACATTTGAAATCTCTGTGGTTCTTTTTTTGTTAATAGTCTGCAGTTTTAGTTCAAGCTGATTTTTCTTTCAAAACAATATTATATCATTTGATTTGGTTTTTATGCTCAACTCTTAAGCATTCTGATTCTTCAAAAATTTGGGAATATTTTTCCAATTCTTCATTTTCTAATTTTTTCTCTATCTCCTTTAATTACTTTTTCCTTTTCATTTATTTCTAATCCATTGTTTAATTTCTTTTCCTTTCATTTTAGGCTTCTTTTATTTATCCCTGTATGATTGATTTTTCATTCTGAAGTTATTACTTATTATACATATCTTTTTTGGCTTCATCAGCTACTGATTCACACTTAGTTAACACTTCAGCAGCATGCCCATTTTTATTCCTGTCAGCTGCTGTCAAAGCCTTACCATTTTCAACAAAATCCATACAAGATTAATCATCCAATCTTTTATACAAGCTGGTCATACCATCATCTCTGCCATAATGTGCTAAGCTCTTTTGTACCATCGTTGAAGGTGAAAAATACAGCGGGCACCCTTTTACGTTTTTTTAATTTTGGTTCTGATTCCCATAAAGCCATTTTCTGGCGCCAGGCTCTATAATCATTTGGTGTAAATAATGGTATTTTCTCTTCCTCCATTTTTCACTTCTCTCCTTGCAACTTTTCAGAATCGAATGATTTATTTACTTTTAAAAAGTGGAGGTCAGGATACTCATTGCTATGATTCTGACATAAAGTTTCAGAATATTTTCATGAAGTTCATTTTAAGCCTCTATTTTCATTTCCTGGTTGGAACTTTATTTTAATATTCCTTTTACAATGAAATATCCACTTCTTTAGTACAATATAAAACATTGAATATGTAAACATATAAGCTCACTTGAAGTCAATCTATTACTTCTCTTTTATTTCTTTCTTTTTTAAAAACTAATAAAAGTTTTAAAAACATCAGCATATATACTTTTGCATATTTATCAATTTTTACAACAAAATGTCTTTGCTACCAATGTTAATTTCTATTGGCTTCACATAACTCCTACTATTACTGGTAAATGTTTACACTTGAGATCAGAAGCTCCCTCTCCCTGAGAGTTCCATACATATTCAATACCGTGTCAAGTCTTTAAACATTATCAGAAAGGTTAACAAATGGTATCTTCACTAGCACTTTATGGGGCTCCAGCTCCAGTTCTCTCTCTGTGCTGTCTAAGAATTCGGCTACTCTTTTCCTTGGAGTAGGCAAGATGGCCGCTGCACATCTGCCCTAACAAAGTCTTTGTGACTCCAAAAGGAACTTCTACAAAGGCAGCCTGTTTCCTGGCTCTATTTCTCCTTCATCTTAATTTTATTCGCCATTGTTAGAGCTAGACACGTGGAGGTTCTGGGTTATGTGAGGTGTCTCTGGGCTTGGCTCTTCCTGCATCTTACTAGGTGTAGTTCCTGTGCACTGAACCTCTCTCCTCTGTTCAGAGCATTTCATTTGGATATGATGAATCTTAAGGCTGTGCTCAATTTTGGTCTGTTCTACTGAGATGCTCATACCAAACTCTGGGGAACTCCTGGGGATATCTGTCTTTTTGCTGATCTGAAGCTTTCTTGGATTCTATCTTACAGGGGATGCAGTTTTGGGGATTACCCCTTCCTGTCCCAGTTGTCGTCTTCTCAAGCTGTCATCTGTCTCTCCAGTTGTTATGTATGTTTATAAATACTTACTTAAAGCAAATTACTTTTTGAAAATTAGACCCCCAAACATTCTTTTGGGGGTAGGGGGCAAAATCTTGTCTTATTTTTTTGTCTATTTTCTGAAGAGGTACTCTTCTGAGATCGTAGAAAGATAATCTAGTTTATTCAGTTCAATATGGAGTATCTGATAACATCTATTTATATTACCATTTTTCATCAATATCATTTCTAAATTATAAATCATTTATTCATATCTACACTTATTTATTTGTTAAACTATGAATATTTATCATGGTTATAGCAGATAATCAAAATTCTGTTTTTCTTTTATCGATTCTATTCTTATTTCTTTTTATCTGTGCACTGTTTTTAACATTGAGTAAACAAAGATGTGAAACTTTACATTTTACAATCAAGACCAACTTCCCTTTATTATACTGACAAAAGCTTTCACTGCCAGTTGCTTTTTACAAACACTAAAATGTTTTTGCCCTATTCTTTAACCATAGTAGATCTCAACACAAAACGAAAGAATTCAAGAGGATAAAATACACCAAACATTTACCTAACAAAAACAATGAAAGAAAATCATAGAATAATACAATTTCGTCCAAAGGCAATGTATTGCTAATCTGAGAAAATCAAAATAGATAAGTGATTTGCCGTATTTTTAACATATTAAACATTATTGAGAAATAGTTATTTGATTTTAGACTTTCCCCATTATCAGAATTTTACCTACCTCTAAAAAACCCTTTTTTTCATAAGATTAAAAATTGTTCACTAAATTTTAATTTAAAAAAAGTTACAATATCTTTCATAAAAGAAAATGTATTAGTTTTATTGTATATTCTTTTTCGCAAGACCAATTCAAGAAAAAATAGTCTACAGTATCAATTGAGATCTCAACTGATCTCTGGGGACCTATCTTAATATTTCTATTTTAATATTTTTGGTGATAATTGGGTGAAAATTGGTTTGTGAATGTAAACAAATTTACACTTTATGATTATCACCAATTTCATGTTGTCTACATCAATCACTTTCTGATTATCAATAATACAAAGACAATTACAATGAAATTGATGGTTTACAAGTTTCAGACTTGTCTTTTCATACATGTTGCTTTCTGACAAATGTCGTTGTTGTTATTTTTAAAATAGCTAGCTCAATTTTATTTTGAAAATATCAAACACAGTCTACAATGATAATTTAGCTACAGCCAAGTGTCATGACATGAATTCAGTGTTTATGATTATGAATATTTTCTTTTTAACTAAATGAGGGGTTGTGTTTGTTTTTTCTAGCCCATAAAATTCATTTTTGTATTATATTTGCATGAATATTCCTTTAAATTTCAGTTTTGCAGTTTATGTTTGTACAGACTTGAGACGCACATCGTTTTCTTCTAGACAAGTGTAGGCCCAGATCAATACCCAAGTTCCGCTTATTCTACTTCACTCACTTGGATAAATCAATAACACGAGTCAATTGATCCTAAAAAGAAAAAAATATTGCAAGTTTTATTTAAGTATAAAAAATGAACTGTGATTGTACATGTAACAGAGAGTGTTTGCAATATCTGTCATAAGGAAGCAAATCAAGGGGAAATAAATCCCGTTCTTCTTCTGTTTGGTGGATTAAGGATTGTATAGACATATCTTCACACTTTAATGAATCTATGTTCCTGGCTATATTCACTCGTGTAGTCAAGAGTATTTGAATGAACATGCAAGCTTCTTAATTCATCTGCTTATTTGTTCACCTATAAACATTCTGATGTATTTAATAATTGTGTTTCTTTATTTGCCTATAGGTCAATGCACCAGAAAGTTTAAGATGCTGTTAATGCTTCAGAAAGAAAGGCACTTGTATTCAAAATGTCAAAGATGTGACATATATGTGTGTGTGTGTGTGTGCACTTGTATGTATGTGTGTTTGTATATATATATATATATATATATATATATATATATATATATATATATATATATATATGTATATATATATACATATATATTGTGAAAGACAAAAAAAACTTGAGAAAAAAATCCAATGCAGTATTTTGATGCGTGTCTAATATATCCCATCAAATGAATTCCCTAATAGACACACATTGAAATACTGTATCAGGTTTTTATTACAACTTTTTTGTCTTCTACAATATTTGCTCTGACAAAACTATCTTAAAACTTAGTTTTTACTATAATTAGTCATCAAGCACTGTTACTGATGATTTGATGATTTGGGGTAAAATTATCACAACCAAAAAACTACATCACTGTTCACCCATGGAAACAAACCCCACCTTCCTTGATGTAATGGTTAATTATTCCAATTATATATCTAAGTATAAATGCTTGTTATACATCACACCTACAATGTCAGGACACTTTCAACAGACTCTCACCTAATCTATCTAGAAAACAAAATTAAAAACATCAAATGGAACATCATAGGTATCAACGAAATGAGAAGACCAGGAGAAGAACTAATAGAATTGAAAAGCAAACACCTTCCCTACAATTACGGAAGAGAGGAAGTGAAACTAAATGGAGTAGGCTTTCTCATCGATAATGACCTCAAAGACAACATAGCAGGCTTTAAAGCTATCTCAGACCGCATAGCTTGTGTCACCATACAACTCTCAAAGAGGTACAAGCTAAGTGTCATCCAAGTCTATGCTCCCACTTTGCAATCAATCAAAGAAAAAATAAACAACTTCTATAATGACTTGAATTCCCTACTCCAAGATACCAAAACACCCTTCAATATCATCATGGGAGATTTCAACGTACAAGTAGGACAGGGAAACGAATGCTGCTTTGGAGAATTCGGATACAAAAGACTGAGCGAGAGAGGTGAAGATCTGGTTAATTTTGCAACCGCAAACAACTTCTAAATTATGGATAGATTTTTTAAAAAGAAACCCAATAGAAAATGGACTTGGAAGAGCCCCAACCATGAAACCAAAGACGAAATAGACTGCATTTTAACGGACGAATGCCACATCATCAAAGACATCCGAATCCTAAACAAAGTAAATGTAAAGAGAGATCATAGAATGGTAAAATGTAAGATACAAATAAACACAGGAAAATTTTCCACACAAGACCGCAGCCACTAAACGTAGTCATCCCAGTTTTCAAACTAGAATTGAAAAACAGATTTGATACCCTTACTGACGAAAATGACACCAACGTCAACAAACTCCACAACAAAATAACAACCTCTCTATTAGAAGCCGCTAATATGTTTAAACCAAGAAACACAGCGACCATTAGCAAAATCTCAGATGAAACCAGGAAACTTATTGAAAAGCGCAGAAACCTCAAACCACCAATGACCACAAGGAAAAAAATAGAAGAAACCGAACTGAACAAAACAATAAAGAAGAAACTAAGAGAAGACAAAAGAAAGTATACAGCAGCCATCATCAAGACCAAAAATGTTGGGTATTTAAAGCAATAAAGAAACAGATCACTAGCATTCTCAAAGCAAACAGAGACATAACAACAAATAGAGACAGAATAGTTGAATGCACCCAAGAATTTTACCAGGAATTCTACTCTTCAAAACACGGAAATACAACAACAACCAGAATACACATACACAAGATGCTGACAATCAGTTCGAAGACTTCCCTGAAGTAACACCATGGAAAGTAAAGCAAGCCATCAAAAAAAAGAAAAGAAAAGCCCCTGGATCAGATAACATCACCATTGATCTACTTAAAAAAGCTGGTAAGAGCGTCAACAGAAAGCTATCTATTCTATTCAACTTGTGTCTAAAACAAAGTAAAGTCCCGACAGACTGGAACACAGCAATCATAATGCTTTACATGAAAAAGGAAACCCCAAAGATCTTAACAACTACAGACCTATAAGCCTACTCAACTGCATATATAAACTCTCCTCAAAAATTATCGCTTACCAGATTACAAAACATTAGACAAAAATTAACAACGAGAACAGGCTGGATTAAGAAGAAGTTATTTGACCATGGACCATCTTCATTCAATAAATCAGCTGAAAGAGAAGGCAGCAGAATACAAAATGCCACTTGCGGTAGCATTTATAGACTTCAAGAAGGCATTCGACTCTGTAGAAATTCCCATGATACCAGCTCACCCAAACTCTTTACAGCCTGCTTTGAGATGATCTTCCAAAACATGGACTGAGAAAATAGAGGAATTAAAATAGAGGAATCAAAATAGATGGCAAATACTTGAGCAACCTTAGATTTGCAGATGACATCGTCCTTTTCGCAGAGAACCTTAACGACCTCCAACTAATGCTAGATGATCTAAACGAAGAAAGCAAAAAAGATCGGCCTACACATGAACTTCAGTAAAACAAAAATCATGTGCAACAATCATGTTGAGAATAAGAATATAACAGTTAAGATAGAAGATGCAAAACTTGGCAAGATAGACCACACCATCTATCTAAGACAATGAATCTCGATGAGACCCTCAAGAGTGGAGGAAATCAAACAAAGAATCACTTTGGGATAGCAAGCCTTTGGCAGAGCAAGCTCAACCATCAAAAACCAGAAGATCCCAATAATCCTGAAAAGAAGAGTATACAACCAATGCATTCTTCACTTATGGAGCAGAAACATGGAACCTGACCAAGAGACAGACCTACCAACTGAGAAGCATGCAGCGTGCACATGAGGGAATCATGCTCAACCTTACATGGAGAGACCATAAGACAGTACAGTATATAAGGAAGAAGACGGGTGTCCGTGACATCATAGAAACTATTAAAAAACTCAAATGGCAATGGGCAGGCCATGTTGCAAGAATGAAAGACATCCGACTGGCATCACAACTCACAATAGAGATCATATGAGAAACCGAGGAGGACAGAATACAAGATGGAGAGATGAACTGGATAAATTAGAGAAATACTGGCTTCGCGATGCCCATGATAGAGAATTGTGGCGAATCCTGGGGAAAATCAATGTCCAACTACAGACGTTAAAAGACAACTGATGATGATGATGGTGGTGGTGGTGGTGGTGGTGGTGGTGATGATGATGATGATGATGATGATGATGATGATGATGATGATGAATGCTTACATGGTAAAAATGTGATGATCCCAACAAGGGGAAATTTACACATTATACCATAATAACATATATGTAAAACTGGAAGAAAACATTGAAGAAAATTACATAAATTGTATTGAGAAATATTGGGGAATAATTGACTGGAGTGACACAAAAAATTTTAAAAAATTAATTCCATTGTTCAATGCTTTCTAGATTATACACATATATGAATGAATAGATAATAATAAATCATGAATAAACTTATATATATTCAAAGTTGATATTTATTTTTTTTGTAGAGGTTTTGATACCTGAACGGAGACAAAGTTGAATATAAAAAAAATTTGAACATGAATTCCAAGCTACAAATTCAAATTTGTTTCATGCTAAACACTCATTCAAACTGGTCCTGAACTTTATCAGTTACATTAGAAATTTTGGTATGAAACTACTCAAAACTCCAACATATTTTTTCTTTCCACTCATCTCATTTATGAAGTACATAAATAATAATAATGAAAATCAGAAATAATAAAGATGAAAATAAAGTATAATGAAATATAATGAGATATTGAATCGTATAAAGGAGATAACAAATTTCTATATTGATAGACACATATTCATATTGACATGTATGTAGGAAAGGAAAAAATTCATTATTATCTCCCATCTATATATCAATATTTTTCAAGCTTTTCACAGTACAATACAAGAATAAGGTAGTTTGTGAGGATTGAATTCATATTGAAGTGATGGTTTTAAGACTAGCATGAGGCCATGGATCCAACCTGTCAGAAGGGAGTTGTGTGCAAGCTGGCATAAATTGAATTTCAATTCCACTCTTTCATACGCTAAACACTTTAATAATACCAAACATGATCATAATATGCATCACTGGAATAGTATTGAAGGACTGATCATTTTTTAAGGTAAGAAGTTGGTGTCAACAGAAATTGAGTGATAATAATTTTTGTTCATTAAATCTACTCACTTTCCAACATAATTTTAAAATAGTCAACAATCTATAAATTGTGGATTCGTTTTTTTTATGAATATGTGTACATGTATATATATATTGTTGAAAAGAGAATTTCATCTGCTTTGCAACAGTATATTATGCCAATTTGTATCTCTTGGGCAAGAAAAGATACAGCCAAAAACATGGAGCTAGGTATTTAGAATTGTTCGAGGAAATTTCAAGTAAACATGTATCTTGTCTAAAGTCTACGAATTGTTGATTTAATTCCAGATGAAGATATGTAGATATCTATATCATTAGAAAGGAAATTCCATCAGCTTTTTTATAGTGTATTTAGCATTTTACAAGGAAAATTCAAGTGTATATATACTTTATTGTCCAAAGTCTATAGATTGTGGATTCAAAAAATGATGATAGCATATACATATTCATATATCATTAGAAAAAAACTTTATCAGCTTCCCAAGGTATTTAGCATTTTTCAAGGAAATTTCCACTGTACGTGTACCTCGTTCAACAAACATTCGACTGGGATTTACTTACATTATGATGGATGTACATACATACATGGTTAAAAAAGAAGTCTTATTAGCTTAGCAACAGTGTATCTTGTAAATTTGTATCTGTTGAGCGTAAAAAGTTACAGCCAAAAATGCAAACCTTGATATTTAGCATTTTCCAAGGAGATTTCAAGTATGCACGTAACTCAGTCCAATTTCTCTGAATTGTTGATTTAATCCTCAATGGAAATACATACATAAGTATATTGTTTGAAAGAGATTTTCATTACTTTCTAAATAGGTGTGTTGTCAATTCAAATCTATCAAGCATGAAATGCTACGCCCAAACATGTGAAGCTAGATAATTTTGCATTTTCCAAGTTTTTCTCTTTTCTTTTACATCTTTTCCTATTTTTGCCCCTACATGACCCCTGTCTAACCAGAATTTGCAGAAAAATATATTTTTAAAATCTGCAACATTGGCCCAGTTAACACGATCATCATCGTGGAACAATCTTGTGTCAAAAGGAACATTCCAGTATAATCAGTATTTCCAATTCATCTATTTTTGAGACAACAATACCCCCTGAAAATAACCCTCAAAACCATAGTTCGTCCCAAATTTTTTTGAGTAACTACCTAAATAATAGACTACAGATATGAACCCATCATAAAGACTATATTATGAAGGACACCATGATAAATCTCATTATCTCCCTGCAAACTTGGTTAATGATAATTTTCTGCTAGGTCTGCCAACAGAAGAAATATGCATGAGAATGCTGTTTATATAAATCTATATAACTTGATTTCTGTTCATTTTTTACCCTTTTGTAAAAATTGATCAGCACTTCAATACATTTCCAGTGATAAGGAACTTGACAATATTCGGTGTTGTCCTAATATTTTTTTCAGAAGGCCGAGCTAAATTTCAATTGATGCCCAAATATGGCAAATAGGGTCAAATAAATAACAAATATTTCAATATGATATACTAACAAAATCAATAAAAAATTCACTTTAGACAATAAATGCACACACACATGGAATTGTGCCCTCACTATTGGAGAGATGAGAAATGTATTTTAAGAAGAACATCTTCTTTTACAAAATCTAATGAAATTAAGATAGTGGTCTGCTCTTTAAAGTATACATGAATTCACGAATAGATTAATTGTCATACAGAAAGGTAAACCATATCTTTGTTAAATGTAATTAGTTATTATCTGATAATCATTATTGCTTTCAATCAAAATATTCAGGTTCCTACATTTATGACTGTTAGAGTAAGTAGTATAAGCAAAAAAACAAGACTGATGATATTTGAGTCCACATCCCTTAAATATGAAAGGAACACAAGTCAAAATTCATAATGAAAATATTTCATTCAAGAAATTGAGGCAACCTGAGGTCTTTTATGTTTACTTCTGCTGGTATAGACAGTCAATGAATGATATAACATGATTTATCAAATGGAGGTAGAGATGGCTGTATAACTGTTGATTTGACTCCACCATGCCATTAAACTTTCATAGCAAAATTGCTAAAGATGATACCCATGTCAGACAGAGTCCTAGGATATTGGGTGTAAGTTCGAATCTCAATTGAGACTATTTCTCAATTTCCAACTCGTGATGCTCACTTTAGTGGTCATAAAATATAAAAACATTTTTATTATTTATAATTAGCAAAAATAAAGATGAAGGAAAAAGCAATAAAAATAATTAGGTTTTTTTAAGTGAAATGTTTTTTGTTTTTTTCACATCATAGAGAATAAAGCTGAACGTGAAAGATTTACTGATGCAATGGCATCATTTTACAGATTCTCAGACAGTGGAGTTATAATTCATCATTATTGGGAATTTTTGAGCCCCTTTTAATCTGTGATCCAAGATCCAAAAATGTGAAAAAAACAACTTTGATGTGCCTCCCTTGCTGTAAAATTTCTGACCCTTGGATTATGTTTGTTGGAGTATTGGACACAGGAAAAGTGACATTGTAAAGTTGGATTGAACTATAAAGAACTCTGTAGAGATGATTTTTTATTTAAGTTGAGAACTGCCAAAATCAAATATGTTAGGGATAGGGAAAATGTTTTTGCACATATCTCACGATTCACAGATCCCGCAGTAACAAATTACCCCTCTTTCTTTTTGTAAGCTTTGAAATGTTATGTATTAACTTTTGATTGGATGACCTTTGGGGTCAGGAGCAGTCAAAAGGTCACAGAGAGTCAGCTGTGATAAAGATACATTCTGCCTTATTCTGACTGAAAGAATAGCTCACTCAATTGTAAGCTGATAAAACATAGTAACTAAGTAGGGTGTCATTAATTTATAAAGAATCCTGACCCACAACGTCACTTAATGACTTTACTAAGTTATGATTAGGGAGAAAAAGGTCCTTGTCTTTCACCCATGGCTATTTCAAGTTCATTAGTCTGAATGAATGGTTTCATAATAGTAGAATGATGTCCTTCTTAGTTGCCAGAAGGACCGCAATGCTTTCATCAGGACATTTTGCAACATGTACAAAAGTTCTGGTTTCAACTTAGGATGATACAGCTCATTAACAGCAGTTGCTCTATTGTTTGTAACATTTAGTGCATCCTACAAAATTCCAAGTACAAGATTGAAGCTGTCAGGAAAGAAGTATTTGACCAACATGGTAACAGATATGACAGTAGATTTGTGTTGTTACATGAGTTTCATAGGAATGCTTTCAATGCAGAAATGACCAAAGTGTCTGCAGGAATGCCCATTTACTGTCATTGGTATTCATCCCTCTTTAGACCTCTTAGACCAAAGTCATACCTGCCAACAATGGTACCTATGAATTAACAACCTTATCTTGCAGAGTCTTCAAAGAGTCTGATTTGGTTCCTTTCTACGTGGAGAATTCACCCTTGTCTAGCTGAAACAAAGAAGGTGGGCGATTCAGCCATTCATATCTGAATACATCAATTCATGCCTCATCACTTTAGCAAGAACTTTCCTCACATATTGTTTCTCTTTGTCCTGTTTCTTCTTTACCTTCTCTGTTGTGTTTCAAATGTTATCATTTTGGGCACACTGATACTGTTGATTTGCCTCAAAGAGTTCTGCTCAGGTAAGCATTTCTACTCTAGGAACATTTATCACTTCCGCCCCATCAGCATCAGAAAATGGGTCTTTCATTTCATCTATCACTGTCAAGTTGAATTCTATTACTTTGTCTCAGCCGCCTTTGGCCATTTCATCAGGACTGTAGACAGTCTATGTGGACCAATTCTTCAACAGCCTTTGATACGGAAGTCAAGAATGGAAGGGTTCTTAGGTATTTGTCACAACTAACTTCATCATGGGTTATTTCTTTGAACAAGCATGTTCTGCCCACTTTATTACATGTTAGCTCTAATTCTAAATCTATCTAAACTCCAATGAAATCCCACTGTCACATGGACAGTGAAGTTCCTTGCCTCAAATGCCTCATATAAATCTGAAAGAAGTTGTTCATTTCATTCAAATATATTCGTAGGCAAGACATGTATTTACTGTGACTTGAGGAGACCATGTATGGTAGCATATCAAGGACTTCTTCCAAATGTTGCTTGGCTCTCTCAGCATGGATGCAATGCTCAAGGGTAAGCAACATTCCAATTCTTGAAGACTTTTCATGATTTTTTCACTGATACCAAATCTTCCATGACTAATTCTGAAACTTTGTTACTTTTTTCTCTCCTATGCACTCCAAAGTTTCCAGCCCATGATGACACAACAGATAGTATTTAGATTTCAGGAATCCCCTGAACATTGCATTGCAAACTCATGATAAGGGTCCTTTCCCCCTATTTCTTTGTTAGCTGTGAATTTCCCACAGATGTCATTCGAAAGCAATCGGACTTCAATGCTACTGTTCTTTGTGAAATATCCAATAGAGCCCCAAAAGTTCAGTGCTATAGAAAAGCCATCCAAGAGTATTTTGACATCCTTTTATTTTCCAGGTTCTCTCTTTACCAAACCCTTTATTAGGTCATACATTGTTAGATCACAATTGATTATTGTTTTTGGCAGCCCAAACTTCAGACTCATTAATATGAAGTAATCAAATGAGGTTTTGACAACATTGGGACTTATTGGAGTTTTGGAATACATTGAGCCATAACCGATTCTTGTTTTGGCACACGTTGCCCAGAACTATTTCCAAAGAGACTATACCATGTCTCAGAACAAACAGACATGCTGTCATACTTTCAGGTTATGTATGAAGGGTATGAAAGTTTGCCATGTTTTGTCAGGCTGCCATTGAGTGTGTGATCTTTACAGACAGGAGAAAATGTGGGCAGCAATCGTTGCAATGAAGCCTGTTGGCAAAATGGCAATATTTTCAAAGATCTATCCCAGGTGATTCAGAGCAAAATGCATCTGAGTTGACCAGTGGAGATTGCAGCTTTTTCAGTAATCTATACTACAAAACCAAGGCCGGCAGAATACAAGATGAAGAGACTACTAGACAAGTTCAAAAAGTCTAGCAAATTCTGGTGAAAGTCTGTATCAAATAATGGATAAAAGACTGATGATGATGGTGTCAAATCAAACAATAATTAAATGCCCATTTGTTTACTTCTAGTATAGGGGATCAACGATCTATTCCCTTTCATGCTCTAAGGTGTCTGTAAAAAACAGGCCACGCATTACAACCCAATCCTTCATCTACCTGATAAGTATGGCAGATATGTGGAAAATCATATATTATATCCTATCATGAATATAAAGCCATCAAACCTGCTACAGCAACATAGTCTTTCTGCAAGTGCTACGAATTACTAAGCTACATGAGGAACTGCCAATATGACAAAGCAAATGTTCTATGCATAATAGCCAGAACTTGCAATAGAAACCAAATCAAATGTGGACAACTGATGATAATAATGAATAAACTGTCTGTCATCTAGCCTAATCAATAAGACTTGATAAACTGTTGGACATTTTTTTGTTCATAATGGATCATTGACTTAACAAGCATTTTAGGCTATCATGATCAGTACTTTACAAAAACATTTATGCAAAGGTCGGTAACTGCATTTTGGTCTATTCTTTACAGTCAATGGCTTGTAACTAGCATTGAAAACTAAAATTAAGCAATGAAATCAACTGCAACTACATTTTTACTATGAGTAATATATTGAAATACTGAATGATTGACAGTTTCTATGCTGCTGATGTGTCACATGCCTGCCACTCCCAGAGCCCACAGGCAGTAAGTGTAATTCTGGTTTTCACATATGTTCATATGTCAATATTTTGCCTTTCGAAGCATTTGATTAAAATATGAACCTACAATTAAGACGTCTATATGAATCCAAAACAAAAAATTTAGCTTTCGTAGTAATTTTCCGATAAGTACCTCAAGAAACAGAAGATAATAGTGTGGTAGGATATTAATTAACCGTAAGACTATATGAAAAACTTTCAATGATAATAATAAATTATAACTCTGCTCACAGTAAATCTTAAAAATAATGCTATTGCATCAGTGAATCTTTCCAAAATTCTACTTTTTTTTTCTCATCTTTATTATTGTTATTTATCAGTAACAAAGTTTTCATATTCTATGACCACTAAAGTTAGAAATTGAGTGGTAATCTCTGGTGAGATTTGAACTTGCACACCATATCCTAGGACTCTGTCTGACATGGATATTATCTTTAGCAATTTTGCTATGAAAGTTTAATGGTATGACGGAGTCTAAACAGTTATATAGCCATCTCTACCTCCATTTGATAAATCATGTTATATCATTCATTGACTGTCTATACCAGCAGAAGTAAACACAATTGACTTTCACCATCTTGCAAGAGAGATCCATGGATCATGAGATATGAACAAAAATATTTCCCCTGTCCCCAAGTTTGTCATAGAGATGGCATATTATCATTAGGATATATTTTGGAAAAGGCAAATCCTTCAAATGTTTAGATTTTGATTTGATATTTACTGCTTTTTGTTGTTTATATCATCATTCAGCATACTATTCAAAAACGACATTTCAAATGTAACAAGGAAGCAAATCTACTGATAGATTTTAATACAGAAACACATAAGAAATACCTTAGGCACCTGGGAGTGATTTAAGAAGAAGAATGCAGTAGCCAAATAGATTAGATTAAACTCACAAAAGATTCAAAATGAATTTGTTTCTTGAAGGCTTGGTGCAATATAAGATTAAAGGAAAGAATAAGCACCTGCCACTAACAAACACTTACTGTAGAGCCAGACTGTATACAGCAACTTGGTGACACCAAAGATGGTGGGATTGGATGGAGGTGGAACTTATTTGTTGGCTTTGTTCTTTTTTTCTTCAACTTGCAAAATAAAATGCTTGTATTATTTTCCAAAGTTCTAATTCAATTAACCATGTTTACAGAAAGCAATAGAAACTTTTCTGGAAAGTACACACACTTAGACAGATAGATGGATAGATTTACAAGTATGTATGTATAAATATATGTACGAACAAGCTTGGCTGCAGCAAGATCAAACTTCAATCTGACTTCTATTCTGACCGAAGCAACTGCAACTTTTGTATTGTACATATGATAAATAAAATAGTATGAAAAAATGTATATGCTAATGTATTTACTTATTATAATGAAAAAAGCCGTTGGATATGTGTGTTATATATTTCTAGAGATATGTAAGACTTATCAGTTAGTCTCAGTCAGTGAAAGAGCCATCTACCATTTACTTGGTAGTGATTTTAAATCATGATAGGCAAATTATACTGGTATTCATTTATTAGATTGAAATTAGCCTTTGCATATATCTTACTGAACTTTTGATAGATATGTAAGATATGTCAATTTAGCTCATTTGGGAGGGGAGCCACCTATCAATCACTTGGTTGTGATTTCAAATCAAGGTAGTGGAATGCTAATTTTTCAAATTAGTTTTGGTTCAACATGACAGGACAGACAAACAGCTAAGAATTTACTTCCCTAGATTTGGTGAGGATTGTTCTTGACACAGTAGAAAAAAACAGTCTACTCCAGAGAAACACCTAAACATATTTAATGACAAAGTAAGGCTATTATATAAATAATTGGAAAACTGAATCATCTCTCAAGAAAATAAAACTTAAACAAAATTTTAAAATTTCATTAGAATTGAATGATTTGTTCAATACAAAATAACCTTACTGGCATTTGCTATTTGAAAATTTAATGAATTACAACATATAGAGCTAGTAAAATAATAAAAGATTGATGATAATTTTGTTTGTTAAATTGAATAATTGATAATTTCACTTGTGTATGTCTTGTTATAAATGCAGCCTTTCATTCTTAGTTGCTAAATATTATAAAGTAAGAAAAATTGTACTGGATTATTCTAGGTGTAGACTAGACACCACTTGTTTTCCCATGATGTTTTTAAATCTAATTGATACTGTAACAAACAACCACTAGTTAATTCAACCATAATTTCCATCTTCCACTTTTATTGTCACTCACAACAATTTCGACAACTCTCCAGATCAATTTCTAAACATATCACTCAGCTGCCAAGCATTTATATGCGTTGGCCCTGAACTGAACAGTTGTAGTGAAAGTAGTTTTCATTCAACCATCCAACACATGCATACATCACATGCATATAGTTATATGTACATATATATGTATATACAAATATGAATAGATATGAAATGCAGATAATTACCTGCAGTGTTCAGTACCATTTAATTCTTACTTATATCAAAGAATTGATCTTAAATGCTTTTTTTTCTTCCATTATGTTCAGCAAAACTCACCGTCCACATTTTTTGTAATATATATATATATATATATATATATATATATATATATATATATATATATATATATATACATACATATATATATATTGATGTATTCTCCAGAAAGATTTGGATTTTAATTACAGAGGAATCATAAAATCCAATCATCTAATTATATCATATGTAATATGCATATACATATATGTATATATATATATATATATATATATATATATATATATATATATATAAATACGTACGTATATATTTAGTACATATTGATCAATTTTTTCCTTTCTCTTTATTGTATGCATGTATTTATAAAACAGAGAATGAAGAAATAGTCACCGCTCGAGTTATCGATGCTGGTGAGTATTTTGCTGGCTTGCAGTTTCTTGGTATTGTCAGTCATGATAATGAGCCGATAAATACATAAAACCAAGAAGACAGAAAATGCCTAGAGGCTGAATTGAACTTGATACCAGTATTTCAGGAACCGTTTAACAAGAATCCCATTCCAAAGATTGTTTCCTGTTTTTATTTGCCTAGAGTCAAGTAGAATGATGATAATCATGTGATATTCTGGCGCTCTCCAAAGCATATGTATACACATATAAGGATCTATAGATATTCATAGATATATTTGCTGGAGGATTTTCAATGTTCTGTGTGTTTTGATACACATACTCATGTATATGAACAAATACTTAGTGTATTTATGTATGCATGCAGATGTATATCTCTATCTTTGTATATCATGTACTTGATGTATATTCAAACAATAATTTTTATGCCAAATACAACGGATCTGGACTTCTTATTAATGTTCTTACATACTTAAATTCTAGGTAGAATAGTAGTTCTTCATTGTTAATTGTGACTCGTAATTCTTTCATTTTTATTTTTATTTAAGTGGCTCTTCATCATAACTACTCTGACTGCAAATCTACAGCAGTGAGTGAACAGCATAGTTTTGGAAGGCTTAAACACACAACCTTTTTAATTTGGTAAGCCTACCTATGTGCAGCAAATGCCCCATGGAGCTTTTATGGTCGACAAAAGATTAAATCTTGTTAAGTTTGCTTATATATGACAACTAGTCTACCATCTTAGCTACTAAAGCTTTTATGGTTGGCAGAAGATGAAATCTTGGTAAGCCTGCCTATATACCACCATAAATCTACCAACTTATCTTCTAGTGTTTTATGGTTGGAAAAAGATTAAATCTCCGTAAGTCTGCCTATATACAACAACTGATAAATCAACTTAACTGCTACAGCTTATATTGTTGGCAGAATGTTAAATCTTGGTAGACCATCATATATATGGTAACCGTTTTATCAACTTAGCTACCAGAGCTTTAATGGTTTGTAGAGGATTAGATCTTGGTGAGCTATCCTTTGTATGGCAACTGATCTACTAACTTGGCTACTATAGCTTTTATTGTTCACAGAAAGTCAATTCTTGGTAATCCTACCTATGTATGGCAACTAATCTACTGGCTAAGTTACCAGTGCTTTTATGTTTGGCAGAAAATTAAATCTTTTTAAGCCTGCCTATTTATAGCAGCTTATCTACCAACTTCACTTCTACAGCTTTTATAGTTAGCAGAAGGAAGAATATTGTTAAGCCTGCCTATATATGGCAATTGATCTACTGGCCAGGCAACTCTTGCTTTGATGGTTGGCAGAAGATCAAATCTTAGTAAACCTGCCCATATATGGCATCTGATCTACTGGCTAAGCTACTTCTGCTCTCTTTGTCGGCAAAAAATCAAACATTGGTAAATCTGCCTATACATGGCAACTGATCAAATAACTTAAATGCTTTTATGGTTTGAAAATCATCAAATCTTGGCGAGTCTGCCAATATACAGCAACTGATTTAACCAACTTATATTATATGGCAACTGATCTAAAAACATAGCTACTAAAGAGTTTATTGTTGGCAGAAAGTTAATTCTTGGTAAGCTTGCCTATTTATATGGCAACTGATCGGTCAACTTAGCTACTAGTGCTTTTATTTTTAACAGATGATTAAATCTTGTTAGGGCTGCATATATATAGCAAAATATCTACCAACTTAACTTCTACAGCTTTTATAGTTAGCAGAAGAATGAATCTTGGTAAGGCTGCCTATGAATGGTAATTGATATACTGGCTAATGGACCCTTGCTTTAATGGTGGGCAAAAGATTAAGTCTTGGTAAACCCATATATGTATTGCATCTGATCTACCAATTCAACTGCTACAACTTATATGATTTGAGGAAGATTAAATCTTGTTAAGCCAGCCTATAAATTGCAATTGATGTACCTGGCCAAGCTATGACTGCATTTATGATTAGTAGAGGATTAAAACTTGGTTGACCAGCCTATATATGGCAACTGATCAAAAAACTCGCTACTAGTAGTTTCAGATTTGGCAGAAGATCAAATCTTGCTAAGTCTGCCTATATATGGCAACTGATCTACCAAATTTGCTACAAGTGCTTTTATGGTTGGCAGAAAACTGAATCTTGGTAAACCTGTTCATGTATGGCAACTGACCTATCAACTTAGCTACTAGTGTTATGATTGGCAGAAGTTCAAATCTTGGTAAGCCTGCCCATATATGACAAATGATCTACTGGCTAAGCTACCAGTGCTTTTATGATTGGCAAAAGATAAAATCTTGGTAAGCCTACCTATATATAGCAACTGATCTACCAAATTAGCTACTAGTGCTTTCATGGTGGGCAAGAGATGAAGTCTTTGTGAGACTTTTTATATATGACAACACATCTCTTGGCAGAGCTACCAGCACATCTATGGTTTACAAAAGATCAAATCTTATAAACCCTGCCTATATATGGTAACTGATCTACCGATTTAGCTATTCATCCTTTTATGGTTGGCAGAAGATTTTATCTTGGTGAACCCACCTAGATAGGACAATTGATCTAACAACCAAACTTTAGAGCTTTTCTGCTTGGCATGAAATCAGATTTTGGTAAACCTGCTTATATTTGGCAACTGATCTACCAAATTAACTATTTATGCTTTCTAAGTTGGCTGATGATAAAATTTTCATAAGCCATATTTGATACAGCAATTCATCCACCAACCAAACTTCTAGAGGTTGGCAAAAGATTAAATCTTGGTAATCCTGCCTTGATATGGCAACTTACTTTGCCACTTTTAAGGTTGGCAGAAGGTTAAATTTTGGTAAACTTGCCTTCATATGGCAACAGATCTACCAACTTAACTGCTCCAGCATTTATGGCTGGCTGAAGATTAAAACTTGGTAAGTCTGTCTGTATATAACAATGGATCTATTGGCTACATTCCTGATGTTTTCATGGTTGGCAGAAGGGTGAATTTTGGTAAACCTGCCTATATTTGGCAACTGACCCACCAACTTAGCTACATATGCTTTTTTGGTAAGCAGAAGATTGATACTCGATAAGCCTTCCTTGATAAGTCGATTGATCCACTAACCAAAGTTCTAGAGCTTTTGTAGTAGGCAGAAGATTAAACCTTGGTAAGCCTGCCTATATATGTCAATCTATCTACCAATGTAACTTGTAGAGCTGTCTTGGTTGGCATTATATCAAATCTAAAATTAAGAATGGACTATACATGGCATCTTAACTTTTACAGCTCTTAAGTTTGGCAGAAGAATAAACCTTGGTAAGCCTACCTATATACTGCAACTGATCTACTTGCTAAGATTCTCTGGTTGGCAAAAGATCAAATCTGACCACCAAACTTATTCTTTTTTCTTGAATCACCTGGCAACATATTTTTGCTGTTTTTATTTGTTCTATTATCAGTTGGAATATCATCTTGATTTTTTCTTTTCTGATGATGCATTGTCAACCATTATCAATTTTCCTACTAATACCGTCACTCTTTGCCATTCGCCATGGTTAGAGGTTGTAGAGTACTGCAAATGCACTAAATCCATAAATGATTTTTGCTGATCCCACCCCTAACACTTCCAGTCCCTGGAAGTCATAAATCTTGTACCATAAATGTTTTGATAAGCAAACACATTACTATTCCCAAATTATTTATCTACAATTAGGTAAATAAGTATAATAAAACATTGAGTGAAAATTTTAAATCTTAAAAATGTACATTTTTTCTGGTGACAGATCCATCAATTAGGGCAAAATTGACATTTTTTTAAAAACGTATTAAAGTATATTTTTCTTCTTTTTTACAACTAATTTTATGCTATTTTCTTGCAGTATGACCAAAATTGAACTTTCAAGGAAAATATTTACCCATTGGAATATGTTTTGAAAAAGCATTTAAAAAATTGCTCAGTAGATGTTAATAGAATAAAAACATTGTTAGTTAATTGATGATAACCATAAATTCATAAGATTACAATGCAGTGATTATTAGGAATTCATTCTTTCTTTTTACACTACTATCAACCTTCATCTTGATATTTTTGTTGTTTTCTTTCAAATTTAATCAAGTCTGAGGAAAGTTATGATAAAAAGCAACAAAATGTTAAGATGGAGGTAAATTAGCACAAAAATGAAAAGAAGTGTTGATAATATTTACAATACTTCATCTACTAAAAAATGAATAAATAAATTTGTGAATAGGAAAAAAAATGAATGTCTAAAATACCATTCAACTAACTGGTTCATGAGTGTAAACTTCAAACTTTCAACCATGATAAGTCTTTAATTGGGTTTATATTGTTTACTTTAATGTCATCATGGGAGACTTCAGTGCACAAGTAAGACAAGGAAATGAAGTTTGCGTGGACAAATTCGGATACAAAGTACGGAACGAGAGAGGAGAAAATCTTGTAAACCTTGCAACAGCTAACAGATTCAAAATCATGAACACCTTTTTCAAGAAGGGACCCAATAGGAAATGGACTTGGAAGAGCCCCAATCACAAAACAAAGAATGAAATAGACTACATCCTAATAGACAAAAACGATATTGTCAAGGACATCCAAGTTCTGAATCAAGTAAATGAAGGCAGCAACCACAGAATGGTACAATTTGAAAATTCTTTCTGAACAAGACGACACCAATATCAGAGAACTAAACAACAAAATGACAGCATCTATAATAGAAGTCACCGCTATATTCAAACCAATGAGCACACAACCCATCAGTAAAATCTCAAACGAAACCAGAAATCTTATGGAAAAACGCGAAAACGTTAAGCCACAGACAACAACAAGAGAGAAAATTGAAGAGGCCAAACTAGATAAATTAGTCAAGAAAAAACAAAGAGAAGATAGACGAAGATACATGACGGCAGTCATTGAATCAACTCTTGAAAGAGGTCGGGGCTTCAAAGCTATAAACAAAAGCCTCAACTCGGGACAAAAGCAAATAACCAGCATACTCAAGGAAAATGGATATCTGACAATAGACAGAGACAGGATTGTCGAACGTGCCAAAGAATTTTACCAAAAACTTTATTCATCCAAACGAGAACTACAAAACAATGAACAGGATACACAAGACGTAAGCAATCAACTCGAGGACTTCCCACAAGTAAGCCTGTGGGAGGTGAAACAAGCCATCAAGCAGACAAAGAAAGGAACGGCCCCTGGACCAAACAACATCCCCATTGACCTATTCCGAAAGCAGATAAAATCATGACCAGGAAACTGGCTGTCCTTTTCAACTTGTGCCTAAAACACAGTAAAGTTCCAGACAATTGGAACACAGCAACCACAATGCTTTTATATAAAAAAGGAAACCTGAAAGACCTAAACAATTACAGACCTATAAGCCTACTCAACTGCGGATACAAACTTTTCACAAAAATCATCACCAACCCAATCACAAAAACACTTGATGAAAACCAACCACGAGAGCAAGCTGGCTTCAGAAGAAGCTACTCAACCATAGACCACCTACATTTGATAAATCAGCTGAAAGAAAAAGCTGCAGATTATAAACTACCACTATCGCTGTAGCATTATTGACTTCAAAAAGACATTCAACTCAGTAGAAATCCCTAAGGTCATTGAGGCCATCATTCGACAAGGTGTAAATCTAGTATATGTCAAAGTGCTGAAACATATATACAATCACAACAGCTCTTTCATCAGGCTACATAAAAACTCGGACCCCTTTCAGCTCCAGAAAGGAGTAAGACAAGGTGATACCAGCTCACCAAAACTCTTCACAGCCTGCCTCGAGATGATCTTCAGAAGACTAGACTGGGAGAGTAAAGGGATTAGAATAGTACCTGAACAACCTCAGATTGCAGACGACATTGCCCTTTTTGCAGAGAACCTGCACAAAAGATTAAAGTTGGCCTACACATGAAGTCCAGCAAGACGAAGATCATATGCAACAACCACATCGGAGATAAAAACACTGAGATTAGAATTGAAGACACAGAACTGGAGAAAGTAGATCACTACATCTACCTAGGACAACGAATCTCCATGAAACCCTCAAAAAGAGAAGAAATCAAGCAAAGAATCACACTAGGATGGCAAGCCTTTAGCAGAGCAAGCTCAACTTAAAAAAATAAGAAGATCCCATTGATCTTAAAAAGAAGAGTATATAACCAATTCATCCTCCCGATAGTCACTTATGGAGCTGAAACATGGAACCTAACCAAGAGACAGATTTGCAAATTGAGAACTATGCAGTGTACACATGAGAAAATTATGCTAGGCCTCACATGGAGAGACCACAAGACAGCATAGTACATCCAGGAAAAGACAGGAGTCAGGGACATCTTAGAATCCATTAAAAATCTCAAATGGCAGTGGGCTGGCCATGTTGCACGAATGGCGGACAACTGATGGACATCGCGACTCACGACATGGATACCCCGAGATCACATGCGGAACCAAGGCCAGCTGAATATTAGATGGAGAGATGAGTTAGACAAGTTCAGAAAGCACTGGCTCTGCGACACCCACAATGGAGAAATGTGGCAAATCCTGGGAAAGATCTATGTCCAACGACAGACATTGAAAGACTAATGATAATGATGATGACATTGTTTACATAAATAATTTTTAGTTGGTACTCTCCTACAATCTCTCTTACTACTAACACAAATAACACATTATCATGATGCATATATGATTTCCTGAATTTTCCTAAACTTTTTACATTTTGTTTATACTGTGCAGCGTGTTTTTTATTATGAGTTTTTCCACAGTATGCAGGATGACTCCTCAAAATATTCTCATTAATTGTTCAAGATTCAACCTCAGATTATCAAAACAGGGAAACCTATGTATGGCAAGGGAAAAATTCCAGTTGCATTTCTTGGCAGTTTATCAGACCATCAGTCTATGTCAGCAAGTAAACATCAAAAATTTCTCATCACCTAAATTTTGAGACACTGTAAAATAATTGAGATTTTTTCAAAAAAGTTTTTGAAGTGTATTTTTTTTTTCTATTCATATAGTATGATAATTGAAAAGTTAGCTTCATGATCAAATTTTTATGTATTCAAATTTTTAATTCTATATTTTGGTAACGTAGTCTGTCAGAGTTTTGATAAATATGTAGACAGGCAAGATGACCCTGAGTTTCATGATTGCAATTTGCTTTACTTATCACCTGTGCAAATTATACCTACATTCTTTCCTGTAAAGATGAATGAGTTCATATCTTGTTTGTCAAGTTCAATGAATAAATAATGAACATTTTTGGTTCTGCATCAGTAAATCTACTGGTAAAAATTATTGAAAAAGGACCTGAGCTACTGGTCCTGCAAGCAGACAGAAATAATCCATTGATGTATTAGACAGCATAGTACTAATCATCTTCTCTAATTGAGTTAATTGTAGTTCTACATAAATTCTTTGACTTGAGAATCTCATAGACTTCTAGTTGAAGATTCAATGACTTCAAACTGACCACTTATTTCTACAATTTCTCCTTGCCCTTGTTATTAACATTATTATCAAATTCAGTACCTTGTTATGAGTGAAAAGGATTCAATAGAACCTAGTTGATCTGATTATACCATTGCATCTGCTCATTTCCTGTGAGCAGTCCCTTTGTGCTTGGATAACTGAATTGCTTTTAGTAATAGACACTCCTCAACCTCTGTCATTGTTCCATCCCACAAATTCTTGTAGTACTGTAATGTCATAGAATCAAATTATTTCTTATAACATAGCGGTACCAAATACTTTCCCTTCAGCCATCTTAAGCAACCGTTATGAAACTATCAGACTAACCACTCAATTGTAAGTCATTGCTTTTTAACTCATATCTTATGTTTCAAGTTTTAATGTTAGTACTAGTTATATCAACAAGTGTAAGAGAATGAACACAGTTATTTTCTCTGCCTGAAACTGTGGCTATTACTAGCAATTTCTGAATTCATTTTGTCTGATCAAGATAATTCTTTCAATTTTTTATTTGATTTTTCAAGAATGGAAATATTGTAAGCTATCTGAGGTATGATGTTTGTAGTATTGTGCTGTTGCATTATTACTTTTCTCTCAAAATTAGTGATGAAGTTATATCATTAATTAAAACTGACGTTGATTAATTGGTTTAATTTGAGTCTAAAAATGTGATTAACTTTTTCTTCCTGAAGTCTTGGAAAAAATGTCCTCAAAATTTCTCGAATGTCTATGAGAATGATAAATACCTTGCCATAGAGTTATAGTTAGCAAGCTAAGTCGACAAAACATTATTGCTGCAATAAGTTCAATCCTCAATGAGTAAACCATACTTGTGACTCCATGACAGACTAAGCTTAGTTAAACAACTATTGAACCTGCCCCCACTGGTACCAATGATCAGTACTCAAGCTAGTGTACAACTCATACAGTAATTAAAGATTTGGTAGATAGAAAGAAAGATGAAATAAACAGTACATCAATCTTAAAGGAAAATCTTTTTATATAATATTGCATATTTCAAAAGAATTAATGATATGCTGCAGCTGCTGTTTCAGATAATTTTAGATATTAATTATAAATGATATCATGTTATCATTGGCATGTATTGATATATCTAGACTGGTTAAAACAATAAATTCTCCAATAAATTCATAGGATTTATAGAATTATCCTGTATTCAGTATTTTGTGCTTGTTTGTCAGTTGCTGCTTCAAAGATTCATCAAAATGCTCTGATATTGAATGTTGCTCAACTTACAGTGCCACTTAAAAACTAGTGCTTACAAAATACCGTCAAGATGTATCAATTACTGTATTTTTAGATTGTAAAAGTTGGTTCAACCTCTTTCCTTTCCAAAGCATGTTACAATTATGGAAGAACACTCTCTATGCTCCAATGGTGTATTAAGCTGCAGTGTGCTTACGGACTTCTGGTGTGGTGGCTTAGTAAAGCTAAATAGGCAGTCTTAGTTATGAACCCAGCAAATAAAGTTCAGAAATGGCTTATTCAACTTATACACAAAGTTAGTCAAGATCTTTCAATTTAGTTGAAATTACCAACAAAAATAATGCAGTCACCGAGGATGCCAATAAAAATGCTGAAGAAATCAGTTCGGAAAGATAAGTTTAAACTTCAAGGATGCAAAAGTCCAAAACGGAGGATTAAGAAATTATAGAACAAAAACAAATAGGTTACATAAGTTTTGAACAATCATTCAGAAACTAAAGTTAAATGAAAAGTTATGGAGGAATATGAAGAAACAATTTCCAGAGAAAAATCAGAGCATTTCATACATTAAATACAAAACTGGAAAAACAAATTTTCCTTCAGAACCAAAAGTTGAAACAACAAATTCTAAAATTGATCAAATGAATGAACAAACTTGCTACAGAAACTCTTGGAATGTGTGGTTAACAATGAGGAATTTTCTCATGAAGTAAGAGATTGTGCTGAAAATTTCTTCTCACAAGGATTGAAGAATTCAGAGAGGAATTTTATGACAGAACATCCATTGAATGGGAAATTTGAAATTTCTGAAAACGTTATTGAAGGCAACAAAGCAGATAAGGAAGATGATTCTTATAAAAACTGCTGCACGCACCGCAAATAGTGACATTATTCAAAAAGTGGATGATTCTGAGGTACCAATACCAAAACAGGAATTCAGAAGTTCTGCTGGAAATGGAACTGACTATAAAAACATAAAGTTACCAGCACTTAAACAAGATTTCAGAAGCTTGGCTTGAAATAAAACCAATATCAGAAATGACAAGGTATCTTTATTAAAACCAAAATTCCATTGTTTGACTGGTGACAAACCCAAAAATAAAAACTACATAAAACTTGTTGGGAAGTGGAGAAATTCTAAAGAACAGTTGAGATCAGGTTTAAAAGAATTTCTCAAAAGAGAAAGATATCCAGCTGAAAATAAGCGAAGACATAGAAAGTTGAATTTTTTTAAACCTGTAGGATCTTAAATGTCATTGTTGTTGAAATGTTGACTTAGAACATATGATCTACGAGAGCAAAAATCGTGAGATTTGAACTCCAGAAATTAAAAAGGTGAGCTGACCACTGAAGCTGCTGACACAAATGCCACCAAGTTGGGCACTTGGGCAGTGATTGTTTCTTTTGACCGGTCTGCCGCTGCAGGTTTGGAGAGTTGGTGCATGGTGCATTACTCTCATGCTGTGATGAAACGCAACCGTCATGGTCATGTTGCTTGTCTTCGTGATAAGGAAATCAGGAGAAGAAGTCATTTTAACTGTGGAAGCTTTGGGCATAGCCTGCAAAATTGCCTTCCCATGGACACCAGGATTATTTACACATATGGAAAATCTGGCAAGATTACCAAAGGGTGTCCTGAACCACATCATTGATACACCCAAAGTTAAACCACTGTTAGTGGCCCAGCTGAGCACATATTTGATATGCCAAGTAACAAAAAATACACATTACAAAAATACTTGAGGAGAAGTCCTGGGAAAACCCTCATTGAGTTGGGGAGCAGAGACAAAGTAGATTAGAGCAGTATTGTGTGGTAGAGCAGGCATAACATTAGACTGACAAAGATATGCAGTTGCACCCATGAATACTGGGAATTATTCACTCATTTCTAGTAGGATCTCTTACCCTACTGGTAAACATGGAAGTCAATAATGTTAGAGTAGCCAGGCGGTATTCTGAGGATGCCAGACAATGTTTCTTAGGTAGCCAGATCACAGAAGCCTGTAGAAAGACCAAGAAATGGTCTTTTGTATTTTATGTAATACCTAGGAAAATCAACTGAAAGAAGATCCTAAGGATCAGGATCTGAATCGGTTCTACAAGATTCACACTTCTTTGAACTTCTGAGCTCTTCCAATAAAAGACAAAAATAGTAAATGGAAGAGATGTCCTTGGCAGTACCCCTCAAATGAATCAGAAAATTGATATGAAGTGCATGTCAGAAGATATCAGACATGGCCTAAAAGGTACAGTTGATTGGAATAAAGGAGCCAGACAAGAGAATGCAGACTTATGTTGGGAATACCAACTTGAGGAGGAGTCAAATGCCTGGAGACGGACTGAAACTGAATCAATACATGGAGATAGGAGCTAACTAGTATCACTGTTGGACTATTTGGTCAGGATAACCAAATTTATAACACGGTGCGAATTTGTGTGACTTTTACCCAAATTGATGAACTTTAACGTTATCTTGAATGTAACCTGGAAGTCAGCAAGCAAATTAGGTAACTGACCTTTCACCTGAATAGATGAACTTGAAAAACATCTTTGAGTGAATCAACAGACAGTCCAATATTGCTAAGAATGTCGTCAACAGATGGACAGACAATTCGTTCGTGACTAAATTCAGGATCAAGAAGAAATTATTTTCTATAGAAAGCATAATAAACAATCAGTTGGAAGTTCCACAAGATTTTGATTATGCTTGCCTGAATGTTGGAGACATCATGTTGTTGAAGGACTGAATGGACAATCTGTGGAAAAATGTTTTGTTTTTGCAAATATTTAGTTGGACATAAAAAATATATTTTATTATCACAAATACTGTGCTAAAATGTAAGTAATCCGACTTCTGGTATTGAATGATTCCTCTTGAGTTAGTGAGTGCTTATGGGCTTCCAATAGGGTAGCTTTTGTTTACATTCTTATGGAACAAGTGTAGTATTGTTTCTGGGGGTAAACGATGTGAAGACAATAAAGGATTGTTAGTAATCTTCTGTTGTTTATGAATTCTGTAATTTTTTCAAACTATAGATTTTTTGGATAAGCAGTTTCTAAACTCCATTAATCCTGTCTGTGCTCTTATAAAAGGCATTGGTTAGAATTATTCATATAATCCACAAACGGAGATAAAACACAATGCTTAAATGGAAAGACTTGTGAATCATTCTCTGTAGTAAAAGTCAGGTATTGAATTGAAAATTTTCAGGCAAGCGACCATCCTTCGGTGTGAGAAAGATTAATGCTGCACAATCTTTTAAAAATGTATGAGCCTTGATGGCTATGTTCCAGATCAAGGCTGTGCAATGTAAATGGAGAACATTAAAAATCTGTTGGCTATTCTTTTCTTTTATCAATTTTCGCTTATGTGATCCATATATCCACATGCTTGCTCATACTTACCATTATAAACCTTTGAGTATATCTGCACTTCCCTGAAAACATGCTGATCAAGCAATCACAAGTAAACTTCTTACCTGCATGAATTAATGATTCTATCAGGAGAGAAAAACAGCACATAAGCCATGTTTATGTCAAAGTTCAGATATACTTACCTCAGATGGTATTTCATGATGGACATGTAGATGAGTTGTTTTTTTCCACTGATAGACCAGTGCTCAATGTAAAGTAGAAGAGTCAAGCAGAGAAAAGAAATATTTTTACAAGGAATGTAGTTTCAACAGAAGTATCATGAAATTAATGATTATTTCATTTGTGTTATGATCATAAGACTGTTAATTTTTATTTTTGGTGAGATGTATTTAGTCGATACAAAAGTTACAGGCTCATTCATTAGTACAATGTTTGGGAAATCAAAGCATCTTTGAAATTCATTCTGTTTACTGTATTTTGTCATTTATGAGCCTATAGAAAATCCTGAATCTAAGAAAATGAGTTCCACATGAACTTGCAGAAAATAACGTTGGTCAGTGTTTTAACATTTATCTTTTCAAACAACACAGAAATAGATCATTTTTTGAATATGATAGTGATGATAATTTGTATTTATTATGAAAATCTAAAAAAGAGAAAACTACAAATCTAGTACAGCCATCAACATCTCTACCTAAATGGAATGTGATGAGGAGAAATTTTTCTCTGTTGTTGGCAGGATTCAAAGAGATTACTTCATCATAGCTGGAACCTGGACAAAATGTTAATGCACAACACTCAAGTGAGCATTTGGCTTCTGTAGATAATGCAGTGGAGGAGAAAAGATCTTTTTCTGGGCAAAGAAGTGAAAGTGATTCTGCTCTCTGACAATACCCCTCCTCGTAGCAATTGCCATGCAGCACATCATGGAGTTAGGATGGGAAGTTCTTCTACCTACAACATATATTCCAGACCTGTCACATTAAGGCTGTCACTTGTTTGATTCAACATATTACTCAAGAAGTTTGAAATTAAAAAAACCCTCCTTTTATGATGGAATATGCAATTTACCTGAAAAATGGTGTAAGGTCTTACTTAAGAATTCATATATGTCTGGCATTGGGAATGAAGCATTCAGATTTCCACTCTCTTTTATGTGACCCAGTTTTTGAATGATCCAGTAATTTATGATATTTTCATTTAGATGAATCGCTACAGATTGAAGGGCAAAGTACCATCACAAGTCAAACAGAATTTTCATCCGGAATTTACAACTCAGTTTTGGAAGAACAAAGCTAACCAGTATCACTGTTGGACTATATGGTGGAGATGACTAAAATTATCTATCACACAATGGGAATTCCTTGTGCTAATAATGAATACTCATTCATTTCATGAGAGCTTGACTCTTACTTAAATTGACAAACTTGAATGTCATCTTAAATGTAACCCAAAAGTCATTGAACAAATCAGCTAACAGTCCTATATAGCAGAGAATGCTGTAAACAGATGGACAGATCTGTTCATGACTAATTTATGAATTGAGAAGGAATTATTTTTGTAGAAAGCATGATAGACAATCAGTTGGGAGTTCCACAAGATTTCAATTATGCTTGCCAGAATGCTGGAGGCTTTGTATTGTAGAAGGACTGAATGGATAGTCTGTATACAAATAGGTTGTTTTTTTTGTTCAAGTGTTTGGTGGGACACAAGAAAAACATTTTTTTTATCATAAAAGACTATGTTTACCTCTAAAGAAAAGAAAGAAAAAGAGGAGAACTGTTGAGTGTCTTTCGATATCAAGTCATCTCCCTTACAAAAGAGAATTTGTTTCATTAACTTCCAATAGGGGAGCTGCCACATTATGGTATTGTTAGATGATACCCTGTTCCAGGTGATAACAAAGAGTTGTGAGTGAAGTAATCTTCCATAGTTTTTGATTCTGTTGAGTCTGTCATTTTTTATATTGACATCTTTATCAAACATTAGCCTATTTCTTTGTATAAATAAATTTGAATAAAATTGTCAAAAAATACTTGCAGTTACACGTTTTTTCTATATCACTAAATCAAAAATTAGAGACAAAATGAATTAAAATTCCTTATATTTGAATGACAATTCTTCCCTCTTTCATTGGAATGTTTTAACCAGTGTCTTCGCCAGTGGTAATTAGGAAAGATGAAATAAAAAAATAGATAAAAACTTGGAGATGAGGTGTGATGGTTTTCGTCCACTGGCAGTATAAATTTTGCAGAAAAATTACTTTTCATTATTTTTATGTTTTTATAATTCTTTTTCTTCAAAAAAAAAAATTCCATCGTTATGAATCATTATCTTTACCTTGGGTATTGCATAAATTCTTCAGTTTCTTGTTTGAGTGCATACAGTTTTGCAAGGTGTGAACCTGGTGAATGGAAAAGATTCTTTTTCAGGCTTGTTTTTCTTTCTTTTTCCTTTGTACATATCTCATAAATCTATCTTTCCCGCCTTTTCAAAATTCTAAATGTATTTTTGCTTCAGTGCCTGGTAGGAAGCATTGCTTGAGACTTCATATCATAGTGTATAATTAAGAATCAAGATTTCTATCAGAATTCAAATTATCCAAAAAAGCCCCTCAGTCGAAATCTGTTGTTGTCTCAGATTACAGTCAGGGTATTTCAAAGAGAAAGGTGAAATTCAAAGAATGAATCCCTTTGTCTCTGGAGAAAATGATAAAAGATGAAGGAGAAAGTAATGTCAGGTGTTTCGTTTTTAGCACATCGTTTAACTGAAGGAGTAAAAGAGATAAAAGAAAAATGTATAAACTAAAAAGAAGAAAATAGAGAAAGTGAGAAAGAAAAGTATTACATATAAATGAAATTGAAAAAATCAAAAAAAAGAACAGATAGTTGTTTTTCCTTTTCTTAAACATTGAAACAATGGAAGAAGTCATGAAAGTCACATGGGAGGGATATAGAAAGGATGATAGAGAAGCATGAGAGAGATAGAGGGAGAGAGTTCAGAAAAGATCTAAATGAAAAAAAGGAGCTTTTTTATCACTTATATACAAGTTACTGAGATTGAATTATCAAAAAGCAAAAAAGAAAATGTTGAAAAGAACGTCATAGAGAAACAAGGTTATGCTACAGATGTTGAGAGATACTTATATATTGAATTCTTGTGCATACACAGATGATAAGTAGTGTCTGAGTAGATATTTACTGATCTTAGTCTGGTAGAAGGCCACAGTAGTGGAGCACTGATAGAAAATTAATCTCACAAACAAGCAAATAGTTGACAAGACCTCAATCTATACAAAGGGCCTCAAAGTGAAGGAGAGAGACAGAAAAAACAAGAAAGGCAGTTGAAGTAAATGAGAGAAGCAGAGGAAAAAGATGGAAAAATAGGCAATGTTTCTCAGTGCTTTTCTCTCTGTCCAAATCTTATAAATTAAAAAAAGAAATTCCTCAACTTATCATTTTCATCCTTTCAATCTATCTTCGATTTTTATTACTTCAGTTCTTTGTTTTCTTCCTTTTTTCTTCTCCCCTCATTTCCTCACTCTCTTGCTTCTCTTTTCGCCTCTTATTCAGTTTTTTCTTCTTTCTTCCTCACTCCTTTCCTCCATCTTCTCTGTCTTCTTCCATCGCTGCTTGTTCTCTCTTTTTCTTTATTCTCTCTTTTTCTTTATTCTCACTTTTCTTCTGCTTCATTAATTTCTCTTATACCTTTCCCCCTTCCTTAGCCCCTTTATTTATACCAATATTCTATCAAAACCTTCAATGTTCTTTCTTCATATTTCCCTCCAATATTGGCAAATCAGTGTAAAACTGAACAAATTTACAAAAGTTTTTCTACTTATTTCTTTTTTCCTATTTTCATCCTTCCTAATTCTCAATATTTTTCTCGTGGATACATTGCCAGATTTTATAAGCATGATTTAATACAAGTTATGCTTTACTACATGATACTGAGCATTGATAAATATTCGGTTGGATTTTCATTAAATTTTATTCTTCCAACTGGCAAAGCTTGCATTTTAGGAACACAGGATATTTTAAGCTCGAACATGGATCAGTACATCATTTGCGGTTGAAAATATTTCTTACATGCACAGAATAATCTCTCACTCAGAATATACAACTCAAAAATGGTTGGTTCAGTTCAAAATTAGAAAAATGAGCCTAACAAGTGAACTATGGAAAAGCTGATCATGTCTGCCACCAGAATATACTCCACTTATTGAACCATAAGATGCTCTTCAAGATTTACATTGAACAAAACAGTAAATTATTTTCAGATTCATATTGATATCAGTTCCAAATCTGGATTTTTGTCCCTGACATTTCAGTGTATTGTATTTTATATTCCTACAAGATGCCAAATATGATGCAAAGACTTTTTTTAACATGGGTTTCAGCAGAAAAAAAAGGCTCCCGGCATATCAGCTCATGAATTATTTTGAACAAGTTTAGCTTAGGTTCAACATGTTGAGTTTTTTAACATGTTAGGCACTGAATACGTAATTTCACCCACAAGGCATGCCAGAAAACTTATACTCTGGTCATATAATTACTTTGTATTCATGAATCAGTTGATGATTAATTACATGCAATAAAAGCATAAATTGGAAATTTAGATTTTTTTTTAAGCAACTTTCTATTTTCTATGAGGAAAAGTCCAAATATATGTATGCATTTATGTATGTATGTATGTATATATGTATATATGTATGTATGTATGTATGTATGTATTCATATATCTATTTATCTATACATGCATACACACACATGTATATAAACATTTTTCAAGACTTTCAAGACATCCGAATCTCTACCATTTAAAACCCTTAATATCCACTTAATTTAATTATTAATTACTAAACCCACCCACAACCTGACATGAACTGTATATAAAAAACAATTTCTCATATCTCCATCACTTTTTTTCTGAAGAAGCCAAGATGAACTTGCAAAATGTAAAAATAAACTGAGAATTCTCATTTGCATACAACAAGATCTTCTGAATTGTCATTTGACTCTAATACACAAACATACCTATGATTGATTAAACCCTGTGAAAAATTTCACATACATATTTGAATTTCTATGAGATCATGTATTCTTTAGGAAATAAGTTCATGGGGAAGAGTCCATTGTTTCAAATGGTATGTAGGAGATATTTCAATCAACAAAATTGTAACCATCAAGTGAAAGAGTCAATTGTTACAGATAGAGAAACAGGAAAAGTCAAAGTCTTCATTACATCGATCAGTGGTGCTCAACCTTTCTGCCATGCACTCTTTTCACCATATTACAGAATGTCAATGCCCGCTTCCTATTTTGTCTGACTCAGCAGTTGCATTCCACATAATTTGTATACAATACTGAAAATCTTTTTTCTAGATTTGCATGCATACTTTTACATGGATTATTATTTAAAAGGAAAAGTAATTCGAAAATACCAGTAGTGCTAAAAGATCAATATTCATACAGTTTTGATCAGCCACTCCATGGTCCTAATCTTCTCCGATCCCGAAACCCTAAAATCCTCACACATCCCCCCAGGAGGAATTTTCCCCTGGTTTAGAACCTCTGATATAGATAGATTAGATAGCTACCTAGACAGATAAATTATGTTTGACGCCTACCAAACTTAGATAAGGTTAATAAGTAAACTTAGGTTAAAATCAACTCAAAAAACACTTACATTAATTTCAACATAAGTTTACTTTTTAATTGAATGATTTTGATGATTATATGTCTAATATCATATTTACAATTATTTGCTGAGCCTAATACTAATCATTGTGGTAAGGTAGAATGAAAAAGAAAAAGAAAACACCTGGAGAATAAACTTTATGATATTAGATAACTATAATATCATCTCAACAGAAAATATAAATTTTGTCGGTGAGCTGAATTATTTGAAAGCGTTTTCTTCCTTTATGAATATTACAATTACCAAGTTGGTTACTGGTGAGTGCATTATTAGTTTATTATTTGTCATGGATTTATTCTTTTATCAAATGATTATTCAAATCTAACCATGCCATACACACACACACTAAAATCTTTTCTTCCTTTCTTTCACACATTATTTGCCTTGTTTCTTACACTATCTTTTTGCACAACTATATTTCAGTGGTTTCATCATTTAATGATTAATATTTTAAACCAAATTTGCTACAATATACAAGGTCCATCCAGAAAATATTCTGCCATTTTGAATCTAAAAAATTGATTGCCCTTGATGTAACTTTGCAACCAATCAGAAGGGACTTTACTTTGCATGCACGAACAGACACCCTCCTATGGGGTTACCTAGTTGGAAGTGAGATACCATTGATTGAGCTTGTGTACTGTGTGACAACTGCATTCACAATGATGGAGCAGGTAATTCTTCAGAGATTTTTGACAAAAACTTTCATCAACCAGATTTATCTGTCCCTCTCCCCTGTGTACAGTCCAGATTTTGTTCCCTGCAACTTCAGGTTTTTCCAAAAGTATCTTCAGACAGGAGATGAGACTGATGAGAAAGTTAAAAAAAAAAAAGCAAATCTTTCAAGTCATTTCCTTGAAGAAAATATGCATATTCATTTAATTTAGATGAAAAAATGCAAAAAAAAAATAAAGATAGAGAAGATTTCTCATATTTAGTCTTGCATCAAATTTTTCGCAAGATATTTCACAGCCACATCCAAGCAGTTGATAACAGACATTCCAAATATAATGCAATGTATGTGAAACCCAACTTAGATGAAGGTGACATACAGGATTTTGAGTTGTCTCTAGGGGGATTTAGTGTAATATGATTTGTACAAACTGTCGATATAATCTAAAAAAAGCTCTCTGGGTGTCTCACACTAGTGGCCTTGAGCAGCATTAAGTAAAGTTAATATTTCCAGTGCCTCACCATAGAGCAGTGGTTAGATAGCTAGTGTTACTAATGATTTCTACTATAGTAGGTTCAGTCCACTGTGGGTGTCCATCACTTATGGCCTTGTGCCATACTAAGCTAACTTTTGTATCAATAAGAAGCACTTATTTTTTATTTCCTTCTAATTCCATGTAATTGATATACCCAAATCAGAATTCTTCACTTGGCAAAAGCAGCTTAATGTGGCTACAAAAAAAAAGAGGGATAGTTCTTTTGTTTTTGTTAGACATTTTTCCATGTCCTGTCCACATGGTTAACTTCTTTTTCTACAAGTTTACTTCAAGTGATAAAGATCTCAATAAATGATATTATGTCCAGTTTGTAAAATCAGCTAAGTCTTGAGTGTAATATGTCATCTTTGTCACAATTGAGATTATGATTACTTGGGTTGGCATATGTATCTATTATCCCAGATATGTTCTCCATTTAGGTTTCAAAATGTGCATCTGGAAAGAATTTTCAAATTCTTTGAAAGTCTGGAATTTCTCAAAAAAAATGAAAATCCAAGAAGAGAGAGATGATCAGGGAGAGAGGGGAGAATGCCTGTGTGGTGATGTCAGCTTGGCAGTTTTAGGGCTCACGAAAAAAGAAGCTACAAATGGCAGTACATGCCATGCGTAGCTTTTCCTTGTTCTTCAGCCACTTGCATTAGTTTTTTTTTTATATTGCTCTCTAACCATCAATGAAATATTGACCGTTTGGAATTTTTTCTTTTTGTTATTCTACACTGTTGCATTTGTTTCTTTTCTCTTGCATCAAAAGCAATCTAGCCATTTTCAACCATAATCTAGCCGCCGCTATATAAATCATCTGCGTGTGTTGGAAACTAAGATAGTGACCAGGAATTACTTTTTTTTAATGTTCAGATATGGCAATACTAATAATTACTATAGTCATGAATCATGATGGATAAGGAAGCACATCCTGATCAAGTCAAAAAGTAATATCTTTAAAGGATTTGCATTGTGAGTAATATCATAAAATTATATTAGATATCTGTCATATTTTTGAATAAGGGAAGCCACCAGGATCTACCTGATGAGGGGCTAGTTTCCCCCAATAGGGAGGAGGGCAAGATCATTCAGCTCTTTGTAGGGGGGAGGTGGATGCTCCCCAGGGTAGTTTTTAATTTCATGGCCGCTGAAACTACTATCAAAAACTCTTTTTTTTACCACAATGATAATTTCATGGGACATGACAATGAAGAGAATCAAATGTGAAAACGCTTCAGATACTTCAATCACACCATTATCTGTGGTGAAAAATGACCAGCAACAGAATATTTGCACTATTTTAAAGCGTGTATAAAAAGGAAATCCAAAAGACCTCAACAACAACACGACCTCCAACAAATGCTAGATGAACTGAAAGAAGAAAGCAAAAAAGTCGGCCTACACATGAACTTCAGTAAAACAAAGGTCATGTGCAACAATCACATCGAGATTAAGAAAACAACACTCAAAATCGAAGTAGACTACTACATCTACCTAGGACAACAAATCTCACCCTCTGATGGCAAGCCTTTGGCAGAGCAAGTTCAACCTTCAAAAACTAGACGATCCCATTAATTCTAAAAAGAAGAGTATACAACCAATAAATCCTCCCAATAGTCTCTTATAGAGCTGAAATATGGAACCTAACTAAGAGACAGACCAACAAATTGTGAACCATACACCGTGCACATGAAAGGATTATGCTCAACCTCACATGGATTGATCGCAAGACAATACAGTATATCAGGTAGAAAGCTTAAATCGCAATGGGCCAGTCTTGTTGCAAGAATAGCAGACAACCGAGTAAAAAACAACTGATGATGATGATGATGATGATGATGATGGTGGTGGTGGTGGTGGTGGTGGTGGTGGTGGAGGTGGTGATGATGATGATGATGATGAAACTCATACTGCTGACCAATAAAAGAATGTCAGGCCCCACTCCGTGGTTTCAAAAGTGAAGGGGCACAAAATCGGTGCTGTAGAGAAAATTGCCAATGTATTTAAGGAACATTATTTAGTGATGTTTTAGTAGAAATTGATGTATTTCAAACGTGATCAATTGCATCTCGTTCATAATAATACCTTTCGATTTTTATTTGTAATTTTTCAACTCAGAGAAACTTTGGTCATTAAATTTGAAAATCATTTACCGAACGTCGAGGGTCTGTCCTCGAGAAGTAAAACAAAATCAATTCCAACTTTTAAAAGGGCAAGATTGTCCGTTAATTCTTCATAGCTGTTCAATAAAGACAGAGAATTGAACTTCTTCTGCAACAGACCCGATCATAACTGTCTTAATTCTACATGCCAGTGGAAATGATTGCCCCCATTGATGCAATCGTGGCACAGTTGATGAGTAACAGTTTGCATAGAATAGTGCTTGGAATTGATAACCTTTCTTCTTTTTGTAGCTCTTTCAACTGCTCTTGGATGTCATTGAATCAAACTGTCTTAACGCCTTGAAATATTGTTTTCAAGATCTCAAATTCTGTTTTCAAGGCATAAATACTTTCATAGATCTCTCTTCAGCTCATCACCATATTGTTTGCTATGAATAGCATTTAGAAGAAGATCCTCCAACATAACGAAGGTTTTGAAACGATATTACCTTCATCGAATGAGCCAGTGTATTAATAGCTTCAAAGCAAATTCTTTAGTGATCGTCAACAATCACAGGATGGCATTCAGAAATGCATTCAAGCAATCAATGTGTGCCATCATGAAATAACTGTTTCGCTTTCTTGGCATAGCAGGGTGTTATTTTAATTTGAAACAACAATTGCAAAGAAAAATTTGAAAGAAGCATCACTTTGTATCCGTTCAAATGGCTGAATAGTTTGGTTAGCTAGCCGTTGTCCATTAATAGTTGCCATCATCTAACTTTGCAAAATTTTGGACAAGTTGTCTGTTGATGAATATAACCTCTGTCCGATTGAAATACCAAAATAAAATGAACATTTCTGCTTAATTATTCTGTAAATAGCACCACACAATTCTTGTTCTAGCATCCACTGTGAATTTCTCACAAAGACACATCTCCCACAAATCTAACAGTTGATTATAATTATTAAGTATTTTCTGAAAGCACGAAGCGCGAACATTCCATCATGTCATAAAAAAGCTTTTTAAGTGAACAGATTTGAATCATACTTTGCATGTAATTTCATTAAGTGGGTAACGTTATCGTCTTCCAGGTACGCATCTCTTTGGGACACCAACCCTTGTCTACTGCATGCATTCAATACTTGAATGATGTATTTCCGTTCGTTTTTCTCTCTAATACTGGCATTCCCCATTTCAACCAGATCACCAGATTTCGATATAACGCCAGAATGGAAGCAAATTACTTCAATCACAAAACTGAATATTCCATTTGATCGAAATAGAAAAAAACGAACACGTAACAGGTTGAGAATAACGTAACATGCCGATTTATTCACAAGAACGAGTTGAAATATTTCCTGGCAATTGAAGGGATCAACATCAAAAAGAAGACATTACATTTTTTTATGAAGCACATCCATTGTTGATATTCGAACAGAGCCAAATTATGGATAAATCTACACACCTGTTAACCAATCAGATTCTTGAAATCATGAGTTCTTGATCAATTAGAAAGTAGTAGATATAATATTCAGTAAGACAACAATTCCCTCTGTTCTTTTTCTCTTTTTTTACAGACAGGATTCGAGGGATGAATAAAGAGTTATATACGTCAGTTTTGCAAAAAATGTGTGCGTGGAGTAGGTGGAGGTACAGTTTCCACCGGCCCTGGCGTCGCAGGCCCTGATGCACGCCATAATAAAGAATATCCAATTCTGACTCTGTTTGGTGTTTTCTTTTTCATTGGTAGACCTCGAATGAATTTTATTGCAATTTTTCAATTCAATGTTTATACAGCAGACGAAGAACACTCTGACTTTTTTGTCCAAGCGCGGAACGAACCGCTTTTTAGAAAAAATGTCTGGGGACTGTCCTATTAAATCTTAAAAAAAACAACTGCAGGTTAGTACAGAAATCAATTTTTAATTCTAAAAAGAATTTAATCGAATTCTCAACGTCAAAACATTTTTTAGAAATTTATCTTTGATCTGAAATCTAAACGTATTTTGATATGATAATAATCTCCTATGTGGTATCAAAATATGCTGAAAAAGGTTTGTTTCTGTAATAAGAATCAGGAGATTGTACCAGGCCTTTGAAATTAAAGAATGTTCCTGGCCTTGCGTTTTTGTTTATCATGGCGAAAGGGTATTGCTTTGCATAAGGGGCTGAGCGAGTTGTACCGAAAAGCCTTTGCCATAACGATACAATGATTTGGTTTATATTTTAACACTGACTCTTCCTCAAACAAAACAATCAACTATTGTAATTGAAAAGAATATTTGTCAACATTGTTGGAAATTGAAACTAGCAGCGTGGTAGGTGTAATTCAAAGATAACTCCAATAATCCTCAAGATAGCACGCCTACCAATAAGTTGGTAGATCTTTGATTTATCATAGACACTGTAAGAAACCTCACCTTGACCTAAATCAGCAGCTTCCTTGAAATCGTTTTTACCTCGATGAAAAAAAGGAGCAAGAATAACTATTGATTTTACTATCTTATATATCTGCAAAATATCTGGTAATTGTAAATTGTTTCATAAGTTTCCAGGTTCTTATGTAGTTATCGGGGTCATCAGTTATATGGTTGGTATATAGTTATGATTGAAGAATGGGTGCTCACTGTAATCGTGACTTGCACGTTGACGTCAGTGGAAACGAGGAAGGAGGAAGGAGGAAGGGAGATGTAAGGAGAGAATACAAGCATGACAGTGGACGCATACAAAAAAAGGACGCATACAAGTATCTAGATAGACAAATAAAACGTACATTTAATTCAGGAACATTAATGACGATACAGGACTGTAATGGGAATACTAGTGATGAAAACATTAATATGATCGTGTTAAGAGAGGATGGGGGATAGCTTCTAGGTGAAAGAAGAGAGCTCAGTGCCATGATAGTTGCAGTCATTGGAGTCGAAGCGGAAGTGCGTGGACTCCTTTGAATCCATAAGACATGAAGCGAATGGTTATGGAGACTGGGTTCAGTGTGTTTTCCTAACTGCCAAGGTGTGTGCGATGTATTTGGTATTGCATGTGAGCAACTTGGGGCCATTCTCTGACGCTTCAAAAACACAGGACAGACAGACCATGTGACACAGAAAACACATGGGGTTTAATCCAAGTGCACTTCCCGAGGTAAGGAGAATCAGGAGACATATCATCATGACTATCAGGTAGTAAAAGGCACTGCCATTTCATTCATGAGAGTTAGAGGTGTATACGAATTTGTTGCACGTGGTGAGCACACAGTTGAGTAGCTTCACGTATGTGAGATGCCTCGATATCGGTGAACTAAAATTGGTCACGATGGAAAAATGGTAAAGTTCAGATCGGCTGGGAGGCCGGCGAAATGATACCGATCTCAGAGAGGGAAAAGGGGTGATTGAACACGCGTACTCAGGGTTTTTTCTAATAGGGGTCATAATAGGAAGTGATGTTTTTTGATATCTAGCTTAAAGAGGGGTTTCGTATTCAATTCTCAACTAAAAGTATAGAGGCACCACAGCTTTATTGCTGTAATCTCTCTTCATTCTCACTTATGTATGATTGTTTTCTATTCATCACCAAAATTCTATTTTTGAGAGACTGAAAATAAATTCCTGAAGTATTTTTTGTTGTTGCTGCTCTGATTTGCAGCAAAATGAAAAAATCTAAATTCACATGTCTTTATTCAAATTTGTGCATTTGTGAATGAATATAGATGTGATTTGAGCATTTGCTCATCTGTTAATCAATGAATCAAGATGTAGTTAATTTATGGTGGAATATACGTGGTGGCCAAAGCCGGTACACCAATGAAACTGATTTACAAATTTCGAAACATAGATATATATGTATAAGATGAATGACTACACCTCAACCACTTTTTGAAAGGAAGTCAATTTTTTCTAAACCAAACTCACCAGGATTTCATCACATTTAGTGAGACATAACACATCGAAAGGGATATTATCACGTATTATTTATGACCAAACTCTTTAGCATTGAAAGTCTATCGCCAAATGCAGATAGGCTTGGAAAAAACAGCGCCACTTAACACCAACTGCTGCCACCTTTCCCTGCCCACACTGTCAACGAAGCATCTGGGTGCAGATTGGCCAGATCAGTCATTTACGCACCCGTGGAGTTCGACCCCGACCCCAATATATCTGAGGGAATCTGTTAAAGTTTGTGCAACATGATTATAAAAGAAAAACTGGCGCTGAATTGTGTTACGCATGATCAGCTGACTGTTGAAAAGGCATGAACAATTTACATAGATTCTTAATTCTTCAAATGTTTTTCTAAAAACAACTCAATTCAGCGCCAATTTTTGCCCATACAAAAAGAAAATCATATTTAATTAATTATAACATAGATTTTGACTGTTTTAAATCCAATGTTTTCTTTATTCAAGTATAAATCAATAATGATACTATTATTGGGAGCATGAAAATTTTTTAGAAATTTAAAATTCTTTGTTGAAAATCTACCGAAAATCAGATAATTCTAGCAAAAATATTCAGTTTTATTAATGGTCAACTAAACTGCAGAGTACGGAAGACCGAGCAGTCATGCGGTGGAATTTACAATATGAAAATGCACCACACTGGAGGAAAAAAAAAGTGCATTGTATTGTTTGCATCGATTTGCAACCTCCCATAATTTGAAATGCCGATCAATTTAGATAAACTAAAAAACAGAATGAATATATGATAAATACACCGGTGAATATTCTTTCATTATTTCGCTATATTCAATTATTCGTCCTTGTTGTTACATAAGTCTGTCGGGGCAAGATATAAAAAAAAAATGTATCATTCAAAAATATCGGTTTAATCTGCATAGTTGATAGAGAAAAAAGATGAAAAATTCTTCTTCCTTAATATTGAGTGAAAAAAAAAGTTTTTTCGCAGAAAAAAGGTAAACATAATTATTGTGCATGTTTAATATGCCGAAAATCAAATGAATAAATAAATCATCAAAATAAGAAAAGGTAAGTTAGTTATGACCAGAAAAATGGGATTAATGTTGAGAAAAATTGGAAATGGGGAGATATTCATGTTAAAAAATTGGGCAAATAATAAAAAGGGACGTTCATAGGTCTATTTTTAAACGTAGGGTTTAATATTAAAAGAGAGGAGATTCTCCCTTTACTTTGATCAATTAAAGTGAAGTTCAGCCTCGATTTTGACTCCTAAAATGTGAAAACAAAATGTTCCCCTCAATTTTGAACACAAGTGAAAAAAATTCTCCCCTCGATTTTGAACACTTAAAATGAGAAAAAAAAATTGATTCGATGTCAACCCCTGAAAGTGATAAATAATTCCCCCTTCATTTTGAAAAAAGGATTTGAAATATTCTTCTATTACATCATAATATAGTAAGAGATCATTTTAACTCTGAAGATTGATGGATAATCATGTATGTAGACGGCCCCGGATTAAACCATCCTGAAAACATATTTTGATTGGTGTTTTTCAAAAACTAATTTGCTAAAAGCATTACCCGAGGATCAAATCCGTACCCTCAAAAAAATATATGGGTTCATGTCAAGTAGTTTTGCAGCAGGTGAATGGACCGATGAAAATAGTTTTAATAAGATTCGTAGAGCAGATTTTACATTTTTGTCATCAGCAGCAACAAATTTCTTCAAAGGATATCTCTCTCTCTCTCTCTCTCTCTCTCTCTCTCTCTCTCTCTCTCTCTCTCTCTCTCTCTCTCTCTCTCTCTATCTATCTATCTATCTATCTATCTATCTATCTATCTATCTTCAACAGAAAATCTAAACTGTTCTGCCAAGAATGCTTAAAAAGAAATCTTTAAATTGATTCAAAGAGAATTAATTGATTATACTGGCCATTCCCACTGGGTACTTGGTTCTAAAAGGCCCAGCCACATCGCCTGCATTGGGTGGGGATGATGTGCTCTAATAGCGACTACCCAAACACTACACCAGGAAAATGCCAGTTCCCGCTCCCGTCAGCAGTCCCAAAAGTCCCAGTCACATCACTTGCCTTGGGTGGGAGTGATGTGCTCCAACAGCGACCACTCAAACAAAACCAAAAACCAAAAACAAGAGAACAACTTTATACATCAGCACCTACAATGTCAGAAGATGCTCAACAAATTCTCACCAGACCCATCTAGAAAGTGAAATTAAAGACATCAATTGGGACATCATCAGTTTTAGCGAAATGAGAAGACCAGGAGAAGAACTACTTGAACTGAAGAGCAAACACCTTCTCTACAGCTATGGAGGAGAGAAAGTAAAACAAAGTGGAGTAGGTTTCCTCATCAATAAAGACCTCAAAGACAATGTGGAAGGCTTCAAAGCTATCTCAGACCGCATTGCCAGCATCACCATACAAGTCAAAGAGATACAAGCTAAATGTCATCCAAGTGTACGCTCCCACTTCACAATCAACCAAAGAAGAGATGAACAACTTCTATGATGATTTAAAATAATCCAAAAAGAAGAGTATACAACCGATGCATTTTCCCGATTGTCACTTATGGAGCTGAAACATGGAATCTAACCAAGAGACAGACCTGCAAGCTGAGAAGTATGCAACGTGTACATGAGAGAATCATGCTCAACCTTACATGGAGAGACCATAAGACAGCAAAGTATATCAAGAAGAAAACAGATGTCCGTGACATCATAGAAACTATTAAAAAACCCAAATGGCAATGGGCTGGCCATGTTGCAAGGATCAAAGACAACCGATGGACATCATGTCTCACAACATGGATCCCCAGATATCACATAAGAAACCAAGGCCGACAGAACAAAAGATGGAGAGATGAACTGGACAGATTCAGGAAATACTGGCTCTGCGACGTCCTTCATAGAGAATTGTGGCGAATCCTGGGGAAAGTCTATGTCCAACGACAGATGTTAAAAGACTGATGATGATGATGATGATGATGATGATGATGATGATGACTAGTAAATACTAAAAAATACTTCAATATCAGGTAGGACAAGGAGACAAAATATGTGTTGGAAAATATGGACACAAAAAATGGAACAAAAGAGGTGAAGATCTTGTAAACAATTTCAAGATCATGAATACATTCTTCAAAAAAAACCCCTAATAGAAAATGGACTTGAAAGAGTCCCAACCACAAAACCAAAAACGAAATAGACTATAACCCAACGGACAGAAGCTACACCATCAGAAACATTCAAATTCTAAACCAAGTAAATATAGGAAGCAACCATAGAATGGTAAAATGTAGGATGCAGGTGAACACTAATAAAAAACGTAGAAAATTGTTCCACACCAAACTGCAACCCCTGAGCGTACCAAAGGAACACACTTAACCCTTTAAACTAGAATTGAGGATAGATTTAAAATACTTACTAATGAGAAAGACACCAACATCAACGAACTCCGCAGCGAAATAACAACCTCTCTAATAGAAGCTGGCAACCAAGAAGCACACAGACGCTTAGTAAAATCTCGGACGAAACCAAGAAACTCATTGAAAAACGCAAATACCTCAAACCACCAACAATAATAACAAGGGATAAAATAGAGGAGACCAAACGAAACAAAACAATCAGAAAGAAACTAAGAGAAGACAAAAGAAGGTATACGACAGCAATCATCGAAACTACTCTCAAAAAACGTTGGGGCTCCAAAGCAATAAACAAAGCTCTCAATATATGACAGAAACAGATAACGAGCATACTCGAACAAAACGGAGACATAACAAAAGACAGATAGAATTGTCGTATGCGCCCAAGAATTCTACCAAGAACTTTACCCTTCAAGACACAAGCAACAAAACAATGACCAAGATACGCAAGACGCAGGCAATCAGTTTGAGGACTTCCCAGAAGTTACACCATAGGAGGTTAAACAAGCCATCAAACAAACAGAAAAAAGGGAAAGCCCCTGGACCAGATAACGTCATCATCGATCTCTTCAAAAAATCTGGTAAGATCGTCAACAAAAAACTAACTTTTCGATTCAACTTATGTCTAAAACAGAGTAAAGTCCCAAAAGACCGGAACAAAGTACTCATAATGCTTCTACACAAAATAAGAAACCCCAATGACCTCAACAACTACAGGCCTATAAGCCAACTAAACTCTATCTATAAACTTTTCACATAAATCATCACCAACCGGATCACTAAAACACTAGATGAGAATCAACCATGTGAGTAGGCAAAAATTTAGAAGAAACTACTCGACCATGGACCATTTCCATTCAATAAATCAGCTAAAAGAGAAAACAGCAGAATATAAAATGCCAGTCGTAGTAGCATTTATAGACTTTGAGAAGGCATTTGACTCTGTAGAAATCCCCATAGTCATGAAGGCCATCATCCTTCAAGGTGTAGACCCTGTATACATCAAAGTACTGCAACATATATACAATCATAGCAACTCCTTCATCAGGCTACATAAGGACTCTGAACGCTTTGGACTTCGAAAAGAAGTAAGACAAGGTGATACCAGCTCTCCCAAACTTTTCACCAGCCACCTTGAGATGATCTTCCGAAACCTGGACTGGGAGAATAGAGGAATCAAAAAAGACGGCGGATATCTGAGCAACCTAAGATTTGCAGACGACATCGTCCTTTTCGCAGAGAACTTACATGACCTCCAACTAATGCTAGATGAACTAAGTGAGGAAAGCAAAAGAGTTGGTCTACATATGACCTTCAGTAAAACAAAGGTCATGTGCAACAATCACATTGAAAATAAGGACATAACTGTCAGAATCGAAGATGCAAAACTGGGGAAAGTAGACCACAATATCTACCTAGGACAGCAAATATCCATGAAACCCACGAAAGAAGAAGAGATCAAGCGAAGAATCATCCTAGGATGGCAAGCCTTTGGCAAAGCAAGCTCAACCTTCAAAAATAAGTCGATCCCAATAATGCTAAAAAGAAGAGTGTACAACCAATGCATCCTTCCCATAGTTACTTATGGAGCTGAAACATGGAACCTTACCAAGAGACAAACCCACAGACTGAGAAGCATGCAACCAGCACATGAGAGAATCAAGTTCAACCTCACATGGAGAGATCACAAGATAGCACTGTATATCAGGAAGAAAATGGGAGTCCGAGACATTAGAAAACTCAAATGGCAATGGGCAGGCCATGTTGCAAGAATGGCAGACAACCAATGGATATCATGACTCACAACATGGTTCTCCAGAGATCACATGCAAAACCGAGGCTGACAAAATACACAATGGAGAGATGAACTAAACAAATTTAGAAAATTTTGCCTCCACGATGCCCATGATAGAGAATTGTGGCGAATCCTGGGGAAGGTTTAAGTCCAATGACAGATGTTAAAAGACAGATGAGGATGATGACACGTAATGTTATAGTTGCCGGGTGACATTGCTTAGGGTTAGTAGGGATGGGGTAATGACCGAGTTTTTTTAATTATATGAGGTTTAATTTTATAAAGCGACCTAACTCCAAGCACAATTGAAAAAAAAACCCTAAAAACAATATGTCGACTGGTTGGTTTAAATAGTTTAATATCTATTGCCAAAGTTAACCGCAAGTAGCCATCTTTTTACCGACCAAAATTTGGGCTCGTCAAACCAAGGGTTACCCAAATCTTTAGAATTATATTTCAGTTGATTCAGAGAAATTTAAAGGTTTTAAAAACAAAACTATACACGATAGCAATGATATTTTTCACAAATAATTCTATTATAGATCTTAAATAATAACATTGGGAGAACAGGATGATGAAGCATTTATGTGAGAAATGTCTCAGTGTGCCTGAGTGTGTGTTTGTCTGTAATACTTTAAAAACACCTAAACATAGGTACAGCCCAACTAAATTTGACATGCATAGGAAATTAAATCAGGTGAATATTTTAAAATAAAAAGTTTTCTGAAAAAACAATTTTGAATGGTTTTAAAGTTTGATGCTCTATTTACAATGTAACTATAATGTCAAAATAGAAACAAATTTTCTGCCCATATTCAAACACAGATCTTATTTTACAGGTTAATTTATAACTCTTCATGGGCTGACAAGTGATGCCCTCCATCCTCTGCGGGGTCAAAAGTGAAAGAAGACTTTTTTCTTCCCTTCAAGTTGTCAAAAATGAAGTGATCCCCTCCACTTCAAGAGACAGTTTTTTAGGTTCAAAAATGTAGGGAAACCTCCCCTCCCCTTAGAGTAAAAAGGAAGGAAGGCTCCCTTACCTCAATGGGTCAAAAATGAAGGGAGACTTTTTCCCTCCTTCACGGATCAAAGGTAAACTTTTTTTATCTATAAGGAGTACTTCATCATCATCCAAATCACCTGACAGGGCGGCTTTCAGCAAGTTATATCATAAAATGATCTCTCGCCTAGTTAAGTCATTCTCAAGTTATCTATCATTTGGTCCCCATTAGAGAGTTTTCCTTGTCTCCAAATCATTCTTGAAAGATTTTCTTTCTGGGGAAGATAACTAGTTGCTTTTAAAGGAAAATCCAACATACAGTTTTGAATCATGGTGCTATTGACCTCTTTGATATGAGAAGCTCTCTCTTTCATTTTTAGAATTGTTGTCAACACAATCAATCAGCTTGCTTCTGGTGGATGTGAATGAGAAGATGCTTCACCCATCAGAATATCGTTCTAAGACAACCTCCACAGTAACCTGTTCCCATTGTGACTTTTTTTTCTTATTTTGTCAATAGTGTATGTGTATCCACTGCAGACAACTTTCTGGCACCATGTTTTCGTCACAATAAACTCCATGGTTTGAAATAGACAATCGATAAATTTAAGCAGAGGTTGAGTAGGGATAGAAATTATGAAATATGAGGTTTTTTTTTTTTTTTCAACATTGAAAAACTATCTTTCATTTGAAGGTTGTCTTTCAAAATTGAATGTTATGTAAAAAGAAATAACAAATCATTAATTACCTTACCTCATCTTACTATCTTACTGACCCTAACCGATATGTTGCCATGGAACCATAACCTTAATTGTAAGCCCCCCTCCCAAATAAAACATGATGTGGTATCCAGAAACTTTGGCCCACCATTTTTGTTGCCAAAATTTGCCATTTTATTGACAAATGGAATTTAGGGATTGTCAATCCAGAAAAACTCAATTCATCAGAAATGTTTTAGGATTTCTCCAAAATTATCTCATAATATTCGAGCCTCATTTTAAAAAATCTAAATTTACATGCAAGGCCTAAAATCAATGTCTAACATCAAAGAATGCAACTGAAATAATTTATATTTAGATGTAAATTATCTACATTTCAAAATTGAGACACTGTTGTCACTTCTGTTGTAAAAAGCGTTATTTTCAAGTTTTTTCTAAATGTAGTCCATCTAATAATAGCTGCCCATAACTGCTACTTCCCCAGAATTCTTAATCTATCAATTGTCATGTAGACAAAGAGTAACCGAAGAAGGGCATTATAAATTTTAATATAACACCAACAGAGGGAGACTTAAAGAGAAATTAATAAGAAGGAAAAAGAAAGAAGAGAGAAGTAGAAGGGAACGGTGGCTTTCGTTGTTGTCTGTTTCAATGAAATGCAAAGAAAGTGAGAAAGAAAGAAAGTGAAGATAATGAACGAGAGGAAGACAATAGAGAGAGAGAGAGGATTTTTGGAAAATGGAATGCATGCCTTCAACAAGTGTGTAAAGAAAGAATAAAATATGGGAGTAATAAGAAAGGGAAATAGGAAGAGAAATGAACACATTTGTAATCGTAATGATAATTTGATAGCTTTATGAACAACTTCATGAAAATAAAAGTCATTTATAGGTAAATTTTTGAAAGCTTTATTAGATATGTTTTTTACCTGAAAGTAAAAAAACAAGATTCTAATGATGTGTCCACTTACCATTGATAGGGAAACCGCAGATAAGGGGGCAGATAAGTACCAAAATGGATATAATGGATGAGGGGGAACCACGAAAAGAGGAACTGCGACTGGGGGGGGGCGAATGTGAAACATTAAATTGGGGGCGGTACTGAAAAAGAAACTGTGGATAAGAAAGGACCACTGAAAGGGAAACCATAGATAAGGAGGACAACTGAAGGGTAACTAAGGATCACTAAAAGGGAAAACGTAGATGAAAGAGAACATTTATGTTGTTCATCTGGAAGAGGCTGTCGAATACTATAAATTTTCACTTGACTTGTAGATTTCTTTTTCACAACTTACAATTTAGGTTGAGGATATGTTATATATATATATCAATCTCTCTCTCTCTCTATCTATCTATATATCTATATCTATATATATATATATATCTATATATATATATATATATATATATATATATATATATTTATATATAAATTATACAAATACATATATACAGGAAGATTGTACACGTGAAAGAGACTGTTAAATGCATTTTTTTACTGCTTATAATCTGGGCCATTGTTTTAATGGAGAGAACAGAAAAGACATTTAGGTAGCTTGATAAGAGAAGAGGAAAGATCAGAGAAGGAAGTTATGTGATATATTGTGGGATCAGAAACCTAGACTGGGAAAATGAAGAAATCAAAATAGACAGCAAAAATCATGATTCACCACCCCTCTTTATTGTGGGCGTTGCTGAGCCAATACTTTCTGAATTTATCAAGTTTGCCTCTCCATCTTGTATTCTACCAGCCTCTGTTGTGCATGTGATCTCTGGGGATCCATCTTGTGAGTCATGATATCTATTGTTTGTCTGCCCTTCTTGCAATATGATCAGCCCATTGCCCTTCAAGTTTTCTAATGGATTCTATAATGTCTCAGACTCCAGTTTTTTCCCTGATATATTGTGCTGCATATAAAATGAGTAAACAAATTGGATTACGTTACTGATCTTCCAGTTAATATAAAATCTAGTGCAGAAGAGATCAGGATAGGGGATGAGTTCAAGTATTTGATTTAAACTCTCACACGGCACTAATTCCTGTAGCTCAGTGACATAATCAGTAGGGGCTCAACCAAACCACCATCAGACATAGCGTTACAAGTTTGATTCTCACCAAGAACTTATTTTTTATTCTGATCAGTGATGATAATTTATCCATTCACTGCAAAAGGGAACCTGGCCTGAGTTTAACTATGATGAAAAAAAACAACAAAATGAAGGAGATAAATTGGAGCAAAAAGTTATTGATAAGTGACAAGAGTTCATTGAATAAATTAAATGAATGAATAAATAAATTGGAATACCAATATTGAACAACCAGTTAAAATGAAATATGGCACAGAAAAGATCAGAATGGGGATGATTCTGAGTGATTTGGTCTAGCTTTTGCAACTGATACCTCAGGGGCAAGTGTGGTCAGTCGTTGACCAAGCCACCCTCTGGCAGAGAGTACCAGGAATTTGTTTTCCATCAGTAACTTATTCATTATTGCAATTCTCACTATAATTTTATTCACTGACTGCCAAAGGGTAACAAGCCTAAGTTTAGTTGCGATAAAAAACAACAAAAATTGATGCGAAGGTAGATAGTAATGAAAAAAATACTGATGATAACTGACAATTCTTAATCAAAAGAATTAGATAAAAAATTGGATTAAAGATATTGAACTGCTAGTTAGTATGAAACATAGTGGAGAAGAAATAGGGGATGGATTTGGGTGTTTGATTTCAATTTGAACTTGCTACTGAGACATGCAGTCCTGTGCAAGATCAGTCAGTCTTTAGTTGAGCCTCCCTTTTACATAGAGGGTTGTAAGTTTGATTTTCATCCAAATCTATTTTTTATTTTTATCTGCGCTGAGTTCAGTTGCGATAAATATTGAGATGAATGAAAAGAGTAACAAAAAATTGTTAATGATTTACAATAATTTATCTAATGAAATAAGTGAATAAATAAATTGGATTACCGATACTGAACTACCAGTTAATAAAAATATGGCGCAAAAGAGATCAATATAGGGAATGAATGTAAATGTTTTATTTAGACTTGCATTCGCTATTGATACCTGTAGCTCAAAGGCAAGAGCAGTCGGTCATTACTCAAGTCACAATTTGGCATAGAAGATCATGTGTTTGATTCTCACTCAGAAATTATCCTTTATTGCTATCCATACAACCAAAGAAAAACTGGAGTTCAGTTGTGATAAAAAACAACAAAACTCAAGATCAAGGTAAATACAGTTGCAATAAATCATGAAAAATGATTTATAGAAATTAATCTTATAGAATGAATAAAAAATATGTATTTTAATCGATTTTTTTCGCAAATAGTGGATTTTATGTTACTTGATTATTTTGGCACTGAAGCCAAAAGCATACAAATTTGGTTTTGTACCGCAAAAGACATCAGGCAACCCCTGGTCGGGGGATTAATACAAGGTCTCTCTGAATGGCAGTCAAATTTGACAGTAAAATCTTTTAACCCAAGTCTTATTCCCACACCTACTCCAAATATAGGCATGGTTCAGGATCACATTCAGAAAAAATGATCTCGAGATAGGGCTTGGGTTTGAAAAGGAATCATCATCATCATCATCATCAGTCTTTTAGCGTCCGTCGTTGGACATAGACCTTCCCCAGGATTTGCCACACTTCTCTATCGTGGGCGTCACGGAGCCAGTACTTCCTGAACTTATCTCGCTCGTCTCTCCATCTAACATTTTGCCGGCCTCTGTTGCGCATGTGGTCTCAGGGGATCCATGTTGTGAGTTGCGATGTCCATCGATTGTCTGTCATTCTTGCAACATGGCCAGCCCACCGCCATTTGAGATTTTTTATGGATTCTATGATGTCTCTAACTCTTGTCTTTTCCCGGATGTGTTGTGCTGTTTTGTGGTCTCTCCATGTGAGGCCCAGCATTATTCTTTCATGTGCACGTTGCATGGTTCTCAGCTTACGGGTCTGTTTCTTGGTTAAGAAAAGGAATAGACTATGTTTAAAGTAGACATCCTTCTCCCAATATATCCATGAGGTTGAAATCAGGCCCCCCCCTCCATGAGAATCAGAGCCAATAAATTGATACAGTTCAGGATTAGCTTTATTTTTCATATTCAAAATGACAAATTTGTAAAAATTCTGGGTAAAGGATTAGGTTTAGCAAGAAAAAAGAATTTTTTCGTGAAAACATATATTTTTTACTATGTATTGAATAAATAAAAATATTACTAATACATTATATACTTTATTAGAATATATCTTTACTATAAACTTGAGTTGGGTCGTTCAGGTAGTTTACTGAAAGGGTAGAAAAAGAAAGTAAACAAAGGAGAGTTAGGTAATTTAATAAAAAGGATGAAAATGAATGTCAGATAATTTACAGAGGGAATAGAAAGAGAAGACAAAATCAGTTTAATGAGAGGAATACATGTGAGAGAGGGAGGGATAGAAGAGTAAAAAAAAATTGTATAAAAGGTTTGTAGTTTAAATGTGAGGGGAGGAAGAAATTTTGTTGTGTCTGAGTGAGTGGGAACAGAGAGAAGAGAAAAAGTAAAGTCAATCAGTGAGGGTAGGAAGGGAGGCAGCAGAAAAAGAAGTTTAGTAGTTCAATAAGAGGGGAGGAGAGGGTAGAGAATAGAGTCATGTAGTTTTTCGCATGGTATGTAAATTTTTACGTTTGAAACTAATCCCTGTTCACATCATATTTTGAAACAATCATGAAAAGCCAATGAAAACTGGGAGGAGTAAGTGAGAGGATGAGAAGGTAATCTTAGGGAATTCACCCAGGTCCTGCTAGTTAATCATTAAATTCACTAATTTGCTTTGAATCGATTTTCGGAGATCTACTCTATTTTGGAAAAATTTGTTTATAAACAATAAAAGATAATCACAAATCACTGCAATATTCTACTGGACAATTAATGAAAATTTGTTGTTTTTTTTTCTTTTCACAGAAATTTAGCCTTGTCTTTTTCTAGCAAAGCCGAGAAAAAACTAAAAAATTCTTCAGGGTGTTAATGTCTAGGGATTATTCTTCAAACCATTCGCAAAAATTCATTTTATGACAAATGTGATTTATTATCCTTTTTTTCCCCTTGTTATTTAGATAGCAAATTAAATATTTTTTAAAAAATTTCACTGTTGTTTTTGTCATTTTTTTAACCTCTGAGTGGTACAAAAAGTATTATACAAATTGATAGTCAGTGAAAAGCCAGGTCAACAAAACATTTCTCCATTCTAAAGGTTGGCTACGAATCAGCTGCATGGTGAAACAGCTATTGCTGGCAATAAGTCATTTGAGGAAATAACCCCAACAGGCACACTGTTATCCAAGTATACCTGTATGATTCTCTACCAAGAAACTCTGCATGAGACGTGAAGAATGTCACTGTGTGTACTACAGCTACACAATACACAAGCTTACTAAATGGCATCTCACTGCTGACTAAGTAACATTACAGGTAAGTGTTTGTTCATGCATGTGCAATAGGGTCCTTTCTGATTGGTTGCAAAGTTACATCAAGACTACTCCACTGGTTCTCAAAACATTCAAAATCGCTGAATACTCTTTGGACAGACCTCGTATGATGAGTATTCTTAATATTTCAACATTCATTTGTATAACTCTCAGAAAGTATGAAAATATTTTTATCTCGAATTTCTATATCTATTTTTAACTTTCTTTGCGGAGGAAAGTGAGAAAGAAGAAAAATCACTATCGAACCATATCCTGCTTGCTTCTTAAGTGAAGGCTTCTTCAGCAAAATTGACATTTCTTCCTTTTGTTGGTAACATGCCAATCACTCAAAGACATACTTAATCACAGAACATCTGACAGTTCCAGCTGATCAACAATTCCAAATCAACCACAGTCTGGTTTCTTTCATTAATCCTGACATCTCATGAAGGAGTCACTTGTATTGTTTTCAGACAACAGACTTTGGTCACCAGTATTATGAATAATTGTCACTTCATGGATTTTAGACACAGTGCGTGCATGTTTGTGTATATGAAGTTGTGTGTGTGATTTTATTTGTATTTTAGTGAATATACATGCATAGGTATGTATTAACACCAGTATATGACCTAGCACCCTCTATGAATATACGAAGCAGTATGCTTGTCAGATTTTATCGATTAAATTGTGGTTCTTAAAGAATCATTATGTATACACAAATACTGCGTCATTTTTCTAGCATCCATCGTTTCAAATCCTTTCCAGTTAAATAATTTTGCTGAATCAGCAAAATCAAAACAATCCTAACATGCCTCGAATCCACCAATCGATCATCATTCTATTTTACTGTTTTTCATAAGAATTTTGATGTCTACTTTTGCCTTCACAGAACTTCAATATTTTGTTCCTTTGCCTTTTCAAATCATTAACAATTAACATGTTAGTGCCTTACTAACCACACAACTTACACAACTGTTGAGATCAAGTGTTTATAAGGCTGCCACATCTTTGAGATAGTGCCAGATGTTGTATTCAATCCCAGATAAAATCCAGAAAATACTCCCGGCACTTAGGCCATCTTTACTTGGAAGATTTGAGTAAAACAATCATCCTCTCCTGCCATTTGACTCAAGATTTGTACAACGATAAGCTCAGTAGATGTCATGAACAAGCATTTATATATCTATATTTTTTTTTAAATCATAAACCTCACAAAATTGAGAGATCAGCAGTGTTTATGATGTAATTGTTTGATTGATGTTTTAGATGCTCTTTGGTAATTCTATTGTCACTAAAAGAGATTTAGAACCATCTATTGTCAGAAGAAGGTGTTAGATGAGCAAATGTTTGTTGCTTATGTATCTATGTGTAAAATGGCATGACATGTATTTTATGCAGCTTTTTTCTTTTATTTCCTTCGTATGAGATGTACTTTAATTGGAAAAAAAATAGGTTAAAAATTTTCTTGTTACTTGTATGCAGAAATTCATAAATGCTGCACATCTCACAACTTATATAGTGAATTTGAGGAGCTAGTGCAGTAAGTTCAGCTGTCTCCAACAACCTATTTTCTTCCTGAACACAATTTCTTCTAAAAGTAAAGATGCCTCTAATATGTTGAAAAATATGGAAAGTTTATGCAAATGATAATGATTGTCTTGGATGATAGACTTCACAGCTATATTACATGAAGCAATCCTTTAGAAGATCAAAAATAACAGATACCACTTATTGATTATTTTAAAAAGGAATGTTTTTTAATTGCTCTCAGACAATTCTCAGTGTAAACAAAAAAGCTTCTTAAGAGCCATTTGTACAAAAAGTTTTGTAATTATTTACACATAATCTGTAAGAGATTTTTTTAAAGATGGAGACATTTGGTAGAACTAGGAATAGAGTTACTCTGAATTTGTGAGAAATAAATGTGTATATGTAAAGAAAAATATATACATATATATATATATTATGCATTTATGTGTGTATGAACATGCTTTTGTATTCAGACATATGCAGTAAGTAATAGTCCCCAAAATACTCTTTTAAACACAATATATTATGGACCAGCAAATAAGGTATACATAAGAATGATAAGTCTGTAGCCTGATGATAGAAAAAGCATTTATTCTGCACAAATATAATCTCCTCCCTTGTAAATGCATTTAATATAACACTTCTCCATTAATCTCATCGATTAGACATCATACAGTAAAAATAGATGAAAATTCAACTAATAACTACATTAGGCTATGGACTTATTGACCCAGTATTTGTGTGCAAGTAAGTACAGGTATGTATATTTTTTGCGTTAACAGATATGTATATCTATCTATCGGACCACATATGCATGTTCACACCAGATTATATGCCAATGATAGTTATGAACAGAAAGGCATAGCTGATTAGCAAGGGAGATAATCATATTCATAGTAAAATGACTTAGGTGTACTTATAAAAGCATGTTCAAAAGAACTCCAGTTTCAAGTATGTACTTTGATTTGCAAAATTTGGAAAAAAATTGAAAAAACATTGAATCAGTGGTGAAAAACTTGGGGGTTGGGTTACTCAGGGGTTCATATATCTACTTCTCAATTTTCAGGGTTTTTTGTTCGATGTCTTCCAATAGAGACATTATCATGTACCTAGTTCCCCAAAACCCTGCCTTACCCAAAATCATTCCATTACTGCCTGATATTAAGGTCTAAGTACTCAGCTACATCACTGAAATGTTTTGTGGATAGCTCAGTAACATGTAGATCCACTTATAGTCAGTATTTTCTCTTTTTCTCTTACAGTAAAAAAACAAGTTTACATACAAAGTTCACATCCAACCTACCAATGCACCCACAGATGAGCTGCACTTGTCCAATAATTCAGTTTTACTATTCAGTCTTTGGTCAAGTGCTGGTTCTTACAAATGCTTAGAGCTACTAGTTTCCTTACAGAACAACTGAATGCAACCAAAACAGATGCTTGGTCGATGATTGATGATGATTTTTATTATGTGCTTTAGTGGTAAAATCATTTCAACATATCACTGTTTTATTTCTTTTGACATTTAATTGTGTTCCCTTGAAATAAAGATCATTTAAGGAGAATGAAAATACTGGCAATATTGATGTACAATATCAAAATTACTACCAGTCCATTGACCTGTTTACTGTAGTTAACCAATGCAGGAAATAATGTTTATGACTGTATTTTTTTTCATTATTTGTGATGCATTTGTTTATCTACACTACATTATACTTGGTATAATTCATATAATTCATTCAGAGATCATATATAAGAGTTCGGATTACTTTTTAGCAAAGATTACCTTCCTCTGGGGTTAGGAGAGGCCCATGAAAAAAGTAACCTTCTGCCTGCAGAGTAAATTTAAACCTCGGAAGAATATATATATATGAAGAGTGTCGAGTTAAAAAATACTGGTATATGCGTGTGTTTATAGAAATTCTCTTTCCATAAATTTTATTCTTAGCTCTTATACTAGATCATATTGCCTTTATGTGAGTGTCATTCATTGATCCAACTTTTCTGACATGACATTCATTTACTGTTTGACAACCAATGGCAGCAGTTCAAGTAGTCATGGCTGTCATGACAGCATTTTCCCTGAGGCTCTTCAAACATGTCCAAAGAAAGTAATTTTATTTGAACAAAAATAGCTATGACAATAATTGCAAAATTCCCTCTGTTTGTCCTTTTACATCACTGGCAGAAATAATAAAACACATCTGAATGATTATTGGGTTCTTAAAGATGTTGTCTAGTTTATTTTATATATTGTATAATTTTTCTGTCATATTCCTGGGTAAATCATAGGAAGAAATCTTCATGTATTTACTGCAATAATTCAATGGGATTGTCAAAGATAGCCTTGAGTTTTATGTACATTCTGTGAAAAAGAAAGAAAATATTTTTTTTGAATTGTAAAAATAGGAAAGAGAGAAACCTTTCGTTTCTTGTTTGTGTTTTTTTTGTTTAGCTCATTTAAAAGTGAAATCAAATTTGCAGAAAATTAAATAAAGAAACCTTCCTATTCCAATAGATTTCATATTCAATCATTTTTAGAGGGCAAATGTGGCAGAGACAAAAAAAAATATTTAACAGAAAATAAAAGAATATATAATAGGACTGAATTAGATTGTACCTCTGCTATTTGAAAGATATCCTGAATCTATATTTAATAATAACTCTATTTGTTATCCATGTTTTTACCTTTTTTAATGATCATCCCAGCTCTTTGATGAAAATGTAATGTAAATATGTGCTTCCTCTACAAATATGATGTCCTCATCCGTTTACCTTTCTCTTTTTATTCTATTTACTTCAATTTACTCATTCAACAAATTTAAACCTTTTTTCTACCCCTGGATATTTGTTGAAAGTAAAGAATACTCACAATTATTGTTTGCGAGATCAATAAAAAGAAGACAAAAGGACAAATATGAAAATGCAAAAGAAAAAACTTTCCATGTTGAATAAACAGACGTTGAAATTTTCTAAAGTAAATTCTTAAAAATGCATTTCAAATCACACAAATTTTCAATGTCAGTTTACTGAAGGATTTATGAAATTTATTGAGAGGTCCTCTTCATGTTTTAGCATTTTAGTGTATACTTTATTAGAGATGTTGGAAGTGCAGTGGTGGCTCAATGGTATATGTGCATAAAATAGAATCAGCAAACTTGGTTTGAATTCCAGCTGGTGCAATTTGTGATCTTTTTTCAGTAATGCCCTTGAGAAAAGCATTGATATACCTTTCCTAATAGATCAAGTTGCATATCACACCCTGCTGCTGTTACCATGCATTCCAGTATAACCTGGGCCATAATACTCTGAACAGAGATGGATACCATAAAGTAACTGATTTGCCTTGAGAAATGGCATGAATGGATCAAGCATTGAGCTCTAACAATCCAAAAGATCATGGGATGATTTGATTTGATTTTGATAGACACGATGATATACATGCTTAGTCTCTGCACTGAATGATATAGTTGAAAATGATTGAGGATCAAGCTGGATCAAAAATGTAGCCAAACCAAAATGAATCCGTGGATATTTCCAATTGATGTTGAACTTGAATGGCTAGATTAAGAAGTGACTAAATTGAATATATATCCTGTGGATAGTAGATGCAATTTCAAGTCTTGTTAGAGGCTTTGGCTTTATTTCTGATCATGGAATGATAATCTAGGAGTTGTGATAAAAAATTTTAAAAAAATATAACTAAAAATTGTCAAAGCTTCATCAAAACAATTCAAATAATACGCATTCTAAATCATTAATCAGGTTAGCTCAGTCTAACACCAGGACATGTGGAGGAAATTTGAATGATATTGATTTAAGTTTACTAGTGAAGAATTATGCCCCCATTTTCATAGATATTCAGAGAGTGACTTAATGACATTCACAATGGGAACTGTTTCACTTGATAGTATTTATAAACAAGTCATTTTCATTTTAAAGCACGTAAACTGCAACTTTTGAGTTTACCTCAGGGGAATTGTGTTTGCACTTACACATTAATAAGCAAGGAACCACACTAGGATGGCAAGCCTTTGGCAGAGCAAGCTTAACTAAGAAAAACCAGACAATCCCAATAATCTTAAATATAAGAGTATACAACAAATGCATTCTCCCGATAGTTACTTATGGGGCTGTAACATGGAACCAAACCAAGAGACAGACCCGCAAACTGAGGAGCATGCTCAACCTTATATGGAGAGACCACAAGACATCACAGTATATTTGGGAGAAAATGGGAGTTCGAGACATCATAGAAACTATTGAAAAACTGGTAATGGACTGGCCATGTTGCAAGAATGACAGACAACTGATGGACATCATGACTCATAACATGGATCCACAGAGATCACATGCAAAACCAAGGCCAACAAAATACAAGATGGAGAGATGAACTAGACAAATTCAGAAAATACTGGCTCCGCAACACCCATGATAGGGAATTATGGCAAAGCCTGGGGAAGGTCTATGTTCAACAACGGACGTTAAAAAATTGATGATGATGATGATGATGAGGTATTCAGAGAGAGCTCATCTTGAGTTAATGACATTCATAAAAGGATTTTTTTTTTTCACTGGATAACATTTATAAACATGCTACTTTCAGTCAAAGAGTATAAAATGAAACTGTAACTTCCAGAGATTTGTATTCTCACTTACGCAATCATACATATTCAGAGGGTGCTTATTTTGAGTTCAAAGCATATAGATTGTATCAGTTGAGTTTACCTCCAAAGAATTGTGTTCTCACTTACTCATTTATAGATATTCAGAGAGTGCTAATCTTGACTTAATGATGCTTACAAAGTGATTTTTTTCATTCGATGATATTTATAAACAAGTTATTTTCATTATCATTAATTTTTGACTAGTTTTTACATTCATCTTAATTTTCGGACGCTTTTGTTTTTTATCATAACTTTGAATTGGACCCCGGTTCTCAGAAAATAAAGAACAAGCTCACAATAAGAATCAAACTCACACTCTCTAGCCAGAGGGGGTCCAGTATATGCCAGGTTGCTTTTAACCATTCAGCCTCGGGCACTTTATAGTTAAGCAGCAGCTGATTTTACACCTTAACTCCTCACAACCAATATTCCAAGTAGTTTTTAATACAACAATATTGTTAATTTCAATTTTTTTTTCTTGGATGAAGTATTACAACATCATTATTCATTTCAGACTGGTTTTTATCTTCATCCTGATTTTCAGTTGTTTTTGTTTTTCATCACAACATTGAATTGGACTATTATCCTATACCAACGATTAAACAGTGTAATTGAAAAATAAAGACCAAACCCTGAGAGAGAATCAAACTCACAACCTCTGGTCACTGGGGGTCAAGTATATGCCTGACTGCTTCCAGCCACAGGGACTTTATGGTTAAGCTGAAGCTGATTTTACACCTTGAATATATCCGTCTTCTGATACAACGATAGTTAATTTCAATCATGGTATTGAAAAGTCTGTTAGATGACAACTGTAAACATCATCATCATAGAATATTGGCTGACAATTGTAAACATCATCATCATCATAAGATATTGGTTGACAATTGTAAACATCATCATCATGGGATATTGGTTGACAATTGTAAACATCATCATTATGGAATATTGGTTGACAATTGTAAACATCATCATCATCATGGAATATTGGTTGACAATTGTAAACATCATCATCATCATGGAATATTGGTTGACAATTGTAAACATCATCATCATCATGGAATATTGGTTGACAATTGTAAACATCACCATCATCATGGAATATTGGTTGACAATTGTAAACATCACCATCATCATGGAATATTGGTTGACAATTGTAAACATCATCATCATCATCATCATCATCATGGAATATTGGTTGACAATTGTAAACATCATCATTATCATAGAATATTGGTTGACTATTGTAAACATCATCATCATCATGGAATATTGGTTGACAATTGTAAACATCATCATCATCATGGAATATTGGTTGTCAATTGTAAACATCACCATCATGGAATATTGGTTGACAATTGTAAACATCATCATCATCATGGAATATTGGTTGTCAATTGTAAACATCACCATCATGGAATATTGGTTGACAATTGTAAACATCATCATCATCATGGAATATTGGTTGTCAATTGTAAACATCATCATCATGGAATATTGGTTGACAATTGTAAACATCATCATCATCATGGAATATTGGTCGTCAATTGTAAACATCATCATCATGGAATATTGGTTGACAATTGTAAACATCATCATCATCATGGAATATTGGTTGTCAATTGTAAACATCACCATCATGGAATATTGGTTGACAATTGTAAACATCATCATCATCATGGAATATTGGTTGTCAATTGTAAACATCACCATCATCATGGAATACTGGTCGTCAATTGAAAACATCATCATCATGGAACATTGGTTGACAATTGTAAACATCATCATCATGGAATATTGGTTGACAATTGTAAACATCATCATCATCATGGAATATTGGTTGTCAATTGTAAACATCATCATCATGGAATATTGGTTGACAATTGTAAACATCATCATCATCATAGAATATTGGTTGACTATTGTAAACATCATCATCATCATGGAATATTGGTTGACAATTGTAAACATCATCATCATCATGGAATATTGGTTGTCAATTGTAAACATCACCATCATGGAATATTGGTTGACAATTGTAAACATCATCATCATCATGGAATATTGGTTGTCAATTGTAAACATCACCATCATGGAATATTGGTTGACAATTGTAAACATCATCATCATCATGGAATATTGGTTGTCAATTGTAAACATCATCATCATGGAATATTGGTTGACGATTGTAAACATCATCATCATCATGGAATATTGGTCGTCAATTGTAAACATCATCATCATGGAATATTGGTTGACAATTGTAAACATCATCATCATCATAAGATATTGGTTGACAATTGTAAACATCACCATCATGGAATATTGGTTGTCAATTGTAAACATCACCATCATGGAATATTGGTTGACAATTGTAAACATCATCATCATCATGGAATATTGGTTGTCAATTGTAAACATCACCATCATGGAATATTTGTTGACAATTGTAAACATCATCATCATCATGGAATATTGGTTGTCAATTGTAAACATCACCATCATGGAATATTGGTTGACGATTGTAAACATCATCATCATCATGGAATATTGGTCGTCAATTGTAAACATCATCATCATGGAATATTGGTTGACAATTGTAAACATCATCATCATCATGGAATATTGGTTGACAATTGTAAACATCATCATCATCATGGAATATTGGTTGTCAATTGTAAACATCACCATCATGGAATATTGGTTGACAATTGTAAACATCATCATCATCATGGAATATTGGTTGTCAATTGTAAACATCACCATCATGGAATATTGGTTGACAATTGTAAACATCATCATCATCATGGAATATTGGTTGTCAATTGTAAACATCACCATCATGGAATATTGGTTGACAATTGTAAACATCATCATCATCATGGAATATTGGTTGACAATTGTAAACATCATCATCATCATGGAATATTGGTTGTCAATTGTAAACATCACCATCATGGAATATTGGTTGACAATTGTAAACATCATCATCATCATCATGGAATATTGGTTGTCAATTGTAAACATCACCATCATGGAATATTGGTTGACAATTGTAAACATCATCATCATCATGGAATATTGGGTGTCAATTGTAAACATCACCATCATGGAATATTGGTCGTCAATTGTAAACATCATCATCATGGAATATTGGTTGACAATTGTAAACATCATCATCATCATGGAATATTGGTCGTCAATTGTAAACATCATCATCATGGAATATTGGTTGACAATTGTAAACATCACCATCATGGAATATTGGTTGACAATTGTAAACATCACCATCATGGAATATTGGTTGACAATTGTAAACATCATCATCATCATGGAATATTGGTTGTCAATTGTAAACATCATCATCATGGAATATTGGTTGACAATTGTAAACATCATCATCATCATGGAATATTGGTTGTCAATTGTAAACATCATCATCATGGAATATTGGTTGACAATTGTAAACATCATCATCATCACAGAATATTGGTTGACAACTGTAAACTTCATCATCATGATGGAATATTGGTTGTGGCTGAATGGTTAAAAGTGGTCAGGCATATGCTGGATCCCTGTGGCTAGGGGTTGGGAGTTTGAGTCTCACTGTAGGCTTGCTTTTTATTCTCTGATTATGCTGTTTAATCATTGCTGTAGGATCTGTTCATCAATCTTACTCATTTGATAATATTTATACAGTGTGTCCTCCTAGCGTCATGTAATCTCTTAATATTTAGTTGATGATATCTACAACATTATTTTCTCTTCAACTTATAAATCATAAAATCAATTTTTTCTAATCACACGTGTCAGTGTTGTTAATAGCAATAATTCAATAATCTTCTTCTGGGCCATATATTTTTAAAGTTTCCATAATGAATTTGTGATAGAATTCTTTTTCTGATTCTATATTCATGCATAAAACATTCATCATTGTCATAAAATCATTATATCTGCATGCTCTCTTACATCTCTTAATTGAAATTTTGAATAATAGGAATTTTTTAAGTGACTGGTTGATTTTGAATTTAGTTAGATCCAATCATACAAAAAAAGATTGGTATTGATGAAGGTTTTCCTGGAACTTGAAAACAAAAACAAAAGAACTTGAAAGTCTGTACCTTTTCCCAAGCAAATGAAAAAATATGGCATACAAATTGAAAAGTATGACAAAAAATTGAAAAAATTTATATGAAAAGAATAAAAAATGATAAAAAATAAAGAATACAAAAGAACATGCTTTAATGGGAAAATTTCACACTCGGAGAAAATCCATCTTAATCAAAATAAGAAATAAAACGGTAAAACTATTAGCATGAAAAATATTAGTATAATCTAAAGTACTGATGATGTCTCAGAGAGAATTATTATCTTCAATAAAATTTCATGAATAAAATTCAAACTGCTGACATTTACTTAAAATGTTGATGATTGAAATTTATTTGATACTGTTATTTTTTCAGATTCCCACATGGATTTGAAATTGACAGAATGTTAGTTAAATTAATAATCCATGCATCCATGTATTATCCATACCTTCATGTGATACCATACCCCCATGTAATGTTCATACCTTCATGTGAGATCATAAGATCAGATTATGTTCTTTTGCAATAAAATTTATAAGAATGTTTTTTTCAGACAGGCTTCTTCACCTGACTTCTTCCATTTTATTTATTTAATCTTATATAAATGTTTCTCACTGTGTGTTAACAACTCAATATTTAGAGTTGTTCACACATATACTTTATACAAACTTGTCCTCTGTCCAGATGATGCACTGTTATATTCTCAAATTGGTTCAGAAGATGATGATCAGTTTGCTACCAATCTGATGAGCAACAGCCTTCAGGAAATCTCTTTCATTTGTCATGGGAATCAAGATTGACATATCTATTGATATGAAATATGAAATAATGTAAATGAATGATTTATAACATCTTTGCCTCAGGTGTCAAATCAAATAACTATTCCGTAAGCTAAAGACTATAAAATTCAGGAAATTCTCATATAGCCAACATACTCATATATATGTAATAGGAAATTTGATGGGAAATACAAGAAATAGATACAGGTTGATACATTTCTTATAGTGCTATACATATATATATATATATATTGGGTGTGTGCAAAAGTTTCCAGAGCTTTTTTTTCACACAAGAGACTAAATATACAGTTGTACTCACCAAATATATATGATACCAGGAACTGGTCTGATATTATTTTAAACCAAGTAATAAAATGTGAAGTTAGCTAAACTATGAATGTTATATGAATCATTTTCTCTACAATCCAAATCTTCATGGTCTTACTACAATTGATGCGTTTTTTGGACTCCTTCAGGTGTATATTTCATCCAGTAATCTTTGAATGTCCCCCAGAACTCTCCACTTTTCACAGGGACTATACTTCAGAAATCCAGGTCACAAATTATTATGCTTCAACTCAGCTGCATTCACAAACTTTTCACAAAAATCATCGCCAACCAAATCACAAAAAAACTAGATGAAAACCAACCACAACAGCAAGCTGGCTTTAGGAGAAGCTACTCGACCATAGACCACCTGCATTTGATAAATCAGCTGAAAGAAGAAGCAGCAGAATATAAGCTACCACTCACTGTAGCATTAATCCACTTCAAAAAGGCCTTTGACTCAGTGGAAATCCCAAAGGTCATGAAAGTGATCAGTCGACAAGGTGTAGATCCAGTATATGTTAAATTGCTGAAACATATATATAATGACAGCAGCTTCTTTTATCAGGCTACATAAAGACTTGAAGCCATTTCAGCTCCCAAAAGGGGTAAGACAAGGTGATATCACCTCACCCAAACTCTTCACAGCCTGCCTCAAGATGATCTTCAGAAGACTAGACTGGGAGAATAAAGGAATCAAAATAGACTTCAAATATCTGAACAAGCTCAGATCTGCAGACGACATTGCCCTTTTTGTAGAGAACCTACACAACCTCCAATAATGCTAGATGAACTAAACAAAGAAAGCAAGAAAGTCGGCCTCCGCATGAATTCCAGCAAAACAAAGATCATGTGCAACAATCACGTTGGAAATAAGAACACTAAGATGAAACTTGAAGACACAGAATTGGAGAAAGTTGACCACTACATCTACCTAGTACAACAAATCTCCATGAGACCCTCAAAAGAAGAAGAAATCAAATGAAGAATCACCCTAGGATGGCAAGCCTTTGGTAGAGCAAGCTCAACTTCTACAAGAAGATCCCATTAAAATCCAAAAGAAGAGTATACAATCAATGCATCCTCCCAATAGTCATCTATGGAGCATAAACCTGGAACCTAACCAAGAGACAGACCCGTAAATTGAGAACCATGCAACATGCACATGAAAGAATCATGCTCAACCACAAGACAGCACAATACATCAGGGAGAAGACAGGAGTCAGGAACATCAAAGAATCTATCAAAAAACTCAAATGGCAATGGGCTGGCTATGTTGCAAGAATGGCAGACATCCGATGGACATTGTGACTCACGACATCCATCTCCGAAGATCACATGCGCAACCAAGGCCAACAGAATACAAGCTGGGGAGAGAAGCTCGACAAATTCAGAAAGTACTGGCTCTGTGACATCCATGATAGAGAAGAGTGGTGAATCCTGGGGAAGGTTTATGTCCAACAACGGACAGAAAAAAGGATTTTCTTTCATTCACCCCTTTTAATGTATTAAGTCTATAGCTTTCAAGAATTAAAATGAATATTTACAGCATCAGACTCATCAATAGCTTTATAAATCAATTCATATAGATTTATAAAGTTTCAATGAAATTACTTATTTAAAACAAATCTTGTATTTGAATCCACAAATTTAAGTTAAAGTTTCAAGAAGACAACTAAAATTTGGAATAAAGGATGACTGTTTATTATTCTAAAACAATGCTTATGATTCATTGTTAAAAGAAGTTGAGGTGTCATGAAAGAAAAATACGCGGTCTAATTTTAGAGTTGTTATAATTATATGAATAGATAGAAAAAGATATCAAAATTATGTCTCATCACTTCAATTGGTAAAGATAAATAGAGGAAAATCATCAGAATTGCTCTTTTCTAAAATGATTTTTCAATAAGTAATAATTCAGCTAACGAAAAATTAATTGAAAATCATAAGTTCCCTTATCCAGAATAAGTAAGATAACAAAATGTATGACTAACAAAAGAGCATAGTGAAATTTGATGAAATTTAGAACAGGAGGGATACCAAACAAATGTGGAACCAGTGAAATTAATAAGTAAATGTAGATGTATAAAGGAAAAGGGGGAAATAAAGGAGAAATGTCTTTCAATAAGAAATGTCTATCATCAATAGAAGCAATATGGAGGATACAACTGTTTCGCAATGTAGAATGAGATATTTTGTGATGTGGCCTGGTACAACACTGCTCGTCACCTTCACTTTTTAGCCTCACTCTTATCATATAAGATTTGGAAGAAAGATTATAAAAAAGCTATTTTGTATTGGAAAAATATATAATAACATTGCTTGAAATGAGAAAATTAGACAAATCAATATATTCATTAAAGTGAGTAAAAAGTCAGCATATTGATATACACAAACACAAACATATATGCATCAGTCTACATGCATAGAGACATGCATGTGCATTATACTCATACGCACAAACACTCATACATCTATGCATATATATACATGTGTGTGTGTTGTGTGGATGTGAGGTGATCAGACAGAATTTCGGTAATTTGACAATTGGAAGAGAAATTAAGTGAAAAAACAGGTGTTACTTCTCAGAAAATGTGTATGTTCTGATGAATTTTGATAGTTGCTAACCATCATTTTCAAAGAATTCTATATGCTGTTTACATGTTTGAGATTTGAGGAATGAAATGAGGAGATTCCTTTGTTGTTGGTTGATCAATTAGAGTAGGAGGGAGAGAGTTTGTATCTGTCTGTGAGTATCAAGCTAGTCTGAAATAAGAAAGATCAGTGAGAAGAGGTGGCAGGGTGAAAATGGTCAGATTTCAGGAATGTTTTTGGGGTTGCCAGGGGTTTTTTTTTCCTTTGGAATGGAGATGTGGTGTCTGGCATTCAATGGTGTTGACGTATAAAGGGTGCCATACTTGAGCAAAATGGCTATGATATCCAAAAGAAGAATTCTTTTTAACTGCAAGTTGATTCATTATGGTTTATCTACAACAGAGTAAGATTAAATATCTGTTACTAATATAAACAAATTGAGGTTTATGCCTTTTTTTCAATTTCAGCTACAGCTGATTATAATAACTTTATGTTAATACTCTCAGAGAGGCATGAATTCTGGCTGTGTTCCATCATTTTTACATTCTGCATTGTTCTCTGGTATGCCACGATAGCTGATTGACAAGAGAGTGGATGAGAGATCATATGAGTAAACCATTCTCCCATAATTATCTTGCATGCTCCAGCAGTAGCAACAAAAAAGCTCTTACCTCTATACTCAATCTTGGCAGGTGCTAATGAATTAAATATGAAATAACCTTAATGGTAAGCAAGAATAATTCTAGAGATTTGCTTCTTTTTTTTTTTATAAGGTATGTCATATCACTTAGATATGAAATAGCATACAAACAAACCAGCATTGTTTCCAGTATCCCGAAGCATGTAATGTGGAAACTCTATGATTATCAATCACTATAATCCGTAGCTCATGACCAGATATTCATTTCTATGCGTGTAACTTTGCATGTGTGTGCATGCATGTGTATGAGTGTGTGTATGTGTAACATAAAGGGTAGAATGAAATTAACCCAATACATGTACATATATATATATATATATATATATATACAAGCATGATGTATTTTGTAAATAGATGTATAAATATAAATACATATAAACATACAAACAAACATAGCAAAGAGGTATAAAAATTATTTTCTTCAAATCACTTCTCCTGATAGGAATCCTCTTTATTTCATAGAAGTAGCAGTGTCTTCTTTATCATTCTGTCATAAGATGCAAATCCCCTGAAGGCTTTTCATAATCCAATAAAGTGAAGAGCTGAATTAAATGAAATTTAGTTATTGATTTTGATTTTTTATAAATTAGTGATTAAGTTGTATTCGATAAGACAAAGTAAAACAGAAAAATTTTTTTAATTTCATGAACGACTGGGAGAGATTTTTCTTTCAACTTTACTTTTTCACCAATGTACTGATAGTAAATAACATTTCTCAGCTAACATTAAAGTTGATCAGGTCCCTTGATTGTGTGGGTCACTGAGACATTTATAATCCTTTGTAAACATTTCCGCAAGTAAATCTTGTCATGCTTTTCATTTAACATTAGATCCTTGAATATCTTAGATGTCATTGTGAATGAGAAATCTATAAAATGACTGTGAGTAACCTTTAATACTCCCTATCAACAGGTAACTGCTAAAGCCCTTGGTTTGATACTGGAAGAAACCTTTCTGTAAAATGAGTGATTAATAAAAAAAAATAAAGAATGATGAAAGACCTGGCCTTGAGTAAAATGATCGTCCTTCATGGTTGAAGATCACCATCAATTCGCTTCTGATTGGTGCATTAGTACTGCAGGGTCTAAAATCATATGCGTTTAACTTGGATTAAACTGAGAGAGAATCGTGTATGTTGTAAGCAACACCCTCTTATCCCTGTCTGCCTAGGTGTAGAGGATGCAGTTGATGATCAGGGCACTCAGTGCTCTTCTCACTCCTCAATATATTGCTGATTATCACCATTAGCATCTTTCTGCCCATTAGACCAAGTTAATTTCCTCTGCACAGTCTGCTGAGTCCCACAAGGATTGGGACTATCCAGTCTGAATTCAGAGTTGTCTTTCTAGATTGGTTGCCAACCAAGGCTCAAGAGACCAGTTTGCCCTACTATTTCCCCATAACTGGGGTATGAATGTGTGAATTCATACAATCTCAGCAAGAGTTTGAACTCAGTTCCCTGATTCCATTTTGCATACTACTGATTGCTATGCCACTCTGAACTCTGGGAAAACCTGACAGAGTAAAAATAACAATGATAAAAATGATAATTGGCTACACATCTCATGAAGAAGGCTTTCATCATGAACAATCACACAAGAGTCTTTCAATTATTGAAAACATAACAACACAGAGATCATTGGTTCCTCTATATTTCAAGGTTATCTCAAAAGTTGATGGTTAGTGAAAATGACTGGTATATGCTGTAATCAAAAAAATTGAACCTTTTCAGTAGAGGTTGACGAGAGTAATCAGTAGAATATCAGAGAAATTCTTCAAGGTTAAAAAATGTCTGAATAAACAGAAAATTGAATTCCAAGCAAAATTATGCTTATATGCTCTTTTTTACCTCATAAAGCAGGCGATAGTAGAGATAAAATTAAATTACCTTGATGAAAATATTATCAGTATAGTTTGAATCATGAATTCATGATTTGAAGAAGAGGTCTGGTTAGTCACTCTATAGAAACCATCATGTCACTGTCTTTAGGTAGCATGCCATGTTGGAGGTGATCAATGGATGTTACTCCTCTTGTTTTTTGGTTGGTTTTGATCACTAAAATATCTGAATTTATCAAAGACAAGTGTGAACACTATCGGACACAAACTAAGGGACTAATTTAACATAAACTTACATTGTAGATTCCACTCCCCTAAAAACTCATTTTAGTGGGAGATTTCCAAAAAACAAAAATGTTTTTTTTCTCACCCATAGAGGAGAATGTGTGTAAATTTCAAGTTTCTACTATGAATGGTTAGGGTTGGGCTAAGTCTGGATACATAGATACATACATATACATAATTCAGAGCATATTAAATAGCTAAATCCTGCAACAGCCTTTAAATCAGACTGTTGTGGTTAGCAGAGAATAATAAACTCATTCATTACAAGCAGGTAGTTTTTGAGATTTATTGTGTCCATTTGTTTATTTGCTCGTTTGTTTGTTTGTTTGTATCTCTTCTCCACTAAAACTACTAAGCCTATTGAACCTTAATATTCTGCATGTAGACAGAGGAGAGGTCAACTTTTAACATAGGCTATATGGAGTTGAACTTGGAGGTCGTTGACGATCACCAGAGGTCATTTTTGGTCAATTTTAAGAGCTTTGGGCCACAATTTAGCAACAAGGATACTGATAATTAGCATATGTGTACATCTCACGGCAAAGATAGCAATCTATTTGACCTTGACTTCTAAGCTCACTCAAGGTCATTTTTGGTCATCAAAAAGGATTTTCCAAGTTTTTGGCCACAATTTATCTCCTATTAACCTGCGATAGGGCATAGAGGTACATTCTCTCATGGTGAACATCATATGCAATACTGAGTTGACCTCTGGGATCATTTTAGGTGATTTTTGGTCATTTCTAGCCAATTTTCAGAGTTGTGGGCCATAATTTCTCACCTAGGTAGCTGAAAATCAGCATATGGATGAATCTTCTCACAGCAGAGATAACAGGCTGAGCAAGATTATCCTTGGAAGTCAGTCACAGTCACTAGAAGTCAATCTGGTCATTTCTACTCAATTTTACAAGTTTCGGGCAACAATGTTGTTATTTGCCATGTAGGTAAATCTTATCTTACAGAAGGTTCTAGACAATGCTATATCGACCTAAAAAATCATTTGAGGTCTCTTGAGAAAATTTTGGGTAATCTCTAGCAAATTTTCTTAGTTGTTAGTTTCAATTCTGCATCTATAAAACTGAAATTTGGTATGGAGATAGATTCTTTCACTACCAACGTATTTAGATATGTGATTTTGACATCAAGGTTATTTGAGGTCAACATATGTCATTTCTGGTCATTTCTAGCAAATTTTTCGAGTTGTTAGTCGCAATATTGCACCTAGAGTGCAGAAAATTTGCATAGGGGTTCATCTTTAAAGTTATAGTAATGTGAGGTTGATGATGGAGGTCACCTGAGATCATTTCTGGATATTGAAACGTCACAAGAATGATCTCTTAAGATTGCAGACCTTTGCCTGACCTCTCCATGCTTTTTCTATTGACAGTGCTATATTGTTTATTCTAGGGTAGGATCCCTAATTAACTTTTTCATTTTGGCAATAAATGGGAGAAACACTTATGGAGTGTATCCAGAAGCCCCGTCAAACTAAGCAGCAATATGATTTGAGTTTTTGGTGGCACCAGAATATCCCTTTCATTTCAGCCACTTTTTCATGTTTATATAGTGAAAAGAATCAATTTTTCATTTACTGTATTGTGTAAGAAGAAATACATCAAAGAACATATTTCTCCAGTTTGCTTATATTTTACGTTATTCCCCTGGATAATACTGGGTATCCCAGTGTATTTATATAGATACATCTATAAATGGATAAAAGCTTACGTATGACATATGGATGCACATGTGTAAGGAAATTTCAAACTGTAATAAATTTTCACCTGACCAATTACATAAAAGTTATTGCAGTATATTAATTCCTATCTATGTACATAATTACATTCATACTGAGAAAATTCATTGTTTTTGGAATTTTGACCATACTCCAAATCAAATTAACAAATGTGTCAGGCTTTGAATAGGCGTTACTTCATTTAAAAGTATTTTATATAACATTCAGTGTTAACTTTTTTTTTGACGTTACCCAGAAATACTCATAAGTCTGTTGTGTCATACATATCATCAACCTAATTTAACCAGACTCTTGCTATTGAAAGTTTCAAAATTTTCAGGTTTACTTTTCCTTTGATAATAAAATGAAAGAAATTTCTCTGAAGATATCAAGATTAAGAAATATGATCTGTAAGATTATCTTTGAAAAATAATGATTGAATATTTGTACATTGGTATTTCCAGTTGAATAAAAAATTGTTTTATTCATTCTGAGGAACTATTTTTATTATTTTTCATAAATTCACAAATGTACTGGATGAAACAAAGGCTAAAAAATAAATTTAAATTTGCTCATGAATGGTCAGTCAAATCTACTCTTTAAAATATCAATAAACATTTGCTTGAGAGGAAAAATACTAGAGTCATATATTTTTTTTTTCATAATTCTTTGAATCAATACCAATGTATTTATTAGTATAATGAAAAATATCACATTCATTGAAATCATCATTCTTTTTTGTATTTCTAAGAATTATTTCTAAAATGCCAGTTCATATTTCAATAACATTTGTATGCATATTTCCTTTTTTCTTGACTATAATTATTAAAGATAAATCTGTTTTTCTATCTATTTCACGCATCATATGAATAATTTTTAATCTCTGGAGTGAATTTGAAATTGCTCCTTGTTTTCGTTGCTTTTTATTTCAAGAAAAGGTGATCAAGTGCTGGGTGAGATGTACAATTTTTTTTGTGATTACCGCTTTAGATTGAGGTCTTGTACTCGAGAACTTTTGGATCTATAAAGAGAATCACAGACTGTGACACACACACACACACATGCACATGTACACACACACATGCACGTGCATGCACACACATGCACACACATGCACGCACGCGCATACAAATTTAAAATCAATTGAGAAGTTCTTTAGAATGGCGACATTTATATTATCTTTATACTAATAGATTTAAAATCATAAATTAATTAGTCTGATTATTTTCACAACTTGATAAAGACTAGATGCATTTTTTTATTATACAGAGTTAACTTTTCTCTCATACATTTGATATTCTCTGCAATATATATATATATATATATATATATATATATGCATACATACGTATATATATGTTTGTAAAACTTAATAGTTTCATAAAAAGCAAGTAGTTCAAGAAGTTTTGTAATATTAGCCCCATGAATAGATTATAACAGATGATAACAAGTTTTTCTGATGCTTTTTGTCAGTTTATGCCAATTCAAAGAGCAAGCTTTTGACTAATTTTGGAACCAGAATCTCAAAAATCATATGAGGGTATATTATAGATTTTTATAGCAACTGTGCATTTTCATTTCATGAATACTGCCAAACCCAAAAGAAGACAACAAAATCTTCTAAAGATAATGCCGGATTAAGCTAGTGCGGAACCTGTAGTATCTTGTATAAAGGAACGCAAAATTGAAAAAAATGTATAAGAATATCAAACATACATTTTTTCTCCCAAAGTTATTGAATTTTTTCATTCGCTGTATGGCCAGATAGTACAAGAAATATGTCTAAAATTTCAGTAATACTTCTTTTTGATCTTTGGGCAATGCCTATGACTTTGGTTTCAAATATCTATGGGATCCTTGAACAGTGGGTACCATGTATGCAAAACAACACTCCAGCCTACACAATGAAGTTTTACGGTGAAATGTGACATGCACGTAGAGGACCCTAACTTTTAAACTAAGGATTTGAATCCTATGACTCGCTAAGTGGGCATGAACAGGAGCAAGGTCCCAGTCAGGAGTTTCCTTCTCTTGGCAGATGCCTAAACTTGCTATAGGGGTTTTAGAAGGAGTAACCCAAAGGTAAACCTGTGTAGATATGATAAATCTTTTGAAACATAGGTCTGACGCCCTACTGAAGCAGATACCCGAGCTTGCTGTAGAAATCTGCTACCTCTTCAGAGGTTCGAACCATCTGGAGCTGTCTGAAGCATGAGACACAACTCTTGGGCAGATACAATGTAGAGGACTGCTGCCCTTTTTCAGCCGGGTAACCCCACAGTATGACCAGTATGTTGATGTGGATTATAATTCATCAAACAATATCAAATCAAAGAAACAATTTGGAAAGGTATGAATTGTATTACAAATGAAATTTCTTCATTTAATTCAATATTCCATTAGTCATAGTTAGCATCCTCAGAAAATGTGAGAACATACAGTCAATATAGATAGGCTCGCTGTTAGTGTAATGTCCCTGATGTGGGTGGCTCTTGATCATGTACACATGTTTTTGGGTGTATGTGGGAAAATATGACAAGCTGTTAATATTTATTGACAATATGAAATTGATAAGATTGACAAAAACTTGTTTTGCATTTTTTCCATTTCTGCCTCTGTATTCTACAGATGGAATGCATTAGGTTTGTATATGATAAAAAATTTGAGATGCACAACTAGTTTTTCTTAGTCTGGTGATTACTATATTGTCAATCATTATCACCTCATATATATATATATATATATATATATATATATATATATATATATATATATATATATGTATATATATATATATATATATATATATATATATGTATATATATATATATATATATATATATATATATATATATATATATATATATATATATACTGATTAATCCTCCTTGAAAATTTTTCTGGTATATTTGAATCTCTATGAGATGAATATATATATATACGTGTATATATATATATATATATATATATATATATATATATATATATATATATATATATATATATGTATATGTGTGTGTGTGTGTGTCCTGACCAATTTTTTCATATGATTAACTAATTTAGTTTAGTTTGGTATCAGGCTATCAATAGCGGGGCATTCAATGAAGATTCAATCCACTAACAACAACAGGCAGCAAGATTAGCTGATGTATGCTATTTTTTTCATGATTTACAAGATAATCCCACTGAAAAAATTCATGAATATAACAAGTTTTGGCATCATCAAGTCTCAAATCATATTCTTTTTAGATATTCTTTCAGTTTTGGGTGAAAAATATCTGAAGGGGCAAGATCAGGGCAGTTGGTTGATAGGGTAAGGTTTCTTAATGGAATTCTCAGAGGACAGCCCTGGCTAACCTCGCACAATCAGCAAGTCCATCGCTGTGATGGAAAAAACTTTCTTCATAATAAGCACCATGATTGTCCTGAACCTTTCACACAAAAACTTTTGGAATGGAAAAAACAGTTGAAATCAACATTTGAGCTGACCTTATCTTTGAGGTCTTCCCAACCTCCCTTGAAACACTTGATCCAACTTGAACCTGTTGTTCTATGTGGGCCAGTATTCCCGTAGACCTGTTGTAAAGCTTCAATGATTTGGAGAAATTTTCACTCAAATTCTCTTCTTTTTCCCATTGCATGAAAAGTATCTTTTTCATAAATGCACCTTAACAGACAAAGACGGGTGTATTAATGTGAGAACTCCTCTACTGCCTTCCGATAATCCTACAGATATTTTTAAACTTGTTTTGTTCAGAATAAACTCATCTATGTATGAACTGGAATGCTAGTAGCAATACTTTCTGATCTACTCTCATATATATGTATATATATTTCTATTTTTCACACTCGCATATATAAATGTATGTATAATTATAAATGTGTTATATTACTTTGAAACTATATTTCTTATGATCTGTTGTTTGACCGAAACAGCGTAGATAGAATGGAGAATTAAAGAAAATGGGGCAGCTGCAAAAATTGAACCCCTGACGGATTGGTAGCTGCTTTAGAGTAACCTTACACTTACCACAGAGCTAAACAGCTGTTTATTCACTGTCCATATCTGCTATATTTGTTTCTCAAAGCATATACTTATACTATCAAGAAATGGGTACATGATCCAATTGTAATAATCATGTGTGCATTATGTTACCTTTAAACTTTATTTGAAATGATCTCCTGTTATAACACTGTGAATGTATCATTTGGCCTAGATAGTGTAAATAGAATAAACAATTAAAAAAAGGGGGCTGCTCTTTGAATAATGCATTTATAATTATTTCTATCCAATTATTTATCTATTTCTCATCAATATATACATATATATATATATATATATATATGTATATATATATATATATATATATATATATATATATATATATATATTTGTATATATATGCTTGACTAAAGACATGATAAGAATTCTGAAGAAAGTCAACAGAAATGAGTTCTTTATTTTTAGTGCTTCAATCAACAAAAGTGTGGTTCAAAATTGACAGTTGGAAGACTGTGCAAACAGAACTGTTACATGTGTTTTTGAGTTAGCGGGTTTATCCAAGAGATTTAAGGGGTTAACAATGCAAATTCCTTTTGTAAGTGGCATTCAAATAGCTTCACTAACAGAAAAAGGTATATGCTACTCCTGGAATCTCACTGATGGAGACAGAGACATACAATCATGCAATTAATAGTCAAGAATTTTCCAAGCTATGAATTATAGAAGTATTTTTCAAAACTTTTTTCTTGGTTTTGTTCTTGTTTTCCATCTTTCTCTCCTTCATTTCAACTATGGATGTCATAACCATCTCCCATCTCCAATTTTTATAGAAACTATCAGGGAAACTTCAAAATGGATTGGAAGATTTTAGAAATACTTGTCTTTAAATGATTATGTCTGCCAGGTACCTGACTTAGACTTTTGTATTGGACAAAATTAAGAAGTAAAATGTTGATATGGTTTATAACATGATTATCTGTCAGCTCTCTAATTATTCTTATCTCGTTTGATTTCCAATTCAATTACTGCACCATATTGAAGTTTAATCAATAATGTCATGGCATAATTTCCAAAAGAATTTAAATTTAAAGATCATCTACTTATCAGAAAGTAGAAATGGAAAGTTATTTCTTTAATGAGATCTTTACGCTTTTAAAATATTTTTGTAATTTTTCAGTCTTATTTGAGCTGTAAAAAAATGCTGCCACTGAAAAATCTGAACCATAAGCCCCTATTCATGTCTAAATGGTTTAAATCTTTTTGTTACTATGATATTGTTCTGTTTTTAATCAATCATCGTCTCAAAGAATTGCTATTTTGATAAACTTGCACATTTTATTTATCATAAGTTGGTTCAAATCAGTTTTTGAATCCTAAAGAAGAAGCATACATATACATATATATATATATATATATATATATATATATATATATATATATATATATATATATATACATCTATATATATATATATATATATATATATATATATATATACACATATTTCTATGTACAAACCATAAATTGCATCACATTATATAAAAACTTGTTTGAAATGATCTCCTTTAATTGCACAATTAATATATCAGTCAATTTCGACAACGCATGTAGAATAAACAACCAAAGAAAATAGGGCAATAAGGCTGCTGCAGGGATCAAACCTGCCACTGGTAGGGTAGCCTCTTCAGTGTAGCTATGTTCTCCCCATTGAGCCAAACAGTCACTGATAAGGCGTATTGGTGGCAGGTTTGATCTATGCTGCAGCCTCATTGTCTTTGTTTGTTTATTCTGTTTGCATTGTCTAAATTGAGTGATATATTAATCGTGTAACAACGGAGATCATTTAAAATAAGTTTCTACATCATCATTATCATCATCAGTCTTTTAACGTCCATTGTTGGACATAAACCTTCCCCAGGATTCGCCACAATTCTCCATCATAGCCATCGCAGAGCCAGTATTTTTTGAATCTATCTAGTTCATCTCTCCATCTTGTGTTCTGTTGGCCTCAGTTTTGCATGTGATCTCTGTGGATCCATGTTGTGAGACCTGACGTCCATTGGTTGTCCTTCATTCTTGCAACATAGCCTAGTCCATTGCCATTTGAGTTTTTTAATAGCTTCTATGATGTCACGGACACCCGTTTTCTTCTAGATATATTGTGCTGTCTTGTGATCTCTCCATGTAAGGTTGAGCATGATATGATTCTCTCATGCGCATTTTGCATACTTCTCAGTTTATATATATATATATATATATATATATATATATATATATATATATATGTATGTATATATGTGTATATATATTTATTTATATATATATATATATATATATATATATATGTATATATGTGTATATATATATATATATATATATATATGTATATATGTATATATGTGTATATATATATATATATATATATATATATATATATATATATATATATATATATAAAGGAAGAGAAAGTTAAAGTGTGAAGATACATATTTTCAGGTTCAAATACGTCCGTGCAATGTTTGAGATATTTAAATTTCAAAACAATAATTGCGCTGTTCATGTGGAACCTATTGTAATGCAATATTTTACATGCAAATTTGGGATGCAATCAAAACAAAGTTTCTCCATCACTGGCTGCTTCATAAATGTAATTTTCTGTATTGCCCAACTAGTAACAAAACAGGTCTGGTAAGTCGTTCAATAAAAACCATCATGTAATTAATAGTAGCACACCATGTTGGGGTGATCAATAAAAAAATTGGAAAAAAGGCGTGATAACGAATAAGTTACATCTCTCGTCTTTTGTTGGGCAGTGATCACTAAAAAAGTCTGAATTTAAAAAAAAACAAGTGTGAATACTACCAAACACAAAATGAGGAGCCAGTTTAGCATAACCGTACATTGTAAATAACCCCCCCACACTCAAAATCTATTTTAGGGGAGAATTTTAAAAATTAAAAAAAAAATGTTTTTTTTCGAAACATTATAAGGATTAAATGTTAAAATATTCAGCTCTCTAGGTCCATCAGTGTGACCAGTATATGTGATATATACAGAGCCAACCAGCCAGCCAAAATGGCTTAAAAACTGAAGAAACCTATGCTAATAGTTTTGGTTGACAGTACTCTTTCATGAATGAAATATAAACTGAAAAACTTGGATTTTATTCGAAAAGTGTGTGTTATTTTCCTCTATTAGGATGTACAATACTTACCTAATTCTTCTGTTTTTAACCTGTATTGTGATATCTTTGGTAGAAACGTTAATTTTTTCAGGTTTTGGTTTTATAAGTAATTTCTTTACTATTTGAGTAATGACAGAATCAAAGATCAACTCAGCTCAATAGAAATCCTAGTAAAAATCTCAAGCAGAGTAGACAATGCTGCTACTGATGTCTTCATTTTTGTTTTGCTGGAAAACATGAGGCTAGATTTTTGTTTTAAATTCCAAGTAAGATTACTCTAACCCAGACTAGTTGATATAGAAGTGAACATGCTAGGAGAAAGTAACAATAAGATAAAAGCAAATCTTGGTCAAAAGGAAGCACTTTTATTGATCGAAAAGAATGGAAGAGGATTTCAAATACAGTAGCAGATTACTTGTCTGCAAAACTTACAAATATTTGAACTATTTTTCTATCAACTGTTTACTCTCCTCAGATAAGTACTGTCTTGATAATTGTTCTTTGCCTTTTAACCAAACATCTGGAAGGAAAATCAACATCATCTCCAAATATGTTTGTATCATTGATTTTTGACTTTTAGGAAAAGGTTTGTTTATCAGGTCAGAAAAAAGACTAATAACATGCTAATTGTAATGAAGAAATATTAGGCTATTTCTGTCAATGCTTTTGTTCTCTGTTTTTAGACTAATATTGTGCTGCTCTAAAAGAAATAATCCTGATATTTGAATTTGGGAGATTGCTGGTAAGGACAGGAAAAAACTAATCTTTATTCTTTCCCATCTTCAAATTGTGAAACACCAATTTTTATTCTTGTGAAAAATTGGAAGAAAAATCTGAGTTTTATTTGTGCACTGAAAAAGATGGCTTTGAAAAAATAGTTTGGGTATTTCTGTGTATGTGCATGCGAGAGAGAGAGAGGGGGAGAGGGGGGAGAGGGGGGAGAGAGAGAAAGAGAGGGAGAGAGAGAGAGAGAGGAAGAGAGATTTCCCAAAACAGGACAGAAGATGAGAACAATAGATAATATCTAAAAGGACGTATTAGAAAAAAGAGAATGGACAAGATGAATATCAAAGTACTGAGTGGAGGAGGAAGAAGAGACAGACAAAGAGAGAGAGAAAGAGAGTGGTTGAGAAAGAGGATGGAGTGTGCAAAGTTAGAAACATCAAAGAAATCTTAAGAAGTATCAGTCAAGGATTGTATGAGGGTACACCATAGGGACATAAAACATAAGTACATAGAAGAATAAAAGAATAAAAGAATAAAATAAAGAGCTTAAAAGAATACTGCTGGATTCAGGACACAATTCCAGTCTGTGATAGTTTGGAAAATGGATACTTTAAACTTTTTAAGAATGTTTTCATGACACTATCTATGTGAAATCCTCACCACTGAGAAAGCCTTTAGCCTTTTACCAAATTCCCTTTTTGAATAAATATTATAGAAAATTATTTTTAACACCATGAAGCACTGCTACTCTGGATGTCAGGTATATTGAAATACAGGAGCAAAAAAAAGTGAATTAGAAAAAAAACTGCCTAATACGGTGAGGAGGAGGAAAATAATGAAGAAAAAGGAAGGAAGGAAGGTTGAGGAAGGAGGGGAGGTTAAGGAAGGTAAGAAGTATGGAGAAGAAAGGAAGGAAGGATGGAAGGAAGAAAGGGAGGAAGGAAGGAAGAAAGGAAGTAAGAAGAAGGAGGCGGTGGTGTTGGTGGCAGTAGCAGCAGCCGCAGCAGCCAGTGAACTTGCATCAAAAGTGGGTTCTTAAGTGGTGTGTAAAATGTAACTTGTCCCTGCCTGGGCACACCTCTGAAATAAATATTGCTTAACTATTTTTCTTTCTGAATTGTTTTTCATCTGGTAGTTCAGCATTAGGTAAAGATTATTGACAACCAGTTCAATTGTCATTATTGATGTAATGTTGTAGTGGATCTGTCTTCAAATATACTATGGCTTATCCTGAGTCTATGCTTCAAACAAGTGGATTTAGTTTTAACATAATTGCCTGATTCTGTCAGTAAGGATTGCCTTATTTCCTAGCCACTGACCATCAAATTATTCTTGATTTACAATGAAAATTCTTCTGATTAGGTGATTAATTTGTTGAAATTTTGGATTTCAAAATTTCAAAATTTTTGGCTGGCACAGAATGAAACCATATATATTGATTAATTTTTTCTGCTACTATCAGAAATAACAATGTATTCCATAATAGTGAACCTTTCTGTGCATGTGTGACCAGAAATTCTCCTGTGAGGTTATTCAGTTGACAACAGGATACCATTAAGATTGTGTAATGTGTGAGCAACTCATTTGCAATGATCAAGCCAACACATTGTTTAGGCAGGGATTTTCTGCAAAACATTGCATCTCCCAGTTATGTCAAATTTTGGCTTTTCCCAAAGACATTTCAGACCCTAGTCAAGATTTAGGAGAACATTTAGGAGGCAGCTGATAGCAAGAGGATTTTTGAGAATGTTTGGAAAAGTTCAAGGGATGTGGTAAGTGTGTGAGGTCTCAAAGGTAGTACTTAGAAAGTCACTAAGGTACTGTCCCCCTATGTAAACTATTTTTTCATTAAAATCAAATGGCAAGATACTTTCTGGAAGACTTTGTACATAGATATATATTTATAAATATATATATCAGAGGCATGTATTCAGGGCATGCAAATCATGCACTTCATGGCCATTGATTTGTTTCAGAAATGTCCAAAGCTCTTCACAAATTGGCTGCTGCTGCTGTTGTCCCATCTCATATCTGAGCTTTTTTATTGACACGTCCTATTTTCTTGAAAATCTGTGGATGTGCTCGTGGAAAAAGTAATTAATTTACGGATTTGAATTTACAAGTACTTTATAATTGTTGTAAATTGCACGAATTAATTTGTTTTGAGGTTGAAAAATATCTGTTATAAAGCAATGACTTTCCTCACATCTTATAGGCAGCAAAAAGACATGTTCAACTTAGCTATCCCTCTTAACCAATGATAATTCTAAAAAAGGTTCTACATCCATAGTATTGCTATTTCTCTTCCATTGAACATTGCCAAGAGATATGCAATGCATTACTAAATCATTGCCATCAACAGAAGTCAAGGGAGATAATTGATTTGTACTGAGCAGATATGAATGAATGAAAGAATGAAACATAAAGAAGAGTTAGTTGCTCTACTTTTAATCATTTTGCAAATTCATGAAACTTTTCATTCACCATTTATCTTTATTGTTGGCAATATGAAACCAGAGATAACCAAGTTTAAAAACTTGTTTGCATTCACCATCCAATATACCAGTAGAATTTACTTTTTAAAATTTTAGCCTGATTTTCACACACATTTCAAAATTCCAAAAATATGCTAATTGGCCGATTTCAATAAAGATTTAGGGATACATTCAATTTCTAGTGGTTATTTTTAAGAAAATCTTTTAGAAATATTTCTTTTCGAGTTAACCCCCCTCACTTTTAATTCTATAAAAAATTAATGAAATATCCTATTTATCCCAACCATATCACATTTATTTCAAGATAATGCCCTTAACAAACTAAATCAGTTGAATTTTATTCAATCCAGCAAAAAATTATTTTTAATTACCCAAAAAATAAAACATTTTCTGTTTAGAGGGTTTTTGTCTTCTTTTTATCAAAATACAGAGTACACTTTGTGTGTAAAAAGAACATCTGCTCGAATCTCATTAATATTGTCTCTTTAAAACATTTTGTCATCAAATTATCAATGTTTTGGTCACTGCAAAGATTCTGAAAATTTTTTTCAGAAAGAATGGTGACCTACTGATTGATAGATATAAACTTTTACAAATTTTGAGCTACATATTTTAAATAACATTATTGTTTTGTTTTTTTGTTTCAATTACAGACATTACCGTTATTTGTGTATGGTAGCTGGTAACTGATAATCTTTCTTTGCTTGCTATGTTGTTCAACATGCTATATCTACCCATTCCAGTCTATGTATCTATCCCAAGATTGCCAGTACCTAACATCATGTTGTGGTTATTTTCTTTGATTCAAATTAATTTGAGGTATACTCTATCTTTGAACAATTTTCAAATATTGAATATTGACTGGAAATCAATTTTTAAAAATCTATCAAAAATAGAATCAGAGAATTTTGATTCAAAGAAATTTAGTTAATTCAATGATTAATTGGCTGGATTATGCAAAGCTATTGCTTATTTATTTCTGGAAACATACCACAAAGTGCATCTAGTATTGGCTGACTTGAGATGAATACAGACGACTGAAATGCGCAAATATAGCATGTTGAACATGTGTTGAAGAAAGGTAACCAGCAAAGAAAGATAGTCAGTTACCAGCTACCATATACAAATAATGGTGATGTCTCCGATAAAAAAAAACTAATCAAAATTCTCAGAAAAATAGGCCTCTCAGAATACATAAAACTTCACATTCATCAATGAGTAGCAAATCGTTCTTTATGATCATAAAATTTCTAATCCTTGCAGTAGCCAAAATATTTGATGACAAATTTTTTGGAAGTCCATGATGAAAAGAAAATTTTCAGAAGGTATTTTTCTTCCACAAAAAATGTATCTTAATGAAACAAACAACGAAAAACTTTCTAAATAGGAAATATCTGTTTTTTTGGCATTTGTTTTTTCCAAATTAGAATCAATTTGGGAAAAAAAAACAGCCTTCAGGATCAATTAAATGCGATTCAAAGTGATTTAGTTTTTCTAGGGTATTATCTTCCGATAAATAAAATATGGTTGAGGTGACAAAATATTTCATTGAATTTTTACAACATTACAATGGGCTGCAGGCGGAATTGAAAAAAAAACAAATTTCCATAAAATTTTCTTACAAAGTATCCTTCCCAATGGAAAATTCATTAAGAATTGAATATATCCCTAAATCTCTATTGGAATTGGTCCATTAGCATATATTTGAAATTTTAAATCATGTATCAAAATCCGGCTGAAATTTCCCTTTGCTATTTCTAATAATATCATCATCATCATCATCACCAGTCTTTTAACGTCCGTCGTTGGACATAGACCTTCCCCAGAATTTGCCACACTTCTCTATCATGGGCATCACGGAGCCAGTACTTTCTGAACTTGTCTAGCTCGTCTCTCCATCAAATATTCTGCCGGCTTTGGTTGTACACGTTATCTTGGGGGATCCATGTCATGAGCCGTGATGTCCATCGATTGTCTGCCATTCCTGCAACATGGCCAGCCCACCGCCATTTGAGATTTTTAATGGATTCTATGATGTCCCTGACTCTTATCTTTTCTCGGATGTACTATGTTGTCTTGTGGTCTCTCCATGGGAGACCCAGCATTATTCTTTCATGTGCATGTTGCATGGTTCTCAATTTGCCGGTCTCTCTCTTGGTTAGGTTCCATGTTTCAGCTCCCTGAGTGACTATTGGGAGGATGCATTGGTTATACACCCTTCTCTTTAGGATTAATGGGATCTTCTTAGTTTTGAAGTTTGAGCTAGCTTATAACTTCAACTTTATAACATAACTTCAACTTTACAACTGATTATTTATAAAAAATAACTGTTGCCATAAAGCTACAAAATAATTAAATAATTAAATAATAAAATAATTAAAATCATAGTTATCTGACTAAGGAACAATACGCAAGCACAGAACAAGAGGACCTAGCAGATTTCATTAAGTATTTCAAAATACAAATGGACTATTTTTGTGATTGAGCCAAATGATGATGACAGTTACAATGAATTCACTGAAGGATGAAATAACAAATTTAACTGAGGAACAAAATAGCCAAAATAGTACTTCTTTCTGAGCAAAACGTTTTTAAGTTTTTGATTTGTTTCATTTTTTGTTCAAAAAATTGAAGTTAACTTTTTTAGAAACTAGATGGAAATTGAATGATCTGTGTTAAAGGCTTGCTTTCTAACAAATAACTTGATATAATGTGAAATGTGTTGAACAAATAACTATATCAATTGTGATGGTTTTCATGAAAAAAGGTTCTGGCAAATTCCAAGTAATCCATTGGTGACATCTATAACTAATTTTTTTCAAGAATGAAAAGTTTGATTTTAGGAGAAGGTCAGATGGTCGTCTTTCTAGAAGTAATCAGTCTTGTTTCCTAAAATATAAGTTCCCTAAATTTCTGATTGATACAAATATTGAAATTGGAAAAATTCTCGATTTGAAATAGTTCAAATGACAGCAAACTTGACAACTATTACCAAAGTAATGTCAAATCATTTGGTACATTCAAGAATTGATAAAATCTGATGTTACTAAAATATATATATATTGCATTGCCTGTCTATTGTCAAAGACTCAAAATAAAAGAATCATTGACTGCCACTGGGATAATCAAATTTACTAGAGTGACAGAGTCCATAGAGATACTTGTAAGCAATAACTAAATGGAAACCAGAAATTCCCATAGCCATTACTAAAAGGTTTAGTCTAAATTAAATGTCATACATGCTGGCCTCTGTCTATTGTTAGATATCATATTGAAGCTTGGTTTGGGAGCAGTTCGAGAATGATATTTTTGGTTTGCGCAAGAATCAAGTTCAAAAATATAGCTTATAGATAATTTCTAAATTCTCTCAGTTTGGGATATCATCTAAAAATGGTAAATATTAAAGGCAATTTGCTTATAAACACTTGTAGCTGGTGGATTCTACTCTGATATATTTTCTAGTGGGATATTAATTCCCAAACAAATTCAAAATGCCAGATTGGACTACTCTATCCCAGGTTTGTCTTCTGGTTGGAGGACTTTCTGATTCAGTTTCAAGTTTTACATTTTTTGAGTGAATTATAGTAAGCAGCTGGGGTTAAAAATAATCTGATTCACATGATTGATTCAAAAGAGGGAATAGACCATGTATCTCTATCTAACAAGTGATAAATGTGAAAAAATTGAATTCTTTTTTATACCATAGTCATAATATCTCAATAATAATGAAATTAACTATTAGTTGAAAGAATTAATCAAAGAAGTGACACTAAATTAAAAATTTCCAAGTGATGGTTGTCTGGTTAAATTAGTTTTACCCGATATCCAAACAGCACGATGGCGGCCTAGCAGGTATAACATTTGCCTTCTTATTTCTTTTTATTTTTTTCTTTCAGCACACGTGGCACGTATTTGTCAAGCTTTTATGCTTTTCAAATTTGATACAAATATCCAACTGTTGAATGGTTTATATCTAATTCCTCTGGAACTTCTCAAGCTGTTTTGCTTGGATGCACTTTAATAATGGCCTTCTATTGGCTGTTTTCAATCATAGAAGGATTTCTATGACCTAACTCATCTTCAAAGATCCTGTCACCGATTTCAATTTTTTTTCTCTCATCCACTTTTAAACTCATACAACAAAATTGCTTGGAATTACCTTTTTCCCTTTTTTTGTTTGACAGCCTAAATAAACATGAATAGATAAATCCAGCTTAAATAAATAGAGCAAAATTCACTCTTTAAAATGGTATATTTCATGAACATGGTTGAGTAATAGTTTATTCTAAAATGAGTATCAATGTTTGAAACAACAAAAAAACGCAGTTATTTAGGCACCAACCTAATATTTACAGTGAACCTTGAAAGTATCTTTCAGGACTGGGAAACATAAAAGTGGACATAGACTGAGAATATTTGCACTATTCATGGTTTTGTGATGATATTGCATTTCATTGGATGATTTACAAAACATATCAAGTGATCTAAATTAAGAAACTAAAAAAGATAGGATTTTAGATGAACTGAGAAAAGACAAAAAGTAATGTTTGATATTGAAGTCCCTCAAAAGACCATAAGAATAGAGGGATAAGTATTAGAAAAGATAAAGGAATATATTTACCTCGGTCAAGGAATAAAGTTAAAAGAAGAATATGGAATTGAAATAAAATGACACGTAACAATTGGTTGAAAGGCATTTGGCATGGATAAGGACATACTGAAAAGCAAATTGCCAATATGCTTAAATATGAAGTATAAAATTAATGCATAATATCTGCTATAATGGATGGAAGCAAAACCTGGAAACTTGCAATACCAACTCAGAATTGCACATAGGGCAATGGAAAGAGCAATGCTAGGAATAACTCTCAGTGATAAAAAAAGATCAACATGGGTCTGAGATAGGACCACGGTGTCAGATATACAAGTAACAGAGCAACAAATATGGAGATACGCTAGGCACTTAGTAAGAAGAGATGACATTAGATGAGGTGTCAATATATATATATATATATATATATATACACACACACACATATATATATATATATATATATATATATATATATATATATATATATATATGCACACATACATGTATATATATATATATACATACAGAAGAAGATCAAATGAAACTCTCGCGGACCATTTATCCTACACTATGATAACATTATCCCAAAAAGAAAACATGGAGAAAATATAACACCGATTCTATTTCAACAAATTACACTGTTTTCCAAAGAACTAAAACGGACGGATCAATCCATTCCCCTGATGAGATGTATTAAAAATACATTGAAATGACACATCAAATTTTCTCCTCTACTACTATATACATATTCATGAATAGATACATATGTATTTCACTAAAAACAAGTTGGCTGACAGATATTTTGTTGGACAGTCACCGAAAACATTTTTGCCGAATTGCCAGCATACATTTCGCCAAAAAAGGTTTTGTCTGTAGGATATTTCTATTTTGTATTTTATTTTATTTCTGAATCAGGATGTTTATTGTCTCAATATAGCTATGCTTCATATTGAAACACTTTTTTTATCAAATGAATATTTCTATTTTTGTTTTTCTCACTAATAAATCTGGATGTTCATTGCGTCAATATATCTATGATTCATATTGCAAGAAATTTTTTTCAGATGAATATTTTCATTTTTTACTTTTCTCACTTATGAATGTTGATGTTTATTGTCTCAGTATATTTATGTTACATATTGCAAAACCTTTTTTATCTAATGAATATTTATATTTTGGTTTTTCTTACTTATGAATCTGGATGTTTATTATCTATGCTTCATATTGGGAGATATTTTTTATCAGATGAATATTTTTATTTTTGTTTTTCTATCTTTTTGTACCTGGATGTTTATTGTCCCTACATATCATATTGCAAGACCTTTTTTTGAGATGAATATTTTCATTGTTTCTTTTCTTACTTATAGATCTTGATGTTTATTGTCTGAATATATCTGTTTCATATTGCAATACCTCTTTTATCAGATGAATATTTTCATTTTTACTACTCACATGAATCTGGATGTTTATTGTCTCAATATATCTATGTTTCATATTGTCAGACCTTTTTATCAGATGAATATTTTTATTTTTGTTTTTCTCACTCATGAATGGCTTTTTATTGTCTCAATAAATCTATGCTCCATATTGCAACACCTCTTTTATCGGAAGAATATCTTAATTCTTGTTTTCCTCACTTTTGAATCTGGATGTTTATTGTCTTAATACATATATGCTTCATATTGCACAGCCTTTTATATACAATGAACATTTTAATTTTTTGTTTTTCTTACTTATGAATCTGGATATTCATTGTCTCAATATATCTATGTTCCATATTGCAAGATGTTTTTCATCAGATGAATATTTTTTTGTTTTTCTCACTTATGAATCAAGATGTTTATTGTCTCAATATATCTATGTTTCATATTGCAAAGCTTTCTTTTATCAGTTGAATATTTTTCTTTTGTTTTTCTCACTTATGAATCTCGATGTTTATTGTCTCAAAATGTCTATGTTTCATTTTGCAAGACTTTTTTATCAGATGAATATTTATAGTTTTTTTTCTCTTACTTATGAATCTGGAGGTTTTATTGTCTCAATATATCTATGCTCCATATTGCAAGACGTTTTTTATTAGATGAATATTTTCATTTTTGTTTTTTCACTTACAAATCTGGATGTTTATTGTTTCATTGTATCTACGCTTCACACTGAAAGACCTTTTTTAACAGAGGAATGTATTTATCTATATATTTCTCACTTATGAATCTGGATGTTTATTATCTCAATATATCTATTCCCATATTGCAAGACCTTTTCTATGAGATGAATATTTTCATTCTCTGTTTTTCTCACTTATTGATCTGGATGTTTATTGTCTCAATATATATTTGCTTCCTATTGCTAAAACTTCTTATTAGATGAATTCTTTTTTTTTTGTTTTTCTCACTTCATAGTGCACATCTCTTTTATCAGATGACTTTTTTCTTTTTTTAATTCTCATTTACAAATCTGAATGTTTATTGTCTCATTTCATACTGCAAAAATAAATAAATAACTGTATTCAAACGTGTTGCTTCAAAGCAAAATCTATGGTATTTTAGAATTTTATTTTTGTCTTTTACTTTCACTGGAGGATGCTGTTGTCTTTATCCATCGACCATTAAAGTGTTGAACAGTGGAATTAGATTAGTTTAATTAGGTAAGTAGTAACTAATTCCAATCAATTTTTTGAAAATTGTAAGTGCAAAAATATGCTCTGCAGTCCTACTAATAATCCTAGAAACTTTGATGATCAGTTATTCAGTGACAGACAAGCAGACAAAAAGACATTAGATGAATCATTATAATCTTGAACTGTCACTCAACTGACCTTGTTAACACAAAATTCGATGCAGATCACAGAGCTGTTCTCACACTATGTCAGAAAACTTTGTAAAATAAGAGCATGAAGCCTATTGGCAGACTGACTCAGTAGGCTGGGTAACAATGAGTGCTGAATGGTACATTCACAGCACGTAAAGTCAGGGAATTTTCCAATAACACATCGTATACATATTGTTAACTGAAATACATACACATAAGTTTGTCTGTATGTGTGTACATATACTTATTTTTTTTGTGTAGCTTAACTGATTTACATGGACTTTACTCTTTAATATTATGTGCTGTCTTTGCAAAGTTGATCTGTTAGTTTCATGTTTTTTAACACCCATCACTGACACTACTGTGACCTTTAAATTGTAATTCCCTAGTTGTTTTCTTTAGTTTTTTTTCTTGACAGTTGCCACATCAGCAATTACTGTAAACTGCTTGATAGTTTAAAAGAGAATTTTTCTCTCTTTGAAGCCTTTGGTCTATAACCTAAGTATTCTCTGTAAAAACAAACAAATTGAAGCTTTTCAATCTATCACTCAAGTAGTGTCTGTTAGAAATGCACTTACCGAAAACAAATGGCAATAATCTTGATTTCCATCACACTTATGTATCTATTAATTCTGCTTTATACGTTGGACATTTGAAAAGTCATAACAATTGGATTGAAAAAGTCTGGTTAGTCACTCAATGTCACGTGACCAATGTCTTTTTACAGCATGCCATCTTGGACATGATCAATTTAAAAATTAGGAAAAGGGGTAATCAATGGGCACTCTGGGAGTCACTAAGAGAGTCCAAATTTGAAAAAAAAACACAAGCATGAATACTGCTGGACTGATGATCAATTTAGCAAAGACTTTAATTACAAATTGAACCCCCTACTAAAAACCTATTTAGGCAAAGAATTTTCAAAAATAAAAAGTCTTTTCTAGACCTAAAAAGGAGTAAATCTTGAAATGGCCCAGGTGACATCATCCAAGGGGATCACACCAAGATGAATGCCTAATAATCTTTCATTTACTTTCTTGGTCTATTTGTTTTTCTAATAAAACATCTCTGTCAACACAATATTTTTGGAAGTACTTTATGAATTCTGATAACATTTCATGGAAGAGAAGGCAATGGAACAAGAAAGAGTCGATTATGGCACAGATCCAGGTATATTTTTCATTTGAGAGATAATTTACCATTTTTCCTCTTACATTTGGCCATGAGCTCATGAATATCCACACAATATCTCCAGAAGTTCTAAATAGATCTTTAGGCTTCTGCCATCTCATTCAATAATATGAGAGAATCATGATGAATAAGGAATAGTGTTAGTACAAAAAATCACCAAAATTCTAGATATCCTGGTAAGAGAGCAAGTTCTAGAAGGTGTATGGTGACACCATGAGTTACTGCTTTTGGTGACACCAACCACAGACCCAACATTGCGTCAGTAAGTGAGCAATCCACTCTCCCATGATTATTAACTTAGCGAAAGACACAAAATGGTGGCTATATCCATTGACAGTCATGACATGAAGTTCACTCGCGACTTATAGATAATAGAAACAGATCAAACAATTTCAAGATTATTTGTAAAGAAAATCTAAAATGAAGTATCCTTTGGTTCATTTTTAACCTTGAAAAGTGAATTATGCACTCACAGTTGAAAAAAATATATTGATAAGATTAGTAAGCAAGTTCAGAACTTCAACTAATATTTGTTAAAAAAATTTTTCCGTTTTTTCACTTCAGTTCTTCTTTGCTTGATAATTACTTGTAACTCAAATTATCACTAATTGTGCACTTTACAAAAAAAAAGCATAAAATTATTAATGTTGTTTGTACATACCATAACATTAATTTTCAGTTTGGGAGCAAAGTCAGATTTGATCTCTGAGGATATTGAAAGGTCAAATTCAAAATTGGCACCGCTTGACCAGGTTAAGTGGCCAAATACATTCAATTCGATGATATTTCCAACTTAATTGAGGATGCCCATTCATTTGGTGATACATTTGTGATCACCAGAACGCAAGGAAATGCATTTAGGACAAGATCACAGAAAAGATTTATCATACAAATAAATCAAAAATCTCATTTACTCAAATGATTTTGCATTCTAGCAGCATTTTTAATACCCAGATTGTTCATTAGGCACTGAAAGTTGGATGAAAGGGAATTTCAGTTGTTAGGAATTAATGCGAATGTTACTGATTGAATTCAATGAACTTCAAAAAGAAGTGTTTCCTATTCTTAAACGGTAAAGTTATTAACCTAAAAATTTGGTCTTTGACTTGAGATTTTCTTGACTGAAGGAAGCCTGCCAAAGAAATTAGTTTATTTTCGAGGCATAAAAAACAAATCATCTATTAACATAAATAGTAAATTTTTCTGATATCAAATAAAGCAAAAATAATTTTTTCAATTTAACATGATTTAAAGAAGAACAAGCTTGTCTGTGGTAGGATCAAACTCCCTCACTTCATTAAAATCTAAAAAGTAAAAAAAAAACGAATTCATTTCTCCATACAATATGGTTCTAAAACTATGTGTCCCGTTGCAATTCCATTATAAGTATTTCCTGTCAATGGGATTTGCAATCTGTAACAAAAACAAATCGACATGAGTTGAGCTTGAGAAGTGGAAATGAATTGGTCATTAGTTTTCATCTACATCACTGTGTCACTGTTCTTTGAGCCTGAAATCATTGGTTTTTAGTCATTATCATCCATCACCTATCATTGTTGTTACTTACAAAAACATTATCAAAACTCTATTGTAGCAGTTTGAAATTAGAAAGAAAGAGAATTTCTACTCAGCTTAATGGTTAATCTGCAATTAGCCCAGGAAGCAAGGAAGGGAAAAACACAGGAAAAGTGTACTCAGCCTAATAGTTAATCTGCCACTGGCCTTGAAAGCAAGGGAGAAATGAAGAAAAAAAACAAAAGGCCAACTCAGCCTAATGGTTAATCAGCCACTGACTTTGAAAGTGAAGAAGAAAGACATTGGAAAAAAGAGTTGCTCCTCATGAATTCAATCCAAAGATCTACTGGTAACTTTTAACCACTGTCCAACGGATGTGTTGATAAATGCAGCATCTCATTTGTGATTATAAATCATAAATTGTTTCATTATGAAATGTTTTAATGACATATCTAGCACTACACAAGTTTGTACAGAAAAGGAAAACAAAATACTCATATACTCTATTATTATTAAGTTTTGCTACAATTTTCCTCCATCTTAATTGTTGATGCTTTTTATGGCAAGATGGTAAATTGCAAAAATTAATGATAATGATTATGATACTCCAAGTTCTAAAATAAATAAAAATCTTTTTTTCAAAACAAAAAGCCTGTTGTTGTAGTGGTGATGATTGGAGGGAATCCTTTCAGAAACTCAACTGAGGAAAATTGCCCATAACCTACTTGGAAACATCATCATCATCATCATCATCATCATCAGTCTTTTAACGTCCATCGTTGGTCATAGACTTTCCCCAGGATTTGCCACAATTCTCTATCATTGGCGTCACGGAGCCAGTATTTCCTGAATCCGTCCAGTTCATCTCTCCATCTTGTGTTCTGTCGGCCTCGGTTTTTTATGTGATCTCTGGGGAGCCATGTTGTGAGACATGATGTCCATCAATTGTCTTTCATCCTTGCAACATGGCCTGCCCATTGCCATTTGAGTTTTTTAATAGTTTCTATGATGTCATGGACACCCGTTTTCTCCCTAATATATACTGTGCTGTCTTATGGTCTCTCCATGTAAGGTTGAGCATGATTCTCTCATGCAAACGTTGCATACTTCTCAGCTAGCATATCTATCTCTTGTTTTGGTTCAATGTTTCAGCTCCATAAGTGACTATCAGGAGAATGCATTGGTTGTATACTCTTCTTTTTAGGATTATTGGGATCATTTGGTTCTTGAAAGCTGAGCTTGCTCTGCCGGAGGCTTGCCATCCCAAAGTGATTCTTTGCTTGATTTCCTCCTCTTTTTAGGGTCTCATGGAGATTCATTGTCCTCGGTAGATGTAGTGGTCTACCTTGCTGAGTTTTGCATCTCCTATCTTGACAGTTACGTTCTTATTGTCAACATGATTATTGCACATGGTTTTCGTTTTACTGAAATTCATGTGTAGGCCAACTTTTTTGCTTTCTTCATTCAGATCATCTAGCATTAGTTGAAGGTTGTGTATGTTCTCTGCAAAAAGGACGATGTCGTCTGCAAATCTAAGGTTGCTAAGATATTCGCCGTCTATTTTGATTCCTCTATTTTCCAGAAGATCTCAGCTTGTATCACCTTGTCTTACTCCTTTTTGGAGCTGAAACGGTTCAGAGTCCATATGTAGCCTAATGAATCAGTTGCTGTGGTTGTGTATGTTTTGCAGTACTTATACGTATACAGGGTCTACACCTTGTCGGGTGATGGCCTTTATGACCATGGGAATTTCTACAGAGTCGAATGCCTTCTTGAAGTTTATAAATGCTACAGCGAGTGGCATTTTGTATTCTGCTGCTTTCTCTTTCAGCTGATTTATTGAATGAAGATGGTCCATGGTCGAGTAATTTCTTCTAATTCCAGCCTGTTCTCGTGGTTGATTCTCGTTTAGTGTTTTAACAATGCGGTTGGTGATGTTTTTTGTGAAAAGTTTATATATGCAGTTGAGCAGGCTTATAGGTCTGTAGTTGTTGAAGTCTTTGAGGTTACCTTTTTTATGTAGAAGCATTATGATAGCAGTGTTCCAGTCTTTCAGCACTTACTCTGTTTCAGACACAAGTTGAAAAGAATAGATAGCTTTCTGTCGACTCTTTTACCAGCTTTTTTGAGTAGATCAATGGTGATGTTATCTGGTCCAGGGGCTTTTCCTTTTTTTGTTTGTTTGATGGCTTGCTTTACTTCCCATGGTGTAACTTCGGGGAAGTCTTCGAACTGATTATCGGCATCTTGTGTATTCTGGTCATTGTTGTATTGTCCGTATTTTGAAGAGTAGAGTTCCTGATAAAATTCTTGGGCACATTCAACTATTCTGTCTCTATTTGTTGTTATGTCTCCGTTTGCTTCGAGAATGTTAGTTATCTGTTTCTTTCCTGAACTGAGAGCTTTGTTTATTGCTTTAAATCCTCAACGTTTTTCGAGGTTGGTCTTGATGATGGCTGCCGTATACTTTCTTTTGTCTTCTCTTAGTTTATTTTCTATAATTTTGTTCAGTTGGATTTCTTCTATTTTCTCCATTGTGGTCGTTGATGGTTTGAGGTTTCTGCACTTTTCAATCAGTTTTTCACTTACCTTTAAATCACTCCTATTCAAAAAAAGGAAAACTATTTTAATAAAAACAAAACAAAACATGAACAAAGACTCAACATCTGTTTTGACCAATAGCAATCAAGTTCATTCCCACATGATGTCACCTTGTCTTTCTTTTTGAACCACCTCCTTCAAAATACATTCTAAAATTGAAATAAATTTGGAGGTCTGACTTTGACAAGTCTTCGAGTTTGACAATACTAACTTTCCAAGAATTAAAAATTTGTTTCACCTTGAAACTCTTGCAGTAGCATGAATAATACTTTCTAAGTATTATTCACAAGACATAGTATATCTCAACTACCATATTTCTTCATGTATAACACAATAACTAGATTTTGAGATGAAAAATAGCTATAAGATTGTAACCTTTCACATAACACAAGTACTCTATTTGGAACTGGAGTTCAACAATCCCACGTGTTTTTCTGCGTTAATGTTCCAAATTTTTGTACTGCAACAGTGCAGTTATACTGTGTCCACTAATTTATGTTGTGTAATATTGCAATGGTAATTATTTTAGTTTCATCAAATAAAATAGATGCCTACCTTTATACCTCTTGTACATTCAATTTGAAACCATTGCTTTTGAATTTTAATTATTTTTTGGTTTAATTTAATTATTTCAATTCATTTGATTTATTTCTAGTTTATTTGTGTTATATGTTTTTCACAGGAAATCAAAGTGAAATACTGAGGTACTCAAAAATTACAGTTAATTATTTCAACCCTAAGCCCATCCACCTTCAAATACCTTGCACTTGACCCCTAGCTCAAACCAATAGAAACAATATGGATCAATGACAACTGATTTCTTTTTTTATTTTTACAATTGGTTCACCACGGAAGTTAGGTTTTCATATCTTCACTCAGGTTTGGGTACAAAATATTTCCTG
>OY735200.1:40561173-40758673 GCA_963457665.1 Thysanoteuthis rhombus | reverse complement strand
TGCACCATTACATAACTCCCATGTCACATAAATGCTCCTGTGGTTACAAAATCGTCTCCCATCCCTTCCTATTGACCTGACCAGGCACCATCTGATTGTTAACTCTTCTCCTCCATAAAGTAATATTTGAAAGACAGGCATATCCAGAATGACAACACTTTGATTAATAAAGTGCAGTCCTGGCTGCTGTCCCAATCAGTGAGTTCTACATGAAAGGTCTCTTTAATAATCAAATGATGGAAGAACTCTGGATGAAAGCTATGTAGAGAAAGATTATTCAATGAGTCAATTTTCATGTCTCTCCATCCAATGGAAATGGGTCAAGACAAATTTTTCATAAACATAGATTTAGGGGGGATTTTCTTCATCTGATGCAGGCTCTTTATGGTGTTGTTAATAACTCTATCTGGCAGATGATCATGAAATCCTTGATTTTTTCCCAAATGATCAAAGGAAAAAAAAGGCTCTAAAACTCAAAATGTTCTGCTTTGTCTTTAATGTGCTGTTACAAGCATGTAAGATGAGAATGCAAGGGCCATGTGAAAATAACCTCAACAATGATAACTAAAATTTCTATTCTTAGCTGCAGTTGGTTGGGGAAAAATGAAGAAATAGTTAGGAAACAACATAGAGATATTTGGAAACCTTGGCTCTAACAGAGGAGAAGTATTGCAGAATGTTCTTTGAAAAACTTTAGTTCTAACTCTTGATTCATCTCTCTTAGATTTTCATTTAAATAATGATAAGATGGAGACAAGTGATGGAAAAATGAAAGGATAAAAAATACTCAAAAGATATTAATTGCACTCTGAGCTGACATGGTCTCCTTCATCACCTAATCGGAACCAGATACTTACCAATCTGCATTTTGACCTATGATATATATATATATACATTTTGATAACCCTTAATTGGATTTTGTAGATTTTATGAACTTTATCAGTGTCAGTGGTTAGGAAGCTTATGTAACACAAAGTGGATGTCTTTCTTCTTGAGGTATCAACTTAGTACAGGCATATTTCTGGGGCTTTACTGAACATATATGGTAGTCTGAATTTAGGAACACAACCACATCTTTACTTTTCTTGTTTTTTTTATCTGTCTTATAGCAGTCTGACATCAAGGGAGACAACAAGAACAGTGTCAAAGAAAACAGTTCCTTATAAATGTAAAGACTAGGTGCAAAATTAACATAGGTATTCAGCATTAATAACTAAAATTCCTGATCTGGCAAATAACTTATTTCACCACACCCTTTTAAAAAAAACAACAGCTGAAACTTGGTAACTACCTGAATTTGAACATTGTATATAGCCTACAACTTTTATACTTACCAGCAAAAACAGGATTTTAGATAAACACTTTGTCTGAATAACTTATCTTTCCATTTCTGTTTACTGTATCTGCATAAAGAATCCAGTTGAATCCATCAGACTGTGTAAATTCTGCTGCCAACTTTGTATTTGTAAAAGCTCAAAAAACACGATTTACAAGGTTTTAGCTATTTGTATCAATTTTATGATGTGTAAACTTTTCATGAAGCCTTCAAATATTCACATTGATTATAGATTGTAAATAAACTTTGGGCCTTTTTCAGTTAGGATACTCATAACTCAACAGTTTGTGATACAAGTGTTGATAACTTTTCATCTAAGCTGTCAAGATTACCACGCATTGCCTGAATGTAACAAACTAGAATAATCATTGTACAGTGAATACCCAAAATAGACATTTAAAATTGACCTGTTCGCTGCCAAGTATATTTTGATATTGTAACTCCTGTACCAGATTTTCCTAATGAACAACTGATGAAAGTCTTCACTGAATGTTTAGAACAGATTTATTTTTTCATAAAAATCAATCAATATGTAAAACAATATTTCAAATAAAAATGATACAGATAAAAATATATATTCGCAAAAAAAGAATAACACACTTTGATAAGACAAGTTATTTCGCCTGTGGCACCAGACTGTAGCAGTCACTAGGTTCAAAATATTGAGGACAGAAGTGTTCAACTATTATGTTCTTCCTTGATGTTGTGGTCTGCTTTTACCAGGAACATGTATTCTCTTTGGATCACCATTTTAAATGACTTTCTCATGATGTTCTAAGGAAAAAATGTTCTATAGAAGTATTCAAAGATACTGTCATCATGCATGTTTGCTTTTTATTTCAGTAAAGAAATCGACTGAATGGCATATTAAAAAAATTTGTTTGATATTTCAGGCATAAATGATTAGAAAGATAAAAAATTATGGTTCAGTCTTTAACTAGTACCATATCAAGACAAAACAAATTGTTTTCTATTTCACATTCACTTGTTTTGTAGGATTTGTTAGACTTAGAAATCAAGAAAAGTTTAAGATTTTAGCTTTTGAGTTTTTTCTTTGGCTCTTCAGCCATTACTTCAGCACACAATCATTCCCTCTTGTGATACAATGACACCTATTAGAGATGCCTTGATAACAAAAGCAAAAACAACATTTAATCAAATATTCATTATAACTGTGAGGAAAACTAATGATACATCATAACGTACATTAACAAAATGAGCTTTGTCTGGTCTGCATACATTTATTTTCATCAAGATACACAAGAACAAATACATTGATTTATTCTTTCAAAAAATAATTGTAATTTATCAAGTTAGGCCTTGTGGATGAAAGTGTTGATTTTGTTTGCTGGAAGGCATTTGTTCAATCTCCAGATTGAGCATTGCTGGATTAGTTGTGAAAGTGGCATCACAGGGAGGATTTTGACGAACACAGAGTCTGATATCCCAAGGAAAAACTCTTGACCTGACAAAAAGGATGAGAATAACTCCTGAATGAAATAAAAAGTTCTTTTCAAAATTCCTTTAAGGTTCTTGGATATGACACACACCAGAGGAAGATACAGTGACTGAAACATTGTGATATAGATTTAAGTATGATCAAAAATTTTCACCGAGGAATTGACACCTTATTTTTTTATTAGTTTTTCCTTGTTTTTTCTTGAAAAAAAACATCCTAGATTTTTGTCTTAGTAAACGAAAAACAAATTTTCAATAATTATAATGTAGAATTGAACTATTATAAAGTTGATATTTACTTAAATCAGGAATAACTCGATCATTATGCCGTATTTTATGACAGCTAATTGAAATTTTCAAAAAAATTGAATTCCATACTTAAAATATTAATAAATAAAGTACTCATTGTGTGAAGATAATTTATGAAAGAACATTATTTCAGGATCGTTCAACTAAACTGCACAAAAAATTCAATACTTTCTGCAAATAAAACAATGAAAATTACATTTTCAACATTTTATCAATCAGTACACTTTAATACTATCACCTTCAAATGGTCCTGGCCATCTGATGGACAGTAAGCAAAATAATCATAATCTGTTTTGTTGATCAATATTTTGTTTAAGCAAAAAAATCATTTATTTTATGTCAAAAATTTGTTATTTGTATCTTTTTTTCTTTCAATTTAATGACATAAAATGAAAGATATACATATATTTTTATAATTGATGTTGATCACAAAAAAAAGAATAATTTATTGCTTTTGCAAATTTCATTAGGCAACTCTGTAATAGCTACTCTACAAAGACACTATATTTCAAAAGAATAAGAAAAACAATGAGGAAGCAAGAAAATATAAGAAAAATACACGCGGTAAATATTTTTTTAATTTATCTATATTCAATTATTCAGCATTGGTGAATCATTTGTTTAGAAGTTTCAATCAAAGGATCATGGAGAAATTAGAAAAATACTTTTTGAAAATTTGAATTAATCAAAATAATCAATAAAAATCTTTTTTTGATATATTGACAAAAGAAAAAAATTTTCTTAGACCAAAAGACTGAATCATAATATATCACATAAAACTAGAAATTTGACCAGAAGAAAAATATTTTGCTTAATTTTCCTGTTTTTTTTACATTCCAAGGTAAGAAAGGTAAATAACTAATTTCTCGAGCAATTTATCAGTAAAATGTGTTAAAAAATTTATGGAAGCACTGATGTATGAATGAAATAAATTTTGAAATTTATAAACGAAGAGGGATGGAAATAAAGATTTCTTCTTCTCAGAAATTTAGAATGGAAAATTCTTTAAAAATAAATTTGGCCTTTGATGATTACACATTGAAAATTTTGTGAAAATGGAATATGTTGATTTTTGCAAGATTTTTAAAAGCAAGGTTTTTTCATCATAGAATTTTGGATGCTTGACATAAGGCTACAATAGTAGGTCACACAGTGAGGATGGAACTTACTAGCAACAGCTTGAAGACTAGCTTGCTAGCCAATGCATAGTGGCAGGTGTCAATAAAACACCAATTATAAAAAGAATGGATCTACTCGAACAAAAAAAGCAAAATTGTATAGCCAAAAATTGATTTTTAAAAAATCCTTGAGGAAGAGGTCAGATGCAGAGCATGTATTTAAATCACTCGGATATCACCAAAAAGAATCATACTACCAGCATTAGACTCCCAGATAGTGAGATGCCTAGAAGTTACTATTCAAACCTGGCTTTAAATTTGGTAATAAGCAATCTTGAAAGAGATTTTATCTACCAAGGAGACCCTATATCAGTATGAATTTATTGATGCTTGTAACTCCAGAATATCACAGAATTTGAGCATACAGGTTTTCTGACTGCACCAATGTTCAGATGACTGCATAGCCTAAATCTTTCAGGAAATGGACCTGCTGTCATTTATGTATTTACTTGATCTCTGTCAGTGGTGAAGTTAAACTCAAAATAGTTTTAGCCATTTATTAAACAAAATAGAATTGCATACATCTATTTACATATTCACAATCATTTGGCACAAGGCCACTAGTATAAGGAGAATGAGCTGATTATGATTGATAACATCTAATACTGTCCATGTATTGATCTTTCTGTAAGCCTTTCGCTATAAAGATCAAAATCTCAAACATCATTTATATTACAGAATCTCCCCTCAACCACTCATGATTATGAATAAAATATACAAATCATGGTGAAAAGAAGCACCTTGTAGGAAGTTATTTGAAAGAGAGATAGAAAATGTATCAATGAATGGCTTGAGTGAGCAGGCTTTTTTTTTGGCTGATTGGAACTGTTGATCAACAATTTCACTACCAACGAAGATACTGCTGTCATTTTCAGAGAAATGTTACGCCAATGATTTGTCATAAGCTGTCAATCAGAGAGGTAACTGTTACTTGGCATTCAAGATGGATTCGAAAGTTAAGCCTACTTCATTGAATAGAGAGATTGTTCTGGTTGGTCACTCAATCATAATGTCTTTTAGCAGCATGTTTGGATGATCAATTAAGAAATTAGAAACTCTTGTTGGGCAGTGACCACTGATTTTTCAGAAGGCAAGTGTGAATACTGCTGGATGCAAAATTGCAATCAATTTAGCATAAACGTATTCTATTAGTGTGACATGTACATGTCATACGTACATAGCCAGCCAGCCAGACCGATTGAAAAACTGGAGAAACCTGTTGACTGATTCTAATCATGATTCATATCTAATAAATGTATTGGCTCTGATGGCATCCTTCATAGTCCAACAAGCCATTATTATTGCTTGATTTTGACTGAATGCTCCACAGTTGTCAACTTGGATGAGATTAGGCTCAGGTAAGTAAATATCATCATCATCATCATCATCATCATCATCATCATCATCATCATCATCCATTATGAGTCCACTGCAGGTCAAAGGCCTTTCCTGGCTCCTTCCATGCCAACTGTGACAGAGCTAGCCCCCCACCAAACCTGATAAATTTTAATCAATTTATTCTACACCCCCTTCATCATTCTATTATACTACCTCTGCCATGTCTTACTGGCCAACCTTATTCTCCCATCCCTTCATCTAATGCCTAATCTTATCTTACTGCATTTTCTATCCTTTGGCCGCCAATCAACTAACCTTTTACATCCTGCCTCCTTGCCCAACCCATCTCTATTTTTGTTGCTTAATTCTATGATATCTTTTACATTGGCCTGTTCTTGGATCCATGTTGATCTTTTTCTATCTTTCAGAGTTATTCCTAACATTGCTCATGAATTTACATCTAATCTGTTATGTTAATAGTATAGTTATATTATGAGGAGTGAATGATAAGTAAGGTCTCCTACCTCTTGGCATCACTAATAGTAGAAATAGAAGCATGCTTGAACATGTATTCAGTATAATAAAGAGTCCTGTTCAAATCCTCTTAGTTTCAGTTTGCACTTTGACAATATCATTCGTACTTGCTAGTCAAGTTATAGATAAAGCAGCTATCAGTGTTCTTTTCCTGCTAGAAGGTCATTTGACAATCAAAATTCACAGTCATACAGTAGTAGTTTATTGCGATGGTTGTATGGATGTGAAGAAAAAATATTTGTGAAGAACCCCTCGACCAATATCATTGAGAAGGGGGATGATTTCCTCATGAATATTGGAAATGAATCTTGAGTTCATTGCCCTGACACAAAACAGAAGGTAATCCATGGAATATCAGCACCCAATTTCGCGGGGTGTAAGGAAATTCGAAACATCCCTTCAGAATGTCATGCTCACTATCATCATGGAATCCCTTTCAAAAGGAATGACAATTCGATAAAGTGTTGTGGAACCTTGTGAGCACTCAAACAATGCATTCACTGGATAAGGCCTTGAAGGAGATTTTTTTGCTTCACACATTGAAAAGCCTGAAATTTAAAGTTGTAGCATACCACCCTGTGCAGACCTGATTTAGCACCATCAGACTTCTGGTTATTCCCCAAATTTAAATAGGCACTGGATAGTCAACATTTTTCATTCGATGCCAAAGTTAAAGTTGCTGAGCACAACTGGATTAAAAGTACGTAAGAAACGTTCTTCATGCTTGGAATGGAAAAGTGGATAGAACATTCTGAAAATGTGTAACAGTAAATGACGACTATGTTGAACTTTTCATATCAAAGACAAATAAATTTACTTCATTTCGAAACATCTCATTATTTCCTCTGTTTTAAAACTGATTTTATCAGATTGGAGACGTTATTCATCAATCACCCCTTATATTCATTCAGGTATTCTAAGATATATTTTTAAACTGGTATATTTATATGCACCTGCATACATATGCACACACTTGTGATAGGTGACAGCAATATATAAATGTATATAATTGTATTACATGCACAAGTGTGCATGGTGAAAAAAAGATAACTGAATAATATATCTTTTCACACAACCACACACACATGCAACCACACAATAATGTACACACATATCTGTGCACATGCAGGCCTATTTATTAGGGTGTATAACAGCTAGACTGATCAATTGATTGATAACAGCATGAATAATTTTAGGCTTGCAAAATCCAAAGTCAGACGATTCACTGAAATGATTTTATGCAGTAATTTTTTTTTAGCGTGGGAAAAAATATTTGCACAATGCAATAAAGGTAATAAACACACTTGGTTTGAGCAATTTTGGTATTTTTGAAAAGTTCAGCCGATAGAAAAGGTTTTCAGTTGAACTTGTGACAGTGTTGACTGTTATATCTGCGACAGACAGAGTTGATTTGAGATTTTTTGTGATATCAATCCTCCTAATTCAACAGAATTTGAGGTAAGTGAAAGGTTAAAGGCCAATTCCGGACAGCTGTCAAAGACTGCACAATGAAAGGAGGAGGGGCTCCTGTTTGTCTGACATTGTTATCTAATGAGTGTAAAAACTCTGGAAAAATACCTATAGGAAATAAAAAATCCTACATATCTCTATTACTTTGTATGTCTTAGAGTGAATATATATATATATATATATATATATAATATATATATATATATATATATATATATATATATATATATATATATATATATATATATATATATATGTAATGTATGATATCTATGTATAGTACATATATAATATACATGTATATCAGTAGATTGAACAGTTTATGTCTGATAGAATGTGATAATTGTAGAGACAATTCATTTGGAAACATATTTCATTAAGCACTGGATTTGACCAAATAGCTGACCGCATAAATGAATACAGAGAATGAGCGCCGTGCGGGATTTGAACACAAGATCACTAGGGAGCAGTTTTAACATGACTCTACTCTTCCAACTAAACTAACAACATAGGGGTTCGAAATAGAGCACTTAAACCACCCATCTCTTTACTATGTATATCATTAGATTGGACAGTTTATGTCCAACACAATGTGATAATGTGATAAATGTATATTTATACAATGTACATATATAAGACGTATATGCATCGATATCAAATATATATATATAAAATATATATATCATTATATGATATACTTTTAGAATATATTGATATTGATATGATACATATAATAAATACATATGTATATGATATATATGTAATATACATATTTATAACATATATATATATATATATATATATATATATTTGTATGATTGAGCACTCTTTAAGTGAGGTAACTCGTTCATTATATGCTTATGCAATGCTCTTGGATTGGAATAGAGCACTCTGGTGGATGGGGAATATATGCTAAATAAATACATCACTTATATTCTACCTTACTGACTGTCCAGTTCTGTGGTGCAGAGGTTCGGTCTGAAGCAAAGGTTTCAATCCTGCCTTGTGGTACTGGATGGGATAATGGATAGTCTATAGCCACACTGAAGAGTTGTAATAAAATGAAACAGCTGTCTGTGGATGACACAATAATATATTTATATGATACATATAAAAAATATATACATAGTTATATATATATATATATATACATAGTTAAATATATCATAGTTATATGATATATATATCATCTTAAGACAGGCAATGAACAGTTTGTGAGCGTTAGTATCACCTTGTCTTAGCCCTTCTGGGAGCTGAAAGGGCTTCAAGTCTTTATGCAGACTGATAAAGGAGCTGCTGTGACTGTACACATGTTGCAGCACTCTGACGCATACTGGGTCTACACCTTATAGTGTAATGCACTCCATGACCATTGGAATTTTCAAAGTCAAAGGCCTTATTGAAGTCAATAAATTCTACAGCAAGTGACATCTTGTATTCTGCTAATGATTCCAAGTGAAGATCTTACCTGCTTTTTTGAATTGATCAATGGTGATGTTATCTGATCTCGGGGCCTTTCCTTTCTTTGTTTATTTGATGGCTTTATTCACCTCTCATGCTGTTACCTCTAGGGATTCCTTGAGCTGATCGCTCACGTCTTGCATATCCTGTTTGTTGTTTTGTACTCCTTGTTTGGAGGAATAGAGTTTTTGGTAGAATTCTTGAGCATGTTCAACAATCCTATCTGTCTGTTGTTAGGGCTCCATTTTCTTCAAAAATGCTTGTTATTTGCTTCTGTCCTAAACTGATGCCTTTGTTTATAGCTTTGAAGCCCCAACCTTTTTCAAGATTCGATGACTGTTGTCGTGTATCTTCTTCTGTCTCCTCTTCATTTCTTTTTTATTGTTTTATTTAGACCAAACTAAATAAAACAATAAAAAAGAAACAGAGAGAAGATAGAAGATTTCCCCAAAGTAACCCCATGGGAGTTGAAACAAGCCATCAAACTGAGAAAGGAAAGGCCCTAGGACCAGACATCACTATTGATCTACTCAAAAAAGTGGGTAAGATCATCACCAAGAGACTAGCTATTCTATTCAACTGATGCTTAATATGATATATATATATAAGATGTATATATAATATACATATCGCTTATGAATATAATATTATCATACATTATATGGATATATGTAATATATATAATGTGTATGTATTCATGTATATATATACACACATGTGGGCACGCACAGAATGCTGCTAAATGTCAAATGAGGGTGGGGTGATTAAGTGATTGCTTAATTTGCACAACTATCAATTACCTAATGTTTCACTCTGTTTCACTGGACATTTCTACCTCTCTCCAAATTACTTCACAATGAAATAAGCAACATTTTCTGTTAATTAGAAACCGTCAACCCAAACTCTCAACATAGGTTTCTTCTGTTTTTAATCTGATCTGGCTGGCTAGCTAGTTATACATTCATGTATGTATCATGCATTCAGGCTGCACCAATGGAACTAGAGAACTGATAATTCCAACTTTCACTCCTCGTTAGGTGTAGAAAAAATGTTTGGGTTTTTCTTATTCTCCCTAAATGTATTTTATTGGGCGTGGGGGGGGGTGATTTCCTACGTGAGTTAATGCTAAATTATTGTTTAGTTTATGTCCAGCAGCATTCATGCTTGCTTTTTGAAAATTATGACTTTTTAGTGATCACTGACCAACAAAAGGCAAGAGAAGTAACTCATTCGTTGATCACCCCTTTTCCCAATTTTTTAATAGATCGCCCCAACACAGCATGTGACTAAAAGACATTGGTAAGGATAAAAAAAAGGTTTTTTTTACATAACAAATATTTATTTATCTATCTATTCCAAATAATCACCTTCATTGTCCATGCATTTAATCAAGTGTCAAGTATTATTCACTTAGATCGAACATTATAGAGTGAAAATTTCAGATCAGAACTCTGCCAATAGCTATGAGTTGAGGAATAGCCTGCATGATGACAAAAAAAGAAATTATGTTGAAAAAAACGCCTTTTATCATTAGGCAGTAGATGTGATGAACATATATATGCATAGATATAGGTGTGCATTTATCTTTATGTTTACATACAGGAGATGATAGATGTAGATGCAAGTTTCTTTGATACTTTTACTAAAAATTGAGGATAAGATCACTCACTATGAACATGTTATCTTGCAGCATAGTTCTTTCAACAAACCTGGCTTTGCTGTGGGCTATAACATAGATATTGTGACTCTTTCACCTTGTTTTGAAGTAAAATAAAGGAAGTTATAATACAATCAACAATTTTGCAAGAAGATACACTTGCTATAACATGACATTATTTTCATCCTTCTGTTTGTGAGCTTTGTTCAAATATGATGCAAACAATCCATTTCATATATAAAGATGTTTCTACATGGCAGAAAGAATTGATATTAGTATTCCATTGCTATTCTGTATTAAAAATTGAGAATTCTTTTGTTTTACTGGTTTTGAGAAAAGGATAAAGCGTGTGAAATATAATCAACATTCATATCTTATGCTGTGTGCATCAATAACACTTATTTTAGCTTTGGTAATTTTTGTTGAATCATTCCTATAATTACTACCCTTGCGATCATAATATGTATCATCATCATCATCATCATCATCATCATCATCATCATCATCATCATCATCATCATCATCATCATCAACAAGACTAAATACCTCATTATGATAACACTAATCATCATCCAAACTATCAATGACATCTTCATCATCGTATTAACATTATCATTATCATCTAGATGACAATATCCCCATCGTTATGATTACACTAATCATCATCATCATCATCAGCAGCAGCAGCAGCAGCTTCATCATAGGCACTTTAATTGATACCATCATCATTGTCATAATGGTAATCATCATTAAGGCTAGAATTATTATAATACTAATCAGCATCCAGTCTATAATTATCATGATAATACTATTTGTCATCAACTTCAAGATAATAGTTCATACTCTCATCATCTTGATAATAATAATTATTTTTTAAATCAATTTTTATCAAAGTTGTGGTTAATGAATGCTCATGCATAATCAAATAGTTAGTCAGCTTTAATTTTTCATTAACTGAATACAAGTTTTATGATTTTAATAGTACTTTTTTTCTTCTTCTTCTTCTTCTTCTTCTTCTTCTTCTTCTTCTTCTTCTTCTTCTTTTTTATCATCTTTATCATTATGTTGCTGTTGGCTTTGATTTCAGTTTATGTAAGTCACCACTCAGGTCTCAACCAGAGACTTAAGCCTGGCAACCTTTTAAGTTGTGACAGCCCAAAAAGAGGGGCAAGGCTTTTACATATACAGATAACAGCACTTTCCCAAACATACCTCTATATATGCATTATGTGATGTATGCTAGGTGTAGTACATACAATCATATTGATAAGAATTTTCTTATTATGTGTGCAGTGTGTGCTATTTTCTGTATTTTCATAAGCTGGGCTCTCTAGGTTTGTTGTCAGCAAGTTCATCAGTCCTTTTTTTGAGTAATCCGAGGACTCCAACAACAATCTGTATTATTTTAGTCCTGAGTTGCCACATAGTAATGATTTCTATTTCAAGGTCTTTATATTTTGAGAATTTCTCAAATACATTGACAGCATTGTTCTTTATCGGGTGGAGTAGTCACATTATTGGGATAACACGTTTTTTTCTTCACAGTCTTTCACTATGAGGTTTGGCCTGTTTGTGTTTTTAGTTCTATCAGTATGTATAGTGTAGTCCCATATGGTCATATTTTTTGCGTCAGGGACTGGTTCAGGCCGACATTTGTACCTGTTCTTAGCATATGACGCATCATGATATTTGCAGATGATCTTGGTGGTGGCATCTCTGGAGATGTGGAAGGAGAAAAGGAGATTTACGAAGAGATTGCACACCAATTATGAACTTAGACGCAGAAATAAAACAAAGTAAAAAGAACACATACAAGGATTTGGATGGACAAATAAGATATACATTCAATACAAGGAAATAAATGACGAATGACGAATGAAAATGAAGTACGCATAAGAATGATATAAATCTGATCAATCACATAAAGAGTTTAGAAGAGCAGAGATAGCAAAAGGTGGGAGCTTTGTTGTCGTTGATAGTATAGCCATCAGAGTTGAAGCAGAGTTGTCTGAACTGCTTGTGGATCCATATGGATTGGATCATACCAAGGAAATATGTGGAAGCCGGGTTCAATGCATGAGCTGAACTGCCAAGTGTGAGTGAACTTTGGGGATATTTTCTGACAATGATAGGCAGTTGACAGACAGACCATGAAAGACAGAGAACACAGTGTTTTATCCATGCATGTTTCTTGAAGCGAAGAAAATAAAGAAAGATTTTCATGACTATCGGATTGTAAAAAGTATTGCCACTTCATTCATGAGAGTGAGAGGTGTATACACATTTGGAGCACGTGATGAGGACATGTAGGCATAGCTGTGCGTATGTGTCATGCCTTGACACGAGGGAAGTGAAATGGGCAAAATTAGTACAGAGATAGGTCAATTTGGGAAAATGCTATGGGATCAGTCGGGCGGTCGGCGAAATGATAACAATTTTATGGAGAAGGAAAGACAGAGAAAGAGTAGCCAGCAACAGGTGCTGGGACCAAAAGTGTAACCAGCAAGGGGTGCTGGGGCCAATGAGCATCGGGCCATGTGCATCCAGGGCTTTTACTGGGGTCATCATAGGAAGTGACATTTTTGATATCTAGCTAAAAGAAGGGATTTGTATTTAAATCCTAAGTAAAAGTATAGGGGGCACTACACCTATAATTCTTTTTTATATCCTTCATCATTGTGGTTCTTTGAATTCTATCGTCTTTTTGCCTAGCTCTTGGTAGAACTTCTTGTCATCTATTTTGAAAATCTTATTTTGCCCGAAAAATTTGTTTCTTTTGTTGTAACATCTTATTCTTTGGGCCTTAACCTGTATTCTGTGTTTGACAATCTCTTTGGCATTCAAGGTTTCATTTCTGTCACTTAATTGATCCTTTCGTATGTCTTTGCTAACTATACTTGTTGTAGCATTGTTATCTTTGGACAGTTTATCCAGTATTGATCACTCACCTCTCAGCAATTCAATTTCTTAATCTATTTTTGTTATTCATGTTGTTTGTGTATATTATTGTTCGTTTTCATAATTTTCATGCCAGACTTCTTGCTGGAAGCTGTGGCAGTTGCATAGATTATATCATTTAGTGATTTTCATGTTTTGGGAGTTGGGTCTGTCATTTTGGAATTTAGGAAACAGTTCTCAGCTGTATAAGTGTTGGATATATTGATTTCTTATTGATTATCATCTTTTGCCTCAGATATCTCCTCTCTATTCTCATGTTTAAATTGGTGGCTGTTATCATTCATTATTCCCATTGTGATATCAAGAGGTTTTTTCTTCCATGTATTCTAGCTTAGGTCTAGCATCTGCCTTGCTTAGTATAGTAGTCTTTTATTTGTTTCATGTTTTCTTCACTGCCCTCTTGATTTAATCAATTCTCTTATTGCTATTATTGCAGTCTTTAATCTGTGCAACTTCTGGATCTGTTAGTCTATTACTCCATTTAATGTCCTTACTTAGATTCTCAAGTATTCTAGCATTTATTGTAGTGTTGTTTCATTCTGATTTGTTTAATGCAGTGTAAGCAGCTGTCATAACTTGTTTGTGCACCTGACGTTTTCCATTTATTTTGTTTTCTTGGGATTCTATTACTTGATGATGGTTCCGTTGGTTCAAGGCTTGGATTATTCTTGTTCAGGTTTCAACCAGCAGTTGATTTTTCAACTTCAACCAGGTTCCTCTCGGAGAGACACGACTCTTGGTAAACTGCGTGACAGCCGATGCGAATTGAGGTTTTTCCAAGTTTCGTTTTGGAGGGTTTCCATTTTATTCTTTCTGGCAAGGGGTGTTTTGTTTATGACACCACACATTTGGTTTGGTTAGGACTGACTTATGTCAGAGTAACCTTGGAGCTCCATTGGCCCTTTGCACGTGTAGTATTTCAACTGGGTTAGACCGTATATGTGCGAAGCATTGTAAGGGATGAAAGCAGGGGGACTGTATATTTTGCATATTACTTGTGTCACTAATTTTTTTCTTTGTTTCGTTCTGGTGGAAGTCCATTTAATGGTTCTTTCAAGTCTAATTGACCTTCTGTGTCCCCTACTCGTGACATAAGCTCAAATCTTAAGTGGATGGTAAGATAGTTGAATGGTATTGTCAGGCAGAGAAGCAGTTGCTAACGTCACATCATTTAGTTTCATAAGCCGTTTGAGTCGAAAGACTATTCTATCGCTTGGTCTCTATCAAGCTCCAGTGATTTCTGGTTTAATAAGTCTTTAGTTCTTTCATTATAAAAGGGATCCAAAAGTAGATACCTGAAAGTAATTGATACGTTCCTACCACTCCCTTGTATCTCACAAGTTTTAACTTAGTGAGAGTCCATGTGTTGTATATGATAATAAAAGGTTGATTTGTGCAGATTACTGAGATTGAGAAAATGGACTGAAAATTTTCTATAGATGAACATATACATTACTTAGGTGAAGAAATTCTGCTATCTTTAAGTATTGAAAGTTATCAGTTGATTGGATGGTTAAGATTAAACACGAATAAATAAAATTTCTACATAAGGAAGAAGGATTTTAAATGGACTCAACCGCCTTTCCTGGCATTAGCCTGAGTAGTATCAGTTTCCGATTTTCCCACCTCATCTTTTGTTGGATTATTCATCTCATTTATCTCAAAAACTCTCAGACAGAGAGTTACTACTATGCTCACTTTTTATGGTAATAAGATTTTAATAATATTTTATTCTAAACAATCATAGCGTATGTGTGACAGGATTGAATACCATTCTATTTTTGATTTTTAATTATTATTATTATTATTATTTGGAATCTCACACCAGTTGCCTGGTGGTAACCGCTAGAGTTTGAGTGACAGCAAGTCTCCTCAAGTCTCCAGCCCTCCTCTCCTAGTACTCATAGGTCGCAGTAATTCTGCGATTTACAGTTTCACACCGGTTGCCCAGTGGTTATCGCTGAAGGCTGAGTGACAATAAGTCTCCTCAGGTCTTCAGCTAACGTCTCCTCTCTCTTTCGCATATCATGACAGAGCTATTATTATTATTATTCTCTCCATGTTCACACCAGATGTCTGGTAGTCATCACTTGAGACTGAGTGACAACAAATTTTCTCAAGTCCCCAGCCCTCATATCAGCATTCCTGTAGCCCACAGCAGTGATCTGGTTTGCACGTTCTCACCAGTTGCCTGATGGTCATCGCCTAAGACTAAGTGACTGTAAGTCTCCTCAGGTCTCCAGCCCTTCACTCAGTGGCTTCACATTTCACAGCAGTGCTGTGGTTTGTACTGTACTAATCTTCTTCCATCTTACTTACTCATGGCTTCTTCCTTTTACTTGTTTGGCCATTGCTGATACCAGGAGGTCATAAGTCTCACATTCCCATCACCCTCTTCAGTACAATTTCATCCCTTTCTCCATATAGATGGCATTTGCTGTTTCTCTGAGTTCTGTCGATCTTTGCTTAGACTTAGTTTGTCCTGATGCACTTATTTTGGACTGCCATGATGAGCAATTTCATTACTCTTTTCAGTATCTCTTTTGTCTGTTCCTGCATTGGTATTTTGCTTGATGAATAGCTGAACTTTGACACCTACACATTTCTTCTTTTTTACCAGTAAAAAATTAAAATTTAGAACCATAATGATAACCATGCATCATCTCACCCACCTCCTCTTCAAAGCTTGTTATTTGCAAATTTATCATTTTTCTCTTTTGACATTTGACAATGGGAGAAATCAGTCTCCCAAAACATGTAACAGACTAAAATATGGTCTATTTTTCATAATTTATGTGCTTCCATACTGTCTATTAAATTCACCATTTTGTCAGGTAAATCTCATCCATTTACTCACCATAAATGATTATAAATATTTTAAAGAGCAATGTACTTTTCCAAATATTTGATACTATTTTCTTTGAAAGCAATGTTTTTGTTGGACATTTTTTCCTTTCTACTTTTTTTAAAAATCTTCCAATTGTTTTTTCAGTGTTGGCCTCTTTGATGTTACAGTACATTCATGGTATTGTCTTTTAAGTCAATAGTAGATTTTCTCTCATGAGAGAGCAACTTATTGAGCATGGACCATCTCCATTTGGTAAATAAAGTGAAAGAATATAAAATGCCACTTGCTATAGCATTTGTTGACTTTGAGAAGGCCTTCAACTCCATAGGAACTAGGTCATTGATGCCATTGTACAAGGCACAGTCCCATATATGTCAAAGTCTTAGAACATTCCTGTCAAGACAGCAGGTCTTTCATCAGATTCTGAGCACATTCAGCTCCAAAAGAGGGTAAGACAACTTTTAACAGTTTGCCTCAAGATGATCTTCTGAAATCTAGACTGGGAAAACTAAGGAATCAGAATAGATGGTGAATCCCTGAGTAACTTCAGATTTGCCAACGACATTTTTCTTTTTGCTTAAGATCTTCATGATCTCCAAATAATGTTTGATTAACTGAATGAAGAAAGCAGGCCTTCACATGAACTTCAGTAAAACAAATGTCATGTACCACTAACACATAGAGAACAAAGACACAACAATAAGAATAGAAAATGCAGAGCTGATGAAAGTAGACCACTACATCAACCTAGGACAATAAATCTCCGTGATAAAGAAGAAATCAAGCAAAGAATCACTCTAGGTTGGCAAGCTTTCTGTGGAGCCAGCTCAATCTTCAAGAGCAAGAAAATCCAATTAATCCTTGGAAGAATGGCTTATAAATAATGCATCCTCCCAATAGTCACCTATGGGGCTGAAACATGGAGCCTAACCAAAAGATTGACCCTCAAAGACAAGAACCATGCAGCATGCACAAGTGAGAAACATGCTCAATTACATGGATAGATCACAAGACAGCATAGCACATAAGAGAAAAAACCGGAGTCAGAGATATCATAAAAATCTTTGAATTATGTCAGTTCATGAATATTTAATACTCACCCTTATTTTTTTTTACATTGCAATAATAATGATTACATAATCATACATTTCTATATTTATTGTTGTGAATATGTAATCTTGGTGAATTTTTTTCTTCTTTACACCTTTGACTAGTTCACCAAATGAAGAAATATATGAAATATATGGATGTATATTGCATTTTATTTTTTTATTTCTGTTTTTATTACTTTTTCCGTTCTTATTATACTCTTTAGAGTCTGCATTTTTATAACATCATGAGAACATGAATGAAATTCTATTTTACTAAATCAGTTGCATCCATTAGCCTGAAAAAAGATATCTGTGCATTGCTAATCATTGTGTGGATGACAACATAGTTTGAGCTTTCAAACAAAAATGAAGCAACTTATTATGGAGAATGGCATTGAAATATTTTAGAATTGGTAAAGATACATATGCTGAGTGATTTTTAAGCCTATCAAATCCATGATCATAGATGGAACATCAGACATTAGAAAAGATAAAGGTGAATTATTATAAAGTTAAATGTCTAATGACCAATTTAGCATTTTTTAAAGATTAACTGAAGATTTGGAGTCAGGTCTATTTATTTTCAATTTAGAGTAAAGTGAAAGAGATAAAGTAGTGTAAGATTAAGTATGATTTTGTCTATAATTATAAAGAGCATCATTATCATTCAAAGAATTTTCAGACAATTGAACTCATTATGTTGCTTGAAATGCTTACGTTTGTCTGTAGCCATCATTTCCTGAAAAAAAGAGACATCTGGAAAAGGCTGTAGAATGTACTGGCTGAAACATTGTGATAACAATATAAGCAACTCAAAGGATGAGTTTATAAGTCCAAATAACTTTTAGGAACATAATTCTTTAGTGTTTTTGTAAATAAAAATTTAGTAAGATCACTGAAGTTAATAATTCAATAGAAATGATTGAATAGTTATTTATATGAGAGATTGTGAAAATCATTTTCTGGATTTTTTTGGTTTAGTTCCCTCAACCAGGAGGCAAAAGACAACCGATTAGATCTGTGTCTCGCCTGCCTAATTGATCTATTCATCTGTCTCCAAGGTGTATATTTCCATCAGTACTGATTCAGCTTTCTATGTTAAGCAGTAAATACCAAAATTCAGGTGAAAGTCAGGCTTTGAATTTACTCCAATATCATCCTGTGAACAATGAAAGGTTTTAGTCATGACATAGTGAACAAAATATCTTTATATTATTGTTTATTTATCTCTCTCTCCCTCAGTTTATAGATTGACAAATTGATTGCACGGATAGGCATTAGATATAACTGTTATATTATGCAATACTCACGAGCCGTGAGCCAAACAGAAGAGGCAGGAGGAGAAATCACAGTAGCATGTTGAGTAATCTTCATTCAACTATCCAACATAAACCTAAATTAGTAAATAAATAATTAAATTGGAATATCTTTTCAATTAAACATGATTTTAGTTCGGATTCAGTCATTTTTTTCTTTACTTTATAAATTCATCTCCTCTATTACTGTTTCAAGTCCATTCATTTTTGGTTTATTCTAAACATATATCTCTCCTAATACAATTCAAAGTTCACTCGTTTTTATTTTTATTTTAAAATTCATCTCTTCTATAGATATTTTAAGTCCATTCCGCAGTTTTATTTTTTAAATTCATCTATTCTATTACTTTTTTAAGTCCATTCTTTTTTCTTTTCATCACAAAAATTTATCTTTTCTATGATTGTTTGAAGTCAATTCTTTTTTTCTTTTTATTCTAAGAATTTGTCCCTCTTCTTACTGTTCTAAGTCTGTTTCTTTATTTTTTTTTTCATTTTGAAACTCTTCTATTTCTGTTTCAAGGCCATTTTTTTTTTGCTTTAAGAATTAATCTCTTCTATTGCTGTTTTAAGGTCCATTCTTTTTTCTTTTTATCTTAGAAATTCATCTCTTCTATCACTGTTTAAAGCCAATTTTTTGTTTTATTTTAAAATTTGATCTCTTCTATTACTGATTATTACTATTTTTTTTTTTTCAAATTCGATTTTTTTCTCTTTCAATTTAATAAATTCAGCTCTTCCATTGCTTTTTTTGGGTCCATTTTTCTTTCTTTTTATTTTAAAAATAATCTCTTCTGTTACTGTTCTAAGTCCATTCTTTTTTCCTTTTATTTTAAAAATCCATCTCTCTTATCTCTGTTCTCAATTCATTCATTTCTTCTTATTTTAAAAATTCATCTCTTTTACAGTTTTGAGTCCAATCCTTATTTAGTTTTATTTCAAAATTTCATCTATTCTATAGCTATTTTAGGTCCATTCTATTTCTTTTTTTTTCTAAGAATTCATTTCTTCTATTATTGTTTCAAGTCCATTTTTTCTTTTCTTTGTATTTTGAAAATTGATCTCTTCTAATGAAGTCCATTTCGTTTTTCTTTTTATTTTGAAGATTCATCTCTTCTATTAGAGAGACTTGGAGTCCATTCTCTTTTCTTTTTATCTCAAGAATTCATATGTTCTATTACTGTTTTAAGTACATTTTCTTTTTTTCAATTATTTTTAAAAAATCATCTCTCCTATAACTGTTTTAAGTTCAATTTTTTAAAATTTTGTTTTAAAAATTCATCTCTTATATTGCTGTTTCAAATCCATTTTTTTCGATTCATCTCTTCTATTACTGTATCAAGTCCACTCGTTTTTTCTATTTTAAAGATTCATTTCTCCTATTACTATTTTGTATCGATTGTTTTTACCTTTCATTTTAAAAATTTATCACTTCTATTACGGTTTCAAGAACATTTTCATTTCTCTTTATTTTTCAGAAATCATCTTTCCTATTACAGCTCTAAGTCAATTCCTTTTTGTTTTCATAAAAAATTTGTCTGTTGTATTATCGTGATATATCCATTCTTTTTTTCATTTTAAAATTTCATCTCTTCTATAACTGTTTTGAGTTGATTCCTTTTTCTTTTTCTTTTCAAAATTCATCACTTCTATTACTGTTCTATTTTACTTTTACTCTTTGTGGTTACTAATATGCTTTTCTAAATTCAGAAAAGTACAGAATTCATTCAAGATTGTTTTTTTCTGTTTTGATTGTTGTAATCATTTGTTGGTCAAGTTTGACAAAATATGAACAGGAGATTCTTAATAAGACGTGTCTTATTCTGTTTTCAAAGTATATGATGTGAATAAGATTATGATCTGTAGAAGGAAAAACATTTGTTTGCTAAAGATGCATACAACTGAGAACAACTCACCAATAAACAAGGATTTAGTAGAAAATGAAAAGAGTTAAAAATGAGAACATGATATGTAATAATCAAAATAAGAGAGCAGGGAAGAAAAGAGAAGAATGAAAAGATCATAAAAAGGGAGGAGAAGAGCAGTAAAAAAGAGACCGAAAGAGAAAGGAAGAAACCGAGGAGTGACAAAAGAGACTGAAGGAGAAAGTAGAATGAAATGAGCAAAAAGAGAGTGAATGGAAATGGATGAGAAGAAATGTGAAAAAGATAAAGAAAAAGATGAAGGAAAGAAGTAAAAATTAAGGAAAAAGAGGAGTGGTTAGAGAGATTGACTTAGCAGGGAGAAGAAGAGAAGCAAAAAAAGAGACTGAAGGATAAGGGAAAAGAAGGGATTGAAGAAAGGGTCTGAAAGAGAAAGGAGAAAAAGAGGAGTAGAAAAAGAGATTGAAGGAGAAGAAAAAAGGAGAAATGAAAAGACATTGTTAACTGTGGTTGCTGGATATATCTCACTTCAGACATTTACAAAATTATAACTTTTTGGCCTGTATATACATACATGGCTGTAAATACACTTACACACACACAGAGGTATACATAACTTTCAAAAATCATATAATTAATACAAACAAACTTAGTCTTATTAATCCTGAAAAAAATGAAATCAATTATTTTAGCAAGATAATTCTGGAAAATTAAAATTTTGAGTTAAATTTCAACCTGTGGATGAATGTGTGAGATGGAATCTGAATTCATACAATTTTACATCATAAATTACTATCCTTTAATAAAAGAAGAGCTGAAAAAAGTGATTGATTTTGCCAAACTAGACACCAGAATTGGCAAAAATGACAAAAAAACAATCTATCACTGCAGGAAAATAATAATAGATGAAAAATGAATAAAAAGAAGCAACCTGAATAGCTTTTATATTCCCATGGGGGTCTTACGCTTCAGCTAAAATGTCTGAACTCAAAGGATTATACATGTTGAACATCATGCCAAACATTATAAATGAAAAAAACATTGGGTTATACAGAAATGACAGACTAATTATTCTGAAAAACTACAATAAAAAACTGATAAGATTAGTCCCAGACTTCCTTGTGTGACATTGTCATTGTTTGTTGATTGTTTAAATAACTTACACAGGAGGAAGAGAATTTTTATACTTGATTTTCATTGAAATGTGCGCTTGGTCTGTGTGTGGGTTATTGTAAATACCAAAGTGCAGACAACAAAAAACAAAATGAAACAGACATCCTGAGAAAAATCACAACAATATATATTTTTGGTTGAGCTAATCGTTTGACTGGATTAAACAACAAATGTTGAGGAAAGATCTTGGTATGAATGTCTTGTGTCCGGATAAATCTTTTTGTCCATGGAAATGAGATTATTATCTTATTTCCTGATGTTTGTTGATAAGTTTATTCAACAGTCCTTTTGATGTTTTTCATGCTGATCAAATATTTTTGATTAAATTGGAATTGACACCCAACCAATTAAAAGATGGAAACTTTCTAGATGTTAACCTAAACCTTTATGATAACTCTTATAAACTGTTTGAAAAAGCAAATGACCAAGCTATTTGCTTTCATTCAAATTCTAATCAAACATCAAATGTTATTTAAGAAAATACTAATTCCCGTTGCAAAAAGACTCTTTAATTCCAAAAAGTAAACAGATATTTGATAGACTAGAACCATACAAAAACACCATGGAGTTAATCAAATCAGATTCAAAATTAGAATATTCCCCCAAGAATGATATAAAAAACAAATGGAATAGAAAAATATCTGGTTAAATCTATTGTTAAGATGTAAAAACAAATATTGCTAAAATGTTTCTAAACCTAATAACCAAACACTTTCCTGGAGACAATATTCAGTAAAAACACTCTAAAAGTAAGCTACTCATGCATAGACAATATAGCTGAAATAATTGAAACAACATAACAGACAAAACACAAACAGCAATTGCAACTGCAGAAACTTTAATGATTGCTCCACAAAACAGCTCTACCCAAGATAACGTGATTTACAAAGCAACCATAAGTTCCATTGAAAAAACAGATGATACTAAGCTCTATATAGGAGCCTCAAAGTTTCAAAATTGGTTTCAACTATTATTAAAAAAATCGTTCAACAACAAAAAATACAAAAATAACACCTCATCATCCAGATATATAAGGAGTTAAAAAAACAAAACAAAGCACCGGTGATAAAATGGGGCCTATTAAATTCCAGTATGTAAAAACAATAATCAAAAGTATCAACTTAACCTAGAAGAAAAATTGCACATTGTAGAATTCATAAGCAAAAAATCATAATTAAAGAATATGAATTAGTAGGGAAATTGCAGACACACAAAAAATTTCTGTTGAAATACAATAACAGAAAAAAACAACAATTTTAATGACTAAAACAATGCATTAACATAGTACTGTAGGAAACAAATAAACAGAAAAAATGATTGATATATGAATATAAAAAAGATATAGAATAATCTTTGAGAAAAATAAAAACACTCCAAGAAGAACTAATTAATATTGGAATCTACTTAAACAATTTTGGTTAATAACGATTTTTGAAAATAAATTGAAAATACAAAAAACAAATGATGTAAATTGGGAGGTAGGAATTTAAATTGAAATGTAGAACACTAAAAAACACAAAACATCAAAAACCAAATAACAGTACATAGGGGGAAATAATTCAAATTCAAGTTAAGAATGTTATCACAATTTACAAATGAGAGAATCTTAAAAAATAGTTAGTAATTCCCACCTGAAGATCATAAAATTGTGAAACAAATTTTTGTTGTAGATTTCCATCTGAATATAATTATATATGTATGTATGTATATATATATATATATATATATATATATATATATATATATATATATATATATATATATAAAACCTGTACAGTTACATCTTATTTGCCATTTCTCTCTGACTAAATAATTTATCTCTATGTTTAATTTTTCTTTTGTATCTTCTTCTCTATCTGCCATCTCTCACTTACCTGTAAATTTTATGGTAGATTTTATCTATGTCTTGTAAGTATTCTTCATTGCTTTTTTCTTACAGAGCAATCCATTTATCATAATAATAAATGATCTTTCCAAATGGTTATAGTTATCAAAATCAGTCGTGCCAAAACTTCATTTATAATGAATTCAAAATTATGTTAAATTATTAATATTCATCATATCATTTTTTTATGAGATTGTTTATAACAATGAATTTAATCATATGACAATGAACTTAAATATATAACAATGGATTCAAAAACAAAAAAATGAAATTAACTTTAAAACATCAAATATAAATTGTTCCAATTTTTATATCCTTTGCTAAATGTTATCAACCAGTTATTGTTATCTAAAAGACTCTATCAAAAATGATAACAATAGGCATCTTCCTCTTTATGTTGTATGTATTTACCTGCTTCTCTTTGCTTATCATCATTGATTAGACTAACAATGAGCCTATTCTTTCCACTTCTCTTTTCCCCTCTCTTTCTATCCCTGCATCTATCTGTCAATCACTCAATCCTTCATCCAATCTTTGACAGTAACTCTCTTTCCACACTCTTCTCAATGACACATATCTCTTGGTGCTGCCCACAAGAGCATTTGTTGCCGGCAAAATACGCAGTGGGTGTATTGTGTCATCACAGTAGTGCGCACCAAATGAGCATTCAGGAAGAGCCCAGTCTCCAAAAGTGGCTACAGTTCTCAACTGACATTTCACGGTGGAGACAAAGTAAAAAAAATCTCTGCCTGAAGCAGATCAGTGTTGTGAAGTGAACACAAAGAATAGGTTGATAATAGAGAATGATTAAATTGAGAAAAAATCAATAGTTAAAACAGTTTTTGTCTTCTTTATCATATCTGCAGCTGATGATAAGAGTTGGAGAGTAAGGATGTGAAAAGTAAAATGGTTAAAAGCTGTGGAGAAAAGAAGTGAGATTGTAAAGATAATGATTCATAAATGATCGTTTATGTTTGGAGATTATTTATGAACTTTCTGATATAAAGGGTAAAAATTAAAGTAAAAATCTAAATTATTTGATATTATAAAACATCTAGTTATGAAATACTCTAATTTCATGAGCCAAGTGTTTTATCTCAGCTTTTAAAGGAATTATATTTTAAGCTAGCAAGTTTTAAGTACCTCTAATGCTATTCCAGTGTTTATGGTCATAAGTACTGATGTAAACATCAAATGCAAATACATTATCACACACTGACATATTCACATGCTGCAAATTATATGATGAAGGTTTAACATATTTCATAAATGCACAGTGAGATTGAGATCTGGGGAGCTTGGCAGTGAAGGATGCTTCTATTGAAAGATGCCATTGCAATCATAGAAGACTGGTTTACGATGATAAACTAGGTGGTATGTGACAAAATTACCTTCTACATAAATGATAGGACCCAGTGTTCCATGACAGACCTTATTTAGGGGAAAGCTTGACTCATCAGACTAGGCAAACTTCTGGTTTCTGATGTTCGCATGCCTATCAAAGATGGTCTTGACATTGGACATTGGTTAGCAATGACACTCTGACTTATCTTTAGCTCTATAGCTACATACACAAAAAGGGTTCAATGTACTATGTGTTGTGACTTCACCTAAATAAAGTGGACTGCAAATTGTGCCATAATCACTGGTCATAATGTTTTGGCTCATCAGTGTATATGTATATAAATATATTTGAACACACACATACATGCACACCCACATATAGATGTAGATATATATAATGTTTACAGAAAATCAAAATTTTGAAACAAGGAAGATCAAATTTCAATATTTTAATCTATTGACTTACCAATTTTATTCCTAAAAGTAAGTAATTCATAAAACCAACATTTCAAAAATATTGTTAGGATTGAGTCTTATGTCTAATATCGACACTATCTCTTCTCTTACTGAACAATCTTATGAAGACCTAAATTTCCTTTCAAGCCCTATCTCATATCATTCCAAACTTCAAATTAATGTTTACATTTGAACAATATATTTCTAGATAAAAATTACAAACAATAAATGAAATTATCATTTTTATCATTATTATTATCAATATCATTATTCTTGGTGTATTCTTTTTTTTTTAATTTTCTTCTTGAATTATTTGTTGATTGATATATTCATCCTATGATTTCAGTGCTATTCAAATTTTGATTAAATGTAATAATTTTGTGCATGTTAATGGATGTTTTATAATTCATCAGCATTCTTTTAATTTGGATAGTTTATATGCACACACTAGTGTGAGTGTGTGTTTGAGTTGAGTTTATATTCATTCAGTTCAAGCAAATGGTACAGGGTTATACTTTTTCAAAAGATTGAATTTCTCCATTCTGTCACAAGGTTAAGGATGATATGCACTTTTAAGTGTTGTTTGTCAGTGCTTGAAAGTGAGCCTCCAAATGTCAATGTTGATTTGCAGACTTTGAGGGAGAGAAAGGGAGGATAGCATCAAAATAGAAATTCAAATTGATAAAGGTCAGATTTCCTGCTGTAACAGATGAAGCTTCCAGGTCATTCTGCAGGTAAATGTTTGTCATAGAAGTTATGACTCATAAAAGAAGCATAATTGATATATAGAGTAGGTTCAAAATTTTTTTTAGGGGTACAGAATCAGTCTTGACATAGATATATAAGAAACATGTAAATTCAATTGTAGCAAGCCATAGCTCAGCTGGATAAAGCACAACCATACACTCAAGTGAGTTCAAACTCAGGCTGGGACACTTTGTATTCACTTTGCACATGCCCCTCAAAAAGAGATGAATCCATCTCTTTTCCCCTTATCCAGGGCAGACTGGGTTTTCTTACCATGACCAAAACCAGTCTAGGAGACAGATAATAAATTACAGTAAAGCTGCCTCAGGGCAGTTGGATGCCAACTTTGATTTCCCTCCGGGCAGCTCCTGCAGTCAAGTTGAAGCCAAATGTATCGCATTCTGCTTTCCTTTGGAAAACATCGAGACCAAGAGAGGAATTGTAGATTGCAAAACCCAGGATCTGCATACACTTCAGCCAGGCTTGTGCACTGAAGAGGTCACAGTTGTTTCATAGTCTACCTAAAAAGAAAACTTTTTCTATAAACATTGATATCTACCTACAACTTGTTATCATACTTGGGATTTTTCAACTGAAGGTAATCAAAACATAAAACAAACTTTCAAAATCTTTCCAAGTAGCAAGTTGAGAAGTAAGTGATGCAAATTTATTTATTCTCACTATATATATATATATACATATGTGTGTATATATATATATATATATATATATATATAAATATATATATATGTGTGTGGGGGGGTGTATGTATGTATACATGTGTGTGTGTATGTATGTGTTTTATCCAGCCAAGCTAAGGCTTGCTTCGAATAAATTTACAGCTGTGATTCTTATGTACCTATATTACTCCTCAAACACCCTCGCCTTCCTTGACATCCTGATACATTGAACAGAAACAAACCTATTGTTATATAACATGATATTATCATGATGTTTATGATGATCATTGTTGTTAGAGATAAATGATAGTATTGTTGTTGTCGACTTCTGGTGAAATGCATTATTGGATTGTCTGTAACAGTAATTCTACACCATTTGATAGATACTTTTGATCTGTTCACACGTGTTGACTTTATCTCATCCTAATATTATTTGCCGCCAATATTTAACTCAGACCTGACTTTCTTTTCATGATAGACCAGATGAAACACCTATAACTAAGCATGCACAGCAAATCCAACAACAATTATGACCACCTCAACTTTTCTCATATCGTAACACTAGAACAAAACCTGACATAGCCTTTTATCTGAGAGCCCCAAAATATACAGCCCATAAAACATTCAGAGACCCCCAATACCCATGATCATTCATACAAAACACCAGAGGAAAGACATGCAGAATCCATCAGACTAAGAAACACACTGAAACAGACAACATAAAATACCAACAAAATACCAGATAACAACAAAATAGATAGAGGCATCATCCTCCAAACAAGCTCAACAACAACAGAAATCAGAAAAGACCTACACAACATAACAAAGATAAAAAATCACTCGTGGTATAGCTTGAAAACCATTAAACAACTCAACACTCAAAGCAAGCATGTATTGAATTGTGTGTAAAAATTTATCATTTTTATTATTCATTGTTTGAAACCAGTCTCCCTAATTTCCTAATTTTCATGTTTCCATATTCTTTATTATGTTCATCATTAGGTAAGATAAATCTCATTCATTCCCTCACCATGTATGTATGTGCATATAGATATGATTGAGAAACTATATTGAACATACAATTCAAAAATATTTGCATGTACATAGGTGCATCAATAAGTTGGTAGCTTAATGATGGAAAAAGCATTTATTTTACAAAACATTTATTTTCAACATAATCTCTTTCCTAGTTGATGAACTTGATTGTGTGGTTAAAATTAATGAGATATTTTGAACAATATACAATGAAAATTTCAATCAAGTACCCAAAGATGCTAGAGCACAGTTTGATCCTAAAGCTACCAATGAATAGAGGAAAAAGGGAAAAGTTGATCTTTCAGCATAACACAAGTTGCCATCCTGTAAAGATAACTGTTTCAGACCTCTGTAATTGATTTTCATTGGTAATGAAATGGCCTGTCTTGTCTGCAGAACTCCAGACCTCAATCCCATAGAAAATGGTTGGTGAATGATTGCAAGAGATTCGGATGTTGGTAACGCCCAGTATTCCATTCAAGAAGAGGAGAAACGGGCTATTATGGATGCAAGGGTGAAAATCCCTCAATATACTCTCTTTCAATTTGGTGACGAATCATGCCATTCAGGTTTTGGAGGCAAAAGGTGCAGCTATAGAGTATCAAACTTATGCTAAATGATGTTTTGTTAATGAAATCTATTGACTATTGTACTGTTTTTATATTTACAGGACATCAGCTTTTTTATGCTTTTATCAAAAATACAGTCTCATAAATTGAAAGATCAAAATTGAAATTCACAGAAAATACTTAAAAGTAACTCATAAACATTCTATAAAAATCTGGACACACTTTCAAAAAATTTCACCAAAACTTTAATGAATTTGTTGGGTTTTATAATTTACCGGTGGAGTGTATATATATGTATATATATATATATATATTTTATATACATACATGTATATTTTATATATATATGTATATATATATATATATATATATATATATATATATATGTGTGTGTGTGTATATATATATATATATATATATATGTATGTACATATATGTATATATATATATATATATATATATATATATATATATATAGTGAGAGAGAGAGAGAGAAAGAAATTGTTGCATATCTCTATGTTTATGATTGTATGTACATACATAAGCCTGTTCATATGGCTATATATATATATATATATATGTATATATATATATATATATATATATATATATATATATATATATATATATATGTGTATTTTTTCTAGTTTCAATTAAAATAGCATTGCATTCCCATTGAAAGGAGAGTCTTTTACCACATTGAAATGAGTCAGCTTGAACAAAAGAGAAATATTCTCTTTCACAGCTGCAGATTACTCAGTGCAGGGATTTGCCCTTCTCATTTTAAAATAACTTTTTCATTTTCTTCTTTTTACCAATTTGCTTATTTCATTCATTTGTATCTTCATTTGTTTGTTAGCTTACATGTTTGTTTGTTGGTATGTTTATTTGTTTCTGTCACTGAGCAACAGGAAGGCTTTCTCTCCTCTCCTGTGGTTTGCTATTTCAAAATGTTTTTTCTATTCTTTTTTGACTGTTTTCTTCCCTTAATTTGTTACATTTTTATATAATTTTTCCTGTTGGTTTCTTTGTTGAATTTGAGTGACTAATCGGGGTCTTCTTCAGTGCACTTGGGATAATGAAAATAAAGATGAGAAAATAAAAATATAAATTCTCAATTACCTGGGGATTTCTCTCTCATTGACTGATAATTTAAGAAAACAGGGTGTACACAAAGAATGCCAACATTAGCAGAACATGAAAGGTTATTTTGGAAGCTTAAAAGAATTCTCCAAGACTTTTACATCAGGTTCCAGAGCCAGGACATTTGCCACTGGGCCTTGATTAATATCTTTTTTGATAATACCTTTTTTAACCCATCCATTGTATTTAGAAAAATTCATCATTGTTTTGGTTTCATTCTTTTAAGAATATACTCAACAGATAAAGTTTTAGAAAACAGTGCAATCATTTAAAAAATCAGTGATATTTTTGTTATATGAATAAAATAAATTCTATTTTCAACGTCTTTATATAGGGATTTATTATCTAAAAACTGTAGTTTTATCCTAATTTGAAACTAGTCCTGTCTTGAGAACTATAGTTGTGGGGTCATGGATAAATATAAGTCTTGTGACTGTGAGTAATTTCTATGTCATTCTCTTGATTTTTCTGATTGAAAGCCACAATAAAAAGCAATACATATTGCAAAAATGATCAGATAGCAAAACATGGGAGTGCATGAAAGTTGTTTCTATTATTTATCTGTATTTGATATTTGTTGAACAAAGTCATCTTGTCACAAATCTGCAATAATTGTAGTGAATAAAATTCTATCATCCTGATTCAATGTCTTTGGGGGAATCCATATCTCTGATATCATTCACTCACAAGTTTTTTATCTGGAGCCCAGTGAGAAAAAAGCTTCTTCATTTAGATGGTTTCATAATTTGATATATTCCAGTATCTGTAAAAATAATTGTGAAAAGAGTAGTAATTATCATCCCAATACAATTTTTCCTAAGCCTGCATCTTGCATTAAGAAAACAAGAGTCAATTCAAAGCTAAGAAGATTATAAGATTCTTTTTTTTTCCCTTTTTTTTTCCTTCTTCTTTTTTCCTTCTTTTTTCCTTCTTTTTTTATTCGGCCTTTGCAGACTGTTGTTTTACAAACATCTTCCCCAAATAAGTGTGCAATTAGGTGGGCCTTACCCTGCCATGCTGGCACATGTGTTGGCACAAGGGAGCAGATGGGTAGACATTATTGTGAAGTGGATGCAAACTAGGCTCTACAGCCTGCTTGGAAATCATTCTAGAAGTGGAACAACTCCAAATTTTAACTGCAACACATTGAGGTATGACATGCAAAGCACCCAGATCATCAACTGCATTCATGTCTGTCTCAAGCCATTCTGACAATGTGTTGGCTCTGGATTCAGAATTCAGGCAGACAGGAATGAGAGAGTGATGTTGATGATATGTGTAACTTTGCTTTAATCTAAGTCAAGCTCAAGTCACTATTTCAGACCTTATTTATTCAGATATTTTCAGAACAGCTCCACTGAAATCAAATGTATTTAATTCCATTTTTATTTAGTTGGAAAACAAGTGACCTGTCAAATAAAATAGATTGTTGACTAAACAGTTATTGTAAGCAATAAGGAGATTGAATGCGAGACTCTTGAGGCCAAGCCACAAAATGAATACAAGATACAAGCCATCGGTTTGGAAAAAAACAGAATTTAGGTTTAAGGCTCCAAAATTCCACCACTTACAACACAATGGCCTAATGGATATGTTTTGGTTAAGTGTATGCAGTTTACTTGCTAGTTGTGAGTTCAATCCCTGGGTCAGGCAGTGAAATTCATATAATCTGGTTCATTTGAGTGAGCAGAAAGGGAAAATAAACTGAGAAGAAATATTAGATATCCTCTAACATGGACAATGGAATGAGAGAAATCTCCCACCATGGACTGAACAAAGGATTCAGTTTGGAATTTCCAGAGCTTTAACTGATATAACAGGAAGTTGAAGAAGACTGGAGGATACAGCAGCTGAAACATTGTGACCTAAACAAGCAAGACGAGGATACCAGTTTGGATAAATCAGTCCACAATCATTTCAGACACAAATTTTCTTTTGATAAAAGCTGGAAGGTTTTGCAGAAATTTACACTCCTTCTTGATGATATCTGCCTTGCTTTTTCCTACAAGCCTGTAATTGACAAAACCTACCTTATTTCACTGACTGCTTACAAGATTAGAGCTTTGGCTTAGATGTTAGCTTTTTAGTACCTAAGATTCTTTCAATAAAGAATAAAGGACATAGTTGAACAATGGGCTATTGCTATTGCTGATAAGGATGTCTGTTCCTTGACGAACAGATTTAAAGTTTGCAACATAGAATGGATTTTGTTCTATCTCAATAAATGAAACATTACTTTCTAAACAACCTGATATCTTCAACTGTGCATTCTTCTGACATTCTTTCTTCAACTCAGCAATTGTAAACTCCTTGAAAGTAACTCAAGCTTACGGAGGACAAATATACCTTGAGTTGTAAGAGCATATATACTTGAAACTAGAAAAAAGAAGAACTGTTCTGTCATATTTGACATCTTTGTCCACTTGATGACAGGACGGGATTTTTTATGGCTTAATCCACATATTTTGTACTTTTTTTGTGTGTGTGGTTGAATTACCCAAGCCCCAAAGTAAAAATATTGACTGATACATCTTGTGATACAACCAGAACAACACATTTGTGAGTGATATTTGGTCACTTTGCAAAGATTGAATGTTGAAAGCACTCCACTGTATATCAGTTTATACTATCATGGAGTAGCTGGAAATAAAAGAAAGGGACAATGTGGATGGGGACTGGGTTATCAGTAAGTTTGGATCAAAAATTTCATTTAGATGGTGACTCAATTACAAGTAAATATAGTCAAGAAAATTCATTTAGATGGTGACTGCATTACAAGTAAATATAGTCAAGAAAATTCACTTAGATGGTGACTGCATTACAAGTAAATATAGTAAAGAAAATTCATTTAGATGGTGACTGCATTACAAGTAAATATAGTAAAGAAAACTCATTTAGATGGTGACTGCATTACAAGTAAATATAGTCAAGAAAATTCACTTAGATGGTGACTGCATTAAAAATAAATATAGTCAAGAAAATTCACTTAGATGGTGACTGCATTACAAGTAAATATAGTCAAGAAAACTCATTTAGATGGTGACTGCATTACAAGTAAATATAGTCAAGAAAATTCACTTAGATGGTGACTGCATTACAAGTAAATATAGTAAAGAAAATTCATTTAGATGGTGACTGCATTACAAATAAATATAGTCAAGAAAACTCATTTAGATGGTGACTGCATTACAAGTAAATATAGTCAAGAAAATTCACTTAGATGGTGACTGCATTAAAAATAAATATAGTCAAGAAAATTCACTTAGATGGTGACTGCATTACAAGTAAATATAGTCAAGAAAATTCACTTAGATGGTGACTGCATTACAAGTAAATATAGTAAAGAAAATTCATTTAGATGGTGACTGCATTACAAGTAAATATAGTCAAGAAAACTTATTTAGATGGTGACTGCATTACAAGTAAATATAGTCAAGAAAATTCACTTAGATGGTGACTGCATTAAAAATAAATATAGTCAAGAAAATTCACTTAGATGGTGACTGCATTACAAGTAAATATAGTCAAGAAAATTCACTTAGATGGTGACTGCATTACAAGTAAATATAGTCAAGAAAATTCATTTAGATGGTGACTGTGTCGTAACTAAACATAACTTGGAAATTGTATTTAGATGCTGACTGGGCTGCAAGTAAATATGGCTCAGAAATTTCAAAAAGTGACAAATCTGATCTCAAGTGGTTTCGAATATGAGGCATGTCTATGAAAACTTTCATTGAAAAAAAGACAGTTTACTTTGTTACCCATTCAAAAAGAATAGATGTCAAATAGTCGAGATGATTTCAAATTATTTTTTTTTAATATTCATTGCCTGGAATTGTAGTGTACCACAAACCATAGCCAATCCAAGCCCTCTTTTGATTTATGCTCTGGTCAGGGAATTGCTGCTAGTTCCAACATCATATCTTAGCAAGAAAAAAAATGTATCAAATGATGTCTTAGCACCTCTCTTTGTATTTTGCTCATTTTTCAGGTGACACAAAATCACAACATGACAAATTGTACCAAATGAAAATATATATATATACATATATATATATATATATATATATATATATACATATATATATATATATATATATATATATATATATATATATATATATATATATATATACATATATATATATATATATATATATATATATATATATATATATATATATATATATATATATATATATATATATATACATATATATATATATATCTGGTTGGGCTCTCAAAAGAAACTGTCATATAACCAAAATCTTTTGGCCACATGCTGTATTTCAGGTGATCAATTAAAAAATTGGTAAAACAGATGATCAGTGAAGAAATAACTACTATTCCATTTATGGGGCAATGATCACTCAAAAAACAATTGAATCACAGGATTGCTCATTTTTTTCAAATAAGTTCATGTTGCAAAATGTTGAAATATTGAATGCTACTCAATAATTTTCAACCAGGCAATTACATTGCATCACAATTTTCTATTTTCTCACTTGAAATTTTTTATTTCCTTTCTATTTCCTTATCATTTCCTTTTTTAAAACTACATTTCATTTAAAATAGTAAACATAATTGGTTATTTTAATTACAATGATAGAAATAACCAGAATGTTCTCTTTGATAAACTAAATTTTTCCAACTTTAACTTTTGATTTTATTTTTTAATCATGTCATGCATTCAGTTCCGGATCCAGGGAACAGGGGGTAGTTTCAAGGGCACCCCCCACACACACATGCTTTGCTTTGGAAAAACACAATTAAAAACATTTTGTTGAATCTCTAGATAAAGAAAAAGTCCAAAATTGTCATAAATGAACCTTAAAAACAAAATTTTATTATTTTGTTTTACATAAGTAAGTTGTCTTCCATCTTATTTTTCATAAACTTTTTAATTTATTGGCTCTGTGGTAAATCTATTTGTCCAACTTTTTTCTCTCTTATCAGTTCTAGTGCTAAAAACTATGACTCAAATATGAATGATTAAAGTCGGATCACGTATTACTTTGTTGTTTTTGATATTTGAAATCTGTTTTATTTCTCATCATATTCATCTGTGAAAATGAATTTTTCCATTTGTTCCCCAAACATCACAAAATTCTGGATCTACCCCTGCATAATATGACTGTAAGGTAATAAAATATCTAATATCTTATAAAAGTAACTGGGAGAATGCTGGATATTGATATTCTTTCACATCTCAGTGAGCATGTGCTTTCTTGATGAAGATATTATGTAAGGTGGAGTAGCTTATCTAATTACTTTCCTTTCCAAAAAAGGAATAGCAATAATCTTTCTTACCGTCCCCCAAAATTTTAAACTCAATATACGTTTTTATATGTGATGTTTATTCCAGGCTTTGATATTTCTATTTTTGACTTCTGGTGAAAACTTATGATCCTAAGGAAAAAAATTAGTCCTGAAACTCTCCTCTTTGTCAATTTGCGCATTCAGGAAACAAAAGCCCAACAAGGTAGGTGGGAATTTATGAATAGATTTTGTTGTTCTGATTTTGTTGAACATCCTAAATCATTTTTGATGTAATAAGGTGCGGGAAGAATTTCAACTTAGTGTGTTGAGCAAGATTACAGAAAATGATGTAAAACCAACAGGACACCTTAAAACAATGTACTTATTCAAGTTTACAGCCAAGCCTGCTCAAATACTCTTGTAGTTGCTTATACTGTTAACTCCATATAAATAAAAGGAGTAAAATCTATAAATTTCCATCTAGAATGTTTCTTTTGAGGGAAAAGCATCATGAGAAAAGGCATGTAATGTTTGGGTCAATTATCTTATGTCTGCAGAAAGGAAACAGCAGATTTTGATTTGTTTATTCCACAACATCCATTTGAAAAAGAATTTGTAAGAAAATCAGGAAGATGGAATTTTTCAAATTATCCTTGATTCTTGTATAAAAAGTCAAATTGATATTTGAGAAGAAAGACTTCAAAAGTGTCCTGATCATCCTTATTATTCCTCACAAATCAATGAATTTGAAATGAGAAAAGAATTAGGATTTTTTTTTTTCCTTATTTGAGAAAAAAATATTCTCAATCTTGGGATCAGAAAATTTAACGCTGGAAGCATAAGTTCTGATAATCTTTGTAGGGAAAGCATGACTTCTAGTTTCCCTGCATCTTACTTCATTACCAGGAAGCATTAACATAGTATTGTCATTGTTCATACAAGAACTTAGTTGGTGAAAGTGAGGATGACGCTTTGTAAGTTTTCCACATTTTTATCAAATCCTATGCGCAAGAATCCTTCAACAGCTAAATCAATCTCATAATTACACTGACAGAAATGATAATTGTTAAGTTTTATTTCCACATACTGATAACTTAAAAACAATAATCTTATCAATCTGATTGGTTTTAAGATTGCAATCAGTGGTTTGTGGTGAATCTTTCGCTTTTTATAGCTTGGTTCAACCATTAGGATTATATTTTGAGGACAGATAAAATTTCAGAATGTCTGAGATAAGTCAATAATGCAATTAGTATCCCCTCATATAAGTATAGAGATTCTATAAACTCTTGTAAAACTTTTTTGTTTATATTGGAGCTTTTTCATTTGATTACAGAACAAAAGTTAAAAATATCATAAATTAAATTTTAATACACCCATCACTGGAAAAAATCTTAAATATATATATATATATATATATATATATATATACATATATATATATATATATATAAATATAAATATATATATATATATATATATATATATATACATATACATATACATATACATACATATATATATATATATATATATATATATATATATATGTATATGTATATACATATATATGTATATACATATATATATATATATATATATATATATATATATATGTGTATATATATATGTATATAAATTTATCTGCAGCAATCAACAGTGATTACAGATCAACTTTGTATAAATTGAATATTAGGTCCAGTGATGCATATTGAAGTTTATGGGCGATCTTGATTATTTTGAGAGGTTTGCTTCAAGGCCTTACTGAATCACTTCTGATGTGATAAAGGCTGCAAGGGTTTTGAATTAGTGTGCTTCAGTGCTGATTGGTCAGTACAGCATAGAAATACAGACAGAACTGCTTTCGATTTTATCCCTGCTCACTTCCTTGTCTAATGCCCTTGATGTCTGACCATTCTAGCGGATGAATTTTTTCTCCCTTTTCAGGCAAGGTCTGTTACAGTCGACTCACTGATAATTCTTTCTGCCATTTTAAACAAGAACAGTGTCCTGGGTGGAGCACACAAAAAAGGCAGTGAAGTGTTTGGTGTCTCGGAGTGTTGGCAAAGGATGAACGATACATGTGCCCATCAGAGCATAGGTTGTGGGTGCAAAATATTGCTTGTTCGACAAGGACAGAAAGACTCCTTTATGGCTGACAACAGGCAGGAACTCTGGCACAAAAATATGTTGATAAAAGTCTTTCGGCTGATTACACTGAACATCGTAAAAAGTATACTTCCTGCAGTAACTAAATTAATCCCGGACTTGTTTTCGAAAGAAATTGAAAAATGTATAAGATAATATATAGTGTAATGAAAAAAAATGTACATAACAAACTTCTTTGCTACTTGAATTAAATGCGGTCCTTTCACATTCTTCAGAATTTTGACTGAGTTATTTTATAAGCATTTATGGGATAGCATTGAAGTTGAGATTTATTATTCTATAACCTTTTAGCTTTATTTCAAAGGTTTCTATCAAATGATTGTGGTTGCTGCTTGCATTATCATTATTTCAATGATTTTCTGTAATTCTTACTGTTTGTGTTAGTTTAGCAAAAGATTTGTGGCTTTTGCTTTTATTACTTACAGCAATTCAGCTACTGCAGTGCTTATTTCCATAACTCTTTATACCAAGGAAATTCCATGGTGACGTAAATGAATAATATTAGTAGTTTCTGGATTAAAATAGATTTATTAATCTCAAATCTTTAGATCACACTAACTGCTCATCCGCAAATCCATTTTTGATCAAATGTTTCAGTTGAATAGCAACAAAATTTCTATGATTTTAAAAATAGTGTGGAGAATGGGATGAGAGTAGACAGAAAAATCAGATTGTAAAGTCATGTAAAGTCAATATTTCACTTCAAAACTCTCTGCATTGAGTTACAATTAATTGGTCCCAGCAAACCTGAAATCAATTCAATAGGCAACTTTAGGATCACACAGTTGGTATCACTAGGGTCTCTGAGAGGGATTTTATGGGACTGTGCCAAGCTGTTTTGCCCCCACCACATACCAAAGACAATAGAAACTCCATTGACCTTTAGCCATTCTGTTTTCATCTGCTTTAACCCTAGTAGCAAACCATACTTTGCTCACCAGTAAACAGTAGAACCAACCAATATTAATAAGAGACATATCGTATTGATTTTGAAGTTTAACTTTCTGACACTCTTTATCACTCTTGGGTCCCTTCTGGCCTCAGGCCCTAGTGCAATGTACCAGCTGCCTCCCACTTTCATGGGCCTTTAGTATCATCAATCTGATAGTTACTTCATAATTATGCTTATGATGACTGCTTTCCCACAGGAACATTTTATAATTACTGATCATTGATAATACCTTTCTTATTGATTTTTAATGCACAACATGTAAATTGAGTGGTAAATCTTATGAAGTAAATTTTTAGGTAAAATTTCCAAAATTTGCAGGTGAAATCATCAAAATCCACTTTCAAATGCTCATCTTAGGATGTATAGAAATAAGTTTGGCATCTGTTAACTGAGAAATACATGGTTTCAGCATTTATTGCCTTACTATATATATATATGTGTGTGTGTGTGTGTGTGTGTGTATACACACAGATTCAGTATGATTTGATGTTGCTGAGTCATTGTAAGGATAACTTGTCCTGCCAAGTTAATGACTGGATGAGTTGATACCAATCAGCTGAAAATATTTGAAAGATAGATATTGTGAGAACTAAAAAATACATTCTTGCATTTCATTTTTTTTTTTAATGTTAATTTATTAGCATTTATTTATTTATTAAAATATTTGTATAAATTTTATACTTATGTAAAAATTGATTTTGATTATGATTATAAGCTACTCAACGTATATATTTCAGAGTGATCCTTTTTTCAATGTTTAAAACTATATTACGAATAGATGTTGAATTGTTCTTAATATCTATACCAAAAAATGAACCAATAGTGAACGTGTGTACAAATGAAGTGGGGTAAAAAAACAAAGGCTGTAACTTTTTACTGTTTTTTGCAAACTCTCAATGACAAATCCAGAAGAAACAACCACACAGGAGCAACAAATAGAAAGGTACAAGTTGTGGCTGACATTGAGCATCCTACAATTTGGAAGTTCGTACATGCTCTTCATTTTGTCCAAAAAAGCTGGGATGCATTTCTAGAGAAACTAATTGCAGACCATGCCCTCCTTTGGAATTGAAAAATAGCAAGATGCTAACGAGCGAATTCATAATATGGTTTTAAACATTAAAGAAAGGATCCTGATAAAATATTTATGAGGAATAGCTTATGATTAAAATTAAATTGAATTTTTATATAAATATAAAATCTATATAAATATTCTTGTCAACATACTTCATTTTTATTCATTATATAATTTCAAACATTGCTGAAAGGACCCTTCTGGATTATTTACAAAAAATAGCCTTCAACTATTCATCAATTTAATTTCAATTGTCAGAGTAATGCAAACTAGTTATTCTTTGATTTAAAGTCACACAAATACTTTGTTATTTTCTAAAGGGTATCATCAAAATTATTGGATATGGATATTATTTTATTCTACACATCATTTAATCTCTTGAATGAGGGCTTACTTACATAAGTTACCAAAAAAATGTATGAGGTATCAGTAAGTATAACAACTGACATGACTTGCAATTCATGTCACTTCTGTTAAGTGTTCACCCCTGTGAATATTAAATCCATTGTGTTGGTTTTGATCTCAGACTACATGCAAACCAACTCATGATATCATCTTAAAGAATACTAATTACAAAGCAAAACTTCTTCCAGTTGATTCTTTAGGAACATATTCAAGGAAAAGAGATTACAATTTTCAACTTTGAAGTCAATTTTTCCACATCATATACCATCTCACTTCCATCAATTTGTTTTTTCCTTTAAATTATCCCATAAATCATTTTTATTTAATAGTTATATAGCTTACCACCAGATATAGCGGGATATACATTATTCTGGTTGGAAAGTGAACAGTTTGTAAATAGTTGCTGGTTGAGAAATGGGTTGCACAAAGACCACGGATTTTGCTTCTACATGGTTTGGTGTTAGCAGCAATGTCATTGGAGATGTGGAAGGAGAAAGAAAGATACATGAAGAGAATACTCACCAAGTATGAACGTTGATGCAGGTATGAAACTAAGTAAAAAGAACACATACAAGGATTTGGATAGACAAATGAAACGTACATTTAATATAGAAACATTAATTACAAATAACGAATGAAAATGAAATACATGTAATGATAAAATTAAAACGATTGATCACGTAAAGGGATGAGAAGAGATAGTGAAAGGTGGGAGCTTTGTTGTCGTTGATGATGCAGGGGTTGGAGTCAAAGCAGGGGTGTCAGAACTACTTTTAAATCCATATAGTTTGGAGCATACCAAGGTATAGACATAGAGACTGGGTTCAGTGTGTGAGCCAAACTGTCAAGTTGTGTGTGTGTCTTGGGGGCTATTTTCTGACACTGATAGACACTCTACAGACAGACCATGGAAGACAGAGAACACAGAGTTTTATCCATGCATGTTTCCCAAAGTAAAGAAAACTAAGAGAGATCATCGTGACTATCGGATTGTAAAAAGCATTGCCATTTCATTCAGGTCGAAAAAATGATACCGATTTTAGAGAGGAGGAAAGAGAGAGAAAGAGCTGCCAACACCTAGTGTCGGGGCCAGAAGCGTAACCAGCTAGGAGTGCCGGCGCCAACGAGGGTCTGACCATGTGTGTCCAAGGCTTCTATAGGGGTTGTCAGAGGAAGTGACATTTTCAATATCTAGCTAAAAGTAGGATTTCGTTTTTAATTCCTAAGTAAAAGTATGATATACTTTCACATATACATATATCTATCTATGTGTATAATTTTGATAGTTCGGATAAACATGTAGACATAGATTAATCAATAATTCCGTAGCCTAGTGACAAAAAAGCATTCATATCACATAAAAATTATCTATTTTTCAAAATTGTCTCCTTTATCAATGCTCTTGATTCAAAGGTGAATATTTATCATAATGATCTGTCATTATAAAGTTAAATTTTCAGATAAAAATCCAGCTGATAACTATGTGTCAAGCTACTGACTTTGTGATGCACCCTCATATATGTATAAGATCTTATCTTTGATGGTTAATAGTATTCACTAATTCATAGCAAATCAAGTCTTAAGGTTTCATGATTCACAAAGATCCTGCTGAATTTGTAGAGCTCACCATAGATCAATGAATATCCAGAATGAAAGGAGCTGTGGAATAGAAAGAAAGATGGTGGTGTTGGCTTTTCTCTTTCGTTGCACATTTCAGGTCATTAGACAATGTTTAAAAGACCTCTTTTGATATTTTATTGCTGCTTCACCATTTCTGCTCATTCAAACACAAATGATTCAGGAAAATATCAGAGAGATAGAGAATGCATTTTTATATTTCTTCTTGTTCTTCAAAACAGGCAATAGATAGAGAAGAGCTAAATGCATTTGTGCTGTATACTTTCACAAAGTTTGCACACATCAGTGGGCTGCTGTACAACAGCTTCAAACGTTGCGGTGCCGGTGTGATGATCAGAGGGAAGGCATTCTATTTGCTTAAATGAAACTGGTCAACTAAATTGTCCGAAAAAGCCAGGATGGGTAACTTGGGTAAGATTTCAAGCATAATGCTTATTGGCATAGGAAAATGACATCTATCCTAAAGAAAGAGGTCGGCAAAGTAAACATGGTTTGTTTTATAAGAGACATAATAAAAACTGAGAAATAACAAATAACAAACAAAATGCATTCCATTTCTCCTCATATTATGGCTTTGAAAGACTGCTATCTCCTGACTTTTCAAAATTCACTGTGGGAGAATATATTTTAATGAAGTATAAACAAATCATACTACAGTCATAGGTGTACTCTGGGGGTTGGGGAAAAATGGGGCGATTTACCCCCTCCCCTAGACCAGGCTTTATCGCCAAGGGCATTGGTTTAAAAGTTGGATAATGGTGCAGTACAAGTGTTTCATATAGCCCCAACTCAATGTTCCCTTATAAAATAATTTTAACTGGTTGCTAAGATATATTACAAATATATACTGTTGACTCCCACACACACATACACACTGGAGGTCTATCCTTTTGATGCCCCACACCCCATTATACTCGAAATATATTCTTTAGTTCTCCTATGGAAAAGTGACAGTGGATGTCCATGACTTGTCTTGTACCTCTTCAATCGGGGAAATTTAGGACTTGACCATTACTTGATGACAAAAATGCTGCAAAACTTATATGATTCTTTTTCATACCATTACATAATAAATCTTGGTCATTTATTGATTCTTAATGATTTTTTTCAATAATCTGGAAAATAGAACGATATCTTAGAAACAGTCAATCCAAACTGTCAACATTGTTTTCTCTTGTTTATAAGTTGACCTGGCTAGCTGGCAGGCTGGCTGGCTGATTGGCTGGCTGGCTGATTGGCTGGCTGGCTGCCTGGCTGACTATGTATGTATAATATGTACTGGCAGAAGCATGGAGCCTAACCAACTGAGTGACCATCAAACAGAAAATCATACAATATGCACGAGAGAATTATGCTCAACATCAAATGGAGAGATTACAAAACATTATATTATGAAATAAACAGGGGTCAGAGATATCTGAGAATCCATTAGAAAACTCAAATGGCAATGGGCTGATATTGCTAGAATGGCAGACAACCACTGAGCATTACGACTTACAGCATGGACTCCTAGAAATCCCATGCAAAATTGTGGCCAACAAAAAATATGATGGCATGATGAACTTGATAAGTTAAGTAAATACTGGCTCCACAACGCCCATAATAGAGAGATCTGGTGAATCTTCAGGAATGTCTATGTCCAACAATGGACACTAAAAATAATATTTATGTTGAGAAAATTTTTTTTGCTTTATAAAAATTCCCACACTAAATAGGTTTTTGGTGGTAGATTCAATTAGCAATGTAAGTTTTTTTTAATTGATCCCTTGGTTTGCGTCTTACTGCATTCATGGTTACTTTTTGAAAATTCAGACTTTCAATGATCATTGCAAACTAAAATGTGGGAGAGGTAAATTATTAGTTGATCACCTATCTTTCCAAGTTTTTAATTGATCCCCCTAACACGGCATGCAATCAAAAGACATTGATCATATGACAGTTTTCTATTGTGTGACCAACCAGATCTGCTTTTGATATCATTTATATAATGCAAATTATCTATTGCCTACTAACCTGATATTTTGCATGTAGACTGAGGAGAGTGCAACTTGAAACATAATCTATGTAGGATTGACCCTGGCTTTTATTTGAAGTAACCTTCAAAAATTTTTAATGTTTTGGTCCATAATTTAGCACTTCTGAAACTAAAATTGGGCATAGATATACTTCTTTCAATGCTGAAGTTCATAAGCTATATAGAGTTGACCGCTGAGGTCGCTAAAGGTCATTTCTGGTCATTTTTAACCAATTTTCATAGTATTGATCCACATCATCATCATCATGTCTTTTATCATCCATTATTGGACATAGACTTTCCCCAGGATTCGCCACAATTCTCTATCATGGCCATTGCAGAGCCAGTATTTTCTGAATTTTTTTAGTTCATCTGTCCATCTTGTATTTTGTCAGCCTCAATTTTGCATGTGATCTCTGGGGATTCATGTTGTGAGTCATAATGTCCATCGGTTTTCTGTCATTCTTGCAACATAGCCTGTCCATTGCCATTTGAGTTTTTGATAGTTTTTATGACGTCTTGGACTCCCATTTTCTTCCTGATATACTGGGCTGTCTTGTGATCTCTCATGGGCACGTTGCATGGTTCTCAGTTTGAGGGTTTGTCTCTTGGTTAGGTTCCATGTTTCAGCTCCAAAAGTGACCATCAGGAGAATGCATTGGTTGCATACTGTTCTTTTTAAGATTATTGGGATTCTCTGGTTTTTGAAGGTTGAGCTGGCTCTGCCAAAGGCTTGCCATCCTAGAGTGATTCTTCACATTGTCCTTGCTAGATGTAGTGGTCTATCTTGCCAAGTTATGAACTTCAGTAAAACGAAAATCATGTGCAACAATCATATTGAGAATCGATCCACAACTTTGCATCAATGATGCTGAAATTGAGTATATGGGTATATCTTCTCACCTGGACAGTAACAGGTTGACCTTAGAAGTAATTCAAGGTGAGTAACAGTCATTTCCAGTTCTGTCTACTTATTTTTCCAAGTTTTTTATGATAATTTCCTACCTATGTAACTGGAATGTGGTATAGGGGTAAATCTTTTGGTAAAGGTCAAAGGCAATCCAATATTGACATCAGAATCAATTTGAGGTCATTTTTAGTCAATTCTAGCCAACTTTCTCAGTTGTTAGCCATAATTTTGCACCTATGAAACTGAAATTTGGCAGATTCCTTAACTGCCATAGCATTTAGAAATGTGACTTTGACATTAGGGTCATTCAAGATCACCATATGTCATTTCTAGCAAATTTTCCTAGTTGTTAGGCACAATATTGCTCCAAGGATGCAGAAATCTTGTATAGGAGAACATTCTTACAAAGTGAAACTTATAGGCAATGTGAGTTTGATGCTGGAGGTCACTAGATATCACTTGAGACCATTTTTGGAAAGGTACAAGGACAATCTCTCAAGAACGCTGAGTTCTCCATGCATTTCCCATGGACAGCTCTATATAGATTGTTCTAGCAATAGATCCTGGCACTCAATGGAAGAAACATTCATGTACTGTATCCAGAAGCCCTGTCGAACTAAACAACGGCAACATCGTTTGTTCTCTTTTGTGCATCAGAATGTTTCATCTTCTAGAGCTACTTTTTCATGTGTACATAGTGTACATAATCATTTTATTACTTTTTATTTGAACATTTTCTATCTTTTTTGTTTTATGGTGTGATATTCAATTCACCTTGAAACAGAGCTGTTTTTGTTGAATGACCATCAGTGAATATTGGAAGAAGTTCCTCTGACTGAACAGATATTTATTTTTCTGAATTGATATTCCTCAGACTCTGGAGAAGAGTTGGACAATCTGTACTTCTTTACCTCCCATACCATAATCCCAAACCTACCATGGTTGATAGTGAGATGCAAGTAGTTCAACCTGAGTGTGTGGCTATTTAATCTCCAGATCCATACTCATCTGGTTTAAAAAATGAAGCCAATGACGTCACTTTGCCGACACTCTAAAGATCTGTCTACCATCGCAATTGTCGATTGCTTTGTCTGCTGAATGTTGACTGGTTTAATAAGTTGCTTCCTTTTGGCTATTCTACCATAATAACATGTATTATGAATATATCATACTATTGTTTAGGGGGTGATTTCAATACAATCTGCCATCTTTCAATAAAGCCTTTTTCAGTTCCTCCTCACCTTTCTAAGTAGGTTGAGCTGAGTAAAACACAGTGGTTTACTTTGGTTCATTAGTGAATTTCCAGAATCAGTAATTACTTCTTTAGAAACTAAAGGAAATAAAGGGAAAAATCCAATAATAGACTGGAAAAGACCAACATGAGCAGAAACCCTAATTCAAGATGTAATTTATGCCATAAAGAAAAATTGCATATATTCACATTTAAGGATGAAGAAAAACTATATAATTTCAAGTCAGAGATAAGTGTTGAGTGCCGACACAAAATCAGATACACTTTAAAAGATTTGAAAAATTAAAACACCGAAATGTAATAACATCCATTAAAAAAAATTTCTTCAACATCAGAAAAACTGTAAAAATGAAAAAACAATCCAGTAAAAAGAATTGAACATGAAATAACTTAATCAAATAATAAATTCTTTTCAAGAACAAAACTGAAGAACTTAATCTATCAGATTCATATATTTTTAATATCCATTGGTTACACCGTACTGCAAGGTAATAACTTGTATGTTGAATCAAATAGCTTCCTCATCCATGTGGAGAGTTTCATTTAATGATCACCACTTCCGGTTTTTAACCAGTATTAGAGAGATTAACAATCTTTATATATATATATATTTTTTTTTCAAGTATATGAGTAGTATCAATAAGAAAAAACAAAATGCTTGAATGATACAACAGTAGCAAAAACGATGTCAGGACAAGTTAACTTTTTAAGCAATTGTCCAACTTTTGACTGTAATATAGATTTTTCAGTAGAGGATAAAGGTGAATCTCTCAATCTATGCCTATCTATAGTGGTTGGTCTTAACATGCATGCATAGTTTTTCTGACTCAACGTGATACAATCACCTTCCTGTGACAAACCCAAACCTGAATACTTGCAAGAATCAAAATCTTCTTGGCCAACATTAGGAATTTTGTTATGGTTGTGTTTATTCTAAATTATACCAATTCTTCTTATTACTGGAAGCTTTACCAAACCTACTTATAATTCTAGCTCCTTTTATGTCGTGAATCTGACCAATACATTGCAGTCATTCTCTGGCTGTCACCCAATTGGTGTTTTACATCCACACTAGTACCGCAAACTCCCACCTCAGAATCACTGTCTTTCTTCTCTTCACCACCTTTGAACATACTAGTTCTTGATATATCTTCATTTTCCATCCTGGTTAACTAAAGTTGGTGATACATCTTTAACTTCAATTGTATTCTCATGTGTTTTACAGGGTTTATGTTCATTACTTGATTAGCATAATCTAGTTCTTTCAATATCCAAATTTCATGCACTCTTACATGAGAAACTTCTTATCTTATAAAGACTACCACATTATTCTGGTCAATGACCTTACCAGGCCCATGCCATGTATCATCTCTCAGGAAATACACTTTGTCGCCAATCAAAATTTCTCTCCATTTTGATTTGAATAAACAGTGACTCCACCCCAAATTTGAATGGTATGTGATATTGTATGTGACAATTCAGGGCAATGTATTTTCTGCCCTTCAGTAGGAGATGAGGGCAGAAAAAATACTCAAAAGCCAGTTTGCACCACACAGAGTTTTAGAGCTCACAGTGTTTATCATAGCTATTATATACTTCCACTATGAACGCAGACTGAGGAGATAAAATCTGGGTGGATAATGCCATTAGAATGATATTAACAGTTTCTGTTTTCAAAGTATCACACTGGTCTTTTGTCATGTGAATATCATGAGATTTGTCTGATCATTATTTGATCCAGGGGTATTTTGAATCACAGAATCTATATGTTGTAATGACCGAATCAAATGACAGATTCAATTTTCCTGAAGATCTGTCACCATAGTTTAACATCAGTACAAGCTTGAGAGAACCATCTCCTTTGGTATCATGGCCATCAGTGCCTCTTCTTTAAAATTGAATTATATTTCATCTTTTAAAATTGATGCTTTTGTCCTAAAAATTTCCTAGTGTTAAATCTTAGAATCATTGCATGCTGCCAGAACCAATTGGTGATCATCTTGAGATAAACCAGCATCATCTATGAGCTGAAATGCTGATACTGCATCAGGAAGCACTATCTTGTACTTTCTGCATTAGTTGTATTTCTCTTTGAGAATAATCACATAATCAGAGATATTCATTTTGTTGTCTCTGTGGAATTTATCAAATTTGGCTAAGCACCATAAGAGCCATCTATTTCATTCTTCTCAAAAAGTTCATCAAGTTCTTCTATGTCAGTTTTCAAATCATCAAGGTTTATTTCTACCTCCTCGGGGCTTTCTGCAAAATGAGAGAACCAATACTATTGCTCTCTTCTTTTTGTCCAGTTCAATCACTTACTGCAACATCTTTTCCTCTCTTTTCCAATGTTCATAGGACTTATCATCATCAAAACTTGATGGGTTTTTATAATTCATAATTGCCATTTTTTGTTGCTTACTTTTTTTACAAGAGCAAATAGCAAATTACAATGAAACGATTCTCTTGTATATCATGTGTGTTTTCAGCAAACAGTAACAAAACAATATCATAGTTGTATTTACTACAAAGGCTTTCAATAGCTGTAGATTACCAGAATAAACATATAGCAAAAAGGTTCTCACTTCTGTATTCAAAAAATCAGTCGGTATATTTTTTTTTCTTTTCACAGAAACATCCACAAATATTTCTTTCTTCTTTTTTGTTTAACTGGTAATCCAATCCTGAAACTATGTTCTGCTACCAATGTTATTATTCATTGGTTATCTATTACCTCACATTTTAATTGCAAAAATTGTGCTACTTATCTTTCAACAAAGAAAATACCGAAAGATGATTGATATCAAACTCGAGCAATTTGTTAACACTCACCAGTGATGATGATTATAAGAATATAACTGGTTGGATAATACTGGTAATTTTGATCTTTATTTGGTAGTTTCTAGAAAAATTTGACAGAAATTTGATTAGAGAAGGGAGTAAAGGTTCAAGTGATTGCTAATATATTTGAAGAGCAGTTGCTTTTTCTAATTTTTGAATTCAAGATAAAGTGAAGTTTTGTTTCACTCTGGAAAAAGGAAATGAGAGAAAGGAGAAGGAAAAATAAAAGAAACAAAAATGTGTAGCATGCAGAGTAAAAACAGAAGGAGATTTATGAAAAGATTGAGAGGATAAAACTAATAGATGTGATCAGTGGAGAGATCATAAAAATGGTATGATGATAATTATGGTGATGATGGTCTAGGTAAGGGGATGATAGAAATGATTGCAATGCTGATAATAATATTGCTGATGTTGTGAAGGTGTCAGTCATGTGATAGGTAAGAGAGGCCAAACGACGATCATGTTTTGCACCAAGTCACTCGACAAACCCTCATGAGCATTGAGTGCTCTTTAGTCAATTCCCAGAATAACATTTAATCAAATCAAGCAGTTTGCTTTTGGTATTTATTGGCAACTGTTTGCTCCTTGGGTTCCTTCAAGTTTTAGGTTATCACAGATTGTCTGCAACAGGATGTTGCCATGAAAAATGAAATAACAATGTAGAAAAAGCCAAGGGAAAAATTGATAGAATAGAGAAAAAGGTATGGTTGCTTTCCTGCTTGATTTCTTGACACTTGGAGGAATAAGAGAAAATATTGGCAAAAAAATATGAAAAACGTTTTAGGACTTTGCCATCAGAAGTCAAAGAAAATATAATTTGTTTTGAAACCCAGTCAAGATGTGTAAAAAAAAAATTATTGAATGAATAAAAATGAAAAAAGTGCTGGTCGATGGGAAAGATTGGCATAATGGCTGGAAATTTGAGACAGAAAAATCAGAAAAGCAAATTTTAAACTACAATGGATATTTTTTTTATTTTTTTTGTTTGTGTGAGTGTATTTCATCTGTTAGCCTGGGTTTGGTGGTAATGTACGCTTTGGCTATTACAACTTAGAGCCATCTATTCTATTCAAATCGATAGGCACTATATGAATTAGAGCCATGTATCCTGTTTAGATCACTGGGCATGACATGACAGATACGTATATTCTGTTCAAATCACTTGATACAACATGACTTAGAGCCATGTATTCTATTTAAATCACTTGGCTCTATATGATTTAGAGCCATCTATACTGTTTTAAATCACTAGGCACTTCATGGCAGAGCCATTTTTTCTGTTCAATGCACACAGCAATAAATGACTTCATCACAGAATTAACTTCTCCTCCTAAATTCACATCTTGCCAGAGTATGATGAGATATTATTTGTGAATTATGGCATTCTATGAAGAAACATATTTCTTTTCTCTTCTTTCACCATGACACTTATATCTTCCATGCTGTTACACATTTCAAGTAGTTTTATATCCTGGTTGTTTTCTATCTAGTTACCTTTTCATTAAGTTTGACTCACTGTTTCTATGCCAGAAAAATCTGCATCTTTGACTATATTAACATAGGAAAATCGACAAAAGTGTCAAATCATTTGTTTATTGGATTATTTACAAAGGATTTTGTCTATTTTGAAGCAAAATTTTGCTGTCTTGAAGTTATCAGCCTGCCTGATTATGATGCATTTACTCAGCAGTAAGAGACCGTTGCTGTTAAGCTTTCCCAACACCATGCTTATGATGGTGATAAAGCACATTGCTAGTAGGGAGGCAAAGTTTCATCAGCCTTTAATTGATACCACAGGGGATACTGGGAATCTGCTTCAGGAAGTCGGCCTGGTGGCAAATCCAACTCCATGTGTTATCCTCATGTGGAGCCTTGTCTTTTAAGGAGAAAGTATATCTACTGCCTGATTCCAACCATGACCCACTGATTGCTGTAATGTCAATTTATTTCCATAATTCTTTAGTGATGAGGGCTGTTCTTCTCTAAGGCATGGAAACATTGTTTTAGTCCATGATGGTAATTATATCCCACATACTAATCACTAGTTTCTTCTTTTGACCTGATCAACTCCAGATGGATAAAGTCTGCTAGGTGTGGTAAGCTGGCCAGAATATTTTAAAGCAAGTTCTGTTTGCTAGGGAGGAGCAGTTAGTCACCTAGGATGCAACCCAATACAAAGAATCACAACCACTACTTCAGAGGCCGCCAATGCACAGGTTTGAAACTAGAACATCTAGTGGCTACCTTCAACTGTCCTTTCCATCACTTCCCCATTACATCACGACTTGATCAAAGCCTTTGACTCAACATAATACAAAGTAATCTTCAACTCAATCTGAGAGAAAAGTATAAATGAGAATCATGTAAAAGTAATGAAGAATATACATAAAAATAGCTATGCAATTATCAGACTCTATAAAAATACTAACAAGATGAACACAGGAGAAGTGAGACAAGAGGATTCATAATCATCAAAGGTCTTTACAGAAAACAGACAGGGAAGACATGTACATATAGACAGAGAATATTTGAAGAATATAACTCATTCAAGCCTGGGATTGAACAATTTAAGGTACTGTATTGATGAAGCATTGATATCAGAAACTGCACAGAATGTATAAAACATGTTACTTGTTCTGCATAAAGAAAGCCAACAAATAGGGTTAAAAATGAACAAAACAAAGGCAAGTAATGGTCAATGACAAAGTCCCCCCAACAGACCATAAGTATTGATGGTGAAGCCTACAAAGAAGTTAAGGAATATATTTATCTAGGTCAGGAAATAAAGCAAAATAAAACTCTACTGAAATTAAATAAAATGGTGCATATACATATATATATATATATATATATATAATTATTGATTGAATCATCCACAGAGAGCTGTTGTATTACAACTCTTCAGTGTGGCTACAGACTATCCAATATTTCATCCAGTACCACCGGGTAGGATTGAAACCTTCACTTTAGACCCAGAGGCTGACATTTACCCTTGCCCTACGCTGAACTAGAGGGTCAGTAAGACCAAATTTAAGCGATATATTTACACTATTCCCTATCTACTAGAGTGCTCCATTCCTGAGTTTGATGAGCATTCCTATATAACTTATACTTTATAGCTTTTTCTTTGAGGATCACGGGGCAAATATCCTTCACTAAACGAATCAGCATGAGCTTAGTCAGGACTTCGCCAACAGACCCTAAAAGAGTAATACCATGCAAATTATCACATATAGATGTAAACCCCTTGTCCTGGTGAATAGGAACCAAAACACTATTAATCTAGTTTTTTGATGTAGGAATACCCCTCCAACTCTATGATAAAGTACAGCAGATATAACCCAGCCAGCTCCAGTCTTCAACAGTTCCACTGGTATACCATCTAATACTGGTACCTTGCCTAAATTTATCTGCTCAATCACCAAGATGACTTTATCATTTGTTGGAACATCATAGATAGAATGGAATGAATCTCTTTGGGGCAAGCCATCAATAACCACATCACCAACCATTGAAAGGTTAAAAAGTAAGTCAGCGATGTGTTCTTCCCAGCACTGCATCATATTTGCTGGATCTTTGAAGAGAGTTTTTCATCTTTTAATTCCAGGGATCTATGGAAAATGATTATGGACTAAAAACCTGTTGTAAGGGACCATTAAAGGTTTTCGAGATTTTTTTATGAAAAGTGATTTGAACCTCTGCCAAAATATTTAACCACCACTCATTTTTAATCCTTCTCAACTCCTCTTGCCTTGTGTGATTTATATAAATTTTTCAAAGTTGATCTCATCTTTAGGTTCTGGTCTAAGAGAGACTGGAAAAGTTGGTTGATAATAGGATTGTTGTAATCAACCCAGTCTGTAGGCTTCTTTTTCCTAAAACTAAAGACATTAACTCCTAAAACATACACCTGGTTATCAGTTTTTTGAGTTTTTATGAAATCAATCATGTGACAATATGACTTTGTGTTTGATTTCTGATGAAAGAAGATGTTACAGATTACTAAGTTAAGATCCAAGCACAGTGACCCATTTTGGTTTCCAATGCCATAACAGCAAAGTGCACTCTAGGTCATGCACTATCCCCCAACTAGTGAATTAAAGTCACTAAGAACTATCAGGTTTTTGCTCTGGATCTGATGAGTTGGCAGCATGAAGCATGTCATAGAATAAAAAGATAGAATCTTCTCCTGCCTGGAGAGTTGGACCATAAACCGAGAAAATAGGTACATGTTGCCCACAAGACAGAGGGATTCTCAGCTCCTTTATGCACTCATTAATGTTATGAAAGCACTAAAAATGCTGAAGGAAATTAGTTCTTATGGCAAAACCAACACCCCTGTTCCCAGTTCTTTCCCTGAAAACAAAGGTTACTTCAGTTATTTCATTCTTATCTGAGAGGTGCTTTTCAGAGTGTTCAGCTATGTCTATGCTGATTGCTGCTATTATCCAGTTACCAGCACTGTTCTATTTTTTTGTCTTTAAGATAAATTACAATCTTGGAGGGTTCTAACATTCAAGCAGCTGGTAGAAAGGGATATTTGCCCTTTTGCATGAATTTTAAGATTGTAGCTTTTTTCCTTCTTGCATTTTATGAAGCACCATTAGCTACTGTAAACTGTCCAGTGAAAATCAGAGAGGCAATTTTTGATACATCTTTTGCCAGCGACTTTCCAGGATGTTGGGTGAGCAGGGTTCTCGTGAACAGTGCTGTTCATGAAGAGTGAAAAATAACATTAAGATAAGATTCTAGTCATCTTTGTGAAGATTTGTGATTTTATGCATCCAACGGGTCAAGCCTGCATATTTCATCATCACCCCTCAATTACCAAAAGAGAGAGGACAAAAAATGGAGAATGTAAGGTGATCAGACATCTGACGTCATTAGATTATGGTGGCATATGCTTGTACAAAACGTATGCCATTCTCTAAGTATCCATCGTTAAACATCTAGCGACAAATAGAACAAAATGACTGGTAATAGTTTTGACCTCAGATTTTATATCAGAAAACATTCTCCAAGGCTTTTCCTACCACAGGATACTCACAAGTCAGTAGGGGTTTGATTTGGTGTTTTATCTCACCATGTGATCAAACAATACGCCCTGGCACCAAGCTGGGTGTTTCCATGTTTCAAGTTGGAGTAATATAAATATATATATATATATATATATATATATATATATATATATATATATATATATATATATATATATATATATATATATATATATATATGTATATATGTATATATATATATGTATATATACATGTATGAATGTATATATACATATACATATATATATATATATACATATATATATATATATATATATATATATATATATATATATATATATATATGTGTGTGTGTGTGTGTGTGTGTGTGTGTGTGTGTGTGTGTGTGTGTGTGTGTAAAAGTGTGCATATACAAATAAACATTGGGAAAATGGACAGGTACAGCATTTAGGATGACTGACCGAAGGTAATTGGTTGCACAATGGAACATAGGGAATAAGATAGCAAACAGATGTGCACAACATTCAGGAATGTATACATATATCTCTCTCTCTATCTATCTATCTATCTATATATATATATATACATATATATACAAGGTTAAATCCTTAAATGTTATGAAGATTCATTCAAGTTTTTTATCAAATTTATTCTCTGTTGTACACATCCTTGAAAGTTAATCAAAACATTCATAAATACTTTGCTTTCAATTGATTTTATACATTATTAAATGCCTAAACAAAGGCAAAGAATTTAAGCGCAACCACTTCCCATTCAAATATGTCTTTTACTTTTATAAATAAAATGTAAATAAAATCAAATGTAACATTCCACATTCATTGAATGCTTTCATAAGTTTAGGCATGAAAGTTCATAACCACAGATTTGTATACAATCAAATTTCAATATGAATTGTAGTTGAGATTCTCAATTTGCAATTTTTATGATAATTCAAGTTAATTATTTTAAATGTAGAATATTATAAGGCTCAGAAGACCAGATAAGACAATCAGATAGATATTCATGTATTGTGAAGTTTTCTGAACGTAAGGGAATTTTTTTTCTTTTTATCCCATATTTGAAAAAAAATGATAATCATTAAATATCTGTTGGAAACGATAATTAATCAATAGATAATACATTTGTTTTTTTCAGTCTGGTTGCAAAAATTATCAGTTCAAGTATATACCTATTTAATGCTTTAAATCACTTTAATGTAACTAAGTGAATTATGATAGCTATAGCACAACCTTGATAGAGCATAGAGATTAAATTAATATAGAAAATAACACCTAAAGGATACCATTGAGAATGAAGATGACACGGAGTTATGAAAGTAATAGAGGTGATCCTAAAGAACATTCTGTGTAATAGTCAACATCTGATTGAACCAAGTGGTTTAGAAATAAACAAATTGTAACTGTAATAATTGAAATATTTGTTAATGTTCTAATGATGCACAGTGAAATGATGTGAATTAATAAAAACAACCTCAAAATGCTACCTAGAGGTTTGGTGAGCTCAAAGATGCAAAATGACTTCTTCAAAAGAAAAAAAAAAGGTAGAAAACGAGTATTTTTTGATACAGTGATCTCAAAAGATATTGTAAATGTTTGATGCAATGCAGGAAAGAATTTGACAGGTAATCAGATTGATCAATTTGTTTCAAATTCCCTGAACCTTTGGGGACCAGCTCATGTCAAATTATTCTTTTTACTTCTTTTTGATTCATCAGCTATCAATTTCTGACAAAATATTTAAGAAACTGAAATATCTGCAGGATTATATATCAATTAAGAATCGTTTAAATTTCTGTTGTTAATAGATCAGTCTTTTTTCTAAATCTTATAAAAATCAAGTGCTTGGTAGAATAACTTGTTGTTTTGTTAGTGCATCAGTACAAAATCCTAATGCAGATAGAAACACAAGGGAATAGAAGTCGTCTTAGAGACAGGGCCACAAGAGAACAGAAGTCCTAATATACATATGACTATAAGGGAACAGAAATCCTTACTGAAACAGGACCACAAGGGAACAGCAGTATTGATAGAGACAGAAACACAAGGGAACTGAAGTCCTTGCAAAGTCAGGACCACAATGAAACAATATGCCTCATAGAGACAAGACCACGAGGTAAAAAAAGCCATTATATAGACAGGACCACAATGAAAGTCCTCGTAGAGACAAGATCACGAGGGAACAGAAATCCATATAGACACAGGACCACAAGGGAACAGGAATCCTTATAGAGACAGGAATATGAGCAAATAGAAATCATTATATAGACAGAACCACAAAGGAACAGAAATTCTCACTAAGACAAGACCACAAGGGAGTAGAAATTCTCATCCAGACAGGACCATAAGAGAAGAAACATTTTTATGGAGACAAGACCACAAGGGAACTGAAATCCTTATAGAGACAAGACCATAAAGGAACAGAAATCATTATATACACAGGACCATAGAGGAACAGAAATCATATAGTGACAAACTATAAGATTACAGAAATCCTTATCAAGACACGATCACAAGGGAGCAGAAAACCTTATAGAGATAGGACAATACGGGAACAGAAACGCACTTAAAGACAAGACTGCAAAGAAACTGAAGTCCTTATGGAGACAGGACCATGAAGAAACAGAAATCCTAATAGAGACAAGACTACAAGGGAAGAAAAACCATTATATAAATAGGATCGTAAGGAAACAGAAATCCTTATAGAGACAGAACCAGAAGGGATCATAAATCCTTTCACAGTAGGAACTACAATAGAATAGGAATTCTTAAAGGGACAAGAGCACGAGGGAAGGGAATTTTTTATAGAGATAGGACCGTAAGGGAACAAAAGTATTTATAGACAAAACCACAGGGAACAGAAATTCTCATAGAGACAAGACCACAAGGGACAGGAATCCTAATAGAGACAGGACCATGAGGGAACAGAAAACATTATATGGAAAGGACCACAAAGGAACAGAATTCCTTTATAGTGACATGACCACAAAGGATCAGAAATCCTTACAGAGACAAGACAACAATGGAAAAAAGAAATAGACTGCAAAGAGCCAGAAATCCATATAAAGACAACAGAACAGATATCCTCATAGTGACAGAACCACAAGGAAACAAAAATTCTTACAGAAACAAGACCACAAGGGAATAGGAATTCTCATTGGAACCAAAATCCTAATAGAGACTACACCACAAGGGTACAGAAATCCTTGTAGAGACTAGACCACAAAGAAATGAATTTTTTTTATTGAGACAAGACCACAAGGCAACAAAAATCCTTAAAGAGACAGGACCATAAAGGAAGAGAAATTCTTACAGAGACAAAACCACAAGGGAGCAGAAATTCTTACCTGGATAGGACCATTAGGGAACCAAAATCCCAATAGAGACAAGACCACAAGGGAACCAAAATCTTCACAGAGACAAGACCATAAAGGAACAGAAATCTTTATGAACATGACACTAAAAGGGAACAGAAATTCTCATAGAGACAAGAACACAAAGGATCATTATAGAGACAGGACCACAAGGGAACTGAAGTCCTTACAGACACAAGACCTCAAGGGAAGAAATGACAATTATATACACAGGACCACAAGGGAACTGAAGTCCTTACAGACACAAGACCTCAAGGGAAGAAATGACAATTATATACCCAGGACCACAAGGGAACAGAAATACTTTCAAAGGCATAAAATCCTCAAAAAGATAGGACCAGAAGTACTTATAAAGACAAAACCCCAAGGGAATAAAGATTCTTATACCAGGGACAGGATCATAAGGGAACAGAAGCACATATACTGACCAGACCACAAAGGAAAAGAATTCCTTGTAGAAACAGGACCACAGAGGAACAGAAATCCTCATAGAGACATAGAAACAAGGGGATAGAAATTATTAGGACTTTGGTAAAGTTATCATTATATATACATCAACAAAGATTGTTATGCAAGTTTCAAATTTTAGGAAGGGAACAATGATTAAGCCATAAGATTGAAATAAGGGAAGATTTTGTATGATTTATCAATGGAACATCAACATGATAGAATAAGAAAGCTTTACGCCACATTATTAACATTAAAACTATTTAATAGGTAGAAATATTGAAGTATAGTGATGAAAATAGCTCTCCTATAAAATAAATATTAATATAACTCATCTACTCTATTTACACCGGTACAGTTATCTCAATCTCTCAGAAACAGTCCTATGATCTATGTAACCTTATGATTGGGATATAGAAATCCTTAATAAAAGAAATGATGAAAACTACTTTTTTACTAAAAGAGAATATGGGGATTTTGAAAAAGGTTTTGATTACTGAAGAGGCTGGATATCACTTGATCTTCCAATATAAATACTGATAACAATGATGAAAATAAAATCTAAAACAGTTGTTGCTGTTGTTGATACTACTACAATTAATGATAATAATAATTCTGGCTTGTGTTCCCTTGATGGCTTAGAGGAGAGATATGGACAAAACTGAGTGACTGTTGGGACTGGTACTACTTTACAGCACAAAAAAACAAGCAAATATGACATTAAAACCAATATGATTATCACAAAAAATGGGGCACAAACTCCAGATTTGCACGTCATAACTAGCGGATGTTCCTTTGTTGGCCTCCAGGAGGGATCTAGTCATTGTGTGACAGCTGGCCCTGATTCCGGCTTGTGTTCCCTTGGACGGTCACAGTTTTAAATGTGTAACTGTTGGCCAAAATAAGAAGAAAAAGTAGAGCAAAGAGAACAACAAATTAGTATTTTATGCTGCTTTAAAAAAAAATCATCTGATAGACCTTACTGAGAATTATCATTATCATCTTAACATCCATCATTGGACATAAAACCTTCCCCAGGATTTGCCACACTTCTCTATCGTGGGTGTTGCGGGGCCAGTACTTTGTGAATTTTTCTAGCTTATCTCTCCATCTAGTGCTTTGCTTGTCTTGGTTGCATGTGTGATCTCAGGGGATCCATGTTTTGATTTGTGATGTCCATCGGTTGTCTTTCTTGTAACATGGCCAGCTCATTGCTACTTGATTTATGCAGTGGATTCTATGATGTCCCTGACTCCAATCTTTTTCCTAATGTACTGTGCTCTTGTGTGGTCTCTCCATGTGAGGCCCAGCATAATTCTTTCATGTGCATGTTGCATGGTTCTTGGTTAGGTTCCATGTTCCAGCTCCATAGGTGACAATTGGGAGAATGCGTTGGTTGTACACACTTCTTTTTAGGATCTTCTTGTTTTTGAAGGTTGAGCTTGCTCTGCCAAAGGCTTGCCATCCTAGTGTGATTCTTCACTTGATTTCTTCTTCTTTTGAGGGTCTCATGAAGATTTGTTGTCCTAGGTAGATGTAGTGGTCTACTCTGTTAAGTCCTGTGTCCTCAATTCTGATTTTTGTGTTCTTATTCCAACATGATTATTGCAGATGATCTTCATCTTGCTGAAATTCATGTGTTGGCCGACTTTCTTGCTCTCTCAATTTGGTTTATCTAGCAACTAGTTCGAGGTGTAGATTCTCTTCAAAAAGGGTGATGTTGCCAATAAATCTGAGGTTGCTCAGATATTTGCTGTCTATTTGGATTCCTTTATTTTCCTAGTTTAGGTTTCTGAAGATCATCTCAAGGCAGTCTTACTCCTTCTTGGAGCTGAAAGGGCTCTGAGTCTTTATGTAGATGTTGGACCTGCAGTGACTATATATGTTGCAGCATTCTAACGTATACTGAATCTACACCATGACCTTAGAGCTTTCTACTGAGTCAAAGGCCTTTTTGAAGTCAATCAATGCTTCAGTGAGTGGCATCTTGTATTCTGCTGCTTTTTCTTTCTGCTGATTTATTGAATGCCGGTGGTCCATGATCAAGTAGCTTCTTCTAAATCCAGCTTACTTCCATGGTAATCAGTCTCTGATTGACCAAGTGAAACAAATCCTGAAAAGTAAAAGTTATCTGAGAAAATCCGCAAGATTATAGAAAGACAGATAATGTGGTTCACCCTCAAAGGAATACCCCAACACAATTAACATGATAAATGACAAATTAGTAATATATATAGACAATAAATCTGACCAAAATACAAGTCAAAGACAAGAATGGGATCTTTATACCCTAGAAAAAAGGAAAAAAGCCTTGATATAAACCCTAAAAGTATCAATGCAGGAAGAGAAACAGCCACTGTCATTCCATAGGGGCAAGAACTAGAAAAAAGTAAAGGATTGTAAGTTATATTTTAGAGCATATTGGAACTAACAACATAATAGAGCTCAACAACCTTATTTATTATCATCATCATCATCATCATCATCATCAGTCTTTTAGCGTCTGTCGTTGGACATAGACCTTCCCCAGAATTTGCCACACTTCTCTATCATGGGTGTCACGGAGCCAGTACTTCCTGAACTTGTCTAGCTCGTCTCTCCATCTAACATTTTTACGGGTCTGTCTCTTGATTAAGTTCCATGTTTCAGCTCCATAAGTGACTATTGGGAGGATGCATTGGTTATACACCCTTCTCTTTAGGATTAATGGGATCTTATTATTTTTGAAGGTTGAGCTAGCTCTGCCAAAGGCTTGCCATCCTAGTGTGATTCTTCGCTTGATTTCTTCTTCTTTTGAGGGTCTCATGGAGATTCGTTGCCCTAGGTATATGTAGTGGTCTACTTTCTCGAGTTCTGTGTCTTCGATTTCGATCTTAGTGTTTTTATCTTCAATGTGGTTGTTGCACATGATCTTCGTCTTGCTGAAGTTCATGTGTAGGCCGACTTTCTTGCTCTCTTCATTTAGTTCATGTATCATTATTTGGAGGTCGTGTAGGTTCTCTGCGAAAAGGGCAATGTTGTCTGCAAATCTAAGGTTGCTCAGATACTTGCCGTTTATCCTAATTCCTTTGCTCTCCCAGTCTAGCCTTCTGAAGATCATCTCGAAGCAGGCTGTGAAGAGTTTAGGTGAGCTGGTATCACCTTGTCTTACTCCTTTCTGGAGCTGAAAGGGGTCCGAGTCTTTATGTAGCCTGATAAAGGAGCTGCCGTGATTGTATATATGTTTCAACACTTCAACATATACTGGATCTACACCTTGCCGACTACTGGCCTCCATGACATTAGGGATTTCTACTGAGTCGAACGCCTTTTAGAAGTCGATAAATGCTATGACAAGTGGTGGTTTATACTCTGCTGCTTTTTCTTTCAGTTGATTTATCGAGTGCAGGTGGTCCATGGTCGAGTAGCTTCTTCTAAAGCCAGCCTGTTCACGTGGCTGGTTTTCATCGAGTGTTTTTGTGATTTGATTGGTGATGATCTTTGTGAAAAGTTTGTGTACACAGTTGAATAGGCTTATAGGCCTATAGTTGTTGAGGTCTTTCGGGTTTCCTTTTTTATATAAAAGCATTATGATAGCAGTGTTCTAATCGTCTGGAACTTTACTGTGTTTTAGACACAAGTTGAAGAGGATGGCCAGTTTCCTAGTGATGATTTTACCTGCTTTTTGGAGTAGGTCGATGGTGATGTTGTCTGGTCCAGGGGCAGTTCCTTTCTTCATCTGTTTAATGGCTTCTTTCACCTCCCACGGGGTTACTTTTGGGAAGTCTTTGAGTTGATAGCTCATGTCTTGCATATCTTGCCTATTGTTTTGTAGTCCTAGTTTAGACGAATAAAGTTTTTGGTAGAATTCTTTGGCACGTTCGACAATCCTGTCTCTGTCTGTTGTTTGGTTTCCATTTTCCTCGAGCATGCTAGTTATTTGCCTTTGTCCCGAGTTGAGGAGTTTGTTTATAGCTTTGAAGCCCCGACCTTTTTCAAGAGTTGATTCAATGACTGCCGTCGTGTATTTCCTTCTGTCTTCCCTTCGTTTCTTCTTGATCAATTTGTTTTGTTCAGCCTCTTCAATTTTCTCTCTCGTTGTTGTCGGTGGCTTGAGGTTTCTGCGTTTTTCCATGAGATTTCTAATTTCATCCAAGATTTTGCTAATGGGTTGTTTGCTCATTGGCTTGAATGTAGAGGCTACTTCAATTATTGACGCTGTCATTTTGTTGCTTAGTTCGTTGATGTTGGTGTTGTCTTGTTCAGTAAGAATTCTGAATCTGTTTTTCAATTCGAGCTTGAAAGATTGAACGTGCTCTTTTGGTATGTTTAGAGGCTGTGGTTTTGTACGGAACATTTTCCTGCGTTCTTTATTGGTGTTTATTTGTACTTTACATCGTACCATTCTGTGGTCGCTGCTTACATTGACTTGATTTAGGACTTGGATGTCCTTGACGATATCGTTTTTGTCCGTTAGGATGTAGTCTATTTCGTTCCTTGTTTCGTGGTTGGGGCTCTTCAAAGTCCATTTCCTATTGGGTCCCTTCTTGAAAAAGGTGTTCATGATCTTGAATCCATTTGCTGTTGCAAAGTTTACAAGATCTTCTCCTCTCTCATTGCGTATTTTGTATCCAAATTTGCCGATGCAATTTTCATTTCCTTGTCCTACCTGTGCGTTGAAGTCTCCCATGATAACATTGAAGTGTTTTCTGGTGTCTTGGAGTAGGGAGTTCAAGTCATCATAGAAGTTATCCATTTCCTGTTGGGTTGATTGCGAAATGGGAGCGTAGACTTGGATTATATTTAGTTTGTATCGTTTTGAAAGTTGTATGGTGACGCTAGCTACTCGGTCAGAGATGGCTTTGAAGCCAGTTACATTGTCTTTCAGGTCCTTATTGATGAGAAAGCCAACTCTACTTTGTTTTACTTTCTCTTTACCGTAGCAGTAAAGAAGATGTCTGCTTCTCAGTTCGATTAGTTCTTCTCCGGGTCTTCTTACCTCACTAATGCCTATGATGTCCCATTTGACATTTCTGATTTCACTTTCTAGATCAGTTAGGTGCATGTCAGTTGACAGTGTTCTGACGTTGTATGTGCCTATGTATAAATTTGTCCTCTTGTTGACAGTCTTAGAGTTCTGTTTAAATGGTCGCTGTTGGAACAGTGACTCAGTAGGAACAGGTGTTCCCTTGGTGAAGGATTTGGGTAGTCGCTTTCGGAGCACATCACCCCTACCCAAAGTAAGTGATGTGGCTGAGTCTTTTGGGGCCGATGACCCAGCGGGAACTGACGCGCTCTTGGTGTAGTGTTTGGGTAGTTGCCCTTGGAGCACATCACCCCCACCCAAAGCAAGTGATGTGGCTGGGCCTTTTGGTACCAAGGTCCATGTAGGAACGGCCGATATAATATTTGGTGTGCAAGTCATGGGGAGTGATGGGCCATGCCCTGCCACGCTGGCCCAGGAAGTGTTGGCAGGGGGTCTGGTGGATTGTCCACTGCGGGTCAGTGGCTAAAGAGCTCCACCAGCTCTTGATGCACATCCAAACTATTCGTGTGAAACAAGAACGGATGTTCAGAGCACCAGGGGGAAAAAAAAAAAAAAAAAAAAAAAATGCTCATTTTTTTTTTTTTCACAATTCGATCAATTTTCCAAATAAGTTGGATGCAAATTCCATGGGTAAGGATCTCTTTCTTTCTATCTCCAACCTGTTAGGGTCAGTGATGCAGCCTTGGAGAATACCTCTCCCTTATATATAAAGTTTTTAACTTAAATAAAGTCCATAGAGGTTTTAAGTTTAAAAACACAATTGCAACAGCATAGTTGGTCTGGGGACTTCATTTTAGCAGTTGAAAAAGTTTCAATTTTTCATCGTTCCTTGCTAAATATTTCATGCCCGTCTCCCAGCAAGAATTTACTACTTAGATTAGACAGAGCACCGACCCATCCAACACTAGATTCGTTTGTTTTTTATGGCCAGTCAAAGTTAGGTCGAGGTAGGGGGGGCATGGGGCTGTTTTGTTTTTAGTGTTTTAGCTTTTGGCTTTTTTTTTTTTTCAATTTTTGGTTAATTTCTGGGGAGGGGGTATTTAGGGGTTCATTGAAATATACGGAATTGGTGCACATTCAGAGATTTTTTAGCCATTTTTGACCAACGGTTCGAGGCAAGGGACATTACAATCAGGTAATACAGAGGTGGATGAATGGCAGAAAATTCAACAATACTCATCTAAATTTGCAACAATTTTAGTTGGTCTGGGGACTTCATTTTAGCAGTTGAAAAAGTTTGAATTTTTCATCGTTCGTTGCTAATTATTTCATGTCTGTCTCCCAGCAAGAATTTCCGGTGCAAAAATGGCAACAGAGCTTTTATGACACAAGAAGAAATCCCTAAAAACAGGGAAAAAAAAACTGCCAGGGAAATGAGATCTCCCAATTACAAAGAGGTGAAGAATTTCTAAAAAACACATTTCACATGTACAGATCACATGCAAGACAATAGGAAGAATACAAGATGAGACAAAAAGGGATATCTGCTGCAATGGAAGGAATACATCTAAGAAGACAATCCAAAGAAGCAAAACCAGAGATATGGACAAATTGCTCAATGAGAAAGAAAACAGAAGATAAAACCAAATGCCATAAAGGCAAAGAACTTCTAGAACAGCATGTGGACACAAAACATTACCAGAATGGTTATATAAAATAGAAAAAAGAACTTCAAGACATAGATGAGGGAGAACAAATTATATTGAATAGAACCACACTGAAAAACACCATCCAAAAATGGCTTACTGGAAAATCCCAGAACCTGATTGGAATCAATGGATATTGGTTCAAGAAATTCACCATACTACTTATCCGCCATCTCCAAAGTTACCTAGATGAAGGTTGGGTTCAAGATTTGATGATCAAAAACATGATTGAACTGATATCAGAGAGAATAATATATATTTCCATGGAAAGAAGAGGACTCTTACCAGAACAGAAAGGATGCAGGAGAGGAAGCAAAGGGTCTAAAGATTAGCTTTCCGTAGACCAAATGATTCTAAAAGATGTAAAGGAAAAAAAGAAAAATGGGATGGATTCACTACAAAAAAGCATACTATATAATCCCACTAAGCAAATTCATAGCCAACTTAAAAAAAAGAATGGAGAGTAAACTTAACAGCTACCTGTGAAATCTTGGCACAGGTGAGAATGAAAAATGGAATTTTACTGGGGTACTACTCTCTGTCCTTATTACTATTTGTACTCACCATGATACCACTGAACAGCAAATGATACCAATTCTCTAAAACAAAGGGGAAAAGTAGACCATCTCATGTACATGGATGATATAAAGATATTTGCAAAGAACAAGGAAGAGCTTGGAACATTGTTCAACGAAGAGAAAGAATACAATGATGACATTTGGATTGAAGTCAGGATAAAGAATGTGCTTTAATGGTAATGCATAGGGGAGGGCTTATAGCAACAGAAAGAACAAAATTATTAGACAACAAAAAAATCAGAGCATTGACCACATTGATATAAATATCTAGTTCTCAAATGTGACACAGTAAAAGAAGGAATGAAAGAGAAAAGAAAAAAGGAATACCTTAGGAGAATGAGAAAAAATATTAAAAACCAAGCTGAATATCAGAAATCTGATAAAAAGAATGAACAGATGGGCAGTATCAGTCATTAGATATATGAGCCTATTTCTTGGATGGACAAAGGATGAACTCCAATTAAAGGACCAGCAAATGAGAAAACTTATGATGATGCACAAAGATCAACACCCCAGATATGATACAGATAGACTGTAATTGAATAGGAAAGAAGGTGACAGTGGACTCATCTGCAGGATAGACTGTGACCAAAAAGCCAAAAAGGGATTAGAAAAGTATGTGAAAGCAAGCAGTGCAGATTGCATACAAAGTCCTAGAAACAGTGCAACAAATGACAATAAAATAACAAATGGGAGAGTAGCAAAGCAGACAACAAAGAGAGACTAATACAAACATAAAAAAAACTACATGGGGAATTTAAAAGATAGATACAAAATATTACAGATGAGAGATCATGGACATGGCTATGCAAAGGAAACCTGAAGAGTGAAATAGAATCACTCATCATGGCAGCCCAAAACAAATGCATAAAGAAAACAATGTTAAGGCAAAGATCGAACAATGAACAGTTAATGTTGCCTATGTTGAGAAAAGGATGAGACTGTAAACCACATAACCAATGAATGTCAAAGGAATAGAAGAACAAACATGACAGAGTAGCGACTGTTACACACTGGGAACTAAGAAAACAACTGGGATTCAACCATGAAGACAAATGGTATCAGCATGAATCTGAACCAATGCTGGAAAATAGAAGCCACAAATTAGTCTGGCACTTTGACATCTAAACTGACTTCCCCATTCAAGCAAAAAGACTGGACAAGGAATAGAGAACCAGCAAAATAATAAACATGACCCTCAGATCACAGAGAGAATATGAAAAAGTTAAAAGCTAAGAAATACCAGGACTTGGCAAGGGAACTAAAGGTGTGGAACATGAAGGTCATGGTAGCACTAATGATAGTAGGTGCTTTCAGAACTGTGCCAAAGACACTGAAAATAAGATTGGAGGAGCTAATAATAACAACCAACACTACAATAAAATCAGATCTGGTTATTCACTCAGTAGAAACTGTCATGGGACCAATGTCCTATTGCAGCATACTATGATTGAAAAATTGGAAAAAAGGGTGAGCAATGAAAAAGTTACTTCTCTTGCTTTTTGTTTAGCATTAAAATGTCTGAATTTTCAAAACCTAAATGTAAATGCTGCTGAACACAAACAAAAAGGGATCAATTTAGGATAAACTTACATTCCAAATAGAACATCCTCCTCACTAAAAAATCTATTTATGTTTATTTGGAGAGGGAATTTTAAAAAACAAAAAAAATATAAAAAAGACAAAATAAAGATGAAAATGTTGGAAGTTTCAGTTCTCTAGCTCCATTGATGTAGCCAGTACATTTTTTAGAAGGTTTTTGGAAGGACGCTCATGGAGTATTGATAACAATTTTTGAGTCTGTGGATGAAATCCCCCCACCACACCAAGGATTTTAGAAGGATTCTAATGAAGTTCTGATACCAATTTTCAAGTCTGTAGATGAAATGGTATGGCCAGGACTGCTGGAACACACAAACACATACACAAAGAAATAAGTATGAAAAAAAGTTATTCAATAATCATCATAATGTCACCATCACTATCTCAACAACATCAAGTTATAATAATAGCTAATAATGATGATTATGGTGAGAGAAAGAAGAAGATTCCTCCATTGAAAAATAAATGATACAATGATTAGGACATACAAAATGATTAATTGCCAATTAAAATTCTAGTTACTTCTTAATGATATAAAAAGAGCCATTTGGTGACTCATTTCATTGGTATTAATGGTTTAGAGTTTTTCATTTTGCAGATGAATAGATGCCTGGTTTTAGGAGGCTCAGAAAGTGCACATATTCAAGATTTGATGAGGGTTAGATGAGTTTCCATAATCTGTCAAGCTTGGTTGAGAAATTCAGTGTTGACTGAGGGATATGACAGCAGAGAGACAAAATGGAATCTGAAGACCAATTGTGAAATAATGGAGGTAGAGAAACAAAAAAATTTCCCAAAAGGAAATAAAATTACGAATTTCTTCAGTTTAACAAATGCTTTTCACCAACAGCTGTTGGGGTCATTGGTCTTATGTCTCTGAGATTTTGCTGCCCAAGTTACAAATAATTTTTGCTGAAATATTTCTTTCCATAGTCATATGCATTTGTGTGTGTGCGTGTTCATTTGTGTATCTAGGAAATCGAGAATGTTTATATGTAAATGTCTATATGTGTATCTCTTTTTAGTGTGTGTGACTGATGAATACATGTGTATGTACAATTAACCTCTCATATTTCTGTGTATATCTATTCATTTTCTTCTTGAATGTCAGAGATTTTTTGCAAAATAAATGTTAAGTGATAATTATAAGTGTCTATAGATATGTATAAATATTCATGTATTTTTTTCTGTTACCTTCAACTTCCTTTTATTTCTTAATATGTATGTGCATGTGTGCATACTCATTTATAAGAATCTCTGTTTACTTTGTGAGCAATATTCTCAAGAATTTCTCTTCTTTCAAGACGTGTGCTTGAGTGGATATGTACGACTTGTGTAATTTCAAATAATCACCTGAAAAATCTGTTCCGATAGAAATATATCTATATGTATTTAAATAAAATCAAATAATACTCTAGATCAGGGTTCCTCAAACCTTTTTCCCTATCCTCACCTTTTGTGTATTTCTAAAATATATCCCCCCTCCCTGCCTCAGCACAACTCAATGGGGGTAACATTGCCTTTGTTGAGAATGACTACTCTGAATTATCAGATGCCTTTAGTCAAGTAGCTTGACAATAAGTGCCCTAAAAAGAACATTGCTTATTCTTGGCTAAACCAAGTAAATTTCATTATAAATTATTTGCTGTAGTTATTAGGAATTTTAGGACAATCTACACGCATAATATGATAATGGTAACATAAATTATAAGCTTCTACAATTTCTATGGTTTTAACAAATCCTCTCAAAACAACTTTTACTTTCAAAGTTCTGACAAAAACTTGGGCTGTGGTATTACATTCTTTAGTGAAACAAATTTGAAATGTATCAAGTTGTCTCAATACTTCTCCCTTTTTCCATATTGGTGAGTTTTCCACACTATATATATATATATATATATATATATATATATATATATATATATATATATATGATTATAAATGCATTACATTGTTTGAAACTATATTAGAAATGACCCCCTGTTATTTCACAGAGAATATGTCACTTGGCCTAGACTGCGTTAATAGAATAAACAATTAGAGAAAATAGAGCTGCTGCAGGAATCAACCCTTTGATCGATGAGGTAGCCACTTTGAAGTAGCGTCAATCTTCCCATCAAGCTAAATAGCCCAGTAGAAAGGCCAAGGCCCAAATAACTGCTTCATCCCAATGTTCTCATTTTGCTCATTCACTGCCTATGTCTGCACAATTGTCTCTCAATGTGGACAATCATATTATCAACAAATGGATATATAATCTGACAGAATAATTATAAATGTGTTATATTGCTGGAAACCCTATTTGAAATGATCACAGAGAATGTGTCACTTGGCCTTGACAGTGTGAATAGAACGAACAATTATAGAAAATGGGTCGTAGGTTTGATTTCTGTAACAGCTCTAATTTCTTCATTAAATTAAATTTAGGGTACAACTTGAATATTATGGTTGATATGTACCAACATTTTCTATACAATTTGAAACCGCACTTTTGTAATGTTTATTTTTCAGCTTATACTTAGTGACATTACTTTCATTACATTACTGCAATATCATAACCATACTACACCAAAACCTACTCTAATCAAAACTGTACTATTCAAGGTATTCCTGTATATTATTTGTATAGATTATCGTATAGTTAATTGAATAGATACATGCATATATACTCATACATACATATATATATATATATATATACATATATATATATATACATATATATATATATACATATATATATTTATATATATATATATATAGAGAGAGAGAGATGGAGATGTGTATAGATTTATTGATAGATAAGGTTAATTATATAAAATGGATTATCTCTTACACAGGATGTACCATGTAATTGTGGTAAAATTATAATATAGAGCAAAAGAGAAAAATAGTCAATAGGGAAGGTTAATATATTTTTATAGAGATTAGTGCACATTTATATATATCATCATTATCATCATCAGTCTTTGAACGTCTATAGTTGGACATTGACTTTCCCCAGGATTTGCCACAATTCTCTATCATTGGCATCACTGAGCTAGTATTTTCTAAATTTGTCCAGTACATCTCTCCATCTTATATTTTGTCGGCCTCAGTTTCTTATGTGATCTCAGGGGATCCATGTTGTGAGTCACCCTCAGCCACAATGATGGCTTTGATAGAACCTCAGAAGCAATTGATAAGAAGGTTCTTGTTCATATTGGCTGTTACACCCAAGATTACAGCCTGCAATGATTGATATTGTTATAGTGAGGCTGTTGTTTGATCTTCCTCTCAATTATGTCCTAGATATGATAATGCTTGATATTCAAATCAGGAGAGCTAAAAGGCCACATTAGGGGACACATGATTGTGAAAATTCTTGGTCAGTCACAACTGGGTCATATGGGCCATGTGAGAAGATACAAAGACCTGATCACGTACTGCTTGCCCGGGCCCAACCCTTTTAGCACCTTAATGTAGGCGGTGGCATTGACAGCAATAACCTGATGTATGATAGCATGACATCACCCTTATTGCTCACTATCCCCAGGACCATCGATGAAAATAGGGACTTAGTGCGCTTTACCATGGATGGCTTCATTTGTACCTTGCATCGCAATTTGTTATTCCTCCTTCTACTCTAGATTGAAGTCCCTCTCATCGAAGTGAAACAAAAGCGTGCCCACCATAAGCGCTTTAACTTCGATTAGATTACACTGGATCCCAAATGTTATCCATCATGAACTGCTCTTTCCTCATCCATTTGATATCCTCATGGACCACATGCCAGATGATGAATTGCATTTTCCTAATTCATTTGATATCTTCATGCACCACATGTCAGAAGATGAATTGCCCTTTCCTCATTCACTTGATATCTACATGCAGAGCATGTCTGATGACGAATTGCATTTTCCTCATTCAATTGATATCCTAATGCACCACACATCAGATAATGAATTGCCCTTTCTGCATCCACTTGATATCTTCATGCACCACACATCAGATGTTGATTTGACTTTTCCTCATCCACTTGATATCCTCATGCACCACACAGATGATAAATTGCCCCTTCCTCATTCACTTGATATCCTTGTACTCCACATGTCAGATAACGAATTGCCTTTCCATCCAACTGATATCCTCATGAACCACATGCCAGATGATGAATTGCATTTTCCAAATTCATCTGATATCCTCATACACTATACATCAGATAATGAATTACCCTTTCTTCATCCAAATGATATCTTCGTGCACTATCATCATCATCATCATCATCAGTCTTTTAACATTCGTCGTTGGATCTGACACATTTCTCTATCATGGGTGTCATGGAGCCAGTATTTTCTGGAGTTGTCTAGTTTATCTCTCCATCTTGTATTTCGGCAGCCTCAGTTGTCTCTGGGAATCCATGTTGTGAATATTGATGTCCATTGGTTGTCTTTTATTCTCACTACATGACCAGCCATTTGAGTTTTCTAATAGATTCTATGATGTCTCTGACTCCAGTTCTCTTCCTAATGTACTGTACTGTGCTATCTTGTGATCTCTCCATGTGAGTTTGAGTGTGATTCTCTCATGCGCATGCTGCATGCTTCTTAGTTTGCAGGTTTGTCTCCTGGTTAAGTCCTGTGTTTCAGCTCCATAAGTGACTATTAGGAGGATGCATTGGTTGTATACTCTTCTTTTTAGGATTATTTGGATTGTCTTGTTTTTGAAGGTTGAGCTTGCTTTTCTGAAGGTTTGTTGTCCTAGGGTGATTCTTCACTTGATTTCCTCTTTTTTTGTGGGTCTCATAGAGATTTGTTGTCCTAAGTAAGCGTTGTGATCTACTTCCCCCAGTTTGCATCTTTGATTTTGACAGTTATGTCCTTTTTACTTGATGTGATTGCTGCACATGACCTTCATTTTACTGCAGTTCATGTGTGGGCCAACTTTTTTTCTATCTTTGTTTTTTTCATCTAACATTAGCTGGAAGTCATATAGGTTCTTTGTTAAAAAGACAATGTCGTCTGCGAATCTTAGGTTGCTCAGATATTCACCATCTATTTTGATTCCTCTATTTTCCCAGTCCAGGTTACAGAAGATCATCTCTAGGCAGGCTGTTAGGAGTTTGGGTGAGCTGGTATTGCCTTGTCTCACTCCTTTTTAGAGTTGGAAGGATTTAGTGTCTTTATGTAGACAGATAAAGGAGTTGCTTTGATTGTATATATGTTGCAATACTCTGGCATATACAGGGTCTACACCTTGTAGAGCAATGGCCTTCATGACCATGCAAATTTCTACTGAGTCAAATGCCTTCTTGAAGTCTATAAATGCTACGGCAAGTGACATTTTGTATTCTGCTGCTCTCTCTTTCAGCTGATTTATTGAATGGAATCCAGCCTGTTCCTGTGGTTGGTTTTCATCAAGTATTTTAGTGATCCGGTTTGGGATGATTTTTGTGAACAGTTTATAAATGCAGTTGAGTAGGCACATAGGTCTGTAGTTGTTGAGGTCTTTGGGGTTTCTTTTTTTTATGTTGAAGCATTATGATGGCCTGAGGCTCTACTCTGTCTAAGACACAAGTTGAACAGATTAGCTAGTTTTTTTTGTAGACAATCTTACCAGCTTTTTTGAGCAGATCGATGTTGATGTTATCTGGTCCAGGTGCCTTCCCCTTTTTTATTTGTTTGATAGCTTGTTTTACCTCCCATGGTGTAACTTCTGGAAAGTCCTGGAACTAATCGTCAGTATTTTGCATATACTGGTCATTGCTTAGTTGCCCATGTCTTGAAGAGTAAAGTTCTTGGTAGAATTCTTGGATGCATTCGACTATTCTTTCTCTGTCTGTTGTTATGCCTCCGTTTTCTTTGAGTATGCTAGTTATTTGTTTCTATCCTATACTGAGAGATTTGTTTATTGCTTTAAATCCCCAACGTTTCTTGAGAGTGGTTTTGATGATTGCTGTCATGTACCTTCTTTTGTATTCTCTTACTTTTTTTTTTGATTGTTTTGTTTAGTTCAGCCTCCTGTATTTTTTTCCCTTGTTGTTGTTGGTGGTTTGAAGTTTCTGCACTTTTCAATGAGTTTCCAGGTTTCATCCAAGATTTTACTGATGGTTTGTGTGTTTCTTGGTTTAAACATAGAGGCAACTTCTATTAGAGAGGTTGTTATTTTGCTGTGGACTTCGTAGAGGTTGGTGTCATTTTCATCAGTAAGGATTTTAAATCTGTTTTTTGATTCTAGCTCGAAGGGTTGGGTGAGTTCATTTGGTATATTTTGTGGTTGCAGGTTGGTATGGAACATTTTGCTGCCTTCTTTATTGGTGTTTATTTGCATTTTACACCTTACCATTCTATGGTCGCTCCTTGCATTTACTTGGTTTAGAATTTGAATGTCTTTGATGGAGTGGCTTTTGTCCGTTGAAATGTGGTCTATATTGTTTCTGGTTTCATGGTTGGGACTCTTCAAAGTCCATTTTCTATTGGGTTTCTTTTTGAAGAATGTATCCATGATTTTGAAGTTGTTTGCGGTTGCAAACTTCGCAAGATCTTCAACTCTCTCGTTCCGTATTTTGTATCCAAATTTTCTAACACATCGTTTGTTTCCTTGTCCAACCTGTGCATTAAATCTCCCATGATGACATTGAAGTATTTTTTGGTATCTTGTTATAGGGAGTTCAAATCATCATAGAAGTTGTTTATTTCTTCTTTGGTTGATTGCGAAGTGGGAGCGTAGACTTGGATGACATTTAGTATGTACCTCTTTGACAGTTTCATGCACGACGTCAGATTAATGAATTGCCCTTTCCTCATCCACTTGATATCCTTGTACTCCACATGTCAGATGATGATTTGCCCTTTTATTCATCCACTTGATATCCTCATGCACTATACGTCAGATAATGAATTGCCCTTTCCTCATTCACTTGATATCCTCGTACTCCACATGTCAGATGATGATTTGCCTTTTCTTCATCCACTTGATATCCTCATGCACTACATGTCAGATAATGAATTGCCCTCTCCTCATTCACTTGATATCCTTGTACTCCACATGTCAGATGATGATTTGCCTTTTCTTCATCCACTTGATATTCTCATGCACGACATGTCAGATAATGAATTGCCCTCTCCTCATTCACTTGATATCCTTGTACTCCACATGTCAGATGATGATTTGCCTTTTCTTCATCCACTTGATATTCTCATGCACGACATGTCAGATAATGAATTGCCCTTTCCTCATTCACTTGATATCCTTGAACTCCACAAGTCAAATGATGATTTGCCCTTTCTTCATCCACTTGATATCCTCATGCACTACATGTTACATAATCGACTCACTTATAATGGATTGCCCGTTAAGATTGTTTTTTTCTCTACTTTTCCTTTTTTTTTAGATTGGATGTTACCATGTTGATACCATCAATGTATCTGAAAGAGGAATGAGAAAGTCATTCATCCATTATCTGCTAAAGTTTTATTCTCAGGTTGGGGCTTCAAAGCTATAAACAAACTCCTCAACTCGGGACAAAGGCAAATAACTAGCATACTCGAGGAAAATGGAAACCTAACAACAGACAGAGACAGGATTGTCGAACGTGCCAAAGAATTCTACCAAAAACTTTATTCGTCCAAACAAGGACTACAAAACAATGAGCAAGATATGCAAGACATGAGCTATCAACTCGAGGACTTCCCAAAAGTAACCCCCTGGGAGGTGAAAGAAGCCATTAAACAGACAAAGAAAGGAACTGCCCCTGGACCAGACAACATCACCATCGACCTACTCCGAAAAGCGGGTCAAATCATCACTAGGAAACTGGCCATCCTCTTCAACTTGTGTCTAAAACACAGTAAGGTCCCGGACGATTGGAACACTGCTATCATAATGCTTTTATATAAAAAAGGAAACCCGAAAGACCTCAACAACTATAGGCCTATAAGCCTACTCAACTGTGTACACAAACTTTTCACAAAGATCATCACCAACCAAATCACAAAAACACTCGATGAAAACCAGCCACGTGAACAGGCTGGCTTTAGAAGAAGCTACTCGACCATGGACCACCTGCACTCAATAAATCAGCTGAAAGAAAAAGCAGCAGAGTATAAACCACCACTTGTCGTAGCATTTATCGACTTCTAAAAGGCGTTCGACTCAGTAGAAATCCCTAATGTCATGGAGGCCAGTAGTCGGCAAGGTGTAGATCCAGTATATGTTGAAGTGTTGAAACATATATACAATCACGGCAGCTCCTTTATCAGGCTACATAAAGACTCGGACCCCTTTCAGCTCCAGAAAGGAGTAAGACAAGGTGATACCAGCTCACCTAAACTCTTCACAGCCTGCTTCGAGATGATCTTCAGAAGGCTAGACTGGGAGAGCAAAGGAATCAGGATAAACGGCAAGTATCTGAGCAACCTTAGATTTGCAGACAACATTGCCCTTTTCGCAGAGAACCTACACGACCTCCAACTAATGATAGATGAACTAAATGAAGAGAGCAAGAAAGTCGGCCTACACATGAACTTCAGCAAGACGAAGATCATATGCAACAACCACATTGGAGATAAAAACACTAAGATCGAAATCAAGGACACAGAACTCGAGAAAGTAGACCACTACATATACCTAGGGCAACGAATCTCCATGAGACCCTCAAAAGAAGAAGAAATCAAGCAAAGAATCACACTAGGATGGCAAGCCTTTGGCAGAGCTAGCTCAACCTTCAAAAATAATAAGATCCCATTAATCCTAAAGAGAAGGGTGTATAACCAATGCATCCTCCCAATAGTCACTTATGGAGCTGAAACATGGAACCTAACCAAGAGACAGACCCGTAAATTGAGAACAACGTGCACATGAAAGAATAATGCTTGGCCTCACATGGAGAGACCACAAGACAGCACAGTACATCTGAGAAAAGACAAGACTTGGGGACATCATAGAATCCATTAAAAATCTCAAATGGCGGTGGGCAGGCCATGTTGCAAGAATGGCAGACAATCGATGGACATCGCGACTCACAGCATGGATCCCCTGAGACCACGTGCGCAACCAAGGCCAGCAAAATGTTAGATATAGAGACGAGCTAGACAAGTTCAGGAAGTACTGGCTCTGTGACGCCATGATAGGGAAGTGTGGCAAATCATGGGAAAGGTCTATGTCCAACGACGGACGTTAAAAGACTGATGATGATGATGATGATGATGAGTTGTAACGTTTATCAGCCCCCAAAATGGAATCAGAGAACTGAGAAGCGATTGGCTGAGTGAGAAAACCCTTACCCATAAGTACCTTTCCTCCCCAAGTAGTAGCAGCAAATAACTATTGCTCCCATAATAAACCTGAACATTGGCCAATAAGAATGATAATTATAATGTAAATGGATACATCATTGTATGTTTGTAAAATACAAATAACACAATTTGATACAATTGCATTTAATCTCATAATACAGAACATAGAACAAAAAAAAATGATGATGCCTCATTGTTTCTGTATTTTTATCATCCTCTCATTTATGACTTGATGACCGGATGAATAACTAACATATTTTGTCATTACTAACTGAAACATGACTAAAAAGTTTGTTGACGCTTGTATTTACCTTTCATGAGGACATTTTAGAATCTGATAATATCAATCTCCATTTTCATCATTATTGGCTGATAGGTAGGTACTTTCCTTACATATAAATCCAGAGAAATTCTAGTTCATGGGTCAGGATGAGAAAAATTTTGGTAAATTATTCACTTTTTAAATCTTTTAACTGATGAGAATTCTTTTATTGAAATTCTTGATGAGTTAATTTCAATAAGATTCCTGTAAGTTATATGACTGATAAAAGAAAATTATTTTCTTCAAAGAAGGATCTTTGATAATCCCGAACATTTCTATGGGAAAATAGCTCATTAAGAGTATTTGGTTGAAACTTTCTTAAATAGTGAGATGAAGGATGATATAAATGAAAAAAAGCAGAAAATATTTCATGAAAATATGATCCATTTGAAGCAATAACTTTTTTCAAACATATTTGGTGACAGCATGATTCATGGTTCCCTATTATTGAAGCTTTTGTTAGTGGTATGAAGATTAGAATACTTGAAAAAGATGAAGTTCAAAATGCTTGAAAAGAGGATAATCAGAAGGAGTAATTGTCTGGTGAATATGGAGGATGCTGCAAGACTTCGTATTCCAATTTTCTGAGTTTAAACTCAGTCAGCTGAAAAGTGTGAGGTTTGGGACTGTCATGGAGCATTTCATTCAGTTCATGTTCATGTTTTTTACAACTTGCCTATTACCTTGTAATGGCTACTACTGTCGATAATTCTTTATCATTCTAAATAGTTTTTGGCCTCACTTGAAGTTTATTATTGTTATCCATATTTGTTGACCTAGACTTATGGAACAGTTCACACTCTAGTATTGTTCATTCCATCATCATTATCCATTGACATTATCATCAGCTTGAGCAGTATTAAGTCCTAATTTGAAATTGTACTTGAAAATTAGTGTGACATCTTGGATAGACATCATGTTTTTGAGGGCTCAATCTCCTACTATAATGATGAATTACATCTTTGTTTACATTGAATCTGCTAGAAATGTAAACATTTCACTTTTAGCATTGCTCTCTATGATGTAAAAAATCATTTCATGTGTAACAACCTAATATCACAGTCTAGCCCATCCAGAGAATGTTTATCTTCCAACAAGTTATCACAAAATAACATAACATATTCATAATGAGATTAAGCAAAACAGGCTTCATTAATTGTTGAATACACCTAGACCAATAGATCTCATAGTCTAATGCTATTACCATTAAGCTATCATTATGATCTGTTTATCTTTCTTTCAATATACTCCAAGCAGCAGTTTATTGATATATTCTCATGTCACGCAAATTAAAACATGAATTGTGTCATTATACATATACATATTTTTTCATCTATTTCTTGGGCAGGTGCCGTAGTAGGGAATTTGACTTTTTTATTTTTATTTTTGATCCTTTTACCAAAACGGCATTTTCCCAGCAAAACATGAAGACTGTATAGGCATTAACATGTGAGAAACCAATTGCATATTTCTTACTTCCTACTTATTATAATCTTTAAAAAGGAAATCATAATACACAAAAGAAAATAAGTGAGATAAAATAAATTCTATATACAGATAAGTGTTACTGATATTCTGATCAAAACATTTCAATTTTAGACATAGTTACAACACTTTCACTCTCCAAATAGCACATGTCTTAGTGTACATGCCCAAAATATTGATTTTACATTCCCCCACAGGATTTTGACTCATGACAAATTGTTGATTCACAGGAGACATTGATAAACCATGAGTGTTGATAATCACCCAAGCATTATTTATTTCATTCTACTACCTGGGGAAGTATTTTCAGAGGAATTTGGATGGCTTGAGGGGATTGATGTTTATCTATTCTGCAGCTCTGATAAGGCAGGGGAAAAAAAGAGAAACTATGCCTTTTTTTTTTTTGTCATTTTTTTTTTTTTCCGTTAGTCATCCAGTAGGCTCCTAAGGTCCTTGTAATAACCAAGATCTATGATAATAACTCTTTCTGCAAATCAACTGGTGGATTTCATTAATGAAGTCATTTTCCCAATATTTTAAATGTACATTCTCATACACCTACACCAAAGTCAGTCTGTCAGTCAGTCTATCTATGTGTGATGGGAGTGTAAATAGATTTTACTTTGCGCAAATTTGTACCCTTTCAAGAAAAATTCAAGTTGACCTGAGAGAAAAATACAACTAAAGAAAGCATTTATCTATCAGTCAATTCATACATCCTCCCAGATGCACAGGCATATATATATATATATATATATATATATATATATATATATATATATATATATATATATATATATGTACCTGGTGTGGCCCAGGGCAAAAAAACTTGAAATATAACCAAACAGGTTGAAATATTCCTTCCTACACAACCCAACCAATGGAAAATGATTATTTCCATTATGTACATATGAAATAGTAGTTGAGATGGAAGAAATATTCTAATGTATAAAAAAGAACAAATGATACACTACATGAGTGTTTCTCCCATTAGGTGACAGTATGAAAATGTTGATTGGAGATCCAACCCTCAAACTACCAATTTAGAGTTGTCTATGGAAGAAGCACAGAGAACCCAGGCAAGGTCAGCAACCTTGAGAGATTGTCGTTGTGCTATCTTACTATTTCCAGAAATTATCGCAGATGACATCAAGTGATGTCCAGAATTAACCTCACATTGCCGTGTAAATATTTTGTAGCAATATTTCTACATCCTAGGTGCTATATTGTTGCCAATAACTTAGAAAATTTGTTAGAAATGACCAGAAATGACATATGGTGATTCCAAATGACCCCAATGTCAAATACTTAAATTGATCTCTGATGACTTTGAATATCATACATGGTCAACTTTGCTTAGCCTGTTACCTTGGTGACAGAAAATATACTCATATGTTCAATCGGTATTCTAGGTGCAAAATAGTTGTCAAGATCTCTGATTGGCTAGAAATGACCTGAAATGACCTCTGGGGACCTCAAATGACCTCTGAGGTCAAGTCCATATGTATATGACCTTTGCAATGGAGGATGTACCTTCATGCCCTATTTCAGTTTTATAGGTATTAAATTGTAGCCAAATATATGGAAATATAAAAGGACAGGAAATAACCTCTGGTGACCTCAAATGATATTAGTAATCGACTCTGCATTGCATATGATTTTGAATAATTTCAGAGGTCAATGTCACATAGATTGCAAACTTCAGTGCAAGAAGATGTACTCATTTGTTCAATTTCAGCATCCTTTATGTAAAAACTGTGATTAACAACTCTGACTATTGGCTAAAAATGACTAAGAAATTACCTTTGCTGACCTCAAATTATATCTATATATATATAATTACTTATGGTGACCTCGAATGGCCCTGATGTTATAGTTAACAACCACTCTGTATATTTACATATATTCGAGTTATCACCTTTAGGCAATGAAGACAGTTGCCCTTGCTAGGTGGTAGTAATGGTAAACAAAAAGGATGCCGTATTGGTTCCCCTCAGATTATGTGTATACGCAAATAGAATAAGATGCATATTGCTTTTGTCAACAAGCTTGTATGTTTTGTTTACTGCTGATTTACAAAAAACTTGGGTTCACTAAGAGTTGTCAACCAATAAGTTGAGGTGAGCTTTATTCCTACCACAGCAACTATGTTTATAGCATCATCAAATAACAAAACCCTGCCAGCATTCAAAAGCGATGTAGATAATTATCAAAAGCAAAAAATCTGGCAAGCATTGACTAATCTGGATGTGTCCAAGCAAGAGCCAACATTATTCTTAACTCATCAAGATGAAGCTATTTAGATCCATTCATGATTAGTAGCAAAGACAGTGTGACGGTGATTAAAAAAAAGTTGTTTGGAAAGCTATTTCAAAAAGACAAAACACTGTTGGCCCTCAAAGCCTTAGAATCATTTGAGACACATAAGTAACCAAAAGATGTTTCCACTAATCACTTTTGGAAAGAGTTTGAAAGGCTGTATAGCGAAACTAAAGCGTACGGTACATTAGTGCCTAATGACGTACTTGCCTTCAGACGTCATAAAGTGTATCTTCTGATTGCTGAGGAATAGTTTCAGATCTCAAGTTTGATACTATGAAAATACAACTTGAAAATATCTTTTAACTATAGCAATATTTTGTATGTACTAAAAAAGCAACTGACAAATTGACTTTCTCTGCTGAGGAGGAGGAGGAGGAGAAAAAAGAGTTTTTTGAGAAAGCATACAACAAAGATTAAGCAACAGCACCTCCAAAAAAAGGAGTGGCATTAGATTCTCAGGAAGACTTCATCACAACAGTCTTTCTAAAAAAGGCAAGAATCCTTTTGATCAGTATGAAAATGTAACTACATGTGTCAATGTAATGGCATAAACCATTGGGCCAAAAACTGTTCAGAGAGGGAAACAGAGAAATAAAAAAAATAATCATCTGGTAACTCTATTTCAAAACAATTATGATGAACTAAGACAACTTCAATCTTTAACAGTTGAAGCTAAGAATAGGGCTGCTCTTCATGGTGAGGCTAGAGGAACTGTTTGTGGAGTGGATTGCTATCTGGAGTCATAGGATAAAGAAGACAGTGAACAGGAGATCTATTTATCAAGTCTTAACAAATTCAAGGTTGGTGTTAGAGAAAAAGTCTGTTCTTGAAAGTTAGTCAGAATATGTTAGTCCAGAGTAACAACAGAAATAGATATCATCAAGATATGCCACTCTTATCTAAAAAGTCCATGAAAAGAGTTGGTGTTGAACCCAACTTCAATGAAGACTCAGGTCATATTTTGGGCCAGAGGATGAATTTACAAATAATTAAAATCTGGACATTATACACTTCCATTAGGAACAACAAATATTCAAGAAAATACAAAGTGACAAAAATGTAAATATCAATCTTGTTGCATCAAAATCTACAAATAAAGAACAACAAAATTACATAGACAATGCACACATCGTTATGCTGAAAGGTTGTCAGAATGAATCAAATGTGCTGGAGTAGAACTGAATGAGGATATTGCAACAGTTTCCAAGAAATGCAGAATATACTTAGTGGATTGCAATGGATCTGAAAAAGCACAAAAATGTAAATTCACTTCATCTCATGGATCATGCTTCACTGTTATCTGTTTACACCATCATCAAATCCAAGAAACCTGAAATCTTCTTCATTAGAGAAATTTTCAGAACATGGATAGGAATTCATGGATGTCCCTCAACATTTCCCCATGGTGATGGGGATAAATTTTCAAACAAAAGTTTGGAGAAGTATGTGAAAAAACTGACATTGTCAAAACTGCCACAACTGAATCACTTTGGTCGAATGGTTTATGTGAGAGACAGGTTCTGGCTGGTATGATTACTAAGATGATTGAGGACATTGGATGTAGTTAAACACTGGCTGTTTCATAGAATATAAATGCTAAAAAGGATTAGCAAAACATCCACAGATTCTTAACATAAACCTAATCTAGCTGCTTTACCATCTGATCATCAACCAGCCCTAGATGGAACCACATCAACAACAATAACTTGAATGCATTACGCTAAGCTAGAAAGTGAAAGTTCGGAAAAACTATTCTGAGATTCAAGTCATAACATCAGATCCAGTGGTGATATAAAATTCACTGATGACAGAGTATATTATGGAATAATAATAAACAAGAAATGGTGTGGTCCAGCCTAAGAGTTGGATCAAGATGGTCAGCAAGTGAAATACTTTGGAATCAACCTAAAAGTACACCCTAGTAGGCTTTACTTGAAAAATCTTTCTAGACATCAAAAAGTACCCAAATTTAATCTAAATGGAGATGAGAATGACATATTAAAAGAACCAGATGATTATAGTCGCAACTTTCATAGCATTGATGAAGCAGATAATGACCATGACAATGTGATAGCAGCTAGAGATGAAATTAGTGATAATGATAGTGATCATGAGAATGTTAGAGTTGAGTGTTCTCTTAGACCTTCAGTGGCAGAGGGAATTGGACCCAATTCAGAAGCAACAGTTTCACTGCAAATAAAGATGTAAAGAGAGGCATGAGTGTACAAATATAAAGTAGATGGTTATTACAGCACAGTGGAGTTGATTCCGAGAGCTGGAAAAAGAATAGGCAAGTACTAAAATCAGTGGAATGTAGATGATTTACAAGGAGGACAAAATGTTTAGACTAGATCTAGGTTGAATACCAAAGATCAAGACTTATTCTACTTTTCTTAAAATCTGAAGGGAATAATTTTAAGTTTCATTGACAATCTGTTATGGAGTAGATCACAAAAGTTTGAGTATAATATCATTTGGAAACTAAATAGTGCTTTTGAGCAAAGAAGCTTAAACTGTTTAGAAATACATTTGAATAGACTTAAAACAAAATTCAGACATGTCTATGGGTATCAACCATTCCAATTATTTGATGAGTTTAAACCCTATCCCTATCAGTGAAGATAGACAGATAGATGAATCCACTTACAAAAGAAGGAAAACGACAACTGAGATGTGCAATTGAGGGATGAATAGGGTTTTAGGTATTTCCTGACCAGATATAAGTTTCAGTGTGTGTGAAGTCAGCACTAACCTGAAATATGCAACAGTTGAGTCTCTTCTCAAATGAATAAGATCATTAAGTATGTTAGAAATGGCGACTCATGTATCATGGTCCCAAAACTCAGAAATCTAAAAAATCTTGAACCATATGTATACACAGATGCTAGCTTCGCCAATTGACCCGATGGAGGTAATCTGGGTGAACACATAGTTTTCCTTACTGCCCCAAACAACAATCCCAGCCCACTTTCAAAGCAGCCAACAGAGTGTGCTCAAGTCAGCTCCTGCAGCTGAAAATTTTGCTCTTGTTGACAACCCTGATAATGCCTTCCTGATGTTCAAAGCTGTCAATCCTCTGAAAACAATGAGTTACAAAAAGTTGGGGTTAGGGATGTCCATAGTGAGAGAAATAGTGGAGAAGAGAGAATCAGAATTATTCTGAGTGGAGGCAAAAGAACAGGTCGCTAATGTTCGCACAAGGAAAGATGCTCTAAGCCTTTCATTGTGGAAGGTCCTTCAAAAGGGATTAACGCAAAGTATACACTGTTGATGACAGTTGCAAGTTGATCCAATTGAAGTAAAAATACTGGGAGAAAAAATATATCTGGAGAGTGGAAAGATATTTTTACTTTCAGCTGGAAAGCAGTATCAGTAGGAGACGGGGGAAAAGAAAATAAGAAAGGAGGGGAGATTGTTATAGTCAACAACCCATCTATGTTATTTCTATTGATATATATATATTGATATATTGAAACCCATCTATATATTTACTTATATTCAAGTTGTTGCCTTTGGACAGTGAAGACAGTTACTGCCCTTTCAAGGTGACACTGATAGTAAAAGAAAATAGGATATCATAATAGTTTTCCTTTTATTATATGTACACACAAATGAATAAGTTTGTGTCTTCTGTCTTTCCCTGATATACCAAGGAGTTGAGTACACTAACAGTTGTCTTCTGGTAAGTCAAGCTTTATTAATTCTGACACCTGATGTCAAAATCACATTTCTAAATACTTTGGTCATCAATAAATCTACTTCCATACCAAATTTCAGTAATATACATGCAAAATTGTGGTTCACAACTTGGAAAACTTCAGGTGATCTCAACTGGATTCTGAGGTCAATATTGCATTGTCTTTGACTTTCTGCAAGAGAAAATTTACCCTCATGCCAAATTTTAGCTACATAAGTACAGAATTATTGCCAAAAACTTGGAAGATTGAGTAGAAGTGACTATAACTGACCTCTGGTGACCTTAAAGGACCTCCAACATCAACCCTACTTGCCCTGTCACCTTAGATGTGACAAGATAGACTCATATTTCAGCATTTTTGTGGCTCCAAACTCTGAAAAATGAGTTGAAATGATCAGAAATGATCTCTGGTGATTTCATCTGACCTCAGAGGTCAACGCTGCAATGCATCTGACCTTGTAATAGAAAAAATGTACCTCCGTGACCCAAAACTTGGAAAATTGCTTTTAAATGACAAGATATGATCTCTGGTAACCTTGAATGACCTCAGAAATCAGCACCAAATAGATTGCAAACTTTGCAATGAGACAATGTACCCTTATGCTACATTTCAGCATTCTCATTGCAAAATTGTGGCCCAAAACACTGAAAATTGATTAGAAATGATCAAGAAATGACTTCTAGTGACCTTAAAGGACCTCAGAGGTGAACTTGACTTAGCCCATGTATTGTTGAACCCTCCTCGGTCTACATACAGAATAATAAGAATGGTCAATCAAGGTAGCAATATTGGTACGATTTTTAGACAATTTAATGAAGTCATGATCAAATATCTGTGTTGCTTTAAAACTTACCAGTTTGAACATATTGACATGATAACAAAAATTAAAGAATATGTTAACCAGAGTATAAGAATAGAATACTAATTATGTATTTTAAATTGAATGAATTTGCATAAATGTTAGGGCAGCCAAAAGAGATCTAGTCTTTATCAGAATAAAAGATCATTGTATTGACTAGAACCAGAGAAAGAGAAAAATATTTGGATCTGGTCCATTTGTCTGACTGATGGGTTGGTAGGCATGAAAGGAGATCGAACATGGAATTCCAAGTAACAAATTATCCAAGTATATCAATGGAATAGCCAATTGAGATTTTAATATCAGCTAAAACGTGGTTCCGTTTTGTTTCAACTATGTATATAAGGCTAATTTGTTTGATAATTTTTTTTTTTAAAATTGTTGGAAGTGAAATGACATACAATGAGGAAAAATTAACTTTGAGGTTAGCGGAAAAAATTGTCAATAAGTCATGTCTATTGTTATACTTACTGATCCCTTATCTTTAAATATGTTTTTTGGGTAATCTACATAAGTAAGCCCTGTTTCAGAAAACAATCAAACGACTTAACATCCATAACAAACTGCATGTATGACATAAGCTATTTTTTAAATCATAGTTGAGAGGACGTTGATGTTTGAGCAAACACTGTTGGGTTGCCATGTTGATATGACTGTCTTATTTTTAAATCCTGAAACAGTCACATGGTAAACAACTGTTGATCCAAGAAGAAATCTTTACATAGTACCATAATATCAAAGTACGTACAATACATGAAAAAACACTGGAGAAAATTACATAAGTTACATTAACAAATATTGGAAAATAAGTGACTGATTATATGTGCATATATATATTTATGAAACAAAATTTAAATTTGTGTTTTACGAGTTATTTTTTCAAAATCATCTGTTCCTTATTCACTCTTTCCCTGAATCATTTTTTGCTTCCCTGAGTCATGTGACTCTGCTCTTGATTGCGTAGCCATTCTGGATATGCATCACGGCATTTACAAACTGAGTACTGCTTATCTAGATCTAGTGTTTGCGTTTAAATAGTTGTCACCCACTAATAAATATTCATGTTCATAAACTAATCATTTCGATACATAGATAGTCTTAATAGACCATTATATATATATGCAAACATAATGTTACCACTTGTGGTAGGCTGGTAGGTAAGCAGACATTACATTTTCCCAAAGAGAAATACATTTACAAACAGGGATTGTAATGCTATTCAAAGATAGGTAATTTCATTCCAGTATATGTATTAACCAGTACTAAAAGATTTACATAGTTTTCATGAATTCATTGATATATTAGAGGATAACATACTTATGCATGTTTACACGAATTAATCTATGGAGAAATACAAATAGACAATTTTGTTATAAGAAACCTTGATGTATAGTTAGACAACTTTATTGTGCTCATAAAATATTCACAAATCCAAAGAATCAGCAAATATGTTCAAAGTAAATGTTCTCTCTCTCTCTCTCTCTCTCTCTCTCTCTCTCTCTCTCTCTTATTACACTATTAGCATCTGAATTATGGAATCATTACATACCCTTGGTATCAATGCTTTCATTATAGTGAGACTTCATTTTCTTTTAATTTTAAAATAAGATCTCTGCTATTGCTGTTTACTCTGATGCCATTATAGATTAATAGCTAAATCAATAGTAAAATTTGAGATCAAAATGCATGTTCCTAGTCCCATTTGACTTCAGTTGTTCTTGGGATTACTTCCTAAGGCAGCCAACCCGAGAAGTGTACCTGCATATTTTGCTTTTGCCCTCACCATACAGCTTTCACCACCATGAAAGGACTGTTAGGTGATCTTCTCCCTCCTCCTCCTCCTCTTACCTCTACTATTATTATTATCATTATGAATTTCACAACAGTTGCCTGGTGATTACCACTTGAGACTGAGTGACAGCAAGTCTCCTCAATTCTCCAGCTCTCATCTCCACACTTTCATAGTCCACAGTTGTACTGTGGTTTACTTTCACACCAGTTTCCCAAAGGTTATCTCTGAAGGCTGAGTGACACTTAGTCTCCTCCGGCCTTCAGCCCTCATCTCTCTCTCACCTATCACAGCAGTGCTATGGTTTGTACCTCCACCACCATTTGGAAGTTTTCTTTTTTTTCCCTCTCCTCTCTCTCCTCTCACTGCAGGGGCTGTTGATCTTATATTTCTAGCACTTTCTTTAGTATTCATGCAGTTCCTAGCAGTGCTCTAATTCCTTCGATCTCACTTTCAGTGTCTTTGGTACGGTTCCGAGTGCACCTATTATTACTGATACTAACCTGACTTTTATGTTCCACACCTTCTTCCTCTAGCCAGGTCCTGATATTTTTAGTTATTCACGCTCTTTCCTATTCACTCTGTGGTCTGCAGGCACAGCCACATTTATTATTCGTCCGGTTCTCCTCTTCTTGTCTATGATTACGAGGTCCAGTCTTCTTGCTTGGATAGGGTGGTCAGTTTTTATGTCAAAGTCCCAAAGTAATTTGTGGTTTCCATTTTCCAGGGCTGTCTCTGGTTGATGCTGCTGCCATCATCATCATCATCATCATCATCATCATCATCATCATCAGCATCGATAATAATAATAATAATAACAATAATAATAACGATAATAATGATAATAATCTGAAAATGTTAATAGTGAGTTCTACAAAATGAAATTCAGCCATTACACACTAGAGTACTGCTTTTTTCAGAATGATTTTTTTAAAAGTTGGAAAGGTGAAATATGCGTTCTGTCAAAAAAAAAAACGAAATATGATTTGAATGTCACACAATAATGTCATGAAGAATGTGATGTATTTTTAAATCTATGCAATTACTAAAGAGTTCATGGTGAATAATAAGTATATGTTCCAGAAAAATTGGAAGGAGGCGATGATGCTCTAGCACACCATAAGTGTAAATGAAAGCTAAAAACTCACAAACCAGATGGCTTAAATTATAATTTTCGGCAAACTGGTTTATATTCATCATAAACTCATTGGTAATTTTTGATGAGAGTAAGATCTCACTTCTAACTGCCGCGTTCTGTTGCGGCAAAAAGCTGCGTAGATATATGAGGTACTGTTCAAGGATGATATTGACCATACAGACCCCTTATAATTATATTAGGGGCCTACTACATATATCGAACAAGGTGGACCAACCTAAAAGTTCACCACAAAATAGTAGAGCAGATGAGATCAATTAGCAACTACCTTCCAAACACCAACATGACCAGTCATATATATATATATATATATATATATATATATATATATATATATATATATATATACATATATAGCTCAATTCAAAATCATATAACATTCATTAAGGAAGATGTCAACATTATAATTACTTTTCATTTTTTTTTTAAATTGTAATGTACTGGTCTAAGGTTCAGTATTACTGCCTAGGCATATTATCTAGTCATCAGCCTAGGGATTTTTTTTTTATTGATAAACTACATGGTTAGTGAAGAAAAAGGGGTTCAGTAGCATGTATTACACTGATCTCAGTATATCTCTGAATCTTTGAGATGAGGTATTTTTATTATTTCTATTATCATTCGGACCATCCTCATCTTGGTTGTTTTTCATACAACGTTTTGGCCGTTGTACTCTACGGCCTTCATCAGGTATCTTCTGGTAGGTGTGAGGAAGTAACAAACCAAACCCTCTATTTAACCGATGGGGGTATATTGACCGCACTCCCCTCTCAGCATTAGTAGTATTATTAATTGAACCTAGAACCATAAGATTACTTGCAGTAATTTTGTCTGATTCAATAACCTCAACGCCATGTGTCCATGTGGATAACTGGTGCTAATTTTTAGGAGCCTTAAACCTCAGGTGACAGTTTTTGGTATTTGATGTTATTGTTTTCTGTCTTTCATTATTAGAGGTTCCCATATGGTATCCATTTCAATGCTAGGATTACTGAGGCAGTTTTTCTTGCCTAGCATATGGGCCGACTCTTTCAATTTTCAAATCTTCCAGTGTTCTTCCTGATCAGTTATCTCAGCCTCATTCCACAGGGGTAGGTGGTCTCCATGCTTGAGCACCCCTAGATGTTACATGGTTCTCAGTTTGAAGGTCAATTTTTTGGTTAGGTTCCACATTTCAGCTCCATAGGTGACTATCAGGAGGATGCATTAGTTGTATACCCTTCTTTTTGGACCAAAGGGATTTTCTTGTTCTTGAAACCTTCTATCCAAAAGTGATTTTTAAAATTTTTTTCCTTTGAGAATTGCATGGAGATTCATTGACCTATAAAGGTAAATATAGTGATCTACTTTTTTCATGTGGAGACCAACTTTCTTGCTTTCTTCATTCAGCTCATCTAGCATTATTTTGAAATCATAGAACAGTAAATACAGTATGAAAAGATCAGACACAAGATGGAGGCATGAGATAGAAAGGTTTGCCAGTAAGACATGGCAGAGATCAGTCTAATTGCAGTCATCATGAAATGAGATAGGAAAGGTTTCTGTCCAGCAGAGAACTTATAATGGTTGCTGCTGCTGATGTTGATGATATATATTATATATATATATATATATATATATATATATATATATATATATATATATATATATATATATATATATATATATATATAAGCATACACACATTCATACAAATGTTCATGTATGTGTATAGATTGATATGAATGTTTTTCTCTTTCACTCTCTATATGTTTATCACCATTTATTTCTTTTACTTTCTACTTTGTTCATCCACATCTAGATCAACTTCACCCACTGACTAAGTATCAGATCAATTATGTTTTCAATAGTAAACATGAATTGTAAAAGTGCAATTATCAAGAAGAGAATAAGAATTTAGAGATTTTGAATCAAACAAGCTAACTTTCTTCCTATATGTCTTCACATTTTGATATTGCATTTGTAGCTTATTTAATTGAACAAAGCATTTTCCTGCAAAATCTTTACATGAAAATGTCAGCTACAATTCAAACAGATAGGAAAAGAAATATTTATGCAATATTATATGATGCTCTCATTAAGACAATTTAAGTACATGAAGTTGTGTCTTGTGAAATGGTACTTCACTCTTCTTTGGTTTATCTGAACTTGCTGCTGAGTGGTTTAATCTTTGTATCAATTCTTACTAGATTTAGGATTCAAATCCTCATTCAACAATTCATGGTAAGTATTGATCTCAAATTATAAAAAATAATAATAAAACAAACTGTACATCTGTACAAAAAATTTTACACTTTTAAAATTCTATTCATTTAACCTAGAAGAGAGTTTCTGGGAGTAGTACAATGAATTAGAAACTTGATCTTGAAATCCAATTATAGTAAACTTGATATTTGAAAAGTGCTCAAAAATATGGCATTTCTTGAGTCTTGATTATCTCAAGACCTTTTTTTCTATCTGTTTGAATTTTTGAAGTAAGCTTTCATCTTCAAATTAGGTATTTTTAACAAATAAATTGAATTATGGTATTCAAAATTCAAAGTATAAGAGAAAAAAGGTGCATTTTCAAGGTATAATATCTTCCTCATTTCCTCTTACTATAATTTCCTTGATATGATGAACTGATGAATATGATTTATCAGTTCAGCTACATTAATTTTAAGATCAACATCTGAACTAAAGTAAAGGTCTTCCAATTAGTCTAAGTACACCTCTGTTTTTAGCTTTGTATTTTACCACAGGCATCCCCTGTTACAATGCGGATGTTGGGGTCCAAAAAGATCAAATGCATAATAACCATGCTACAATAACAGCAGACTGGCTAGAGGTGATATTCCAGGATGGGCAATAGGTGAAGGAAAGCAATCATTGTCTATTCTATAAAAACTAAGTTGGATTTGAACAAATAAACAAAGGCAGTCTTTGATGGGTTTTTTTTTGGGGGGGGGGTTAATACCATCAAAATAACCACAAAATATCACAAAGTATACAAAATTTTGGTATGTAAAAACAATGTATCTATAAATAAACATCAGTGATTTGAGCCTTTGAACCTTTGGCCCCTGCATCATCAGAAACCCTGTACTTGAGCTCCTTGGTGAAGAGGCTCAAATTAATTTTTTCAAATTTTTATTCATTGACAACTAAAATGTTTTTGTCTTACTCATTTTTACTCTTGGTTTTCCAGCATAAGTCAAATGAACTGCCTAGGGTGCAATTACTTCTGTCTTCAAGTGGGTGTATGTAATTGCAAAATAGCATTCAGTCCAAAATAATAGGCTTGTGGGTTCAAACAGAAATTTCAATTTTATTTGTGGTTTTCTAGATGAGTGGGTGATAATATAAGTAAAAATCTTGGGTTCCACAGCTTTCTCCCTTATCAGGTCTCTCCCTCCAACATTTGTTGTTATTTGTTATGGTAAAAGGTTAGTAAAAATGCAGTAGGTGAACTATAATTCACAATGCTTTTGGTGGGGGACAGTGATTTAAAATTGCTGAGCCCATTCTATTAGAATTGATCACACTTGACTCACCTTACTGGTAGATAACTCTTATTGAACTCTACTTCTTGGTAAATAAGCAATAAACAAAACATACAAATACATATGTACCCTTATTCGTGTATATACTTAATCTATGGAAAACCAATATGGCATCCTCTTTGTTTGATATCAGCACCATCTAGCAATCATCCTTGCAGTCTAATGATGCTTAAACATAATCAATTATAACTAATCCTTGTCTGGCACTGAGAAGAATATGCTAATTTGTTATTAATTAACAGTCATTCAAGTCTGGCTCAAGGTACAATATGTATATGTCCTAAAATATCATTAGTGTAAACTAAATGCCATAATTTTGGCATTGACCTACAAAGTTTAAGTATTTTGAAAAAACTGATGACCATTTAATTATTGATGCTATTTACACTACTGGCAGTTATATTCATTGCCAACTTTGATCAATAGACACTAATAACACATGTTTGTGTGTGTGGATGAATTGATTGGATATTTAGTTTGAGAGTTAGAGTAACAATAATTCTTGTCCCACTTACCAAGTGAAATGGGTTACTTCTTATTGGAGCTTACACACGTGTCTCTAGAGCATCATGGTTAACACATCAATCTAGCCATGCCTGGTTAATATCTCCAGTGATGCTATGCTTCTAAAATAATGGCAGGGTCATCAGGTGTCTTGAGTACAAGTCAAAATTCTTCAAACTTGTGGTATTTTTCTTTAGGTCAGTTTATTCACCAGATAGTGAAGAAATTTGTCAGGTACCTGGCAACACCCTTCTCAGATTTTTGTCAATCAAAATAAATGGAAATAGTTTAGCCTAGAGCAGGCTGCTGACTCACTAGTCTTGCCATCTATCCTTATCTTTCTGAGTCATGTTCTGTCAAATTCTTGCGTGTACCACATTAGCTGCTTTATGTTAGAAGATTCTATGAATAGGCACTTACTACGGTATTCATGTCCAGACTGAATGCATAAAAAAAAAGAGAAATCAGTGGGGTGGGTGTGCAGTTGGATACATTGCATATTTCATTTGTTATGCACCCCAAAATATTACCTCTACTTTACAGCCTGTGAAAGATCAGAGCAACTGGTTTTTATGCTTATATAGTATGATCAGATTGCATGTATGAGACTGAATACTAAACATTAAATGTGGCAACTACAAGTACTTAACACTGTGTTTCGTGTGTTTCCTTTTCTATTCAACCTAATAACAAATTGATTTTTTGGTTGCTGTTTTTACCTTATTGGAAAAGAAATTGCCAAGGAGGTTCTGTAACTATTTGTACCCGAAAGATATCATTTTGCAGGATTCTTGCTATTTTTTACCTAGACGGTCCAAAAGAGAAAAGCAAGTTCATTTTTGGCTTTGGAGAATGTGCTAGCAAATTAATCTAAGCATATTACCTTATACTTTTTAGTATCAGCATTAAAAAAGTCTAAGACAAATAATTGATTTTATTGAATGCTCAACATTGGACCCTGTATATTTCAAGCATGAAACAATATAGGGTTGGTCAAGATTCTACCCAAATGTTTCTTCCTGGAAGAAAGACAAGATGATAGAGAATGAAGTTCTTAATTTCGTGGAGGAGTACTTTCAAGAAATATGGTAAATTTTCAGCAAGATGGGGATGCTTGGTTACTTGATAGATGAGCAGATTGATCAATTTATTCAAATTCCCTAAGTATAGATCTATCATTAATATATAAAAAATGAAAAGTGCTACCCAAAAGCTGAGGGAAATTAAAACATGAAATGCTTCCCAGGAAGAAAGAAAAAAAATTGATAGAAAATGAGGTTCTTTATTTACTAGTTGAGTAATTTCAAGAGATATGTGAAATGTTCAGCAAGACACAAGAAACATCGAGTAACTTAACGGATAAATAGATCAATCTGTTCAAATTCCTCAAACTTTTGAGTATCACTTTATATATTCGTGTGCTTGTATGTTTGTAGATTATTTTCATGGATGATATAAATCCTTTTCAAAGAGTGATATTTGCATACATGATTTTATAATAGTGAGAGAGTATCGCTTTCTTTCATTATTCTATCCATGGTGAGACTTAGCCAAAATGGTTAGCAATAAATTAGATGAAGACAAAAAAAAAAAAATATCTTGAGGCTTTGATTAGAAATAAATATAATTGAACAACCAGGAGAACAAATTCGTTTGCTTTGCTTCTTGGTTTAGCAATCATTGAGCCACTGACATTTTCCTAATGTAGAAGATTAAGCAAAGAATATAAAGAGGAAGCCACATATTATGATCACTTGAGATAGGGTTGCTTAAAAGTTCTCAGCCTAACCAAAAACGAATAACATAGAAACAATTTTTTTTCTTATAGCGCAAAGATCCTTCAAATTGGCACTTTACTATACGTGTAAGGAGAACACTCTTTCCTTCAACAGAGACAAAACAATACTCAGAGTGGGTTGAGTCAAGAACTGACATTGTTTCTCAAACTACAAACTTTTGTGTAGCCCTTGTATGGATTGAAAAATCATTATTCTACAAAGAAGCTTGACAACAACCCCAAACATTTGTCAGATCATTTTCAGATGTACAAGAATAAATGCTGAAAATATGAAAATGGTGGTTAATTGTTCACATAGTCAAATGATGACATGAAAATAGGCAATTATGGGGACATCTGAGATTAGGCAATTTTGAGGACACCTAAAAAAAGAGAACATTTCAAACAATGATTATGATACATCTATAACAGTAATTAATATAGTTACTGCATGTATATGACGATATGTTATAAATGACAAGAAAAAAAAATTTATCTGGAATGCAGTTTGGGTAAGAGGCTCTCAAACTGGGCATTGTTTTTTTTCATTTGGGATTTTATGCCATTTTCAGAGCTTTGAAGGAGGAGAAGTCCTCAAGATTACATTTCTGAACTCTACAGAAAAGATTTCCCATAGTTTTGAAGTTTTGAAGTTTCAAAGCTGTAAATATCAAAATGTATGAAATTGAGTAAAATTTCAAAGATATCTAATTCCAAAATTATAAAAGATACAGATCTAACATTTTGAATTTCTCCATAATTTTGTTATAGGAGAACCTCTGTTTTTTTCCAGCAGAATCTAAGAGGGTGACCAGGAGAGCAACAGGCAATCTGATTTGGAATGACTTCCTCAGCTTCCTCAATACAAAGATTCATATCCGAATAAGTATATGCTTGCAGATATTACTATGAAACATAAACAAATATACTCACTGGCAAATATGCAGAGATCACATATGATGGAGACGTACCAGCTGGTGTATCTAGCATTGTCCGGGGTAATGTGACAACACATGAAAGAAATTGATATTCTGTATAGATTTCATAAAATTTTAAAAAATGGGCGTACACTGATGCCAACTTCTCTGTTGAGGTTCAACATAATAAAAATAATTCAAATGCAACTTACCACACTTGAGATCTCCTTTTCACATGCATCCTTAGCCAACCCCTTTCTGGCCAGCAATACCATATACACACACAGACACATATATAAAGCACATATGTGCATGAACATGCACACAGACATTCATATACACAAATACATGCACACATACTCACATGACCTATTTATGCTGATTGCTTGCTGCTTGTTTTGTCTTGAATGAACAGGTATACCTTGATTAGTGTGGTCAATTTGTTCAAACATTTATGGTATTGTTCAAATCCACAATTCAAAGTCTTATTATAATTCCACATGATATTCTAAGCTTATACTTGATTACATCAATTTGCAGAGCAATACCTTAACTATACTATACCTAAATCCACACTGATCCAAACTGTGCTCTCCAAGGTACTGCTGTATGGTTGGATACTTCTCAAACATGGATATATTATCATCAAAAAAACATGAAAAATCTATATTAAAATGACAGGTTTTTATTGTTCAGGACCAAAAATATTGGTTAGGAATTACCCTTAATGACCTCAAATGACTTACAGAGGTAAGCATCATCTATCTTATGTTGATCCTAGGGTCAAGCTACCCTTGTACTCTAATCTGAAGCCCCTAGGAAGTCTATAAAACATGAAGAAAGAAAAATTTATTGTCTTTATAGTATTAGATAAGCCTCATTAGAAATTGAGGTATGACTGTAAATCATATCATAGATATAAGTATTAATGACTGGTTTTCCATCTCTTGGTGAGATGTCAATCTTATTTGGGAGCTAAAACTTGCTTTGGTTTTATACCTTAGTGACTTGTGCATTATTGTCCTTGTGCATTTATCATTACAAACATATACATACATAGCAAATGTAGACATACATGTCTATTGGTGCACATGTTAAACTTTGCATTGAGATAAACTTGAAGATGATTACTCAGACATTAGTAATAAAACAAGAATAACATGACTGTACAAGCATGTGACTACATGAATATGCATACGCATTAAAGTATCAGAGTAAATAGCAAAGCAATACAAGCCTACGCAAACATTGACATAGACACATTAAATCTGTAACTAACAGAAAATGAATTAATTTCTTTGCAATAAAATTACATGAATGAATTACTGTTGCCCTGTACTGACAAAAAAAATGAAATTAAAGAAAATTATATGATAAACTATTTCCCTTAAGCAAATTAATTATTTAAACTCAGGTAACAGGAATCAAATAAAGAAACAAAATAGAATATACTACAGATTCTGCAAAAGGAGACAGCTTTTAAATTTGGTTTAGTGAAGGAGGCTTCCATGTTTTTGTAAAGGCGGACACTTTCTTGGATACACTTTGCGTCTAAGGAATTTACTTCTTCATTGTAGATCTTAGGAGTATTCACCTTATTCTTCTTATTACTCACTAAAATCCCACTTATATTACTTTAATATAGATCTGATCTCATCTGAAATGATATGATATATTGTCAAATATAGGGTAAATAATATGGAGTATTACATTTAACTTTAATTGCCCAAGTTGTCAATGAAAGTATGAATTGATGTAATGATTTGTGATTCAGAAAATATAACTGGTAAAATGGGTTCAAATGGTTCTTTATGTCACTTTCTATTCAATGTTCATAGCAGAGGCATGGATCCTAATCCTTCTGCATTCTGTCCCATTGCCAGTCTTCTTAGGAAGAGTCTACTCATTGGTATGCAGTGATAATGGATAGAAAAGGAGATGAATGAATCAGCAACCCACATTTCCATTATCATCTACCCTGACAAAAGTAGGAAAATTACAATTGCATCTATTGACAAATAGAAGCCACTGTTCTTAGACCATAATCATTGATGTAAAAATTGAGATTATTATGCTTGATTTATATTCGTAAGTGCTTTAGACTCAGTCTAACTTTAAACAAGATTGTGATTCAAACAGCACACTCAACTTGAAATGAAATTTAATTTTATGATGATTTCATTTCTTCATTTCTTTTGTTTATGAGAGTAAGATTGTTTCTGACTTTTGAAAATCTGTCAGTATGAAATATCACAAAAAATGAGATATGCTGCATGCAATGTGCACAATGGTCTAGTGTTGATTCAGGATGGAGTCTAGTAATTTACTGTTGAGAGAAAGATGCATAGACTGATGTGTCAAATAATACTGATGAATGGCATGAAGAATGTGTTTATCAGAAGGATCAAATTCAAGACATTTAATGCTTCATGAACCACCAGAGATGGATCATTAGTTTTTTTAAATCTTACATTGTTGATATCTCTATTACCAGCTTATCTCTTGGGAGAGGGTAGTTAGATAAATCTGGGCTCTACAATCAGGCAGGTTTAGAACTTATATGAATAAATTTTTCATGGCACATACCTTTTATTCATGGCTTTGAGAGACTTTATGTCTCTTGCAGCCAGCGTAGTATTTGAAGGGAAGATGCAAATCAAGCATTATCAAGGAAGATAATGTAGAGGCATAAACTATACTTTATGATACATTGAAGTTGCGGTATTGCTGACTGCCACAAGATGCTGAAGAACTGTTTTATCATTTATCTGCCACAGACAAACAGTTGTTATGTTGAGCATCTGTTTAGCTTACAAAAGTTTGAAGTGTCAGTGACAGGAGGTGGATCTTACTTTAAAATATATAACCCAAAAGTCCATGATTTATGGAATATCTTGACAAATATAACTAGAATGCATATATATATATATAAATATAGATCCACATGAACATTGATACGCATAAACATAATTCTATCCAGAAACATGGATAAACAAGACCAATATCAATGTTTTATGCATTTCTCTTTTCAACATATATATATTCTTCTAATAACATAAATATATATAAATGTGTGTGTGTGAGTGTGATGAGTGTAAGTGTATAGATTAATGGTTGATCAGACAGATATATGAGTAACATGGCAAGGACAGAAGACCATTTTAGTCAAATGACACTTTATTTCTATGTTTCGCCCTGTATGGGCTTTGTCAGGAATCAAAGTGCTATGAGAAACCAGGTGTATATATACTTGAACTGTGAATTTTCTGCTGAGTGAGGGAAGAGGTGTGTTGGCAAATCATGTTTGTGACTGATATGTGTCACTACCTTAGTGTAAACTCAGTGGTGGTATGAGTGTCACAACCTTTCAAAGCATGCATCAATGCAATCCCATGTCATGATTGCCTTGGAGTGTACACCAGTGAAACTTCCAAAACAATAAACAAATGAAAATATGAACACACAAGAGCACTCAAAATAGACAATCATTCCAATATACTCCTCACACATTGAAACACATAAGGCCAAAATGTCAATTTGCACAATAGCCACATTATAAAACATGAACTTGAAAAACAATTTCCCATAGTGATACAGTTATTCAGAGATAAGAAAATTTTAACTTCACCCCAGATTTAGCAACATTCATCATCAAGCTAATCAAATTACCCTTAAATACTAATCAACTCCCCAACAGACCTCATTGATGCCAAAACTGATGAAACACACTGTCCTTACATATTATACATGCATAAATACAATGTTACTCACACACATACTCATTAACCCACAAACATAAGCATTATCATTCACTGATTTTCATAAACCCCATGTACACACAAGCATACATGGCTAGCTGTTAATTCCTCCCTTTCTATCCTAAACTCTGCCATTAATCAATTTCTGAATCACACCAATACTACATATACTCAACATTTGTTGATTGCAATATGTCTAACAGATTATCTCCCCTGGGTCATGACACACACACTACTCTTGCATTCCACACACACTATCCATCTGGAACCAACACAAACTCACAAGCTAACCATACTGTTCCATAATTGCATTTTCAAATACCCTTGCACCACCAAACATACCTCTAACAAGAACAAATTCCTCCCTACCTTTGACATAGATTCACCTATAAATCAAATCCTCAATTAGCCTCATACTAAACTCCTGATTATTTCAGCAAGAGTGATGACCTGAATTCTATCAGAAAACACATACCACCACTAAATTCACACTAAGGTCATTACACACATATCACCAAACTTACCAACACACCATCCCCATACCAACCATAAAATTCACGATTCAACTATTTATAAACCCAGTTTCCTGTGACGCCATAATTCCTGATGAAACTTATAATAAGTGAAATGTAAAAATAAGTCCTTTTTATTAAACTGTCTTTCAATATTGTCATTTTAGTCACATACATTTTACTCACACACATATATATATATACACAATACAGATCAGGAATACAATGTAGTATAATATCATACAAGGCAATATCCGACATGTGATGGGTTTATTTTATAAAGTGTTCTATACATTCAACAATGAAAATTAAGTTGAGTTAGAGTAGAGATTAAAATGTGATGAAATAAAAGATTCGCTACACAAACACATTTATGTTTCTGCCCTGTATGGGTTTCTGTTGGCTAAGGACTCTATTTATTTTAGATTCCTATTAAGGATGTTTTGGGGGGTTGCTGTTCTTCTAGGATGGAGAATTTTCTTCTTATTCTATCTGTGTATATTTTCTTAATAATAATGTTGAACTTAATAGTAACAAAAAAACAAAAAGCAGAATTATTAAATAAAAAAATGAAGTAGTGTTAAAGTGCTGCACTGCTCAAAATTTCAATTAAAAAACCTAACTTGACACACAACATACAGATATACCAAAATTAACCACCATAGCTATCTTTTTGTTAATATTAACAATACTAGTAGCAGCATCACTATTAACATTAACATCATTATCATTTTATACTTCCAGCAACTTTACAAACAACCCAATCACCTTTTCATAATTATCCTAGATACATAGAAACATACCAAACCCAGAATGATTAAACTAAAAACTAAGGTCATGTAAACGTGAACCCCAATAGTGGAAAACAGATTTATGCAAGAATGATATACTCTCTGAGAGGAAACACATCACAAAGAACTGATGTTTTAACAATGTAGTGATAAAGAAAAGGCCTACAGAATCTTCTGCTGATTCATAATTTATAACTACCAGACTATAAAGTATTTCCACTATGTAAAACAGGAAAACGTAACAAGCTGTTACCAACAACTAAACAAGGAGAAAAAAAAAAGGGAAAGATAAATGAATAGAATAAAAAGAAAGTCCCCGCCCTAGAGAGAAAAAAACACAACCAAAGCACCCTAAATAGCGATCTAAAATAAAATCAAATTATTCACCTGGAGAAGTTCAAACAGGGCAGAGACATAAACGTGTTTGTGTTGTGAATCTTTCATTTCATCATATGTATATATATATATATATATATATAACAAATTAGGAAGAGCCGTATAGAATAGTTCTCATTTTATCTGTCAACATCTAGTTGTAACGCAATAATGAGTAATAGAATTTACACAGATTTCAGTCCATACCTTTTCCAAAGATATTGACACAAAACCAGTTCAATTACAAGAATTTGAAATAGTCATCCATTCCTGAAGTTTTAACTCTGAAGCAACTTCACACAGGAATGAATATAATCATTTTAGAAAATAAAGCCATTTAGTTAAAGCGTTTATGACTGCTACATGAATAATTTGGATTTTTTACATTTTCAAGGAGTGAATTTTGTATAAATGAGTATCACAAACCTGACACTCATGAAGGACTCCTAAAAAGAGAATTAGGATAATGACCATAATGATAAGTCCAGGGGAATAGCTTCATCCATTTGTTGTTTTCTAACAGTCTTCCTTATAGTTTGGAATTTGTGGGATAAAGCACCATTGGCATCAGTCAGACGAAATCTCCCCAATCTTTTCAGATTTCATCTCTGCTTTTCAAACAGTAATCCTTGATCATTTGCAAGTGTCATCTTTGTCAGATTTTGCTGTCATACTTGTCACTTTTAAGTGTCATGTATGTCAATAGATGTGACAAATACTCCAAGAAAAGATGAGGAGAACCAAATTACAAAATCTAAAGCAAAAATGATATTCGTCTCTGCAATGCAGACACAATTCTGCTGTATAAAAAGTCAGTGTTCAAATGTCATGTTTAGCCTTCAAGACTTGATGAAAACCATGATAAAAAATTAAGTTTTAACCCTTTGTGCCATTGTTATGAAGTGTGGATGTCTAATATCCATTTTCCTAGCTGTTTAATTTCTCTATGTTGTCTTGAATGTAAACCAATTTCTTTCTAAAGAGAATATTATAGAAAAAACACATTACCTCAAATTCCTCTCATTTATCACCTAGTTTTTTACCACCTCTTCAAGTTCTGGCCTTGGTGGGTCTTGACAATTTCCAATTTTGGTGACCATAACATATTCAATATTTAAAAATGAAAAAATAATTTATCACATGTTAAACAATTGTATTTTGATATATTTGGTACATTAAATAAATGGGCATTGCCAAGTAGTACCAACTACCCAGACCCCCTCCAACATGACATGGGCCAATGACTTGAATTCCTTACTCCAAGAAACCAATAAATATTTCAACATGATTATGGGAGACTTCAATACCCAAATAGGACAAGGTGCTGAAAAATGCATCAGCAAGTATGGATACAAATTACAGAATGAGAGGGGCAAAGATCTTGTAAGTTTTGCAACTGCAAAAGGGCTCAAAATCACGAACAGCAACATATTCATATCTCTAAAAATAAAGCTAACAGTGGACTTGGAAGAGCCCCAATTATTGAACCAAGAGTGAAATAGACTACATCCTAGCAGACAAAACAATGCCATTGAAGATATGCAGGTCCTAAATCAAATCATTGTAGGAAGTGATCACAGAATAAGTTGCACAGTTTGAAAAAACACTAAGATGGAACACAGAAAAATATTTTTCACTACTTACCGTTCCAAAAGTCACATGATCATTCAAACTGGAAGTGAACAACAGATATGAACACTTTACCAAACCAGAAAAGGATGTCAACGAGCTCAACAACAATAACCCCCTGATTGAAATCACCAGAATGATTAAACCAAAGAGCTCAAAAACCACGAGCAAACTCTCAGAAGAAACCAAAAATCTCATGAGAAAACACGGAATCCCAAGCCATCAACAGCAACAATAGAAATGATAAAGACAACAGAGCTGGACAAAACCTTCCAAAAGAAATGAAGGGAAGACAGAAGAATGTACCCAACAGCAGTCATTGAAAGCATTCTTGAAAAAGTTGGGGGATTCGAAACTACTGAAAAATCTCTCAGTACAGACAGAAAGCAAATAGCTTGTGTGCTCAAAATGGGCAGCCGACAACGCATAGGGACAGAATTGTCGAATGTGCCCAGGAATTTTACAAAGACCTCTATTCCACCAAACAAAGGATGCAGAAATATAAACAGGAAACACAAGCCAAGAGCAATATATTCAAGGATTTCCAAGAAGTTACCCCACAGAAAGTGAAACAAGCCATCAAACAAAGAAAGGAAAGGCCCCTGGACCCAATAACATCACTATTGACCTACTCAAAAAAGCTGAAAGAGTCATTACTATAAAACTAGCCATCCAAATCAACTTATGCCTCAAAGTAAAGTCCCAAAAGAGCAGAACTCCACAATCATAATGCTGTTATATAAAAAAAGGGGCTCCACATGGAGAGATCATAAGACAGCACACTATATCAGAGAAAAGACATAAGTCTGGGACATCATAGAAACTATCAGAAAACCTAAATAGCAATTGGCTGGACATGTTGCAAGAATGACAGATAACCACTAGACATCAAAACTCACAACGTGGATCCCCAAAGATCAGGTGCAAGGCTGTGGCCGACAGAAAGAATGGTGGTGTGATAAGCAAGATGAATTCAGAAAGTACTGGCTCCACTATGCCTGTGATGGAGAGATCTGGCAAATCTTGCGAAAGGCTTATGTCCAATGGCAGATGCTGATAGACATGATAATGATGTTGATTGCCCCTAAATGAGTGCATCACACAATCAGAACAGTTATCAACAGAAATTATTGATGAGCCAACTCTGCAGCATTGAAACTCTGTTGTCAAAAATATGGATCTGTTTCCGTTCAAAAATGATATTTATGACAATACTCAACATCCATGAAAGAATTGATCTAGCAATATATTACTGTAAAATTCTAATGAACCAAAAATATGGGTCCCCAAGGATCATATGTGAAGCTGTGGCAGGTAAGATATAAGTTGGCTTGATGAACTTGACCAGTTCAGAAAGTATTAGCTCTGCAATGCCCATGATAGAGAGGTCTTGAGAATCTTGGGGAATGTCTATGCCTGACAATGGACATTAAAAGGCTGATGATGATGATTACAGGTATAATATAGTCTCCTAATTCCTGAGTATTTCATTCAAAAACCCCAATAGATAGATAGCTATGTAAATAGATCTGGAAAAGGACCTAGACAAATGGATAGATAGATAGATAGATAGTTGGGGAGGTATATTTGGTTGGTCATTCAATGGAAACTGTCATGAAACTAATATGCTCTGGTGATATGCTATGTTAGAGGTGATCAATTAAAAGATTGAAAAAGATTTGAAAAAGGGTCGATTTATGATTGTTAGTTACTTCCCTTACCTTTTGTTTGGCAGCAATCACTAAAAAATTCTGAATGTACAAAAAATAAGAGTGAAAACTGCTGGACACCAACTAAGAGACTAATTTAGCATAAACTTACATGAAACCCCATTCTATAAACCAAGGAGGTTGGGATGGAAAAACAAGAAAACATTTTTTATTGACATAATAAGGGGTGAAGGTTTAAATTTCCAGCCCCATAGCGCTATTGATGGCGACTGTATGTATGACATGTACATAGATAACCAGCCAGCCAGCCAGATCTACTCAAAAACTGGAAAGCCTATATTGATGTTCTTAATAGACCAGAGAACCACAGGAATAGAAAGATAGATAAATAGATACAAAGAATTTGGTGAAAAAGTCCTGTTGCTTGAAAAAGTTAGAATTCATTAGACCTCTGGATTTGATATATATTCAACATTGTATATCTGAATTATATTCATTGTATAATTCAATACAGTCTTGGGAGTATACATAATTTCGCAGTATTTTCATTGACACTTGACACTTTGAGAAAAAGGAACAAAATGACACAAAAATAATCATATATATATATATATATATATATATATATATATATATATATATATATATATATATGTATGTATACATATATATACATATATATTTACATGTATATGAATCATTATTTTGAGTGTCTAACAAGGAAATCATAAGCGCTACTAATTTTCAGCTGTAAAATGTACACCAATCATCGGATCTGCTTTAGATTTTAAAAGCCTGTTGAGAAGAATGATGATATGCTGTTTGGAGTTTCCAAAGCAGTTCTCTTCAGATGGGGGATGCTTAGGCAGACACACTTACAATACTGAAAAAAATATCGATCAGTAAAATTCATGTCTATTAGAATCAATGAAACTTTGCAATTTTGATTGATTCATTAATTCAGCATGAACACAATGCTGCACTGAGATCACTACCCAGTTACTCAAACTCTGAAGTCTTTATTTGGACTTGGAATAGAGAGAGAAAGATAGGTCGGACAAGGAAAATGTTTCCTTCTTTCCATATCATCTGGGTTTTGACAAGGTACAAATTATTGCAAGTCCCTGTTCTAAAGTGTGTGAGCTAATGCAAATTTCCCTTGATTAACGTTGTTAATTAATCCCCAGATGTTACCACGAATATCAAGACTGCGTTAACTAGATACAAAAAATGTAAAATGAAAATTGATCCATGATAAATGCTTATTTTATACATTTAAGTAGTTTCAGCACATTTATGCTTAAAGTAAATTTATGGATTGATGTCTTTTTATTTTGCAGATAAGAGTTGATATAGAAGTAAACATTGATTCAGATATAATCTCCTCCTACTTTATGATCAATGAAAATTTGTTTTTCATTTCTTTAGACCAAAAGTTGGACTTTTTCTTCCTAACAAAGCAAAAAAAACCCTTAAAAACAAGTTTTTTTTAATTTTAATTATGTTTTCAAAGTAGGGTATTGATTTTCTGTTGGATATTTCTAATCATTTGTAAAATTCTATTTTAGAGTATTTATTTTAATTCAACTTGTGAATCCCAAATTGAAATATAACAAATCTAAATGAACTGATGTTTAAGTGAGTTTTTTTTTCTTATAGTATCAAATATGACTATTTTGTGACAAAAAATATTAATATTTATAAGCATAAACTAAAATACAAAAATAATTCCTTTCGACAAAATGTCTACAGATGGAACATTTATTGGCTAATTGTCTGGATAGTTTTATTCAGACTGAAAATTTTTTTCACTGATAAAATTGAAGACTGGTCCTGAGTATAAGATGATTTAGTTGACAATAGAAAAAATGGAATGAAGAGATAAAACTTAATTAATCAAAGTTTTTACTGTGTATAAAAAAAAAGTTGCAAATAATTCAAGGATATTTACTTGCATAGAACAAAACTAAATTGATTAAAGGATACCTCTTTGTACAATTATGTTTCAATTAACTACAATGTATGACTTCAATTACCTAACTTCATGTGATGATACAACCTGTGGTGGAATACCAAAAGTATCTCAAAAGACAAGTTTTTTAACAAGTATGCAACAATTTTATGATCTCGAATTGCCTGAGTTGAACAAAGTGAAAGGTTTTTTGCACATAAGCACTGGGCTCTCTGAAGCTAGACATTAAGGATGTCTCTCTCTCTCTCCCTCTCTCTCTTTACATATATGACTAAAGTGACACAAAACATTTTTTAAAGATTTGTAATGTTTAGTGTTTAAAGTTGTAAAACTTAGTTGACTATACATATTCATATATCAAGTATCATGTCTTTATAATTATCACACATGCACACACATAAATATATATACATATTTATATAGGGATGTGCTATTCAAGTCAAGATAGAGCAGGAGTATACAGAGTGTAAAATCTTTATTCTAATGATGTAATATTCGAACATGTTTTGGAGCTCAAGTCCTTTTTCAGCAGTTATGTCCCCATTGTTAGAAGGTGCAGGCACAAATATGTACACTTCTACTATCAGAGCCGATATGTAAAGTGCTAGAAATGGTGATGTATGTATTATCATCGTTCCTGTGTGTTTGTGACTTTGACTATCAACTGACCAGTTTCTTAGAATCAGGGTGTCTAAGATGTAAAATACTATAGAAACCCATCCTTATCCAGCCTACTTCCTAGGTTTATCAGGAGTTTTAAGGCATCTCATCCACATATCTTCATGGGATTCAAGAACCTTACTGACCTTATGAGATATTTTCTTCTCTACCTTTTCAATAATAGTTAATTTTGTTTCAGATAATGTCATAGTTTCAGGTATATTTTTTTGGTGAGTGTTGCTTACTCTTTTCATTGTCAATGACAGTACCAACAGGAGTTTCTATAATCGACATTGTTCTTGATGGGTAGATGCAATATAATCACATAAGATGTGGTCAAATACATATATATATGTACGTATATATACTCATATTTATGCATATACATAATCATCATCATCATCATCATCATCATCATCATCATCATCATCAGTCTTTTAACAACTGTCATTGGACATAGACCTTCTCCAGGATTTGCCACACTTCTCAATCGTGGGCATTGCGAAGTCAGTACTTTCTGAATTAGTCTAACTTATAATACTCTACTGGCCTCAGTTGCACATGTGATCTCTGGGGATCCATATCGTGAGTCACAATGTCCATCGGTTGTCTGCCATTCTTGCAACATGGCCGGCCCATTGCCATTTGAGATTTTTAATGGATTCTACGATGTCCCTGACTCCTGCCTTCTTCCGGATGTATTGTGCTGTTTTGTGGTTTCTCCAAGTGAGGTTGAGCATAATTCTTTCATGTGCACGTTGCATGTTTCTCAATTTGCAAGCCTGTCTCTTGGTTAGGTTATATGTTTTAGCTCCATAAGTGATTATTGGGAGGATGCATCGGTTGTACACCCTTCTTTTCAGGATTAATGGTATTTTGGTGGGAAAAGACTTTTATTGTGAAAAATACAGTGAGATGATATTGTTTATGATGAATGTTTGTGGGACGAAGATCCTCATGGTTGATATATAGCATGTCGGCAGCCCTGTAAATGTGGAAGGAAGGATGCTGTACAAAGAGAATGGAATATGCACCAAGTGTGAAGCTGGACGCACATTGAAACAATCTGGAATGAACACATACAAGTATTATGGCCAGACAAGAGACGTACATTTAATACAAGAATAAAGATGAGGTACATGTAAGGATAACATAAATATGATCGATCGTGAGAAGTAATGTTAGGAGAAGAGATAGATGGAGAGATGACGATAGGTGGCAGCTTTCTTGTCATGTTAGTGCTAGCGTCGGAGTTGGGGCGGAGTTGTGTGAACACGTGGATTTGGTATGGTTGGATAGCTCCAAGATAATACGTGGAAACCGAGTTCAGTGTGTGAGCCTTACTGCCAAGTAAGTGAGTTAACTTGGGGGTTATATTCTGACACTAATTGACTCTCGACAAACAGACCATGAAAGAGAGAGAACATGGAGTTTTATCCATGCGTTTTCCCGAAGTAATAATGTTTAGGAAAGATTACCGTGACTATCGGATAGTAGAAGGGACTTTGCCATTTTGTTCATGAGAGTGAGAGGAGATATGCGTTTGTAGCATGTGGTGAAGACACGCATGGATGTGAGGCTGTACATATGTGTGAGGCTCCATATTGGTGAAGTGAAATGGGCAAAGTTAGTACAGAGAGTTAGTATAGGGCAATGTCATCTGCAAATCTGAGGCTGCTCAGATATTTGCTGTCTATTCTGATTCCTTTACTCTCCCAGTGTAGTCTTCTTAATGTCATCTCAAGGCAAGCTGTGGAGAGTTTGGGTGTGCTAATATCACCTTGTCTTACCTCTTTCTGGAGCTGAATCCATGGTCGAGTAGCTTCTTCTAAAGCCAGCTTGCTCTAGTGGTTGGTCTTCATCTAGTGTTTTTGTGATTCAGTTGGTGATGATTTTGTGAAAAGTTTGTATTCACAGTTGAGTAGGCTTATAGGCCTGTAGTGCTTTCAGTACTTTTCCTTTTTTATATAAAAGCATGATGATTGCAGTCTCCCAATCATCTGGGACTTTATCTTGATTTAGGCATAAGTTGAAAAGGATGGCCAGTTTCCTAGTGATGATTTTACCCACTTTTTGGAGTAGGTTGATGGTGATGTTGTCTGATCCAGGGGCTGTTCATTTCTTTGTCTGTTTAATAGCTTGTTTCACCTCCCACAGGGTTGTTTCTGTGAAATTCTCAGGTTGATTGTTTGCATCTTGCGTATCCTGTTCATTGTTTTGTAGTCCTTGTTTGGATGAATTGGTAAAATATTTGGTAAAACTTTTGGTAAAATTCTTTAGCACGTTTGACAATGCTGTCCGTCTCTTATTAGGTTTTCATTTTTCACAAGTATACTGATTATTTGCTATTATTTGCTACAGCTATTAAGCCCGGACCATATTTGAGAGTCAATTTGATGACTGCCGTCATGTGTCTTCTTCTCTCTTCCCTTCGTTTTTTCCTGATTCATTCATTAAGTTCAGTCTCTTCAATTTTCTCTCTTGTTGTTGTCAGTGGTTTGGGGTTTCTGCGTTTTTCCATGAGATTCCTGGTTTTCATCTGAGATTTTACCAATGGTTTGTGAGCTCGTTGGTTCAAATATAGTGGCGACTTCTATTATAGATGTTGTCATTTTGTTGTTTAGTTCATTGATGCGGGCGTCGTCTTGTTCAGTAAGAATTTTAGATATGTTTTTCAGTTCACGCTTGAAGGGTGTGGTTTTTTTGTTTGTTTAGTGGTTACGGTTTTGTGTGGAACATTTTCCTGCATTCTTTGTGGGTATTTACTTGCATTTTACATCTTACCATTCTGAGGTCACCTCCTAGGTTGACTTGATAGGATGTAGTGTATTTCTTTGTTTTGTAGTTTGGGCTCTTCCAAGTCCATTTCCAATTGGGTCCTTCCTTGAAGAAGGTGTTCATGATTTTGAATCTGGTAGCCTTTGCAAAGTTTACAGGATTTTCTCCTCTCTCATTCCGTACTTTATATCTGAATTTGCTGATGCAATCTTCATTTCCTTATCCTACCAGCATGTTGAAGTCTCCCATGATGACATTGAAAAATTATACTGGCCATTTCTTCTGGGTCTTCAGTCCTAAAAGGCCCAGCCATATCACTTGCTTTGGGTGGGGCTGATGTGCTCCATGGGTGACTACCCGAACACTTCACCAGGAGAACATCTGTTCCAGCTGGGTCAAAATGGGACATCATAGGCATTAGCCAGATAAGAAAAACCAATTGAGCTGAGGAGCCGACATCTTCTTTACATTTATGGAAAAGAGAAAGTAAAACAAAGTGGAGTAGGCTTTCTCATCAATAAGGACCTCAGAGACCATATAACCGGCTTCAAAGCCGTTTCTGACTGAATAGTTAGCGTCACCATACAACTTTCAAAGAGGTACAAACTTGATATCACCCAAGTCTATGCTCCCACTATCAACCCAAGAGGAAATATACATACTCACAGGCACATAAATAAGCATGAACAGACACACAGTCGTGATTTTGTTTAGACTGATAAGATTATGTAATCATAGATCAATGTTTCGTTTAGTATTTTATGAATCCATATGATTAGAAAATTACATAAAATGGTTTTGCTTTAATTATCATGGGAAAATTGCTCGTAATAAACAATCATTTACAATTATGAGGCATCATGAATGCTTCTAAAATGTAGCCAACCATTTTTAAATGAACTCTGCTTTATCGTCTGGACAGGAAAGTATACTTATCACAATAAGTTTGTCAAAGGAGAAGGGAACCTTGATTCCAAACTAAAGCAAACTTTTGATTCTTCTATTTATCCGTGTCTATCTTTCAAAATGAATAACACTTTCAGATATAGATATATATTCTCATAAAAATGAACAATTATTTAAACCCTTTGAACATTAGATAAGGAAAAAAAGAAAGAAAATTCAAAGAGCCACAACCCCAGGCCTGGTTTGATCTAAACTGAAATAACTATCAGCATCAAAAATAAAAACTAATTATATTATTTAAACTTGTTTTCCCTTAGTTATTATCATTAGACTGATCATCTTCCATGGTATATAAGACCCACTTTTTTCCCCCAGAGTGACTAAAAAAATATTCCTCAGGTCTTATAAGCAAAGTTGCTAGAGCTAAGTTGCTTTGGTTTTCTTGTAAATTACTGCAGTATTATTATTGAAAGGATTTTCCTTGCTGCCCTATTCGCATGTTTTATTCAAGTTTTTCCTCTGCTAGATGGTAGATAGATATTTCAATACCATTAAAAGCTCACACATTAATGCAGAAACAAACTTTTTCTGAATATTCCCTCCTGAAATGGTAGGGATTTTATTTGCCATCAACTATGGTCGTAATACTATTGAGTAAAATTTGTGCTGATCTGGCATGAAATCTTTATTAACTCATTCTATTTGATTCTACATTTTTGGCTGCTCTCATAATTCAATTTTGATCTTATCAAATTGAACTGTTCTCTTTCAACTTTTTACGTATAAAAATTCTCTTTAAAAATTAACCATTTCTTTTCAATATCAATAGAAAAAATTCAAATTTATCTGGAACAGGTGATTTCCCTGAAGAATAGCTTTTTCCTTTCGCACCAATAAAGACTCCAAGCCAATGAATTCAGATGATAGGCAACTGAGTACAAAAATATTTGTTTTGAGAAAGTCCACGTAAGTAACAAATGAATACATACATACACTCATGAAAGATTGCATTAATGCGTCCTACACTTAATATGCACACTAAATATATACACTTGCTTCTTCCCATACATGGAGAGTTGAAATTCAAAGCAAGGGAAAACTTTAGTTTGAGGTGGGAAAAATTTATCTTAAAAGAATCTGTAATATCTAAGCAAATATATGGGTAATATCAAAAGGGTCAACTTGATGAATGATAAACAATAAAGTATCTTTGGCTGTGGAGAAAACGTACAATATATATCAAAATCTTGAAAGAAAAATATACATTCGCAATAAGGAAGATTGGGGCTACTTGGCCCACTTTTGCACTCAAGGCATTGTGGAAAATATTTCAATAGAGATGGAATGACAATTTTTGGTTTGAACTGAGCATCAATATCTTGCATAAATTTGTGATATTGATAATTGACTGAACTCACAGATCAACAAAAGGATCACTTTGCCCCATAATTTTTTTAATTATCTTTAAATGATTAAAAAAACAAAACAGAAGTCCTTCTTGTAGTTCATTAGGACACTTATTTTAATCATCAGCAAACAAAATAAAACATAGGCACACATTTGGCACTGCAGGACTAGAGAAGTTAGAGACCAACTTGGGGCCAACTTGCCCTGACTGATATTTACTTTCAAAATTAGTCTTTTAGCATTCACCACGATAGTCTGCAACATGCACATGAAAGATTTCTGGTGCAAGAAGGTAGGCTATCAAACCAAAATGACTGAAAATTGGTTCAATTCACCCTGCGGTCTAATCAACTTGGTCTCCCCTATTAAACAACAGCAATAAAAAATTCCAGATTGACACTCCTAAACTTGAATCTACATTCCTTTTTTATACAAATGTGGATTGTGAAACAATTTTCCAACTTTCTGGTATTCTATGTTGATTTTGCACAAGCTTTGAGGGGACGCAATAAAAGAAACTGCTCTTGACTGGCGATATTCAAACTGTGTTCTGCGGTACCCCAGTATTCTGTGCAACCTCTCCAGAGGTTCTGCAAAACGAAGTTACATTTTCTCATTATACTTAATAATTTCTCAGTACATAAATGACACCTTCACTCCCTGTCCCGTGATGATTGATACCCTATAATTTTCCAAACACATTATGACTCTAAATTAAATTCAAAATACTTATTTTTAACATTTACATTAAAATTGAAAAATCTTGTTCATTTATTTAACATCAATGCTATTCAGTTAGTAGTCATTCATACATCTATTTTTGTGTAGTAAGCTTCATTCTCACTTTTTCATTCGTGTATTTTCTATGCTTGCTTGGTGATAGGAAATCTTACATTTGGTAGGAGAGATAAAATTGAGCATTTCAAATGTTGAAGAAATAAAAATAAATCATCTACTTTTGTCGAGTTATTTTGTAGTTAATAAATAATACAAATATTCTGCACTAATCCATTGAAAATTGGAGCTTCCAGTTTTTGCTTCAATTATATCAAAGTTTCATTTTCTTTTTTTTTTCTTACTACGAATCTGTTTTCAGTTTTCATTGGGGGTTGATGAAAAGATTAAGAAATTGATGCAATTTTAAGCTTATGATATTATTTTGTAAATGCTAAATTGTATATAGGAGATTTTAGATTAACAGAATTGATATTAAAAAAGTTAGTTTTGGCTTGCACTGTTTCAAATGTGATAATGTTATTGCTTTGTTCACTTTTTAGACAATCTATCCTCAATATTATATTTGGTTGAGAATATAAATTTGAACCATCCAAATATAAAGTTAGGAGATGATTGCTGCACATCAATATGAGTGGATTTTCAACTAATCTAATAAATATTCAAAAGGTTGAGTTTTAGTTTCATCTCATTGTATCAATAGCATTAACAGAAAGATTCAGGAAAATACTGTTATTGTTTATATTATTCTGAACAAGTCATACAAAGCAAGGTAAACACCTTTACTCTTTCATTCTTTTTTTTTTCAGTTGTACAGTTTAGTAAAGGAGTTGAATTAGAAATCTTCAATAGAAAGAGCCAAGAAAATTACACAAATCTGGTTTGGATGGATTATTTTTTTTTTGCAATATGATTGAGATTTAGAATAAAATCAATGGAACATTGAATTGTTAGTTTTGGTTAATATGATATCAAGAGATGTACTACTCCACTGCTATAGAGTTTTTATCTGTTATGCAAGCACTTTGAAACAATAAACTGATAATACCTTTTCTATAATGTTTTGACAAAATTTTGGCAGACATGCACTGACTTTTGTTTATGCAGAAGCCAAGTCAGGCAGAGATAATAATGTAGAAAGAGATAGCTGAACAAGGATTCATTTTGATGTTGATAGCCTCTTTACAATGCTGTGATTAATGAGCCAGTTCTGTAAGCTATCGAGAGAAAGTACTACCCTTTTCAAGAATGCTTGAATTAGTTGAGTATACACATTTTCTTCTCCGTTTTAGTGTATGAGAAAGAATCATCAACAAAACAAAAATAGGAAAACAACTAATTTTTTTTTTTTTTTTTTCAAGTGGAGATGAAGGGCATTTCAAGAGTTCACTTTACACCTCTTTTTCATTTTCAGGATAAATGGTGTAAAGGGGAAAAAATATTCAGCACTTGTTTTAAAGTGAGTTGCTATAGAGGTAGCATGAACCCTCTCTCCTCTCTCTCCCTTACACCGCAGTCTCCTGTACTACTCTGTACCCCAACCTCCAACAATCTTCCATACAATTATGACAATTTTGAAGGTTTGAGAACGCTCAAAATTATTTTCCATATAAATTAATTGCTTCTTCACTCTATTATCACAGAAACAGTCTATTTTCAGGTAGTGAGAATTAATCTGCATACATTTTTAAGAAAAAGTTTCCGAATGCTCACAATGCTCCTTAACTATAGAGAGTGTCAAACTATGTTGTTGTCTCTATGTATATGAATCAGCAATGGAAGGAAAGTTTCTAATACTAAAATAAACTGAAAAGTGTTTGAAAAGCTTATCTACCTTTCTTTTTTTCATTCTTCATACGGTAAAGCATTTTGCTCTGGATGATATCCTTAACCAGTCTGGAATTTGTTAAAATCTAAGTAGCTTGGGGTGAAAAGGTGCATTTATGTGCCTCTTATTATTTTCTTCAAGCTATCTTTTATTCCTGAAGAGGAGAAAAGAAAAAGAAAATGTATACTGATGAAAAATACTTGAACTTATGTCTTCCTTTTTTTGTCTCACTTTCATTTGAGCAAAAGAGAGCAGGTGTCTATGTGGTAAGTGATCCAACCAGTTGCAAAGCCTACCTTTTTATGTTCCTTTTTATCTTTTTTTCATTCTTGCCATTGGAATGTTGATCCATTCCATTCTTTTGATGAAAAAACATTCAACTTCTACTTTTTAGAGGAAAGTTTTCAGATTAGTTCAGCCTCAATGTCATTGCCATCTCCCCATTCCTCTCTTTCTCTCTCTCATAGCAAAGACTATGTCTCATTGACTGTCTGTCTCTGTGTACTTGTTCAGTCTTACTTTTTCACACAGTAAGGCAATTGTTGCCATCATAATCCTAATATTCATTGATCATCACTCAGCATTTATCTAACCAAGCAGCATTAGGAACATTTCTTTGTATGCATATTTTACCGAAATTAACCAAAAATTTAAAAAAATAAAAAGAACCCCCCCCCCAAACCAAGAACTAAAACTCTGAAAACCAAAATATCCCCATACCCACCCCACTACTTCGACCTAACTTTGACTTGCCATAAAAAACAGTGTTGGATGGGTCGGTGCTCTGTCTAATCGTAAATAAGTAGTAGATTCTTGCTGGGAGACGGGCATGAAATATTTAGCAAGGAACGATGAAAAATTGAAACTTTTTCAACTGCTAAAATGAAGTCCCCAGACCAACTATGCTGCTGCAATTGTGTTTTTAAACTTAAAACCTCTGTGGACTTTATTTAAGTTAAAAAAGAGAGAAAATTGAAGAGGCTGAACTAAACAAATTGATCAAGAAGAAACGAAGGGAAGACAGAAGGAAATACACGACGGCAGTCATTGAATCAACTCTTGAAAAAGGTCGGGGCTTCAAAGCTATAAACAAACTCCTCAACTCGGGACAAAGGCAAATAACTAGCATGCTCGAGGAAAATGGAAACCAAACAACAGACAGAGACAGGATTGTCGAACGTGCCAAAGAATTCTACCAAAAACTTTATTTGTCTAAACTAGGACTACAAAACAATAGGCAAGATATGCAAGACATGAGCTATCAACTCAAAGACTTCCCAAAAGTAACCCCGTGGGAGGTGAAAGAAGCCATTAAACAGATGAAGAAAGGAACTGCCCCTGGACCAGACAACATCACCATCGACCTACTCCAAAAAGCAGGTAAAATCATCACTAGGAAACTGGCCATCCTCTTCAACTTGTGTCTAAAACACAGTAAAGTTCCAGACGATTAGAACACTGCTATCATAATGCTTTTATATAAAAAAGGAAACCCGAAAGACCTCAACAACTATAGGCCTATAAGCCTATTCAACTGTGTATACAAACTTTTCACAAAGATCATCACCAACCAAATCACAAAAACACTCGATGAAAACCAGCCACGTGAACAGGCTGGCTTTAGAAGAAGCTACTCGACCATGGACCACCTGCACTCGATAAATCAACTGAAAGAAAAAGCAGCAGAGTATAAACTACCACTTGCCGTAGCATTTATCGACTTCAAAAAGGCGATCGACTCAGTAGAAATCCCTAAGGTCATGGAGGCCATCAGTCGGCAAGGTGTAGATCCAGTATATGTTGAAGTATTGAAACATATATACAATCACGGCAGCTCCTTTATAAGGTTACATAAAGACTCGGACCCCTTTCAGCTCCAGAAAGGAGTAAGACAAGGTGATACCAGCTCACCTAAACTCTTCACAGCCTACCTCGAGATGATCTTCAGAAGACTAGACTGGGAGAGCAAAGGAATTAAAATAGACGGCGAGTATCTGAGCAACCTCAGATTTACAGACAACATAGCCCTTTTCGCAGAGAACCTCCAACTAATGATAGATAAACTAAATTAAGAGAGCAAGAAAGTCGGCCTACACATGAACTTCAGCAAGACGAAGATCATGTGCAACAACCACATTGGAGATAAAAACACTAAGATCGAAATCGAGGACACAGAACTCGAGAAAGTAGACCACTACATCTACCTAGGGCAACGAATCTCCATGAGACCCTCAAAAGAAGAAGAAATCAAGCGAAGAATCACACTAGGATGGCAAGCCTTTTGCAGAGCTAGCTCAACCTTCAAAAATAATAAGATCCCATTAATCCTAAAGAGAAGGGTGTATAACCAATGCATCCTCTCAATAGTCACTGATGGAGCTGAAACATGGAACTTAACCAAGAGACAGACCCGTAAGCTGAGAACCATGCAATGTGCACATGAAAGAATAATGCTGGGTCTCACATGGAGAGACCACAAAACAGCACAGTACATCCGGGAAAAGACAAGAGTTAGAGACATCATAGAATCCATAAAAAATCTCAAATGGCGGTGGGCTGGCCATGTTGCAAGAATGGCAGACAATCGATGGACATCACGACTCACAACATGGATTCCCCGAGACCACATGCGCAACCGAGGCCGGCAAAATGTTAGATGGAGAGAAAAGGTAGACAAGTTCAGGAAGTACTGGCTCCGTGACGCCCATGATAGAGAAGTGTGGCAAATCCTGGGGAAGGTCTATGTCCAACGACAGACACTAAAAGACTGATGATGATGACTTATATTGAGGAAAATGAAAATGTGTTAATACATCAGTTAGACTCAGCATAATATGAAAAACAAATAAAACAGATTTCGGGAATTATATAACAAATTAATAACACATTTTGTACATCACAACACAAGGTGAATTTAATGTCCTTCTTCTTATTTTGGGGTAAAATCTACTCGAAATATAAATCAGACTAAGAATTACTTCTAGTAATGCCCTGTTTTTTACTTTGAAAAAAAACCAACATATTTTTGAAGATATTGATTACCAAAACCCAAGAATAGTAATGATAGTGTTTTAATGATTTTGCAGTATTTATAAATTTGTGTTCTGAAATGGATTCTCTGGGGATTGCAAAAATGATTTGTGGATTTAACTATACATGGTCTATTCAGAAAGTATGAAGCCAGAGAGGGCTTCATTTTTCATGTTTGAATATACTCTTCTGCATGATATTCAGTCAATAGTGAGATGCCTCTAAATGAACTGTGTCATTGTAACATTCACAATGACTTGAGACATTGGATTATTCACATTTTGTGCAGGATTATTTGGCAAAACATTGGAACTGTAACCCAGGTCTGTAAGTCCCTCCTAGAGTCATGATTTAACTCCCTGCAACTTTTGCTTTTCCACCTTCCTTCTGCAGATATGCACTGACTTTTGTTTATGCAGAAGCTAAATCAGGCAGAGATAATAATGTAAAAAGAGATAGCTGAACAAGGATTCATTTTGATGTTGATAGCCTCTTTACAATGCTGTGATTAGTGAGCTGGTTTTGTAAGCTATTGAGAGAAAGTTTTACCCTTTTCAAGAGTGCTTACTTTCTCACACAGTAAGGCAATAGTTGCCACCATAATCCTAATATTCATTGATCACCACTCAGTATTTATTAAAGCAGGCAACTCAACTTGTTGAAGCTAAAATCACCATAAAAAGAGAGGAGATTTCATACTCTAGGATGAGATTTAGGAGAAGGTGTAGACAGCTTATAAAAATCCCAATTGGAGTATTTTGAAAAGTGGAATGAATGCTGGGATGATTGTGCGAGGTTCTGAGGGGAGTACTTTGAAGTGGATTAAGTAATATTACACTAGGTTGACAATTTTTTTGTTATAATCAAGTAGCTGAGTACTTTGCGGACAGACTTTATATAAACATATTGATAGAAGTTGTCCTTGAGAATAGAAAAAAATAAATCCCAAAATCCAAATTGCAAATTCTGAAATGCTGGTAGATCAGCCAATCTAGGCCAGGAGAACATACCTATTTGTAAACAAAGGAAAGAGGTTTTGCTAAATAGCAGATACAATGATTCTGGCTGTAAACCTCAAAAAGAGTGAGGAAGTAAATTCAAGATCAGTCAAAATCTGTCAAATATGAGGTTGACAGTCATGCCCATAATAATAGGCAAAATGCAAACTGTCCAAATGACCCTACTTGGACCAAATGGAAAAGATTCACGGAAGAATTGAGAATGTGTAGATCATGGCACTGAAGATTTTAGAAGACTTGTTGCCACTTGATCTACTGAGATAGGCATCAGATATCTTACATTCGAAAAATGCAGATACTAATTAAAGAGAGAGAGGGACAAAAGAATACTTAAAATACCAGCAATTGTGTTTTCTTCACACAAAACAATTTCAAATGAATGAAGATTTTGAACTACAAGGTAATTCAGATCTGTAATGAAAAAATTTAGGATCTTGAACAAATCTTTCTTGTATACGTACTGGAAACCTGACATTTACAAAAACTGATTTTGTTTTCAAAATCTTCATGACAAGAGAAGCCAGGATTCAGTACAAATTGTACTTTCTTACTTGGAAATCCCTTGAGAAATACATATCTACCAGTCAGTGTTTGCAAAGTAGGTAGAGATTTAGTATGCAAATAGAATTAACCTCTTTGCTTTCTTGGTTGCGAAAGATTAAATTATCATTATCTATATGGGAATGGCCATAACTACCCCTACCAAAGAACTCTTAATCTGTTGAAGTAACATAGAAAAAGAGAGACAGAAAAAGATAGAGTATGTATTTTGATACAATATGAATAGAGGAAAACCGGAAGATGAATTATAGATGATAGCGAGAGAAAGAAAGAAAAATAAACGCCTGACTTGATTTTTTCCCATTTTTCCTTCATTCATGCTGGATAAGATTTGACACTCCTAATTTTGTTTTATTTTGTAAAAATTTGACAAAATTTAAAGGGATATTTTCTAGATATACGTATTTATGTAATAATTTCCTTTCTAATAAGTTTTAAATAGAATATAATACTCATTTCATAAGAGAAAGTGAAGTTGAACTATTTCCTTCTGATTTATTTGTTTTTTTCAGTTAGATGGACTAAGTAAAACATGATTAATATAAACCATGATGTAAAAATATGTGATTGTTTGCACTATCAAATGTTATCATGATTGTATTTTAATTGTTTCTTTCATAAATTTTCATTGAATTAAATTTTTTCCTTTAATTTACAACAATGAATTTCATTTATTGCCCTCATTGAAGAACATGTGACTCAGCATTCTCATTTTAAATTTTCATCATCATCATCATCATCATCATCATCATCATCATCATCATCATCATCATCATCATCATCATCATCATCATCATCATCCACTATAAGTTCACTGCTGGACAAAAGTCTTTCTCATCTCCTTCCATTACAACCAGGATTATGCTAATCATTGCTATGTCTTACTGTCAAACCTTTCTATCTTATCCCTCCATCTTGTGTCCGGTGTTTTCTTACTGTGTTCTTTGTCCCATGGGCACCAATCAGTTATTCTTTTGCTATGTTAGTTATTACAACTTCTTCCAAAGTGTTCAGCCCATTTCCATTTTAGTTGCTTAATTATTTGTATAATATCCATGCATATGACTCTCTGCACAATTCTGAGTTGGTTCTGAGTTCATTGAATTAATTTCCAAGTTTAAAAATCCTCAAGTCATAGCTGGTATTATACATTCATTATATACTTTACTCACATTGGTAAAGTGCTCTTCAGTATGTCTCTTTTCATATGAAATGATTCCCAGCAGATCAGTCTTCCTTTAACTTTATTACCTGTCCTTGGTAAGTTAATGCATCATCCTCTTTTAAAGCCTGGCTCTCTTTATTCATATGGTTTTTGGGGGAACTCTATAGTTGAACTTTATTTTTCATTCTTTGTTCTGTTCATCTTTAACCTTACTCTTTCACTTTTCCTATTTAGATCAATCAACATGTTTTGCACTCTAAGGTCATGGAGGCCATCAGTCGGCAAGGTGTAGATCCAGTATATGTTGAAGTGTTGAAACATATATACAATCACGGCAGCTCCTTTATAAGGTTACATAAAGACTCGGACCCCTTTCAGCTCCAGAAAGGAGTAAGACAAGGTGATACCAGCTCACCTAAACTCTTCACAGCCTACCTCGAGATGATCTTTAGAAGACTAGACTGGGAGAGCAAAGGAATTAAAATAGACAGCGAGTATCTGAGCAACCTCAGATTTGCAGACAACATAGCCCTTTTCGCTGAGAACCTCCAACTAATGATAAATAAACTAAATGAAGAGAGCAAGAAAGTCGGCCTACACATGAACTTCAGCAAGACGAAGATCAATAGCTTTTTATATATAAATACATATATTGAATAAATGTAAAAATATCTTATTTATTAAGATATATATCTTTTATAGCAAACTTGAGATAGTTTGATAAAAGGGTAGAAAGTCGGAAGAAAAGGTTTTTAGCTAGATTTACATAATGGGGTAGAAAGCGGAGTTAGATAGTTTAATGAGCAAGAAAAAAAAGTGGGGTGAAAAGACGAATGGATAGTTTATGGAGGGGATAGAAGATAAAGGCAGTCCGATAAGAGGAGAGGGAAGTAATAGAAAAGTAGTGAATAAGATTGTAGAAAAGAAAGTTAGGCAGTTTTAATAACTAGGTGGGAATGAACAGGATGGAAAATTTCATAGTCTGAGTGGTTGGGAAGAGGGCTAGGGGTAAAAGTAAAGTCAATTAATTGAGAGATTAGGAAGGGTGAGAGCAAAATAATAAGAGAAGGGATTGAGAAAAAAAGAGTCATGTAAATCCTTACATATGAACTTAATCTCTGTTTTTAAAACATTTAGGAAAAACATGGACAGACAACAAAAATCAGAAGTTTATCAGGGAATTTCCATGGGTCATGCAGGTAAATCATTATTAGTAATACAAAATAATATTTACTAAATAATTCTCCATTACTATCATTTGTTCTTGTTTATAAATCCCAACAGCAAATACATACCTTTTTAATTCTATAACAAAGTTTCTTTCTTTCACATTTTCTTTCACGCACACACATGCACACGCACACACACACACACACACACACACACACACACACACAAAGGATAGAATAGAATTTCATGAAAAGATTCCCATTGCAGGTCACTAGATTTCAAACTTTCAATTCTTTCATTTGAATGCATTTTGCATTTCCAGTTTTCATATCTGCAGGGATCTTTTCGAGGAAAATGCTTCTTTAGCTAATATCTTTTTCAATGTATGTTTAGTACAAGGACCACGGAACAAAAAACTCATAAAATCAAAGAGAAGAGCATTGTATCTAGCAGTGCTTGGAAGTGCATATCTATTTTTTAAATGCCCTTGTTTTGTGAATACTTTGTTGAAGGAAAGCAACCATTTTAATTCGGGTAACCTAACTAGTATAGTCCCTACATTATAATGATGTTTTGTATTGACCCCTTTTGACTATAGATATCCTAATAAAGGAAGATGAAATTTTATTGTATGATTGGATTAAGATAAAGGTTGATTCAAACTGTCACTAAAGTCAACTTTATAATTTATATTTTGGATGGAATTCAAAGAGAATGGAATTTTTAGATGTGAAGAAACATGAAAGTAAATTGTTTATTAATCAGCAGCTGTATGAAAGTTATTAGCATAAAAAAATGTTGCTACTGGCTTTAAACTTTTGTGATTTATAAATTTTCTCAAGCCTTCTTAAAATGAATTTTATATAGTGCAGAGTTTTTCTGTTCCTCAAATTCAGCAAGATTCTACACCACATTTAACTCAACTTGACAAAGGCCATAGAATTGACCAGCTAAATATGTATAAAGTACAAAACCAACAACAAAGATGCAGACGGTAATGTCAAGTATTAAAGTTCTTGTAGCTCAAGCGACAGAACCAGACATCCTGAGACAAAATGGTTGTGAGTTTGAGTTTAACTTAGAGCTTTTTCTTTATTTTCTTTCCATGCTGATTACTCAATAGTGTAGACCAATGGTCTGAATAAGTTGCAATGAAAAGCCACAAAAATTAACATTGAATAAATATTAATCGAAAGATTAATTAAGTGTTTTTGAAAAAATAACTCCACTCAAATTTTCAGATAAAATCAGTCTGCACAGGTAAAAGAAATTCCACCATCGGAATATCAGTCAGCTAAGTGAGCAAAGAATAAATTAGGAGAAATAAATTATTAGATTTTATAAAAGTGCAAAACACACACTTATAATTTGAAAGACTTGTCCTACTTCTGTCTCTTGTGTTTCACAAGAAGAATCATGTCAGATTGGGAGGAAGAAAAAAGTTTTCCTTTGTTTTTGTCTCTTTATAATTGATAATTTCTGTTTGTTTCCTTTTGTATACAACAAAATAATTGAAACATTTTCTTTTGAAAAAAAATAGATCTTTAACATTTATGTAATGTGTCAGAGATTTCTGGTCATCAGGTGGGTGTGTCATCAGTATCATTCTGGAAAAGTGTCTGATGGGACAAAATCGTATGACTGGTCATGAAACAAAAGGAAAATTATTCCATCAACTTCTCGAGAGTATTTATTTGAATTCACCACAAGAACTCAAGACCATTTTGGTTTTAGTTTTTGATATTACCCAGAGTGGTTTTTGTGCTCAAAAGGAAAAAAACGAATTCAAATTCGGGAGGGTTCACCTCATTTTTTCAGGTTAGCCAGGCCAATAAATTGATAGCCTCAAGGTTTATGCAATGAGGTATAAGCTGAAGTGGGATGTGCGTATGGTCAACCCCACCTTTTAAGCCAAGGGTTTGCTTGCTATGGTCCATCAAAGTGGCACAGATAATAGCAAGGTCTCTAATGGCAGATATCCGATCTAGCTATGATTTTTACTTATACAGCAAATGTATATAATGTTTTTACCATTCAATCTACTTATATGGTAAATACATAACATACCTTTACTATTCATGCAACCATTAATTTAGTGACTCTAAATGGCCTGACTTTGCAGAAGATTGGAATATACTTCCATTTAACTATTCACAACTTCATTTTTCTTCTTCTATGGATTGAGAAACATTATGACATATGATGGTTGATCTGATATCTAAAATCGTAGAATTGATCATAGTATGATAGAGCTAGAAAGAAAGGTTTCTTTTTGCAAGAAATATTGTTTTAGTGACATTCTAGAAAAATGAGGCAAATCGAAATTATGTGCTTTTGAATGGATAAATCATTCATAAAATTATAAGCCATATGTTTTCTTCTTGCTAAAGCATTACAATTATACATTGCTTTATTCTAAAAGTTCAAAGCCATGCTATGGTGATTTCCGTAGGTACTATTAGTAATAAATGCTAGAATTAACATAACTCAATTGTCATTGTCATTGGGGCAACCTTGTATTTTAATGTAAATAAGCCAGTACCATCATCATCATCAGTCTTTCAACATCCGTTGTTGGACATAGACATTCCCCAGGATCCACCACATTTTTCTATCATTGGCATCATGGAGCCAGTATTTTCTGAATTTGTCTACTTCATCTCTCCATCTAATATTTTGTCAGCCTCAGTTTCACATGTGGTCTCTGGGGATCCATCTTGTGAGTTGTGATGTCCATCGGTTGTCTTTCATTCGTGCAACATGACCAGCCCATTGCTATTTGAAATTTCTACTAGATTCTATGATGTCTCAGACGCCCATTTCCTTCCTGATTTATTGCACCATCTTGTGATCTCTCCATGTGAGATTGAACATGATTCTTTCATGCGTGCGCTGCACGCTTCTCAGCTTACAAGTCTGTCTCTTGCTTAGGTTCCATGTTTCAGTTCCATAAGTGACTATCGGGAGGACGCATTGATTGTATACTCATCTTTTTGAGATTATTTGGATCGTCTTGTTTTTGAAGGTTGAGCTTGCTTTGCCAAAGGGTTGCCACCCCAAGTTGATTCTCTGCTTGATTTCTTCTTCTTTTGTAAGTTTCATGAAGATTTGTTGTCCTCGATAGATGTAGTGGTCTACTTTCCCCAGTTTTGCATCTTTGATTTTGACAGTTATTTCCTTATGTCTCTCAATGTAATTGTTGCACATGACTTTTATTTTACTGAAGTTTATGTGTAGGCGAACTCTTTTGCTTTCTTCGTTTAGTTCATCTAGCATTAGTTGGAGGTCGTGTAGGTTCTCTGCAAAATTTTTAATCACATAGATTTAATCCTGATGCAGTTTACAGCTTCTCCTTTTATCAACCAGGGATAGATGCCCCATAAAACAAGCATCATTTCCAATCCGCAGTAGTATAGTATGCATAAAAATAATCACATCATTTTCAAAAAACAAAAAAGATGTTTTTTCTTGATATAATGAGGAGTTTATGTTTAATTATCAAAAACTGTAACTCTATTGGTGTTGTCTGTATGCATGATACATAGCTATTTAGTCAGTCAGCCAGACCGATTTGAAAACTGGAGAAACCTATGTTGACAGTTTTGGTAACAGTTTTCGCTGATGGTTTTCATCTATATCCCAAGACATGAGGAGTTATTGTTCTTTCAGGTTAAATCTCCAAATAAAAAAGATAGAAGTCTATTTTAATATCCATCTATATAATGAACAATTTGCCTCTTTCTGTTTGTTTCTCTGTTTCTACGTATGTAACTTTTGCTAGAACATATATACATCACTTTGATTCTAGGCAGAGGGCTAGGGAGTGACACTGATCCTAAGCAGAGCATACAGATTCTCTCATTCTAAGCAGAAGTGCTGCTTCATAAAAAAAATGGATTTTTTGCAGGGAACTAGATTTGCAATGTGAGTTTATACTAAATTTGTCCCTTTGCTTGTGTCTGGCTGCCTTCAATCTTGTTTTTTGAAAATTTAGATATTTTTAGTGATCAATGTCCAACAGAAGGTGAGAGAAGTAACCCATCATCCCTTTTTCCAATCTTTTAATTGATCACTCCAACATGGCATACTGAAAAAAATGTTGGTCATGTGACAGTTTCTATTGAGCAACTAGATAGACCTGTTCTCTTATACTTTCATTTTTTTTTAAAGAAAAATAATGTAAAACAAAAATACAAAGACATAAATCTAATAATTCTCCCTGGGGACAAGCATCTACATGTTTTTCATTTTAACATCAGTTGTTCTTTCCTTTAGAGCAAGTACATATAAATATGGATTTGCTGTTTTCTGTCATAAAAGGCAGGCATTCTTTCAGGATTCTATATTGGTAAATCTTGTCACTGGTAGTGCACCATCAATCCTACCTGACATCCTCTGCATGATTTGTACCAATGGCCTTAAAATATTGGCGGCAGAATGTCTGATTCCATCACTCACAAGAGAATCTGCAATATTGTCCCGCCAGAACTCTGGACTGATGTTATTTCTCTTGCTAAATTATGATTCCATTCTCCTTATTCAAGTATTTAATCAACCAGTCATGATTGTTACTCAATATATATTAAATCTTCAATGCTCATTTCAGTTTGTATATACTCTGATAGATATTTGCACATGGATAATGCTTTTCTCTCTGCAACAAATCTACCTTCAAAAGTTATGGTTATCAGTTTCATGAAGTTTTTGCTTGAAAGTATAGTTTATCATGGAAAAGTAATGACTAAATTTTTTTTCTCCTTGATAAAGAAAAGAAGTTATTGCTTATATAATTCCATTTAGTGCCTTATCCTCAAAAAGTGCCTCATCCTTAAAAGAATTGGTGTGTCAGAGATTCCCTAGTTTTTACTTATTTGATTGTTAATAAAATTTTAGTGATCAAGAATGTACCCCCCTAACACAATTAACTAACACAGTAGCAAGCATACATGACAGCATAACAGTCAGTCTTTCGTATATTGAATTGTCTGTTGGGTCTGCACTTAGAGTGCCTCTTTGTCTATGCATTTACAATTTTCTGTCATTTTTTTGTTTTACAATTATGTTTCATTATCATCTTCACTCTTTTATCCTCCATCATCGGACATAGACCTCTCCCAAGATTTGCCAGACCTCTCTATCATGGGCATCACAGAGTCAATTCTTTCTGAACTTGTCTAGTTTGTCTCTCCATCTTATATTCTACTTGCCTCAGTTGCGTATTCAAACTCTAGGATCCACGTTTTGAGTCACAATGTCTATAGGTTGTCTGCATTTCTTGCAACATAACCATCCAATTGTCATCTGTGTTTTCTAATACAATTTATGATGTCTTGGACTCCTGTTTCTTCCTCTAACATATATTGTGCTGTCTTGTGATCTTTCCATGTGAAATTGAGCATGATTCTTTCATGGGCTCGTTGAATGCTTCTCAGTTTGCGGGTCAATCTCTTGGTTAGATGCCATGTTTCAGCTCTATAGCTGACTATTATGAGGATGCATTGGTTGTATACTGTCCTTTTTAGCACTATTTTTCCATGTGTCAGCTCCATAAGTGACTATCAGAAGGATGCATTTGTTGTATACTCTTTTTAGAACTAATGGGATTTTCTTCTTCTTGAAGGTTGGGCTTGCTCTGCCAAAGGCTTGCCATTCTAGAGTGATTCTCCCATAAATTTCTTCTTCTTTTAAGAATTCCATGGTACATGTATTGGTATACTTTTCCCAGTTTTGCATTTTCAATATTGATTGTTGTGAGTTCATCTTCAATGAGTTAGTTGTACATGACCTTTATTCTGCTGGAGTTTGTGTGAAGACCAACTTTATTGCTTTCTCCATTCAGCTCATCTAGCATTATTTGGAGGTCATGAAGGTTCTCTGCTAAAAGGACAATATTGTCTACAGATTTGTGGTTGCTAAGGTATTAGCTTTCTATTTTATTTCCCTAGTCTAGGTTTCGGAAGATCATCTCCAGGCAGGCAGTGATAGGTCTGGGTGAGCTGGTATCACCTTGTCTTACCATTTTTTGGAGCTGAAAGGTCTTTGAGTCTTTATGTAGCTGCTGTGATGGTATATATGTTGTAGTATTCTTGCAGAGTGATAACCTCAATGACCTTGGCAATTTCCACTGAGTCAAATGACTTCATGAAGTCAATGAATGCTACATGATAGGCATTTTATATTCTGCTGATTTCTATTATAGTAGATTTATTGAATGGAGATGGTCAATGGTCAAGTAGCTTCTTCTAAAGTCAGCTTGGTTCTGTGGTTGCTTTTTACATTCAACATATATATATATCAATATATCGTGAACCACGCCAGAAGAGAACAACACCTACATCAACCAATTCAAAAATAAAGTAAGGACCTCTCTAACTGAAGTTGCCACATTATTTCAACCAAAGAGAACAAAAACCATTGGTAAAATTTCTGATGGAACAAAGAATCTCATGAAAAAACAAAAATTTCAAGCTACCACCAACAACAAGAGAAAATTGAAGAGACCAAACAATCGGAAAGAAATAAAGAGAAGATAAAAGAAGATACACAATAGCTATCATCAAAACAATTCTCAAAAAAGGTCAGGTTTAAAATCTATTAATAAAACTCTCAAAACAGGACGGAAACAAATGACAAAAATAGAGATCTAACAACAGATAGAAACTGGATGTCTATGTATTCTACCAAAAGCTCTACTCCTCCAAACAAGGACGATACTGTTCAATTTAACCTTACACTATTTTTCATATGGATGTTTTACCCACTCAGCAACCCAAAACAACATGGATATAATCCGGAAATTCTAATTTGAAAAGCTATCAAATTACTTTTATTGAGATGCATATTTTACAAACCATAAATTTGGGAATCTATTGATTCTCAGGACCTGTTGCTTTAAAAAATTATCAAACCAAGAAACCAAATCAAATATGCAAGAAAAATTGGATTTGCTAATTTTATGAATGCAATTTTTTTAATGTAATTCAGCCTTATTTAAAGTAAAAAAAAATTGGATAATTAAATAGATTTTAAGATCAACTGAATATAAATTACTTTATAAATATTGTTTTGCAACTGGAAAAATGAGAAAGAAGCCAGCTAAAATTGTTATAAAACAAATTGAAAAAAAAAAATTTGAACCAATTAGATTTGCAACATTTTTTTCTGAAAAATTATCCTATTTATTTTATAATGTCAGAATGAATTGAAATTGGTTGTCACTAAGTGGGGGTTTTGAATGTTTGGGCAAAAATAAGAGAAAAGAAATATCGACACAACAAAATTATCTAATGAATTTTTTGCACGAAAAATGTCATATTTTATAACTATCAAATTTAGAAAATCATTTACATATAATATTCAAATCTTGCATGACAATGCAAATAATAACACGTCAACATGTTTTATGCTTGTACATTTTGATTTACTTTTATTATTGTATTCATTTTGTTTATTCATCCATTTAATTTTTAGAATCTCTAAGATCAGTCACTAGAATATTATTTGGTTATTTAACAAATGACAGAATATCAAACTGTACCAGAGTATTTTGTTTTTGGTTACAATGCATTATTCCCTGTCATCATTAGTTAAAAAAGATAACTTCAAATTTGACAAAACTAAAAAAAATGTTTTTAAATATATTCATTTTTTACACCACACAACAAATGAAAAACTAGCATTCCAAGAGAAATTATGAATCACATACATGCTGTGTCAGTGGTGATTAATAAAAAAAGTTTGAAAAAGGGGTGATCAATGAATATTACTTCTCTGGCCTCTTGTTGAGCTGTGATCACTAATTAAGGTCTGATTTTTCAAAAACAAGCTGACAAACTAGTGACAAATTTAGCATAAACTTACATTGAATATTGAACACCCCACTAAAAACTTATTTTAAATGGCGGCTTCATTAAAATCAATGTGCGAGCAGCATAGATGTAGCAGTCTAGACAAGACCTGATCAGGATACCTCTGTCATAATTCTTTGAAGGTATCAAGAAGCGTAGCAAAAAAAATGATGGCAAACAGGAATGTTGCATCCCTGCTTCATGCCGTTAGTGACTGGAAATGGATGTGACATATTCCATTGGTCTTGTACTCTCACCATCATGTCATCATGGAAGGATCAAAGACATTGTCTGGGCAGCCGACCTAGGACAAGAGCTTCCTCAGACCTTCCCAAGGCCTTTGAGAGATCCAGTGGTAACTTCTTGGGGTAACAGCTTTTTGAAAGGTAGCCATAGGAGAGTTGTTTGTTCAAGAACTCACTCACCTTCTCTCTCCTAAATTGTATTGTGTTATTGACAAGGTTTTTCCTGAGTGGTGAGACAGAGAATAGGGAGAATTGGATTCATGCCTCTCTGAATGGCATTATTGTAAGATGAATGTAAACACCCTCAGTCAGAATTTGAACTAAATTTGTCAATTTTTGTTCTCTATGCTGATAACCATTATTCTTATGGCTATAGTAAATTATTGGATGATCTGAGAATGTGAGAGGTAATGAAAACTGAATACTTTACAGCAATATAGAATACAATAGATAATGGGACAAGCAAAATAAACCACTAGAAACTGTACCAAAGCATGGACATGCTGTGTAGATGGTGGAATTGGAGTGGTGTCCTTTACTAGGAGTACCTTCTAGAAAAGCAATCAATTGATTGAGCCACCATGAACACCCTTCTGAAAAGCATTTGGAAATGGACTTTTGTGTTTGACTATATTTGATTTTTGGTCATTTTCTTTATTTACTTCCCACATGTTCTTTAAAAGAAGATTTTTGACTGATTTTTTGTGCTTTCCAACCATAAGCTCTTCTTTTCCTCAGGCAACTAATCAGTTTGAAAAAAGGTAAATGTTTTGAAGTTATGTGTTGGGTTTTATTTACTGTGTAAACTATGCTAAACTGGACCCTTACATTCAGCCATTTGTACGGAACAAAAAAATGATTGGTTTCAATAGTATTTTTTGTACATTCTTATTTTCAGTATACACCATAGTATCACAATCTTTCATGTACAATTTTGGCATCTGGACATTTTTTGACATTTTCACATGTTTATGGCCAGAAATATCCCCAACCATCTGGTAACCCTGGTTGTGATGTGCATGGCATCATTAAGATGACCAGAAGGTGAACACAGCTTTCAAGTATAACTTGAAAAATAAGAATACCTTCAAGAAAGTTTAAAAACATGGCTAAATCAAAATTTTCTAGAGAAATTGACATGATTCAGAGAAATATGAAATAATGCAATAATTTTTTGTTTTGGTAGTTATTATTTTTATTATAATAAGATACATTAAAGTCTTTCAGATTGTGCAAATAAAAAAATGTTTTTTAAAGATTTTTTGGCAGAAGCTTATTTCATGGATATGTGTTTGAATATTCTCAAATATTCATTCACCTTGATTATATATAAAACATTGTTATTGAATTAAACTGTATTTTATAGATTGAAATCAATTTTTGGTCCTATTCATCAACAACAATCAGGTCTCTTAAAGATAGACAAATATTTTATTCACAAGTAATTCATCAAGCTCTTAATCCAAAAAAACCTTTGTTACCTCTGAAAATTTATCACTTTTGAAAAAAAGCAATTTTAAATATTTCGTTGGGTTAGCATTAAAACCACTTTGTAAATAGACCCCTCCATTTATTTACCACATTATTTTAATGCTAAACTGAATCTTTACTTTTTGCCATCCATACAGAAGTACAGCTTTGGAGAATTTTGTCATTTCCCTTGTGAAGATTGTAAATTGATCTTTTGCAAATAATTTTTATGCTTTCATTAAGGTTTTGGGAGAAGCCTATGCTGGCCTCTCCAAAAACTTCAATGAAAGCACAAAACATTACTAGCTAAATTCTTTTTTCCAGATGTCATTCAATAAAGGAATATTGAATTTTTTGAATTTGAAACAATGCTTTGAAAATCAAACATCCAATTCAAGAAAAAAATATGCTACAAAATACAAAGAAATAAGAAAATTGATGAAAAATAAATTCCTAATGAGGGGAAATTAATTCATGTAAGCCACACTTTCACTCAAATAGTGGAATGCAGGGATCCAAGTTAACATTATATTTACATGGTAGAACAGAACATCTAACCTAAAACCTAAAAAATCAACTTTTTTCAAAACTGATAAATTCTCTGAGATGAAGGTTTTATGGGTTGAAAGCAGAAAGAATTACTTGCAAAAGTTATTTCTTTTTTTGAGACACTTCTTACATATTAGTGCCTGATTATTTATTACCATACATATATACATGAAGCAATTAGTAAATATTTGAGAAAAAATTTCAAAGCTTTGCTAATGAAGATGGCAACAGAGGGTCTTTGCAATAATTGTTACCTTTCCCACAATAAATTCAAAACCTATAGATGGTGTAAACTATTTTTTATTGGCCAAATTACTGTCGTAATAATGATAAGTTGGCTGCTTTCATTTGCTCCCCAGCTGACTTATAAAACCTTAACCCTAAATTTAACCTTGAATAATAACCCTAACACACAAAACTCAACAACTCCTTTGTAAATTTAATGAATATTATTTCAAATGATCAATTTTTTGCTTTCATATAGAAATAAAATTTGAAAAAAAAAAATCACAGATAAGGTTGAAAAAGTGAGATAAAAACTGTGATCAGAGAAAAATTCAAAATTGTGAAGAATAAACACTAGGCCCAGATAGACAGGGCATCAGAATCTATCAGATGAATTTTACTTGGAAAAGGTAGCAATTGCCAGTCTGGCAATACAGCACTAGCTTGTTTTGACTTAGCCATAAAAACTATATATGCTCAGCTAGGTAGGATGCCTCATAAGTTGGCCTCTGTAAAGGGTCTAATAATCAAAATAAAAATAGTTATAAATTTTCATTACCCTCCCTCCAAAATAGAAAACATTTGCTTGAGTATCGATGTAAAAATAATGATCGTTTACAGAGCTTTTGGTTTCGGAAATATCAATCTGAATTTATGTGGGGTCTTAAACTGGACAATTTTGGACGTCCAATTTATGAAATTTTCATCAGACATACAGGGCTTAAATCAGACATAACATCTGGAATCGGACATATCTAGCAACCGTGCTTCTATGTGCAATTTACATTGTTGCTTTCAATCAAGATTTGAGAGGAAAGGGACAGAGAATTGAGAAAGTTGTTATGTGTTGGAACAAGAGGAAACTTAACTCTTAATTACCTTTGAAAAAACATGATAAAATCATTGATGATAACAAACAGAAGAAGTAGGTTAATGAAGCCACTTATCACAGTTAAACAATAAAATATTCAAAACCTGGAAGATGCTCACGAAACAGGTTAAATAAGAATTTTAGGAAAATTTTGCCTATCTTCCGGAAAAGGGTGTATGTCTTGAATCTACCAGTGTTTTCAGATGTTCATAGATATGTATGTTTTTATGCATAGTTATTATGTGTGTGTATGAAAAGGAGGCATACTTATGCATGAATATATATATATGTACATCAATATATGTATAAATGTATGTATGGATAAATGTAGATAAATAGATAGAGCAAGATATGAAGATAGATGTATGTACTGACATGCATATAAAATATGAAGATAGATGTATGTACTGACATGCATATAAATTTTAACTCTACTTCGGTCTTTTGTCACATAAAGCTACAATAATAGACACACATGTAGATGTATAAAGGTGTACATGTAAGTATGTATACAAATAAAAGTAAAAACGAGCCAGTATGCATAAAGAATAGATAAAAATTTTCTTTGAAACAGTTGATATATCTAACATTAACAGAAATAATGTCTGGCAATAGAATCAATTATCTTCATATTTTTTCTGTTCTTAAAGGTAGACCAAAACCATGAAGAATTATTCATCTTATGATGGCATACTTTCTACTAAGTTCAACAATAAACTTTGGAAAGTGGCTTTGTGATAAATTTCTTATTCATGTCTTTTCTCTGGTTATAAAATAATCAGGATTTTTCAAAAATATGTAAATTATTTTACATGAAACATTCACTTTTTCATGCATTTTTCTCATCCATGTTTAATGCAAATATTCAATTGAATATTCCTCTTCAATATACTTTGAGCCTGTTTCTTATGATAAGAAGTGAAACAAAACATTATAAATTCTAGAAAACAATCCTCCCCAATTTGTCTTTCAAGAGATCTTTCATAATAATAAAACTCTACGTCATTTTTTATTACAAAGAGTTTAAAACAAACTGTGAGACAAAATCTGAAGAATTTCCATAAACCTTGTCTTCCTCTCCATGTAGCATTTTTACTGGTTGTCTTCTTTAACAGCAGACTTTTTTCACAAGAGTGTTATTTGTTAATAGAATTTTTAATTGAACCCCGATAAGAAAGACATCAAGTGATGTTTAATAATCTGAAATCAATTGTTCAAGATAACTAAATCAAAGAGATTTAGGAACATGATAACTTATTGTCTTGAGTGCGTTTATATTTGATGAAGCATTTTCAATCATTATCAATTTTCAACAAGTATTTTCTTTCATCTTAATTTTACTTGATTTTCATCACATTCGTAGAAAGTTGGAGAAGCCTGGAGAAAAGGTGCCAAAAAATCAACAATTGTGTATGAAGCTGTAACAATGTGGGTATATAATAATACTACAATATGTATGAAGTAACTCTTGAATCAAATATTGACCAATGTTTCAAGCAACAATACATTTATAAATATATATATATATATATATATATATATATATATATATATGTATATACATATATATGTGTGTGTGTGCGCACATGTATATATATATATATATATATATATATATATATATATATATATATATAAGGATATTGCTTATCTGGCTTCTGTTTTTTATTGGTAATGTTCATAACTATCGAAATTCCTGCAAGTCACAAAAGTTCTTGTAACTCCCTCCTGGACAAAGTACAAAAAATTCCTCATTTCCCTGTTACCAACACCCCAACCTACTCCAGCTGATATTACAGTTATTCTTCTGGTTTAGCTATACAAATCCCTCCTGGGTGACACAGTGCATACAGTACAAGACTGGCAACATTGAAATCGTTGAACCATAATCATTACTCTGCGCCTGAGTGAACACTTAGTATGTCACTAGTACATGCTGTGAGAGCAACGGTACACAAAGGTGTACCATGAGGAACGTTCAGCAAAACTTGAGGTTCATTCTTATTTGGATAAACACACCCAGATGCACGTGAAAACTCATGCAGACACTATGTATTTAGAGATATTCTGCCAGAGAGACACATTCACTGACATACACACATGTACATTCTAACAAATAAACTACATATTTGTGCAATTCTTTCCTTTATATTCTAAAGTCATTTACAAGAACATTTATTCTCTTTGAGATTCCTTCTAGACAAACAAACACAGCTTTATTAAAATGATTTTAGACATGAATATACAAGGTCTATCCAGAAAACATCTTACCATTTTGAATATCTCGAGAATACAGCCTTGAAGTATCTCGGCAACCAATTAGAGAGGACCTTACTGCATGTGCATAAAGAGGCACTTCCCAGTGGGATTACTCAGTAGGCATTGAGACACCATAAAGTGAGCTTGGGTATTGTGTGACCTCACATTCACTAAGACCAGGCAGGTGATTCATTTTTAATATCTCATGCAGGTTTTTATGATAAAAAATTGCATTACAAAGGTCTGTCAGCTCTCACACAGTTCAGATTTAGGCTTTGCCTAAATAGATTTTAGACCAACAACAAGATTTGGGAAAACATGACTAGGTAGTTGATGGCAATCTCAAAAGAGGACTTTGCAGCCTGTTCTGAAACGTGGAAAGGACTGTGAGATAAGATTGTGAGGACCCAACCTTGAAGAGGACTAAGGTGCTATTGCTTTATGTGGGATATTTTTTGTTGATATCAAATGGTTAGATACTTTCTGGACTGAGCACCATACAAACACACTGTTTCCATACTCATATATATGTAGGCATACACATTCATACACACACACACACACACACACACACACACACACACACACACACACACACACATAAGGTGTACATATTCATCACAAGAGTTACTCATACAAATGAACTCATACCTTGTATTGCTCAAGTTGTTCCCACAACTATATTGACATATGTGTTGGTGTGTGCATGCACATACAGATTTATGTAATTATACTTTCCCTAGAGTAGAAGGAGAATAAAATTATATATATATATATATATATATATATATATAATTATGTTTTAAATAAAAACATGTACACACAAATATACGCCCACACAAAAACTTGTACACATATTATGTAAATTTAAGTAATACGTGAATGTGTGTTTGTGAGGTTAGATAGATAGAACAGGCTGAGATAGATAGCTAGATTGACATATGCCATTATATTAGTTGAAACAGCTCTGTTATTTCTCCCCTTTTACAAATTTAAAAACAAACAAACTTACTAATATCTTTGCAGTGATGCTAGTATAACTGAATAGCTATTTTCAAAGCAAATGCTAATTCATTTATTTGTACAGATTCAGATATAATCAAAGAGAACTCTGTCAGATTAGGGACTTTTCTCCTCCATACTTTTAAAAAGAAAAGCAAGAAAAGAACTGCAAGAACAAATATTGTCTTTGATCCTAGAGCACCTGCAAATTCAAAAGAGTTACCCATCCAAATTATGATCAGGTTTGACATTGCTTAGCTTCAAACATATCAAAGAAAAACAAAGATTTTACTATATAATGGCCTCAAGCTCTTCTATAATGTAACTTTGACCTCAACCAGCTTTGAGTGGATAACCTACCTCTGTGATTAGCTTGTTTGAGCATATAACATACCTTAGTCCTTAAGCTGTTCTGAAATGCATACCATACCATATATACCTGAATATATTCATACATAAGTGTCAAAAACAACATTCTTCTCTTGTCTGTACACCTTTGTGTACCCCACACCATATTACCTAATGAGGATGAGAGATTTACTGATCAAAACATGGCAAACCTCCAACACAAAGGATGAATGTTTCACGTTTTTGACATAAATCTATCAGGATAAGCAGATCTTACTCCTTAATCTCTGCTGAATGCTTTACATACCTTGTATACTTACGTAAGTGTGTGAAAGCTGAATTCCATTTGCTATTGATGGAGCCTATGCAATATTACCTGAGTATCAATCAAAGACTTGAAGAATAAAACAGTGCAGTCTGCAAAATCATAAAAGGATCAATGAATTGCTCCATAAAACAAACTTTCTTCTACCATGTTTTCAACTCCAGAATATATATGTATGTATATTGATCTGGAAATTACCAGTTAAAATGGTTCAGAATTCATAATACAAACAATAAATTTGAATTTTATTGCACTTACCAATTTCGATGGTGGAATAATTGTTTAGCATTTCTTTCTCAAATAAAATGTATCTCCTCAGTAATCTTTAAGACATTAATATATTTCATAGTAATTCCTCAGAATATGACATAATAAAATGATGCACCGTATATTCAAACTAAAATATAACTGTATTTCAAATGTAAAGTAGTTTATTGTTCATTTCTATATAAAATCCTTATATATGTATATATACATATATATATATATATATATATATATATATATATATATATATATATATATATATATATATATATATATATATATACATATATATATATATATATATATATATATATATATATATATATATATATATATATTCACCTCTACAATATATGCTTCTTGCACATGTCACCTCTGTCTTTACAATTAATTTTACTAAAAGCATAAAGGGATTTTAACCCACCAAAATATTTTCGCCACACTGTCCTTAAGAGGCTTTTATTGCTGCTAATCTGTAAAAAACAATTTCAAAGCAAAATAAAACAAAACAAGCCACACAAAACTTATTTGGGTATTTGAGTAGGATTTAGTCATGTTTTATTCTGATTGAATACTTTTGATTGCAATTTGTTGCAGCATATAAAAACTTATCAGGTCAATAAATAAATAGCTGTAAAAGTGAATGATCATAACAATGAAATATAGATATTTATTTGGGAGTTGCATTGCAATTATGTCTCTGGTTTGTCACATTTAAAGCTGTTGTTGTACCTGTTTCTATTGACTTTTGTGAAAACACATGACCAACCAAGAATTTTCACATCTTAAAAAGTTTTTTTTTATTTATTGGAAAGAGAGTTTTTTGGTTTTTTTTAATCGAGGAATGGATTTGAAAGCTGTTTAGAGTAGTGAACTATTTTTGCTCTAAATGAAGTGCATTCTTTTACAAAATCATTTCAAATGCCTAACTTTAATAACTCATTTCAATAGTAAACAATTTGTAAACAAGTAATGGATTTGGAAGCTGTTTGGAGTAGTGAACTATTCCTGCTCTAAATGAAGTGCATTTTTCTGCAAAATCATTTCCAATGCCTTACTTCGATAACTCATTTCAATAGTAAACAATTTGTAATCAAGTAATGGATTTGAAAGCTGTTTAGAGTAGTGAACTATTTCTGCTGAAATGAAATGCATTTTTCTGCAAAATCATTTCAAATGCCTAATTAAATAAATCATCCCAATAGTAAACAATTTGTAATCAAGCAATGGATTTAAAAGCTGTTTAGAGTAGTGAACTATTTCTGCTCTAAATGAAGTGCATTTTTCTGCAGAATCTTTTCGAATGCCTTACTTTAATAACTCATTTCAATAGTAAACAATTTGTAATCAAGTGATGGATTTGAAAGCTGTTTAGAGTAGTGAACTATTTCTGCTGTAATGAAATGCATTTTTCTGCAAAATCATTTCAAATGCCTAATCAAATAAATCATCCCAATAGTAAACAATTTGTAATCAAGTAATGGATTTAAAAGCTGTTTAGTGTAGTTAACTATTTCTGCTCTAAATGAAGTGCATTTTTCCGTAAAATTTTTTCGAATGCCTTACTTTAATAACTCATTTCAATAGTAAACAATTTGTAATCAAGTAATGGATTCGAAAGCTGTTTAGAGTAGTGAACTATTTCTGCTCTAAATGAAGTGCATTTTTCTGCAAAATCATTTGAATGCCTTACTTTAATAACTCATTTCAATAGTAAACAATTTGTAATCAAGTAATGGATTTGAAAGCTGTTTAGAGTAGTGAACTATTTCTGCTCTAAATGAAGTGCATTCTTTTACAAAATCATTTCAAATGCCTAATTAAATAAATCATCCCAATGGTAAACAATTTGTAATCAAGTAATGGATTTGGAAGCTGTTTAGTGTAGTGAACTATTTCTGCTCTAAATGAAGTGCATTTTTCTGCAAAATCATTTGAATACCTTACTCTAATAACTCATTTCAATAGTAAACAATTTGTAATCAAGTAATGGATTTCGGAAGCTGTTTAGAGTAGTGAACTATTTCTGCTCTAAATGAAGTGCATTTTTCTGCAAAATCATTTGAATGCCTTACTTTAATAACTCATTTCAATAGTAAACAATTTGTAAACAAGTAATGGATTTGAAAGCTGTTTAGAGTAGTGAACTATTTCTGCTCTAAATGAAGTGCATTTTTTTGCAAAATCATTTTGAATGTCTTACTTTAATGACTCATTTCAATAGTAAACAATTTGTAATCAAGTGATGGATTTGAAAGCTGTTTAGAGTAGTGAACTATTTCTGCTCTAAATGAAATGCATTCTTTTACAAAATCATTTCAAATGCCTAACTTTAATGACTCATTTCAATAGTAAACAATTTGTAATCAAATAATGGATTTGAAAGCCGTTTAGAGTAGTGAACTATTTCTGCTCTAAATGAAGTGCATTTTTCTGCAAAATCATTTCAAATGCCTTACTCTAATAACTCATTTCAATAGTAAACAATTTGTAAACAAGTAATGGATTTGAAAGCTGTTTAGAGTAGTGAACTATTTCTGCTCTAACTGAAGTGCATTTTTTTGCAAAATCATTTTGAATGCCTTACTTTAATAACTCATTTCAATCGTAAACAATTTGTAATCAAGTAATGGATTTCGAAAGCTGTTTACAGTAGTGAACCATTTTTGCTCTAAATGAAGTGCATTTTTCTGCAAAATCATTTCGAATGCCTTACTTTAATAACTCATTTCAATAGTAAACAATTTGTAATCAAGTGATGGATTTGAAAGCTGTTTAGAGTAGTGAACTATTTCTGCTCTAAATGAAGTGCATTCCTCTACAGAATCATTTCAAATGCCTAACTTTAATGACTCATTTCAATAGTAAACAATTTGTAATCAAGTAATGGATTTGAAAGCTGTTTAGAGTAGTGAACTATTTCTGCTCTAAATGAAATGCATTCTTTTACAAAATCATTTTGAATGCCTAACTTTAATGACTCATTTCAATAGTAAACAATTTGTAATCAAATAATGGATTTGAAAGCCGTTTAGAGTAGTGAACTATTTCTGCTTTAAATGAAGTGCATTTTTCTGCAAAATCATTTTGAATGCCTTACTTTAATAACTCATTTCAATAGTAAACAATTTGTAATCAAGTAATGGATTTGAAAGCTGTTTAGAGTAGTGAACTATTTCTGCTCTAAATGAAGTGCATTCTTTTACAAAATCATTTGAATCCCTTAATTTAATAACTCATTTCAATAGTAAACAATTTGTAATCAAGTAATGGATTTGAAAGCTGTTTAGAGTAGTGAACTATTTCTGCTCTAAATGAAGTGCATTCCTCTACAGAATCATTTCAAATGCCTAACTTTAATGACTCATTTCAATAGTAAACAATTTGTAATCAAGTAATGGATTTGAAAGCTGTTTAGAGTAGTGAACTATTTCTGCTCTAAATGTAGTGCATTCTTTTACAAAATCATTTTGAATGCCTAACTTTAATGACTCATTTCAATAGTAAACAATTTGTAATCAAGTAATGGATTTGAAAGCTGTTTAGAGTAGTGAACTATTTCTGCTCTAAATGTAGTGCATTCTTTTACAAAATCATTTGAATCCCTTAATTTAATAACTCATTTCAATAGTAAACAATTTGTAATCAAGTAATGGATTTGAAAGCTGTTTAGAGTAGTGAACTATTTCTGCTCTAAATGAAGTGCATTCTTTTGTAATATCATTTCGAATGCCTAATTAAATAACTCATTTCAATAGTAAACAATTTGTAAACAAGTAATGGATTTTGAAAGCTGTTTAGAGTAGTGAACTATTTCTGCTGTAATGGAGTGCATTTTTTTTGCAAAATCATTTCGAATGCCTTCCTTTAATGACTAATTTCAATAATAAACAATTTGTAATCAAGTAATGGATTTGAAAGCTGTTTAGAGTAGTGAACCATTTCTGCTCTAAATGAAGTGCATTCTTTTACAAAATCATTTTCAATGCCCAATTAAATAACTCATTTCAATAGTAAACAATTTGTAATCAAGTAATGGATTTGAAAGCTGTTTAGAGTAGTGAACTATTCCCGCTGTAAATGAAGTGCATTCTTTTACAAAATCAGTTCGAATTCCTTACTTTATTTACTCATTTCAATAGTAAACAATTTGTAATCAAGTAATGGATTTCGAAAGCTGTTTAGAGTAGTGAACCATTTCTGCTCTTAATGAATTGCATTCTTTTGTAAAATCATTTCGAATGCCTTACTTTATTTACTCATTTCAATAGTAAAGAATTTTAGATACATGTTTACAATTTATTTGTGAAGTATTTTTTAATTAATTTTTTAGCCATGAATTTTTAAATCAGTAAATCTCTATTCCTAATGTACCCTTCATCTCATCCTCATATCTACAATGTAAACCAGCTATTATGTTAAAAAGATATACATGTGTTTCCCTTCAAATTGTTTGGTTCAATTCAACCAGACTTTTTGTATTCATAGACTATTTGAGCCATCTTTTCTAGATAATGAGTTTTCAAAATGGTGAATCAAAAAAAAATATCATAATGTTTGGAATATGGCATCTTTAATGTCTTAAACTTTTGTTCACAACAGAAATAAATTAATAATAACTAATATTGATTGCAAATGATTTTCTATTGTAGAACACTGGAAGTGATTTTTAGTGCAAAAATACAGTACTAATCATTCACAATTATAATTGGTAAATCTATAGGCTGATATACTGAGAAAAAAACTTTTTTGTATTTTTTTGATCACTTTCTTCAAGTGTTTTCACAAAGAATATCCTTCAAATTACTTATTCAAAAATACTTGTAAATTATTTACCATGGAAATGAAGTGAAAATCATTTATTTTAGAAATGTGTAGCAAACAGGTGGGATTAATCACTCAATAGAAACCATCACATGATAAACAAGGATTTTCATAAAGCAAAAAAATGTTTTTCTTAGACTTTGTGAGGAATAAATGTTCAAATTTTTGGCTCTGTATCTCAATTGGTGTGACATGTACTCATCATACATATCTAGCCAGCCAGCCAGCCAGCCAGCCATGTTGACAGTAATAACATGTCATAAGTTAATTACCTACAATAGCTCATATATCAATTATAACACCCTCCCAACAACTTTTATCATTAAATCAAATGCAACCACATTTCACTATGAATGGGTAGATAATAAATGGTCAACATTTGAAACAGGGACCTACAACATAACCTTGAAAAGACAAGAGATGATGAAAAGTACTCAAAACAAAACATGAATTTGGGAAATTTCATACTCCGATATCAAGATATTATCAGATATGAAGGACATCAGCCAAAAATTTGAGAAACACACTCAAAGTTTGATTCAACCAGAAACGTTGATACTGTTTAATGAAATGTAAAAAAAATTTATATACATATACATATATATTTATATATATATACATATATATAATATGAAGTACTAATGTGTGTGTGTGTGTTTGTACTCTGAGATGTTGAGAACTACACACCAGAGATCAGAAACAGAAGCATGTCTGAAATTAACAGGTTTCACGTTACTTATAATACACAGTTTCAAAGAGTTAAATTTTGCAAAAAAAAGAAATAATTGATTGTGTCCGAATATATTTTTTGCTTGTTTTTTTCTCTTTATATCAGGATTTTCATGAAAACTATTTGATTTAGACACATAAAATCAAACTATATGTAAGTTTTGAATCAGCATCATCCAGGCTGTTTTTTCCATTATTCTTTCCAACCTCCTCACCTGTTAGGGTATGGCTCGCAATTCCTTTCAAAAACATTCTATTTGAGCAGTAATTCTTTGCCCTTTAGTCCTTTAGTCATAACTGTTCCATAGCTGAGTGGTTAGAGCATCAGGAATTAGAAATGGCAGACCAAATTCAAATACTAACACAAAATTTTTTCCCTCCCAATTTTATACACTTTCAAACTATTAGCCCTTCAAAACATAATGGAAATTTGTCAGTTTTGATAAAACAAATTTTATTCATGTTTCAGGGAGGGATTCTTTTTATGATGTAGTTATAATACTAAAGTGGAGCCTAACTTTAAGCCTATCCAAAATCAGCAGGTCACAATTTGCCTACTGCACACATTTTAATGTTGGAATTTACAAAAACAAATTTGTTGATTTCTTTTAGGTCTGCATTTGTGCTCTCAGAAAATAAGTCAAAAATGATTTTTTTCATCTAAGATTTTCTGAAAAAGTACTAAATCCATGAAATCAAATTTTCAAAGTCATTGTGGTTCAATAGTGGTTAGAGCCATAGAAAATAGAAATGGCGGACCATGATCAAACACGACATTGCTTTCAATTTTGTATGCTTTCGTACTATTTATCCTTCTAACCTCATGGGAATTTCTTAGTTTTGATAAAATAACTTTCTCCAGGCTTTAGAGGGGAGATTCTTTTTACAAAGTGATTATAATTCGAAACAGGAAAACTGCAAATGTGATTTCTCTTTCTCTCAATCCTGATCCAATTATTGCATGTCTGTATGATGAATGGCTATTTTTTTTTCTTTTAATTTTATGTGGTAACAATTTATTAGACATCCAAACCTTCAGGAAATTTGTCACTTTTGAGAAGGGAAATTACCAAATATTTCATGAGAGAGGTACTATGTTGGAATAATGCGAAACTTTCGATTTCATCATAGATGACCATGGATGCAAATTTCTTTATCTCCCAGTTTGCCTGGGGTTGCACACTGGCCAGCATGCTGACTGCATTGAAATTAATGTTCACCCAACCAGTGAGGAAAATTACTGTAGAAAAACAAAGGCCTATCCAAAATCAGCAGGACACAATTTACCTATTACACACATTTTATGGTTGAATTTTACAAAAATTAATCCATCAATTCTATTTGAGGTCTGCATTAACACCCACTTGTGAATTCAGAATTTCTGTTTGAAAAAATAGCAATAACCAAATGAAAAGAAATTTACCATTTGTGCGCTGTTTCTAACATCAAGTGAAGGTGTAAAACTTTCCTATTGGGAAGGTCAGTCAGTCTATTGATTTTAAATTCTAAAAATAGATTAAAAATAATCAAATCAAGTTTTTTACTGATAAACTACAAAAAAAAATTATTCATGTTGTTCGAATAGAAATTGTGAACTTATGCTGCTTACCTGCAGGATTACCCATTTCTTTTGTTTCTACTGCAATTTTCTACTGCCAGTTTGGTCAGCTACCAAAAAAATTGGCAAGTGTTACCTTTTCTGTATTAAATCCTAAACTTCACCACTTTAGATTTTGCTTCTAAAAATTTCATTCTCAAATGAAAGCATCTGTTTTTACAAGTTCAATTGTAAAATTTTAAACATTTTTTTTTTTACTTTATCCTTGTGTGAATGGAAATCTCCTCAGTTCAAGTGTCACCACGCTCAATAGTCCTTGCTCAAATATCTCATGCTCTACAGTCCCAATGCTCAATTGTCTCTACTCTATTGCTGCACACTCAACTGTCTGCCAACCTATACATATATAAATTCACACAAATGCTGTGAAAGCAATAGCAGAGCTTCCAACAAAGGACATCATAGATGATGACCCAGAGTCTAAGCCAAGGCCAAAACATCATCACCACTAACTCAGTCATATTGCAAGAGAACTAGATTCATTCAGGTACAGTCTCTGCCCAATCTTGCAGCTCTTATAATGATTATCAGAGTTTAATCAAGTATGTTGTGGCCAACATGACAACAAAACCTCAGTATCCGACTAGAACAAAATGTGTATTAGTTGTACTGCCAAATTTCATTTTTTCCCTGAAATGAAAAAATTTCAATCAGTTCATTGTTAAGTATGAAACATATTGAGTAACCAGCTAACAATCAAAGATATAGATTGCCCAGCTACCAGCTCGGTTTGACTGTTCCAAGACAAAGAAGCCATCTATCTGCAGTTGTAACATTCACGTGTTATCTTTTAGTTTAAAACTCAGCTGTCATGTTGCTACTCGAAAATCCCATTTTATTTTGTATATATTTAGAAGATTTTGACTATCACCAATTCATAAGTAAATACCTTACACAAAATAGATAAGACATTTGCTGATTGAGTGACACAATTAAATTATACATTTATATTTTCTACTCTTATAATGAATAGTGTGATCTACTTGGATGTCTGTAACCATGAACTGTTTGTCTTACAGATAAGAATGTTGCTTATAAAGATAACTGATACACACCAATCAGACAATGGCCTCTTTCATTATAGACACTTCCGTGGTTTTTTATTCTGTGAACTGCTTCTATATTGGATAGTCATTTTTCCTTGCTATTTTTCAGATAAATGAAGATTACATTTACAAGTTATCATTTATTTATACTTAGTCAGTGTTCAATAAAAAATTCAGAGCCAACTTGTGAGTTTGTTTTCATTTTGTTTTTTCTTACTAAGGCAAAATCATCATGATTATGATCTTTAGCTCAACATATTCAAGTCACCTGATTTGTTTGGCTTTTCTAATTTCATTTTATCTTGCCTTATACTCACCGTTGACTTATATTTAAAAATGTATGGTAATATCTTGATTTGAATAGTTTATAGTAATGAGATAATATTTTTGATAAAATAAGTAATATTTTCACTTACTTAATTTATTATGGGAAAAAAAGGAATACATTTTCTAAAAAAAATTACTCTGGTTTGCTCATCTTAACTCAGATTATAATTCTTATAATCTCATGATGTACCAAAGAAATGAACAAGGACAATCCATTTCTGTCCTCTGCTTTATTTGTTACAAAATTCAATACTCTTACTACTTGGTGTCAAAATAACCAATGTAATGCAGAGATAGATTTGTTGCAAAATTTCACACTATTTTACCTCTATATAGTAAGAACCTCCTGATAATAAAAGGACCCTCAGTTCTGTTATAGTTTGAGGCTTGTTGCTCCACCCCCAATGGACTGGGATTGATGTCTCAGGAATGAATGATTGATGTCATCATCTCATTTTGTACAGCAATTCCCTGACAAATGTGTATATATATCTGTGCAGTTTTATATGATGAACAATAGAACCTATTAAAACTCGTAAATTTATGCTCAAATCTGGATGAAAAGTTTTTTTTTTTTAATGGTGATTGTGCCAAATTGATAAATAGTACTTCTGTGTGCAAGTTTTGTACGTGTCAATATTAATCACAATTCACCATACATTACATTAATTATTTGGAAATTTTTTATGTACATCTCATTGTGATTTTTTAAATTCATTTTACTTTAAAAAGACATTGAAGTGCTAAACAAGGATAATTATGAATTATTCTCCCTTGCAATGTTTGAAATTACTCTCCTGTGAAATATAGACAATCATTAATTTTAAATTGTCAGATGAGAAGGATAGGGAATAACTGATTTCATTTCACTGGTCAGTTCATTTACTTTGGATAAATATATATTTTGACCATACTCCATTGCAGTATAATAATTGAAGACTTTAATAAACACAAAATATTCATAAATCTAACTTTCATGCACTGATTCACTTATACAAAATAATAAATGATTTATTCATCAAGTCAATATGAAATGGATTTAGAATTCTTGAATTATATTGAAAATGCAAAGTCATTAAGTAAGCTCATCACAGGGCCACAATAGTGTAGCACCCAGTGAAGATCAAACACATGATCCTGCAAAATTGATCAATGAAACAAGTTTACTAACTTTCATGCTAAAAAGACATCCATTAAGTTTATGATTAAAATATCACTAGTGTCAATTTTTATGATGATTTGCAAGCTTTCATATCATAAAAAGAATATAAAGAGAACATAAGCGTAATGCAATTTAGTTTCCAGCAACTATGATGCTGTAAGAGATTGTTCTGAGGTCATAAAAGAACATTCATACAGGTAACACTTTTTGGCTACCTGGCTTTACATTCTGATGAAATAGTGATTTCTCTACCTCACCTCATATTCTGATCACAGATTTTGGAAAGTTAAAGAGGTTAAAAATGAGGGGAAACTTTTTCTTAAGGGGTCAAAAATAAACAGAAACTTTTTCTTCTCCCTAAAAGGGTCAATAGTCAGGGAAAACATTTCTTCTTTTTTAGGTGGCAAAAAAAGGGGAATTTCTTTTTTAGTGTGTGACCGTCGCATTCATGATGATTGAGGTTGCAACTTCTGGCTTTTCCCAAAAAATTTTAGACCATGAAAAAGGATAAATAGGATGGGACAAAGAAGCTGATGGCGATCTCAAAGGAGAACACTGCAGACTGTTTTTAAAAAGTGTAAGGGACATTACAAAAAGCGGATGCAATTTGAAGAGGAGTACTTTGAAAGGGTCTTAAGTGCCATTGTCCAAGGTTGGCTATTTTTGCTATTAATAACTCTCAGGATACTTTCTGGACAGACATCGTATGTCAGTGCAGTAGCATAGTGAATAACACAGATCTTTTGTAGTTCATCCTCTGCTTTGTGAATTATACTGTTGTTAATTTTGAAACCTGAGTAAGTAATGCACTGCCTTAAATCTTGTGACTTTCAGTTCTACACTTTGTAAAATTAAATGCTCTTAATTTTCTGAGATCTATGAATCATTTACAAAATGAGAAAAGCAAACAAATGATGATGAATTTAGTAAAGAAAAGTACATGACTAACGGAAGAATTGTGCATGAAGTGTGATTTTATTTTCTCTTTTTTTTCAATCTTTTCTAGTTTTGAGTGTCATAATATATCCTGTGACAAAAAGACGAACAAAGATGCTTGAAAGTTGGATTGCATAGAAAAAAAAGAAAACACCTTGAAAAGCATGACATAGAGATTATTAAAGGTGAGAACTCAAAAGTTAGGCGAGATCTCGGAAGTTCTGGGAAATTAGAATGTGAGAAAAAAGATTTTGAATAAGAAAATAGCCTTGTAAAAGTTGAATAATTTAATTTCTTTTTAGCAAAAGCAAATGTCAAATGGTTCTGCCTTTCAATTGATGGTTGTGTTCCACCTGTACACCTGCCTTCTTTTGGATAGATGTTTTATGAGAAGCTGACATCAGGCCATACTCCTATGAGTAGATTCATGGTAATTCTGATTCTTATACCACCCTATTGTTTTCAGATCCCAGTGAAAGCTGGATTTGAATGATAAATTTTGAGTAGAAAAATGATTCAAGAAAAATAGACTTTACAAAATTTTTCATATATATATATATATATATATATATATATATATATATATATATATATATACATATATATATATATATATTTATTTATTCATGTACAATGCAATCTCATGTACAATGCAATCTCTGTTTTTGTATCTAAAAATCATGAATATGTTTTATTTTCATGTATAATATGATCTTCACTTAGTCTATGCATAGAAGGTGGGATATGTTCAGTTGGCAGTTTTTGCATTGTCTTTGCATTAATACAATTTTCGAAGCCAATGTATAGCCTGAACTTTGAAATTTTAAGTAAAGGTAAAAATGAAGGTTTCCATTCAGAAAAAACTTTGGCGGCTGTATGCACAGAATAGCCATTCATGACAATTAAATTATAATGTTAATGTACTTCTTGTTGTTCTATTCATGCAAAAATATTTGTATACACAGGCGCAAACATTTTAGAGTTGGACCACTGTATGTAGTGGTGACTTTGTTGAGAGAAATAAACAAAGTTGCAAAAATATTACCTTCATGTAAAATTGAAAGATAAAAGACCTTTTTGTGGGCAACAAAGTTGATTGGTGATTTTGCTGCATAACATCAACTGTCTTTTTCTGAAGATTTTAAAAAATCCTCAAAGGAATTCAGTGAATCATCACCTACATTGTCCTTTTTTGATGGAATATACAATTTATCTAGATATTGATGTAAGGTCATAAGTAGCCACAGAAAATAGTATTATGACTGAATAATGATGCTGTAAATAAAATGATTTGTCAAAAATACTATAAAATGTTGTATCAATAGCACAGGCTAAATTTAGATTTTGATGTAATTGTTCATTCCTTAATTATATAAATTCATAATTTTATTAAACAAATTTTCATTTAAAAATTTCCAAGTCAAGTTTTGAAACCTTCCTTCTTTGCCTTTTGGGTTAACTTCTAGGCTGTCCATGTATCAGAAATATTCATTTTCAAATTGGACAAAATTGAAATGATTGATGTGATTGTGAATAGCAAGAAGTCTAAAGAGGTTCAGTCATTCCAAATGTAAAAAATATAAATTCATTATCTTTGGAACATTCAAGATCAGACATCAGGCGAATCTTTCATATTCAGGAACTCAAAACCATCACCTCCCTTTAATACTGTAGCAGAGTGAAATTTGCTGTTATCTCAAATTGATTTTATTTTTACTATATGCATTAGATTAAAATCTTGTGACTCTCATCTTGAAAACTCACTTGCTTACCTTTATTATGGTTTCTGTGAGTTTAAATCTAAGAAAGAAGTTGTTTTCTAAAAAAAAGTCATGAATAATGAAGTTATTATTGACTCTGAAAATATGCTCAAAATTTCATTACTATGTTTCACACTATTGGCTTTGATAAGATAAAGATACCAGAATTTAGTTTTATTGCCAGTCACCTGACCATGCAATATCTAAAAAAGCAGAGAAAGAGTGATACTGCAGAGATCATCTACAATTTCATCTGGTATGCATGAAGACCTTGCTTCCAAACTCGCTTCAGATTATTTCTTGAAAAACTTAAACCAAAGCCGGCAAAAAGCACTGCGCTCATACAATCACTGTGGGTCCCAGTTGGGGGTATCATGCTAGGTAAAATTTATTCTGCTGTAATCAATCATTTAAACATACAACCCTTCAAAAATCTTTTGGCAAACAAATTCTTTTGATTTATATTCTTCTATTTTTCTCTTATTTACTCAATTCTCAAATATGATCAGGTTGAATGATATTATCATGATCAGCATTAATACTTCTAAGAATGGATCAGAATTAGTGACATGAGGTTGCATTAATTGAACAGCAAGAACTTATGCTGTCGGTTATCAGACTTGAACACCCGAATGAAATTTGTTAGTGTATTCTCCTTGTTTTGTTGAATGATATCATCTCATCTCTTGGAAAATTCCAACCAGGTTCATGATTTTGTTTTATATGATGGGCTTTTGGAATCTAGTCATTAAAATCAAATCTTGGGAAATAATAATACTAAAAAAAATAATTAAAAAGGGTAGAATAAATCTAAGAAAGAAAAAAGTACTTCTGATGTCTTGCTTTAATACATTGACCAGAAGACCAGCAGAAGCAGTAACTGGTTGACATTACAACTCACAATGTGGATCCCCAGAAATCATATGGAAACTGTGGCCAGTGAAATTTGAGGTGTATAACAATCTAGATGAATTCAGAAAGTACTGGCTTTATGATACCCATGAGAGGTCCAGCAAATCTTGGGAAAGGCCTATGTCTAATAATGGATGCTAAGAGGCTGCTGCTGATGATAGCTTTGCACAGGGTCACAAGTATGACGTATTCTTTGATGAATGAACTCACTACAGGAGTAATGGTCAGTGACATTAACATAGTAACTGCTACTTGACTGGGGCTCTCTATTTACTGAACCAAGCTTAGTGTACCGCAAGGACACAAGTGTGAGGCACCCGGAGAGAAACAAACTCACTGTGACTAACTTGCTAGCCACAACTCCACAGTCATCATAATCATCAGTCTTTTATCATCTATCGTTGGACATAGACCCTCCCCAGGATCTGCATATTCTTCTATCATGGGCATTGCAGAGCCGGTATTTTCTTCATTTGTTTAGTTCATCTCTCCATTTTGTATTTTGTCGGCCTCGGTTTTGCATGTAATCTTTAGGGATTCATGTTGTGAGTTGTGATGTCCATAGGTAGTCTGCCATTCTTACAACATGTCTTGAAGAGTGGAGTTCTTGGTAGAATGTTTGGGTGTGTTCAACAATTCTGTCTCTGTCTGTTGTTAGGTCTCATTTTCTTTGAGTACACCAGTTATTTGTTCCTTTCCTATACTGAGAGCTTTGTTTATTGCTTTAAATCCCCAATGTTTTTCAAGAGTGGTTTCAAAGATTGCTGTTGTATACCTTCTTTTGTTTTCTCTTAGTCTCTTTTTGATTGTTTTGTTTAGTTCAGTCTTCTTAATTTTTTCCCTTGGGATTGTTGGTGGTTTGAGGTTTCTGTGCTTCTCAGTGAGTTTCCTGGTCTTGTCCAAGATTTCGCGAATGGTCTGTGTGTTTCTTGGTTTAAACATAGAGGCAGCTTCTATAAAAGAGGTTGTTTATTTTGCTATGGAGTTTGTTGGTGTGGTGTTGTATTAATCAGTAAGTATTTTATATTTGTTTTTCAGTTCTAGCTTGAAGAGTTGGGTGAGTTCATTTTGTATGTTCAGTGGTTGTGGTTTAGTGTAGAACATTCATCTGAATTCTTTATAGGTGTTTACTTGTATCATACATCTTACCATTCTGCGGTTGCTTCCTATGTTTACTTGGCTCAGAATTTGAATATCTTTGATGGTGTGGCTTTTGTCCGTTAAAATGTAGTCTTTTTCATTTTTGGTTTAATGGTTGAGGCTCTTCAAAGTCCATTTCCTAATGGGATCTTTACTACTTTTGTTCCGTCTTTTGTATCCAAATTCTCTAACACAGCGTTTGTTTCCTGCATTGTTTCCTGTGCATTGAAATCTCCCATGATGATGTTGAAAATTCCACAGTGAGGTGCCCTAATTACTAAACTGAGCTCATCATAGTATGATACCACAATGGTGAGATACCCATTGAGGATCAGACTCACTTCAATTCTAATGGTCAGCAAGACTATGTTACTAACAATTGTTCTATGGCAATGAAGTGCTATTGATTATGCTTACCAAAAATGAATCTGCATGTTCATCTTCATAAGTTCATTGTAGTGAAAAAGAACTTTGTATCTGTATTAGTACCGGTCATGAGGTTTTCAAAAAACAGAAGCAACAAGTTGGCACATATCCTTGATATTTTGTGTTCTGAAATGAAACTATGGTTCAAATTGGAATAGGATTAGGAATATTTATATCCCATGATGCAAAAATCTTAGTTGAAAATGGTAGCAATTTTCCAAGATGGCTGCATTGTTAGAAGCTAGAAAATCTAGTGTTTGTATGATATATTGTTCAAGAAGTGATTGTATGATAAATTATTCAAAAAATTCAGTCAGCATTCTTATGGAGTATTTGTCATTTTGTGTCTGTCAAGCAAAAGAAGTTGCGGAAAAAACGTGACGGTTTGTATTCCATCTGAGTATTTGGTCAGTTTGTATCTTTGGAGCAAAGGAAGTTATAGCAAAGAATGTGAAGATAAGTATTCCAGCATGCATTAATAGTAGTCTATCAAAAAGTGGAAGTCATCATTTTTGGCAACCAAATTAAATCATTTCAAAAAACTTAAGAAAAGAAATTGTTGCCAGTTTTTCTATAATGTTTGAGCACGGCTATTTTAAAATTCATAATAGACAGTGAAGGAACAAGTCATAACTAAGCCATTGTGCATGGATCCATCTAAATTTTTAATCACCTTTTTTGTAGCCTATTGTCCACCCTAACAAAAAATTCCATTGGAATTCATTGAGAACTTTTTGAGATATCATGTGAACAGTCAGGAACAAATACAGAAATGTACTGAGAAAAAAATGTAAGAAACATCGCTCAATCAAAACCTAATCCCATGATCCACCCCCAAATTTACTAACTTCCTTCTTATACCTATCATAAAATCTTATTGAAATTCACAAAGAATTTTTGAAAATATGGTGTAGACAGACAGGAGAAGATATAGAAATGTATAAAATATTAAAACGGAAAAATATATCCTAATCATAAAGATTTCCTGGATCCGTTCCAAAATTCAGTGACATTTCCCTTACCCTCCCACAAAATTTTATTGAAATTAATTGAGAAATTTTATGGAAAGACAGGAGCGGATTGAATGTATTTTTTTTAAAAAGGCACAAAAGTATCTTCCCATAAAAACAAAATGTGATCACTTTCTTTTCATCTTGTGGGTCAACTTTACAAAAAATTAAATTGAAATTCATCCAGAACTTTCAGAGATACCATATGGCACACATGAGGGAATATACTATAGTGTATTAAATATTAAAACGAAAAAATATCTGTCAATTGAAAAGGTATTCCTGGATCTGGCCAAAAAATTTGATGGTCTTTTCCTTACCCCATGGTGGACCTTTCCAGGAAATTTCATTCATTTCAAATTTTTTGATTGAGAGATATTCCATAGCATGTAGCTGTGGTAGATATAATAAAAGCGAAACATGCTGGCCTGTGAAAATGAGCATAGGAAGGTAGTAGAATGCGAGTACATGTACAAATCTGGCATGGTGGATGACACTCAGAAGGAGTTGGGTTGGCACAGGCCCCATGGGATAAAGAGAGGGAGAGGGAGAGTAATTGGTGAATACAATAACTGAAGGAAGCAGCACACATAACCAATTAGCCAACTGAGCATTGATATCAATAGCATCAATCCAATCAATCATGCACTCTGAGTAATGATTCCATATTTTAGAACCAACAACACTCAATGAAGGCAGGAGGGTATACGACCTAAACATTGTGAGAAAATGAACCTATAGACAAGGAATGTAGTGTGACCATATGATGCATAATGACTAATACAGCACAGCTAACAAAATTCAGACAAGAATTATTGTAGTGCTATTTCATGAATGGATCCTCCATCCCACAGAGGTTTTCAGTGGGGTCTCGCAATACCATGTTGATGTCCAGTGCTACAGCATTGATTTCAACAGGATGTTCCAGTCACTTTAAAGATTTCACTTTGTGGTTGGCTCCAATCAAAATAGTTATGACCCTTCATCTGAAAATAAATCCCATAATGTCACAGCCAAAACTAGTGAAAAATAAACATAAAAGAAACAGATAAAACACAGACTCAAACTTAATTACTCCAATACAAACATTAGGAATGTCAAATTTTAATTCCCATCCATACCTGGAACTAGTCTCAATCCTATCATATCATATCATGCTTTATTTACCACAGGTTGTATAGTAATAGATCAGATAGCACACCAAATAATAATGATGATATTAATAACAATATATTATTATTATTATCTAACAATCTCACACCAGTTGCCTGGTGGTTACCATTGAAGGTTGAGTGACAGCAAGTCTCCTCAAGTCTCCAGCTTACTTCTCCACCTTCTCATAGACCACAACAATAATGTGGTTTACAGTTTCACACCGGTTGCCCAGTGGTAATTGCTGAGGGCTGAGTGACAATAAGTCTCCTCAGGTCTTCAGCCAACATCTCTTCTCTCCCTCACCTATCATGCCAGTGCTGTGTTTACATTTCCGCTTTCATTTTCCTTCCTCTGTTAGGCCACTGCTAAGATTTAGTGTCGTAGTCCTTACATTTCTAGCACTTTCCTCAGTATCCATGTGGTTCCTAGCAGTGTTGAGGTCTAGATAGTTTCAATTCTTCCTTTTATCCCGAGCTCCTCCAGTCATGCCTTCAGGGTCTTTGGGACAGTTTCCAGCACGCCTAATATGACTGGCACTACCCTAACTTTTATGTTCCACTTCTTCTTCAGTTCTCTTGCTAGATCTTGGTATTTTCTCTCTCCCCTCTCAGCAGCCATAGCCACGTCTATTATATGGCAGGTTTTCCTCTTTTTGTCAATGATTACCAAGTCCAGTCTTCTTGCCTGGATGAGGTGGTCTGTTTGGATGTCTAAGTTCCAGAGTAATTTGTGGTTTCCATTTTCCAGGGCTGCTTCTTATCAGTGCTGGTACCACTTTTCCGTATGGTTGAATCCCATTCGTTTGCTCAGTTCTCAGTGTATCACTATTGCTACTCAATCGTGTCTGCTTATACTCCTTCTGGGCGAGTTGACAACATTCACTAAATATGTGTTTTACGGTGTCATCTCTTTCACTGCACAGGTGGCACTTGCTGTTTGAGTGTGTTCTATCGATTTTTGTTTTGATATGGTTTGTCCTAAAGCATTTGATTTGAGCTGTCATGATGAGCAATTCCGTTTCTCTCTTCAGGTTTCCTTTTTGTTGCTATGTCCATGATTTCTCATCTACCACATCTTGTATCTGTCTTCTAAAATCTCTGCACAATTTTTTCTTTTCCCATTTTCCTTTTCTTGTTTGCTGTGCTGTTCCATTGTTTTTAACTTTGTTGTTCGTTGCCCTGTTTTGTGCGCTCTTTATGATGTCTTTGCTGTTTGCTTGCACATATTTTTCTAGATCTGCTTCAGCTTTCTGGACTGCAGCCACTTGGTGGTGGCTGTGCCCTTCCTGGGTGTCATTTGTGGGATATAGGTTTTGACCAACAGTTGCTAGGTAACAACTGTGTCCCTCCTGAGGGCCATTAAGGGTACACAAGCGGGAGTTTTGGCCAGCAGTTACAGGATGATAACCGGATCCCTCTTGGTGGCGAACAAGGGAACACCTGCCGGTCATGACACACAAATCTTGGATCTGTGCCCCATTTTTTTAGGTAAATTGATTTGGTTGTACTGTCATGATTGGGTTTTTTTGGTTCTTTAAGGTAGTACCAAACCTTGGTGGGTTGGTTAAGACTGATGTGGTTCAATAGTAACCTCAGAGCCCCACCAACTCTTAGCACCCAGGGTATATCCTCACTAGGAAGAGCCATATGGGTATAAGTAACATTTATAAGTGGTAAAGTGTTAGTCTTCCACCACTTACTTAATACCTAAAGCACTAAGCTTCGCCTCTAAAGCTGATTACATGCATCTATTAAGGTCATACCTCTCCCTTAAATTTTCTAAGTCTTGACTAAGTAAGAGTCCTTCTTACTCGGGGACATTCTAATTGATAGTGAGGGGGGCTATTTATTTTATTTATTCCTTCTTCCTCGTGGGTATTCGAGAGACTTTGCTCAATTAATACACGAGGTGGGGTACCATCTGAATATTCACATGAAAAAGCATAAGTTTTGCATAAGAGAACTTTTTTCGTCAGGAGGGGGAGTGTAAATTTAATTGTAAATTTAATTCCACTTACCCTCATAGAGTGCTTACAGGTTTGAGGTAAAACTAGAAACAGTCATTTTAAAGTCAAAAAATTCAAAATCAGTCAAAATCAAGAAGAAAACCATTCCAGAAGCCAAAAATAGAAAAATGTTATTAGAAATTACATAATTAATCAACAAAATCAAAAATGATCCTTTGGCAAAAAGTCAATGCTTTGGCCATCTTATTAGAATTACCTTCCTACCTGGGGCCATTCTAGTTGGTGGTCAGGGGCCATTTAATTTATTTATTCATTATTATTATTATTATTATTATCATTATTATTATTATTGTTATTATTTGGAATCTCACACCAGTTGCCCGGTGGTAACCGCTGGAGTTTGAGTGACAGCAAGTCTCCTCAAGTCTCCAGCCCTCCTCCCCCAGTACTCATAGATCGCAGTAATTCTACGATTTACAGTTTCACACCGGTTGCCCAGTGGTTATCGCTGAAGGCTGAGTGACAATAAGTCTCCTCAGGTCTTCAGCTAACGTCTCCTCTCTTTCGCATATCATGACAGAGCTACAATTCGTTGCAGTACTTATATCTCTAGCACCTTCCTCAGTATCCGTGCAGTTCCCAGTAGTGCTGTGGTCTGTACGGTCTCTATCCTCCCCCTAATCCCGATCTCCTCCAGTCTCTCCCTCAGCGTTTTGGGGACAGTTCCTAGTGCGCCCACTATGACCGGTACTACCCTGGTTCTCATGTTCCACATTTTCCTTAACTCCCTTGCTAGGTCCTGGTATTTTTCCCTTTTTTCACCCTCCTTCTTTTTTACTCTATGGTCTGCAGGTACAGCAACGTCTACTATTTGGCAGGCCTTCCTTTTTTTGTCTACTATTACTAAGTCCGGTCTTCTTGCCTGGATGAGGTGGTCAGTTTGGATGTCAAAGTCCCAGAGTAGTTTGTGGTTGTCATTCTCCAAGACTGCCTCTGGCTTGTACTGATACCACTTTTCCACATGGTTGAATCCCATTTGTTTGCTTAGTTCCCAGTGTATCATTGTTGCTACTCTATCGTGTCTATGCTTATACTCCTTCTGTCGATTTTTGCTTTTATGTAGTTTGTCCTTATGCTTTTGTTTTGGGCTGCCATGATGAGCGATTCTGTTTTTCTCTTAAGGTTCCCCTTTTGTAACCACGTCCATGATTTCTCGTCTGCTATATCGTGTATCTGCCTTTTAAACTCGCCGTACAATTTTTTCCCTTCCCATCTTTCTTTTCTTGCTTGCTGTACTGTTCTATTGTTTTCTACTTTATTGTTTGTTGCACTATCTCTCGCGCTCTTTATGATTTCTTCACTATTTGTTTGCACATATCTTTCTAGGACTGTTTTAGCTCTCTGGACACAGTCTTCTATGCTGATGAGCCCCCTACCACCTTCTTTTCTCTTAACGTATAGTCTATCTGTATCATCCCTAGGGTGTAATGCTTTATGCATCGTCATAAGTTTCCTTGTTCGCCTATCCATTGATTGGAGCTCTTCCTTTGTCCATCCTAGGAATGGTCCTGTATACCTAACTACTGATACAGCCCAGGTGTTCATTCCTTTTATTAGATTTCTGCTGTTTAATTTGGTTTCTAATATTTTCCTTTTCCTTCTGAGGTATTCCCTCTTTATTTTCTCCTTCATCTCTTCCCGTTTTATTGTGTCACATTCAAGGACACCTAGGTACTTGTATCGGTCTTGTGCGGTCAGTGCCCTAATCTTGCTGTTGTCCGGGAGTTCAATTCCCTCAGTCATTGAAAGCCTTCCTTTGTGCATCACCATGATTGCGCATTTTTCTATTCCAAACTCCATTCCTATGTCCTCACTATATTCCCTTACTTCGTTGAACAGAGTCTCAAGCTCTCCCCTGTTTTTTGCGAACAATTTTATATCATCCATATACATTAAGTGGTTGACCTTTCCTTTTGTTTTAGAGAAGTGGCATCCTTTGCTGTTTTTCAGGATTCTGTTAAGCGGTATCATTGTTAGAAGAAATAATAGTGGGGACAACGAGTCTCCTTGGAAGATTCCCCTTTTTATCCCTACCTCTGCTAGTTTGTCCCCTGCGGCTGTCAAATCTACTTTCCAGTCTTCCATCGAATTACCAATGAATTTAACCACCGGTTCGCTAATTTTGAACATTCTAAGGCATTCGAGTATCCAGCTATGTGTAATCATATCGTATGCCTTTTTGTAATCAATCCATCCCATTGCGATATTCTTTCTCCTTTTCCTCACTTCTCTTAAGATCATCTGGTCTATGTAGAGTAAATCGTTTGCCCCTTTGGTTCCTATCCTACACCCTTTCTGTTCTTCTGGTAGTAGTCCCCTTCTATCCATTGACATGTATATTCTCTCTGCTATTTGCCCGGTCAGGATTTTCCACATAAGTGGTAAGCACGTGATTGGTCTATAGTTGCTTGCTATGTTCCCCTTTTCTGGGTCTTTTTGGATGAGGGTGGTTCTGCCTTTAGTCATCCATTCTGGTGCTTTGCCTTCATTTAGACAATTTTGGAGTAGGTGAGTGAGTCTGCCGTGTAACGTGGTGAATTTTTTGAACCCATACCCATGGATCCCGTCGGGACCCGGTGCTTTCCAGTTGGCTACTTTCCTAAGAGTATGTTTCAAAGTGGTTTCATTCAGTACTATTGGTTCTCCCCTGTCTATATCTTCTAGTTCTTTTCTCATGTCTTCCAACCATTGCAATGTTACGTTGTGTCTTTTTGGGTGCCCCCATATGCTATTCCAATAGTTCTTGGCCTTTGTGGCATCTGGTTTCTTTCCCCATTTAAATCTTGGTAAAACTTTTTCTCATTGTTTTGGAATGTGCGGTTTTGTGCGTATTGGGCCGTTCTTAGTCTGTATCTTTTTAGTCTTGCCTCTTTGGCTAGTCTTTTCTGGTGTAACTCTTCGACTACAGTTGCGATGCCTTTTTGCGTTACCTTGTATTTGTTATAAAGTCTTACTCGTGGTCTGTCCGTGTGTGGTGTATTTTTAAGCAGTACTTCATCTCTCTGTAGTTGGGAGATCTGCCTTTGTAATCTTCTCTCCCAGTTGGGTTTCTCTTCCCTATTATTGCTCGGGTTCCTATCTTGTGTTGTGAAGCTTTGTGCTACCATTTTCGCCCCAGCGTAAATTAGGTTGTTGAGTTCTAGGAGGGTGTTTGTTTCTATGTGCTGTAAGAGGCAGTTGACCTGTTCGGTCACTTCTCCGACTTTCTTTCTGTCTTTGTCTCTTAGGGAGGGGAGTGTTGTTTTCTCTCCTCGCATGATCTCTTTTAAAGCTTGTATTTTGGTTTTCTCTTCTTCCGTTGGTGCCTCGTCATCACCCTCTGGTGCATAGTTTACTGTGGGGGTCTCATGGGGAATTCTTCTAGTTTTGTTATTGGTACTAGTTGTGCTGGGGGGGCATTCTTCAGATGTGTCACCTGAATCTCTCTCTACATTAATGCGAATCTCTAGTAGTTCAGTCTCAGACAGCCATTTCTTCTTTTGAATTTGCTTTACTTGGTCAGCAAGGCGTTGGTTCGATACTTCCACAGCAGATTTTTCCCTACATATTTGGAGCATACGCTCTCTATAAGATCGCACCGAAGGCTTGCTTTTAAAGTAACAATACATAACTAGTCTATTCTCTTCCCTTGTCCATCTCTTTCTCTTGTTCTTTATAGCAGTCACCCCGTGAGGACTGCGCTTTCCCTGGGTGTCATTAGTGGTATACGAGTTTTGGCCAACAGTAGCTGTGTGACGACTGTGTCCCTCCTGAAGGCCATTAAGGGTACACGAGCCGAGGTTTTGGCCAGCAGTCACAGGATGACGACCGGGTCCCTCCTGGTGGCTAACAAGGGAACACCTGCCGGTTACGACACACAGATCTTGGATCTGTGCCCCGTTTTTTGCGGTAAAATGGTTTGGTTTTACTGTCATGATTGGAGTTTTTGGTTCTTTCAAGGTAGCACCAGACCTTGGTGGGTTGGTTAAGACTGATGTGAGTCGGAAGTAACCTAAGAGCCCCACCGGCCTTTTTGGTTCTTTTAAGGTAGCGCCAGACCTTGGTGGGTTCATTGAGACCAGTGTGCACTGTGATAACTAAAGAGCCCCATCAGCTCCTACCACCCAGGGTATGGCCTCACAATGATAAGCCATTCGGGTTTGCAGAGATATCTATTTAGTGATATGGCATTTACCTGATTGTTGAACTGAAGAAAAAAAACACTATGCCTTGTTCTTGGTGGGGGGGGGGGTTACATGCATTAAAGATTATATGTCTCCCTTAAATGTTTTAAGTCTTGATTTAGTATAAGTTTCGGTATGCGTTGTTTTTTCTTCCAATGCTGGCTGGCTGGCTGGTCAAGCGACCACAGCCAATTTATACTATACTATACGCGAGGGGGGAGGGAAAGTTCATTCACACATATATACTCGCCCCTCACATGAAAGAAAAGGAATCGCTTTTCTATGGGACAACTCATCTCAAATTATAAATAATGAATTATAAATATAATAATTTTAAATTTAATTTTAATTCCACTTTCCCACATGCAGGTCCAAAAAACAACTTTTTCGACTTGGCAGTGGCCATTTCATCAGAGGAGAAAATTTCTCAGACTTACACAGAAAACCATCTCAGAGGTAAAAAATACCATCAAAATATCAAGAATAATCAACCAAAGTAAAATATCATTAAAATGTTCGAAAATAATCAGAGTTCATCTCAAAGCCAAACGTTAAGTATCATTAGAATCTAAAGAAAACTTCTTTAACTAAGCCCAGAACAAAATCATCAGGGGCAGCCTGTAGTCAAAATAGCATTATTATTAATAAGACATTCAATAAGAACCATCAAAATATCAGGAATAATCAACCAAAGTAAAATATCATTAAAATGTTCGAAAATAATCAGAGTTCATCTCAAAGCCAAACGTTAAGTATCATTAGAATCTAAAGAAAACTTCTTTAACTAAGCCCAGAACAAAATCATCAGGGGCAGCCTGTAGTCAAAATAGCATTATTATTAATAAGACATTCAATAAGAACCATCAAAATATCAGGAATAATCAACCAAAGTAAAATATCATTAAAATGTTCGAAAATAATCAGAGTTCATCTCAAAGCCAAACGTTAAGTATCATTAAAATCTAAAGAATACTTCTTTAACTAAGCCCAGAACAAAATCATCAGGGGCAGCCTGTAGTCAAAATAGCATTATTATTATAAATATCATTATTATTATTATTATTATTATTATTATTATTATTATTATTATTATTATTATCATTATTATTATTATTATCATCAAGAACATATGCTATGCGAAATGAATATGTTTTCCTTGCTTTTAACTACTTAACCATTAATAATTCCACTGATTTTTTTTTAGCAATAAATGAATCTCAAATAGAAACTTACAAATTAGGGTAGAAAAGGTAGTTTTGACCCTAAATTCACCTATAGGGACTTTAGAGGTTAAAACCATCTATCCTAAGTTAATACTGTAGTCACGTTACCCTTATAAAGAAATTTTAAACCCCCAGGGTGCAGTTGCTATAAGACTCCTGTATAAAAGCAACCCAGTAAATGAACATACAAACATTTGCCACTAGTGAGGGGTGTCAGAGCTCTGGGGGCAGAATATATCTGAGGAACTCTGGAAAATCTAATAAATAATGTGAAGAAATATTTGTGAATAATAACTTTTAAATTTTGAGGGGTTGAGAAGGGCAACCTAGTGCCATTGCTGTTTATAGTGATAAATTGATACAGGGAGTGCAACAAGTATTTGGTATATTTCAAAAAGTTAATTCTAACTTAAACAGCTTCAAAATAGACAGAATATGGACCAAATATTGAAAAATGCAATACTTTTTGCACTCACAGTGTGTGTGTGTGTGTGTGTTTGCATATATATGTATTCATACACACTCAGACATACAGACAAATACAAATGTATTCTCACTCTCTCATCAACAAAAAGGAAGAGAAAAAGATAAATGTATTTTTTTCTTTTTACTTAATGGTTGGAAGAAATTCAATAATGATGATTCTTCAAAACACTTAATGATAAATTCGAGGAAGTCAGAATACAATGCTAAAATTAAGTAAGACGGCAATGAAGCTTATTAGGGATGCTTTGGCCATAAAATTTTAAATGCAAGCATTAAAGCTCCAAAGAAAACCAGAAAAGATTTTTATTATATTTCAAATTTTGAAAAAGAGTAAAATGCAAATCATGATGTTCAGAAACATTTTTTTTACTTGGTCCAAAATTTAAAAGGTTTTTTAGTTCATTGATATTATTTCTAAGACTAAGACTATCATAAAATGCAGAGGTTCCCAACCAGGGAGCTACAGATTACTGAGGATCTACAGAGGTATTTCAAAAGCCTGGTGTCTGTGAGATTTAAAATCACCCTCTGCCCTTCCCTCAGCAATGCTTCTGTATATTTTTATATGAAAGATAATAATAAGATATATTTTGAATTCACTAGAAATTTTGATTAATTTTTTTTTCTTTTGATTACATTGCAAACTATTGTTTCATATATGTTCCCCAGTGAAAACTGTTCAGTGTTGTAAATCACATGAAATGATTTTGTGTATGAGTTCTACATCAGATATGGCCATAGGTTTATACTAAAAATGTCTCTCTATAGATTTCATTTTCCAATTTGATTAAATGAGTTAAACTGGTCTAGTTCAGCATAAGCTTACATTGTGAATTGAATTCCCCCTCTAAAAATCTATTTAGGAGGGAACTTTAAAAAAAATGTTCTGTCTCAACGGAATTTAGAGTAAATGTTTGAATTTTCAAACCTATAGCTCCATTGGTGTGGCCAGTATGTGTGATATAGGCATACATAGCCAGCCAGCCACACCAACTTGAAAACTAAAGAAACTTATTTTGATAGTTTCTGATTTTAGGAAAACTTTGGAAGAATTTTGTACAGTTTTCATTTATTTCAATTCAAATCAACAACTGACCCCAAAGCATTTGTTTTTTTTCATAATTATTTTTCTTGGAATTATCTCGTAATATAAGTCACCGTATTTCTGAGGAAATCAAAATTTTAATAAAACTAAGAAAAGTGAGTATTAATGGATTGTAAATAGAACTTAGTTGATAGAAATCAATTGTATGATAAATCATGCTTTCTATTGATATTTCTTGTAAACTGTTTTTTATTATCCTGTATTTTATATAAAATATATGCAAAGGAGCTGTGTGAAGCTCTACAATTTTGAATGCGGGTGGAGGAAAAAAAAAGAAGTTATTAATGGAGGAAAGATTTAAATGAGAAATAATGATATAAAGGATATCGAGAGAGAGAATAAATCGGTAAAAGAAATTAGAATAAACCATTATGAAATTTAGTTTGGCAAGCTATAGTTCAGTCACTTATAGTTCAAGGCCCCTAAATAATTCAAGGTATATTTTAAACATTTTATTGTATTAATGTAGGTATATGTTGTTTGTAAACTTATGAAATTTATTTCTTTATAGAGTTTCATTTGATATTAAATAGCATATTTACAAGCTTTCAAAGGTTCACCATGTCCGATCAAGGAGGAGAGTGGACTGATCGGAAAAAAAGAAATGAAATAAAAATACAAGTGATAGAAGAATTACGAGAAAAGAGTTCATAGTTTTCTTTGAGAAAGAAGGTGGAGCTGATGTAAAAAGGAAAAGAAAGTCAATGAAATTGAGGGAGAGATGAGAGAAAAATGGACTGTGCAATTAGAAGTATTGACAACTATCCAAGAGAAGGAGAAATAAAAATGACCAAAAATGTTTAGAAGAGGAAGTGAAAAGTCAGAAAAGAGAAATCTGAAAAATCTCATCAAGAGAAAACGTGGAAGAAATCGATGGAAGATGTGAAGTACAAGAAACAAACAGTCATAAAAGAGGGAACAGAAAAATTCAATGATGTACAAAAATAAGATAAAAGAAAGAAATACAATGAAAAAAGCCAGAAAAAAACAAAGATAAATAGATAATTATGGGGCAGATCGGAAGAAAAAGAATGAGAAAGGAACAGAAATCAGGAGAAAATCTGCCACTGAATGAAAATATAAAAATTAGATTAAGAGCCAATCAAAGAGAGGCACAGAAGTCTCACATTAGATATTATGTTATGGAAATCCATAAACATGCAATATATCAGTGTCAAGCAATTGTAAAAGACAATGGAATAGGATAGTTCATCAGTAAGCTGATCTAAACTCCCATCAATAACCTATGTCCTTTCTAGCCTTTTGCCACGGCACCTTTAGATCTTGAGAAAAGAGAATAAAAAAAAAGGAGGGTAGAAGCTGGGTGAAAAAGGAGAGAAAGGAAACAAAGAAAGTAATGCTCCATAAGAGCAAATGGCAGAGAAACCATCAAATGTAGAGAGAGTGCAGAGATAGGTGCATCTGTGCATGGAAATGCATATTCTTCAGTGAAATAGACAATTATGGCCTGACACATACAGGTTATTGATATTGCCAAAGGGTTATTGAGTATCGCAACGATGTACCTCAACGGAAACATGTCCACATTGATTGAGTGGAAAGACAACTGCACCATGTGTTCTCTATCCCCCCCAATGTTCTTCCTTAACTTATCGTCTGGTGAAAATAAGTGATATTGCTCCAAGAGGAAATCCCCCCCTATGTATTGATGTATATGTGTATGTATGTGTGTGTTTGTGAGATTATATATGTATGTTCATGTGTCTACAAACACACATATATATACATCCATACACACACACACATATACATATATATATATATATATATATATGTATATATATCATTTATATGACACATGCATGAGTGTATTTATGTAAATTCATGCAGATGTATACATGCGTATGCAAAATTATGATATAAATATATATATATATATATATATATATATATATATATATATATCATCATCATCATCATCATCATCATTATCATTATGTTTGTCCGTCTTGGTTGAAGATGAGCAAGCATGGCTCGATTTCTGAGTGGTACAGCCGTTGTGGCTCTAAAGGGCCTGAAGTCTTGACTCATTCTCTTTTTTGCCTGGGTCGAGTGCCAATACACACTCAGGATGGCTGCATGTTGGTTGGACTAAACAAGGGATGACCAGGGCATGCTTCATATCACACTGTGTCCTTCACACTATACAATGGTTGCTGGCCTAAAGGGAGCCCCCATTCATCATCATCATCATCATCATCAGTCTTTTAGCGTCCGTCGTTGGACATAGACCTTCCCCAGGATTTGCCACACTTCTCTATCATGGGCGTCACGGAGCCAGTACTTCCTGAACCTGTCTAGTTCATCTCTCCATCTAATATTTTGCCGGCCTCGGTTGCGCATATGGTCTCGGGGAATCCATGTTGTGAGTCGTGATGTCCATCGATTGTCAGCCATTCTTGCAACATGGCCAGCCCACCGCCATTTGAGATTTTTTATGGCTTCTATGATGTCTCTAACTCTTGTCTTTTCCCGGATGTGTTGTGCTGTTTTGTGGTCTCTCCATGTGAGGCCCAGCATTATTCTTTCATGTGCACGTTGCATGGTTCTCAGCTTACGGGTCTGTTTCTTGGTTAAGTTCCATGTTTCAGCTCCATAAGTGACTATTGGGAGGATGCATTGGTTATACACCCTTCTCTTTAGGATTAATGGGATCTTATTATTTTTGAAGGTTGAGCTAGCTCTGCCAAAGGCTTGCCATCCTAGTGTGATTCTTCGCTTGATTTCTTCTTCTTTTGAGGGTCTCATGGAGATTCGTTGCCCTAGGTAGATGTAGTGGTCTACTTTCTCGAGTTCTGTGTCCTCGATTTCGATCTTAGTGTTCTTATCTCCAATGTGGTTGTTGCACATGATCTTCGTCTTGCTGAAGTTCATGTGCAGGCCGACTTTCTTGCTCTCCTCATTTAGTTCATCTATCATTAGTTGGAGGTCGTGTAGGTTTTCTGCAAAAAGGGCTATGTCGTCTGCGAATCTGAGGTTGATACTCGCCGTCTATTTTAATTCCTTTACTCTCCCAGTCTAGCCTTCTGAAGATCATCTCGAAGCAGGCTGTGAAGAGTTTAGGTGAGCTGGTATCACCTTGTCTTACTCCTTTCTGGAGCTGGAAGGGGTCCGAGTCTTTATGTAGCCTGATAAATGAGCTGCCGTGATTGTATATATGTTTCAACACTTCAACATATACTGGATCTACACCTTGCCGACTGATGGCCTCCATGACCTTAGGGATTTCTACTGAGTCGAACGCCTTTTTGAAGTCGATAAATGCTACGGCAAGTGGTAGTCTATATTCTGCTGCTTTTTCTTTCAGTTGATTTATCGAGTGCAGGTGGTCCATGGTCGAGTAGCTTCTTCTAAAGCCAGCCTGTTCACGTGGCTGGTTTTCATCGAGTGTTTTTGTGATTCGGTTGGTGATGATCTTTGTGAAAAGTTTATATACACAGTTGAGTAGGCTTATAGGCCTATAGTTGTTGAGGTCTTTCGGGTTTCCTTTTTTATATAATAGCATTATTATAGCAGTATTCCAATCGTCTGGGACTTTACTGTGTTTTAGACACAGGTTGAAGAGGACGGCCAGTTTCCTATTGATGGTTTTACCTGCTTTTCGGAGTAGGTCGATGGTGATGTTGTCTGGTCCAGGGGCAGTCCATTACCTAGTTTCAAACCAGAGTTGAATATTTTGGTTGCCAAACATGACCAGGGAGCCCAATATTCTCTGCTGTTTATCCATAGCTAGATGCAGAGGAGATTGTTTCATGCCTTTCCAAAGGGCATTAGTGTGACATGAATGGATCCTATCTCAGCTGATGTTCAAGTATATTTACTGTGTTTTTGTATATGCTTGCATGATATGTAAATACCATTATAGATATGCATGCATACGTATGTGAATACTATCATTTATATGAGTATATATGTATGTGTGCATTGATAAATACAAATATATTAATGTGTGTGTCAAGAAAAATCAAGATAGATACGTGATTATGTATACATTGTTGGTTTATGTATTCAAATGGAAACATAATCTGTTTTAATGTACATATCAGTATGGTTGGTTATGAATTGTGTTATATCATATAGAAACATATTATATAACACAATTTATAATCATTCTGTTGGATCATATATATCCATTTTGTGATACATACATAAAGCTTGACTTTATATACTTATGTAGGGGTATATTTCAGCCTATGTGTACATACTAAAAATCCATGCATATGAATATAAGCATATATGAGTGTGTATATGTACACATAATTATTTGCCCACAAACGTACATATATATGTATTTTTGTATGAATGATAAATTATGTAATATAGTGTGTACTGTGTGTGAATATGCACTGAGTATATATAGTATATATATATATATATATATATATATATATGTATGTATGTATGTATGTATGTATACTTTTTTTATACAAGTGCATTTTTGTATATGCATTTAAAGCAACTGCAAATATATCTGCAGGTGTGATAGATAGAAATAATTATGAATTAACTGATACAGATCGTACAACTGAGTGACATAGAGATAGATATATAGGTATGAACAGATCAGCATATATATGAACAAAATAGGATAGATGAATGTCAAAAAATTGAGATATACATGTGCGGATCCAGAGGGGAGCCTCCACCCCCTGCTGTAGCCAAGCCTAATTAACAATTTTTTTTAAATCATAAATCTTTCTACTTAAAGAAAAAATAAATAATCCCAAGTAATTATGAATTAATCTTGAAAGCAAAAAAATATCATAACCATTGTCTAATTAGACAGATGGAGTGAAAAAAAAAATTAAGACCTCCTGCTCAAAAAACCTTGGTCTGCCCATGATATATATGAACATAATGAGATTACCAGGTAGACATTGATAGATATAAACACAAACACTAAAACAAACATTTGCCTCTGGGTATAGTTTTGGGGATTAATAGATAGAGAGAAAGAGAGACATATGTATCAAAATTTGAACCAGTATAAAGGTATGTTCATATGGTTATACGAGGAGATCATTCATAGATCAGGCTTTTCGATATGTTGAAGTGCAGGTCAATGCAAAATCATCTTTAATTCTGAAGATGAAAAAAGAAGAATCAAATCTTAAGAATGTACTACAGAGATTTCACCATTATTTCTCTTGCTCATTCTCTTCAACATTTTCATTTCTGACCATTTCTCTTCTTTTTGATTTCCCCAATTTCCTTGCCTCTCACTTTGCATCCTCCTTTCTTACTCTTTCATCCTATTTTTGCTCTCTTTTTACAATTGTATCTTTTTTTTCTGATTTTCTCTCTCTCTGTCAGCCAATCTCAACGAAGACCATGTGGTCCCCTTGGCAAGCCTATCACATGAGATGAGAAATTAAAATAATGATGAATGAATTTCCATGTATCTATTCTTGTTGTATGCCTGTTTAACAGGGGGTCCTAGAACCTGTGAAGGGGACTGTGACCAAGAAAGGTTTGACCATGACTGCCCTACATCTCAGATCTCCTTCTCCTCCACCAATTTCAGCATTAGTTTTCTTCTCATTCTCATCCGTCTTCTCCATCCGTTCTTTCATTATTATTTGAAAAATCTTTTTCATTTTTCATCATTTTCTTGATATTGCCACTGAACTTTTCATTTTACTCTTTTTTCTTTTTTAACTTATCTCCTCTCCCTACAACAACAGCTCCTCCATCTCCCATATTGATCTTTTTAATTTTCCTCTCAATTTTCTCCCAACTTCTATTAACTTTTCATAATTGTTTAAAGATTTGATTATTGATAGGTGTGTTTCTGAGTGCATATATCTATCTATCTATCTATATATATATATATATATATATATCATCATCCTCAGTCTTTTCTCATCTTTCATTAGACATAGACCTTCCCAAGGATTTGCTACACCTCTATACTGTTGGCATTGTGGAGCCAATACTCTCTGAATCTGTCTTGTTTGTCTCTCCATCTGGTATTCTGACGGTTTCAGTCATGTATGCGATATCCATGTTGGGATCCATGTTGTGAGTTGTGATGTCCATCGGTTGTCTGCCATTCTTGCAACATTACGAGCCCATTTCCAATTGAGTTTTCTTGTGGATTCCATGATACGTCGAACTCCTGATATACTCTATTGTCTTGTGATCTCTCCATGCGAGGTTGATCATGATTCTTTCATGTGCACATTGCATGGTTTGAACATTGCTGGTCTGTCTCTAGGTTAGGTTCCATGTCACGGCTCCATAGGTGACTATCAGGAGGATGCATTGGTTGTATACCCTTCTTTTTAGGACTGATAGAATTTTCTTGTTTTTGAAGGTTGAACTTGCTCTGCCAAAGGCTTGCCATCCTAGAATAATTCTTTGCTTAATTTCTTCTTCTTTTGAGGGTTTCATGGAGATTCATTGTCCTAGGTAGATGTAGTGGTCTACTTTTTCCAGTTTTGCTTCTTTGATTTTGATCATTGTGTGTTTATTTCCAACGTGATTGTTGCACATGATCTTTGTTTTGCTGAAGTTCATGTGTAGACTGATTTTTTTGCTTTTCTTCATTTTTTTGTCTAGCATGAGCTGGAGGGCGTGTAGGTTTTCTGGGAAAAAGGCATTGTCGTCTGCAAATCTGAGGTTACTATTTTGATTCCTTTATTCTCCCAGTTTAGGTTTCTGATAATCATCCCGAAGCAGGCTGTAAAGAGTTTGGGTAAGCTGGTATCACCTTCTCTTACCCTTTATTAGAGCACAAAGTGTTCCAAGTCTTTACATAGCCTGATAAAAGAGCTGCTATGACTGAATATATGTTTCAGTACTCTAATGAGCACAGGGTCTACACCTTTTAGAGTGATGGCCTTCATGAATTTGGGAATTTCCACAGAGTTGATGGCTTTCTACAGCAAATGGCATTTTGCATTCTGTTGCTTTTTCTTTCAAGTGATTTATTGAATGGAGATGATCCACAGTTGAATAGCTTCTAAAGCCAGCTTGTTACCCTGGTTTTATCTAGTGTTTTTGTAATTTGGTTGGTGATGATTTTTGTAGAATGTTTGTAGATACATTTTAGTAGGCTTGGAGGTCTGAAGTTGTTGTGGTCTTTTGGATTTCCATTCTTTATAAAAGCATTATGATTGTTGTGTTCTAGTCTTCCAGGACTTTACTTTGTTTTAAGCATAAGTTGAGTAGAATAGCTAGTTTCCTAGTGATAATCTTGCCAGCTTTTTTAAGTCATAGATATACATAGAGAACTAAATATTTCAAAATTTCTCTATTCTCCAGTACTCAATGTTTTTACACAGTGCTAATTCAGAATAAGTTTAGAACAGTTAAAAATCTCTCTGTTTCTTCCAGTAGAATCTTCAGAATGGATGGCTATTTGACCATCGCTGTTTTCCTTAGAGTCAGGGTACATTTAGTTCCGCTTTATTCTAAGTTGGAAAACTAACAGTAAATTTATTAATTTTAATTGTCTTTATTACATCACTGGAAATACAGACAAAAAAAATTTAAAATGTGGTTTTGTTTCACTTTTTACCACTGTTATCTTTTCATATCTATTGTTTTTGAAATCCAAGTTCTCTTTTGTAAATCAAAAATATAATGAATTGGTTTATTTTTTATTTCATTAGGGGTTGTTGAATTTGGTCTTATTTTTTATTTTCTCATTTTTTCAGTATTATTGTTATAATGCGATTACTAGACTTGTGTTTTGTTTCTGCAGTTTTTGTTCATCGATATTGAGAAGTTTTTATTGTAAATTCTTTTTTGATGTAATTTTTTTTTCTCCTTTAATGTCATTCATCAATGAATATCATTTGATTTTCTTTTTCATTTTGGGATTTTTGACTTATTCCAGCTTACTCTCCTTAGGTTTTTTAGGATAGATTATATTTTCGATTTCTCAATTTTTTCAATCTAGAGTTTGTTATGTTCGGTCTTATGCTCTCTATCTCAACATTATTTGGTTTATTTATGGTTCTATTTTAGTTTTTAGATTCCCATAATTCTGTTTCTATTTATTGCCCATTTTGTGTGTTTTTCAGTTCTTACATAGTTCATGATTTTGTATATTCTCTCTCTTTGGTAAATCAAAATCAATTGATTCATTGTTTAGATGGATCAATATTTGGGCTCTTAGTTTAAGTGTTATTATTAATTGACCATGGTTATGTTTCTTTTAAGATTTTAGGATAAATTTCATTTTGTAAAAGTTAGAGCTATTTTCTGATTTTGAGTTTAAGAGATTTTCTTTTCAGTTGATTGTTATCAAATTAAATTTCTCTCCAAGGCATTTCTCAGTAACATACAAAAACAACAAACATAAAAATGGCAGAACGAGGGACAAAATTTGTTTCCTAACACCATACAATAAACAGATTGTGACAAATGTAGGTAAAATATTTACAAAGAAGCATTCTTCACAAAATTCACAAAATTTTCAACAAAAATACAATTAAAATTAGGTACAGTTGCATATACAACTTTGGAAAAATGATTAAGAATCATAACAATGATATTAAAAATACATGTATATATGTATATCTCAATGTAAAATATATATATAATATATGTTATATACATATATGATATATTTATGTACAATATATATATACATCATATATATATTATATGTATATATTATGTATACATTATATATAAATTTCATACACAGCTTGATTCAAAACTATATCATATCCATTATGGAAGAGTGCGACATTGTAATTAACTTCAATTTTCTTAACAATTTGATGGTTATAATTTCAATTCTACTACCTGGGCATATTATCTGGTCATCAGACAAGAGACTTTTATAATGAATTGAATACATTGTGAGTAAAGAAGAAGTGGTTTAGTGGCATGAATTACACTGATTTCAATTATAGACTGTTCAGAAAATACATCCTATTTCTGTGGTAATCAATTCATTGTGTTGTTCCTCTGATTGAAAGACAATTTTAAGACTCATCCAGTCAGTCTAAAATATATTATACGTGGGAGCTTTTTTCTTGTAATATAATTAATCTCTTGCTGTAAATATGAGCCAACACTGTTGCAAAGAACTTGACTGCCAGCAAAAAGGAAATGGTGACACACTCAGCATCCTCAGGAATGAGTCAGCATAAAATAGCAGCTCACATGAATTGATCAATATTGTGACTTATGTGCAAGCCAGATTAGAATTTTACAAGAAATACTAGTTGTAGATTGTAAAGATGGGAGAAAAGTAATTTTCAGGGATGAATACATCATCCAATATGCTTCCAGCAGTGGAAATCGATGTATCTGTAGAAAAAAATCTGAAAGACTTGCAAACTTTGTATTAAAACATTAGACAATGAAATTTTTTCCATTAATTATGATATGGGGTTGAATATCACCAGAAAGCAAGAGTGACCCACCTATCACAGAAGGTTGGATGAATTCAATGATTTATTCGTAGGTTTTAGAGAGTAAACTATTGCCGTTGTGGCAGTCACTACCTAACTCAAGAAATCAGAAGTTTTAACAAGATAATGTCCCCTGCCATGTAGCACATTCCATTTCAAGTTGGGTTTCCATTGATTGAATCAGCACCCTTGTATGGCCCGCAAATTTTCCTGATTTAAGTGTAATAAGAAATGTTTAGGGAAAACTCAAAAAATGCTTTATGTGAAGGAAGGGAAAATAAAAAGATGTCTCAAGACTTTTTAATAGCAGCCTGTCTACCTGGATACATACATTCCTACAAGTTGATACCTAAAAGGTTTGAATTAACATTCCTGCAAAAGGAGGGGACACAAAATATTGACAATATTAAATTTTATTGTCAAAAAAAAGGACATTTGCATTACTAATGTGGTTTTAACTAAAATATGATTTATTTTTGGAACAGTCCATTATTAAAATCAACGCAATTCTAATAACAAGTCTGTATAGCTCCAGTTTGATGACGATGTAGACACAGCTCTTCAAACAGCAGTAGTGATCTACTTTCTCCAGTTCTGTGTCTTTGATTTTGATCTTAGTGATTTTATCTTTGACGTGGTTGATCTTTGTCTTGCTGAAGTTCATGTGTAGGCCGACTTTCTTTCTCTCTTCATTTAGTTCATCTAGCATTAGTTGGAGGTTGTATAGGTTCTCTGAGGAAAGGGCGACGTTGTCTGCAAATCAGAGGTTGCTCAGATACTCGCCGTTTTTTCTAATTCCTTTACCCTCCCTGTCTAGTCTTCTGAAGATCATCTCGAGGCAGGGTGTGAAGAGTTTAGGTGGGCTGGTATCACCTTGTCTTACTCCTTTCTGACTGGATCTAAAACTTACCAAGGATATGTCATACCTCTTCATCATTAGTGTCATTGAGAGAGTACTCTGTGAACTTATTTCGTTCATATCTCTATCTTGTATTTTGCTAGCCTCAGTTTCACATGTGATCTCTGGAGATCTGTGAATTGTGATGTCCATTGGTTGTCTGCCATTTTTGTAACATGATTAGTCCATTGCCATTTGATTTTTCTAATGGATTCCATGATGTATAGGATTCCAGTTTTTTCCCAACGTATTGTGTTATTCATAGCATGATCATTTTATTTACACATTGCATGGTTCTCAGTTTGAGTGTTAGTGTCTTGTTTAGGTTCTATGTTTCAGCTCCATAGATGACTGTCGGGAGGATGTATTGGTGGTATACTTTTATTTTAACGACTAATGGGATGAGGTTTGAGCTTAATCAGTGGAAGGCTTCCGATTTAAGTGTGATTCTTTGCTTGATTAAGCTTTGTCCAGCTTTGTGCTTTCAATTTTGATCATTGTGTGTTCATTTCCAACATGTTTGTTGTGCATGACCTTTGTTTTACTGTAGTTCATGTGGAAGCCAAGTATCTTGTTTTCTTCATTCACCTGTCCCGCATTAGTTGGAGGTCATGATGGGTTCTCTGCAGAAAAGATGATGTTGCCTGTGAATCTGACATTACTTTGGTAATTGCCGTCCATTCTGATTCCTTCATTTTCCCCATCTAGGTTCTGGAAGATCATCTTGTGGCAGACTGTGAACAGTTTGGGTGAGCTGTCTTTCCCCTTTTTCAAGCTGGACAGGGTCTGAGTCTTTATGTAGCCTGATGAAGGGACTGCCTTGTTGGTAGATACGCTGCAATACTCTACCCCTTGTTGAACGATTGCATCAATAACTTCGGATATTTCCATTGAGCCAAAGGCCTTCTTGAAGTCAGCAAATGCTATCACGAGTGACATTTCATATTCTGCTGCTTTCTCTTTTAGTTGATTTACTGGATGGAGGTGTTCAATGGTTGAGTAACTTCTTCTGAAGCAAGCTTGTTTCCGTGGTTGGTTTTCATCTAGCGTTTTGTTAATTCAGTTGGTGATTACTTCGGTGAAAAGTTTGAAGATGCAGTTGAGTAGGCTTATTGACCTGTAATTGTTGAGATCTGTCAGGTTCCCTCTATGATTATGGTGTTTCAATCTTCAGGGACTTCACTTTGTTTGAGGCATAAGTCAAATAGGATAGCCCCCCTGTAATTTTTCTCTTTTTTTTCTTTTCTTTTTTTGTTGGTAGTTTGAGATTCCTGCACTTTTCTATGAGATTTTGGTCTTTTCTGAGATTTTACAAATGGTTTGTTTGCCGTTCAATTAAAACATATTGGCCACTTCTATTAGAGAGGTTGTTATTTTGTTGTTAAACCTATTAATTGTCGGTGTCATTCTCTTTTGATTTGTTGAGAAGTTTATATCGGTTTTTCCTTTTGAGCTTGAAGGGTTGGGTGAGTTCTTTTGGTACGTTTAGTGTTTGCACTGTGGTATGGACCATTTCTTGGTGTTAATTTGGATTTTATATCTTACTATTCTATGGTCACTCCTCACATTGACTTAATTTAGGACGTGAATATCTTAGGGATTGCTAACAACTAATGTCAATCTGAGTGATCTCCAATAACTTTCTTGGTCTTCTTCGCCTTTTAAAGTTGAAGAAAAGTTCAGTGCATCACCACCGCTCTCACTAGCAAGAACGTATGGCTAGAAAGACAGGAATTCAATCAGAGGTGGATTGGGGTGCATAAACTAAGGGTCACTATGTTAAAGGGCAGTATGGGAGGGGCGTTTCATTTTGATTTAAGGGATTTATGCTTGTTTTTTTGCATCTTTTAAGGGAAATATTTTGCAAATTATTTTGTAATAAGATGATACATACGCGGAGTACAGAGCTAAAAATTTAAGTTGACCAAAAACGGCAATTTCTACATTTTTTTCCAATTTCTAAATCAAATGACTTGTCAGCTTTTAAATTTTAGCAAAGATATGTACATGTATTTATATTGCATACATATATATATATATAAATATATATATATATATATATATATATATATATATATTATATACATATCTACTATATATTATTTTTATATTGTATATATATATATCAATTATATATATATATATATATATATATATTCATTGCATATCATATATAAGTATATATATATATATATATATATATATATATATACATCGTATATCATAGATATGTATATGTACATATATATTAATTGTATATCATATATATGTACATATATATATATATTCATCATATATCATATATATGTATATATATATATATTCGTCGTATATTATATATATGTATATATATCTATATATATATGCAAACTCCTTAACAAGGGCCTTAATTTCTGTCCCCGACCCCCACACTTCAACAATCACACCCTCAACAAAGATCTCTATGACTCCCTCAGAAGGATCAAACTTAGAGCCCACTTTGGGGTGGATCAACAAACTTAAAACCCTATATCCTAATGGATTAAATACTAAACTGAACAACCCTCACCACACAGAACACTAATACACACAACTCTTACCATTAATATCCTCACACCCACATCTTAGACACATTCAATAATGGAAGCTTCAAAGTCACCTAGACCCATAGGAAAAACTTCACCTTAGCCTGTTACAACCCCTGTCCAAATCAAAGCCAAAACATTTTTAGTAACTTTTAAGGTTGATACCTATGTAGCTCCTTGACCCCACCACCCCTCCTTCCACACTATCCCAAACATACTAAAAAATCCACCTCCACAACACTACCCCCTACCTTGACACACTCTGCCCTCCCCAAGTCCAACTGCTGCTGCTTTACCAAAATCCCAATACCTGCTGGTCATTCTTATATTCAGCATGAGGCCTCTAGTTGCCCTGACAACAAAACTTACCCACAATGCATAGCCGCTGGCAGTGGACTCTGGTTCCACATGGTACATTTTAATTCACACTCACACAACACGCACCACTGATGATGGGAGAAATCCCGAAACATGTATGGACTATTGACATATAAGGATTAATAAAACCTTACCACCAGAAACTTCACTCCCGAGTCTGTCTCACTCTCTAAAGTACACATTATATATATATATATATATTCATATATATATATATATATATATATATATATACATATATATACACTACACAGTATATGTGGTACAAATTAGGCTAGCAGTATAACATAATATAAAAATATATCAATTACATAAAGCCACTTCTGAAATGTAATGGATTTATTTCATAGAGTGCTCGATACATACAACTTTTTACTCTTGAAGTTAAGTTGTTTTAGAGTAGAGCTGGGAACGAATAGTAGGATGTGGATTCGCTACACAAACTAGCTCATGTTTCCTAGGTAGAAACTACTCCCAGACCACTACTAAGCATCCTTGCAGAGATGACCCCTATATAGGATCACACCCCTTGACAAAATGAATATCCCCATACTACTCACTACCACATTCACAACATTCTCACTTAATCTCCAATAAATAGACCAAAAAAATGTAGACAATCATTTGCCTGATGAGACCCGAAGAGGGCAGAAACATAAGCTAGTTTGTGTTGCGAATCCACATTCTACTATATATATATATATGTATATATGTATATGTATATATATATGTATATGTATATATATATATACATATATATATGTATATATGTATATACATATGTATATATATATGTATACCTAATACAATACTTCATCCAACAAGGTTATCCACTAGATGACACTAAAAACCAAATATAAAAAGCGACTGGAATACCCAGAGATGAAACCCTTATACTGTCCCACAATAACAAACCTAACCACATACCCCTTATAACAACCTTCAACAACACACTCCAACCCTTAGCACACATCATCAATAAGAGATGGAACATTCTCACAATCAAAACAGATCTTAGAGAAACATTTACAGACCCATGTGTCATCGCCTACCGCAGACCCAAAAACATCAGAGACATGATTAGTAGCAATAATATCGTTAACAATAAAGTTGTACATAAAAATACACCTATAACAATTGAATTCTGCGAACTACACTTTCGCAGACCTGACCACAATTTTGCCACTGACGCTAGCTTTACTATCATAGAAAAAATAGAAAAAACTACTCCAATTGACATAACAAAAGTTCTAGAGAAACATGAACATATGTGGATCAACAAACTCAAAACCCTATATCCTAATGGATTAAACACTAAACTGAACAACCCTCATCACACAGAACCCTAATACACAAAACTCCTACCATTAATATCCTCCCACCCACATCTAAGACACATTCAATAATGGAAGCTACTAAGTCACCCAGACCCATAGGAAAAATTTCACCTTAGCCAGTTACAACCCCTGTCCAAATCATAGCCAACACATTTTCAATAACTTATAAGGTTGATACCTATGTAGCTCCTCGACCTCACCACCCCTCCATTTACACTATCCCTAACATACCAAAAATTCTAACTCCACATCACTCCCCAAGACCAACTGCTACTGCTCAGCCAAAGACCTGATACCTTACTGGACATTCTCCCATTCAGCAGGAGACCTCCAGCAGCCCTGACAACACAATTTACCCACAATGGATAGCTCCTGACAGTGGACTCTGGTTCCACATGGGAAATTTTAATACACAGTCACACAGCACACACAACTGATGATGGGAAAAATCCCGAAACATGTATGGACAATTTACTTATAAGGATTAATAAATCTTACCTCCAATCACCTCACTCCCGAGTCTGTCTCACTCTCTACAGTATACATCATATATATATATATATATATATGTGTGTGTGTGTGTGTGTGTGTGTGTGTGTGTGTGTGTGTGTATATGTATTAGAATTACAAGTATATAAACCCGGTAAATGTCCACATTTCATACCTCATGCACTCATCAGCAACCAGCAATTTGTTTTGTTCTTGTAATTATGAAAATAAAATGTCCATAATATTTGAATATATTATATAATGTGATATTTATAATTGGTACTTAGTACATTAGTGTTTTTTAGATTTGATTCAGAAAATAAATCATTGATCACATGTCACCTCAAGAGAATGGCTTAAGGAAAGTAAATAAAGAAAAGTAGATATTGATATAACACTCAAAACACAAATTAAATTGTTTTAAAATCCGTCACCGACATTCATTCCTCTACAACTATTCTCAACTCATACATGTATGATAAAGAAGACAGCTTTTGATTTAGAATTAGAATTTTACCAAGTTACAAACAATAAGGAATTAATCCAAACCTTCACCATTCCTTAGAAAATGCTACAATCAGTTATGTAAGAAAAGAAAAGGATAATAAAAATAGAATAATAGTAATAGTTGTTTATGTTGTCAAATAAACAAGAACATGTTAATCGCAAAACCTTGTCTGAATAATAGAACTCTAAAATTTGTGATATAATTACTTTTATTATTCAGCGTCAGAAACTTTCACTTTGAATGATTTTTATCACCAATCAAAATAATATACTCAATATACAAAACAAGAAAATTGTACCTTAAATTGTTAAGAATAATTTAAAACTTTTAAAAATGTGACCAACTTTTATAGTAATTCACAATTAAACCAAAATTGATCTTAAAACAGCCTTCCACACAAAGAATAGGGGTTTATAAAAATCTTAATAATTTACTTGATACAATACATGTTGAGAGAGATTAAACTTGAGATTCTTCTGAGGGCCATTTTGTACAGAACATTTCAAACCTTAATGCTGAATGTTTTCTTGAGTTTAAAGAGATAATATGTGGCATTGAAATACATAGAAACTCATTAGAATAAACTTTTGGTATACACAGAGAAAAGAAAGCAGAATAATTGCATACATTTGGGGGATATTTCAGTAAAAGGGGAGGTAAGTCTGATAGATCGTCCTTATACATATAGTAGTAATGGTTAGGACCATTAGGTTTTTAGAAGCATTCAAACCTTAATAGGTAATTAAAGAACACCTCATTCAAATGTATATACACAGTTTGTTCTCATAATTCACAGGAAGCAACACATTTCCAGTTGCTGATGAATGCAAAAGGTATAAAATGTTAATATCCACCTGTTACATCATTGTATTTCTTTTATATATATATATATATATATATATATATATATATATATATATATATATATATATATATGTATGATATACAAATGATACATATATATATATATATATATATATATATATACATAACATATATAAAACATATATAAGATATATATATGATATATTTTATGAATACATATATCTATGCGTAAATAATACATGATATATAATACATATATATGTAATATATATATAGTATATAAATATCATGTATGTATTATATATATATGTATATATATATATATATATATATATATATATGTATTATATATATATATATATATATATACATATATATATATATATATATATATATATATATATATATATATATATATATATACATATATATATATATATATATATACATACATGTATTATATACACAAATACCTCCTAATTATGACCCCTGCATTCAATTTTTTCAAAGCAGGGACATTTTTTAATGTCAATAGATGTGATTGATCCTAAATTAGATAAATTCTTAATAATCTGCCCCTTCATGTTGTAATTAATTCCTGTCTCTGGATTATGGGGAATTCTTCAATGGAGGCGTATCAGTTGTCATGCTTAAATAAATAAACTGATCATAGGAGGAAATATGCTCAAATAAACAAGCCAAGCATATTTTGATCTTGGAAAAATTTCTCTCAGTGATAAATCATTCACAATTCTTTTTTCCTTCACTTTCTCTTCTTTCTTTTGTACCTATTTTGTTTTTTCACTGTCACTTCCAGCATACTTCACAAGAATTTTGAAAAATTTATCTAGGATTATCTAGATTTCATCTTATGTAGATTTGTATCCAGTGTCGTTTTAGTCAACATCCCAAAAGTCTGGAATTTGGAGAAATCAAATCAAACTTAATCTCATGTTCTCTCTCTCTCTCTCTCTCTCTCTCTCTCTCTTGTATTATATTTATCAAATATTATATCAACATATTATACATGAATATATATTTTATCTATATATCTGTATGTATATATCTGTATTATATATAATCTATATATGTATCAACTATATATATTATTTATGTATCGAACGCTCTCAAAAACGTTGGTGATTTAAAGCAATAAAGAAAGCTCTCAGTATAGGACAGAAACAAATTACTAGCATACTTAAAGAAAATAGAGACATGACAACAGACAAAGACAGAATTGTCAAACACACCCAAGAATTTTACCAAAAACTCTACTCTTCAAAACACAGGCAGCAAAACAACAACTGGAAAACACAAAATGCTGACAATTAGTTCGAGGACTTCGCCGAAGTTACACCAAGGGAGATAAAGCAAGCCATCAAAGAAACGAAAAAAGGAAAAACCCCTGGACCAGATAATATCACCATCAATCTACTCAAAAAAACTGGTACGGTCGTCAACAAAAAGCTAGCTTTTCTATTCAATTTGTGTCTAAAACAGAGTAAAGTCAGAGCACGGTAATCATAATGCTTCTACATAATAAAGGAACTCCCAAAGACCTCAACAACTGTGGATCTATGAGCCTACTTAACTCCATATACAAACTTTTCACAAAATTCATCACCAACCGGATTACTAAGACATTAGATGGAAACAAACGAAGGGAATAGGCTGGATTTAGAAGAAGTTCCTTGACCATGGACCATCTCCATTCAATACACCAGCTGAAAGAAAAAGCAGCAGAATAAAAAATGCCACTCGCTGTAGCATTTATAGACTTGAAGAAGACATTCAGCTCCGTAGAAATTCCAATGGTCATGAAGGCCATCACTCTACAAGGTGTAGACCCTGTACACGTCAAAGTACTGCAACATATATACAATCATAGAAACTCCTTCATCAGGCTATATAAAGACTCTGAACCCTTCCAGCTCCAAAAAGGAACAAGGCAAGGTGATACCAGCTCACCCAAACTCTTCACAACCCGTCTCGAGATGGTCTTCTGAAACCTGGACTGGGAGAAAAGAGGAATAAAATAGACGGCAAATAACTGAGCAACCTCAGATTTGCAGAATACATTGTCCTTTTTGCAGTGAACTTACTCAACCTACAACTAATGCTAGATGTACTAAACAAAGAAAGCCAAAAAGGCAGCCTACACATAACTTCCAGAAAAAATAAGTCATGGGCAACAACCACATCGAGAATAAGAACATTACTGTCAAAACTGAAGATGCAAAACTGGGGAAAGTAGACCATGTCATCTACCTAGGACTACAAATCTCCATGAGATCCTCAAAAGAAGTAGAAATCAAAAAAAAATTACTTTAAGATAGCGAGACTTCAGCTGAGCAAGCTCAACATTCAAAAACCAGATGATCCCAATAATCCTAAAAAGTAAGAGTATTAAAACAATACATCCTCCCAATAGTCACTTATAGAGCTGAAACATGGAACCTAACCAAGAGACAGACCCGTAAACTGAGAAGCATGCAATGCATTCATGAGAGAATCATGCTCAAACTCGATTGGGAGATAACAAGACAGCACAATATATCAGGAAGAAAATGGGAGTCCGAGATATCAGAATTTATTTGAAAACTTGAATGGCAATGGGCAGGTCACGTTGCAAGAATTGCAGACAACCTATGGACATCACAACCAACAACATTGATCCCCAGAGATCACATATGAAACCGAGGCCAGCAGAATACAAGATGGAAAGACAAACTAGACAAATTCGGAAAATACTGGCTCTGCAACACCCATGATAGAGAATTGTGACGGATCCTGGGAAAGGTCTATGCCCAACAACGAACGATAAAAGACAAATGACGATGATATATATGTAAATATATATTTTATGTATATATCATATTATATCATATATATATATACATACATAGAGAAAGAGATAAATATACATTATATATATATATGATAATTCCAACTGAAATTACTGTACCACAATAATATTTGGTTTGCATTTTGCTCTATCTTTTGTTTTTTCTTCTCACTATGTGCCCTGCCCATGTCCATTTTTGTTGCCTAATTTCAGTACAATACCCATCCTGGTCATCAATAGTATTCATGTTGATATTTTTCTATCGCTTAGAGTTATTACATTGTTCTTCTATTGTCCTCTGTGTGGTTCTGAGTTTGTTTTCAAGCAGTTTCCACATTTTGCCATGTCATAGCTGGTATTCTGCATTGATCATATACTTTAAATCTGAAGCATTTTGGCAGTTTGTTTATCAGTTTGTCTCTATTTATCCCAAATGCTTTCCAACCAATTGTTATATGCTGTCGTATTTCCACGTTTATTTTCTTACTGTATTGCCTGGCTTAGGCAAGTGTATTCTTTAACTTCTTCTAAGACTTCCTCTTTTATTCTTATGGTCTCTTTTGGGATTATATTATTGAACATGGCTTTTGTCTATGTTTTGTTCATCGTTAACTATATTTTTTGACTTACTCTATTTAGGTCACTTAACACGTTTTTTTAGATCCTCCACAGTTTTTGATATAAATGCATTGTCATCTCAGTACCTTGAATTGTCCAAAATATGTTGCATTTATTTTTATCCTTACTCCCATGCGTAAAAAGCATTTGTTATTAGGTGGATAATTTATGTCTTGGTCTCATGAACAAATGATGGTGATTTCATTTTCCCTTGGGCCACAGTTTGCTTCATTCAACAGATTCTATCCATAAATCTATTTGTCTCTCCATCACATAAACTATCAATATCTTTTTATTAATTGACATACAAAAACACAGACACACATAGATTTGCCTGGTTGAAAAAAAAAACCAAAGCCAGTTTCACTTCCTCATTTCAAAGTCAAATTCTTATTCATTTTGAAAATTTTCAAGAATTCCAAGTCACACTCTTATGTCCCCCAGCAGTTTTTTTTTCACTTCCTTGCCATTTGCCAGCTATTAATTAATCATGGTCCAGGATTTTTTCTCAGATTGCCAAAGTAAAGCAAAAGAGGAAAAAGAACAAAAACAACAATAGGGACAAATGACACTGATGAACAATAAAAAAAAAAAAAAATACCCCATTTGTTTTGGGGAAAAATTCAAAGACTGACTGAATTACTGCTGTCACCACACTATGATCTTTAGAATCTCTTTTTTATGGTCTTACTGGCATTCTTTTCTCCTCACACTCAGACGGGTAAGAATTGTTTTTAAAGAGAATGGATCTCTTGAGTTTCTTAAGACTCAATTTGATTTGATTGTATTTAATTTAATTCCCTCTCTAAAAGAATAGATAATAAAATGGGAATTAATTGAACAAAAGATAATTTTTCTTATACTTCAAAGATCACAGATTGTAAAAATGAGCTTTTCTGCATATGTGCTTTTAGGAGAGGTGGTCTCTATGTATGTCCGAAAGCTATGTGAATATGTGAAGTGTCTATGTATGCGCACACTTGGATTGGAGATTTATTGAGATTTAGAAATAAATGGTCCATAAGTTTTTATGATTCTTCAAAAGAAATGAAAGAAAAATGAAACAAACAAAAAACTCAAGCTATATATATGGTGACTAAAATGTGAAAAATGTTTAATTTTCACTTTATTTATGATTTCATTATTTCTCCATAGACTGGATTTGGTAGATTTTACAAGTATTTTGTGTACTATTATGAATTTGAATTGGAATTTTTCTTGTCCTAGATGAGTTGTAATAAAGTTTCATCATTAATTAGTAAGTGCAAAACATGCAACTTCTATGCATTGTTCTGGATTGTGATAATTCGGCTTGTGAAATAGCATATTTGTGGCAACTTTCTCTACTCAATGTGAAATGCTTTAAAGTTTATTTAAATCTGTAGAGAATCGAAAGTTAATCAAAAATGGTTTGAAAGAATGGAATATTGCACATAAGTTCTTGCCATAAGCATACCTGGAACATTATTTGTTGAGCTATTTTGTCATTTTTCTGTCTGGTTACATCTGCCTAAATTTTCCAAATTGTATTTGACATATTTAGGATTTAGAAACTTACACATCCAGACAATTTGAGAATTTCTGTCTGGGTCTAACAACTGAAAGTTCCTCAGACAATACGTGTCTTTTTGTTTGTCTGTTTTCATCATGGATATTTGAAAAGAATTCAAGGAGAAAATTAGTAAACTTTACCTTTTTAATCCACTCCAACACATGCATTAATAATTATATTATATGTTTTTATGATTATGGATGTGGATGTGTTTATATTGTGATAAAATTGAAATTAAACAAGATAAATATGTATATATTTATGAATATTCTGTGTAACATAAGATGACAAATTCAAAATAAACAGTCATCCAGTTTATTAGACTTATATATATTAGCCTTGTACACATAAGAAATGATGGCATTATTTACACATGGATTTGCCTTAGATCAATGTATCTGCATGTTCTACATAAAATCAAAATGCCATTCCTCAGCAGTTCTAACAAAGATCAGTTTCTGTGCACTCATTGAAAAGTTTTACACAGAAAAAAAGATCAATTTAGCCACTGGTTGATTTCTATAAATCATGAAAAATCCATGGATGTAAATTTCTCTTTCTCTTAGTGCTTATGCAGATAAAGTAATCTTTCCTGACTCCTCCTCTCACAGACCATTTGGTGGGGGGTCTGAAATAAGAAGGGTCCATGAGAAGAAGGGGTCAGAAGGTATTTGTATGTGTGTGAGTGTCAGACTTGTCTTATATGAGAAAGGGTAGTTAGAGAAGGGGTCAGGATGATAATAGTCATACAAACTTTTCTTGAGAACTCACTTCTTTTATCCTGACCCCCTCCTGCTCACTGCCTTTTCTTATGTAAGACTAGCCTGATACTTACATACAGATACAAACATCATCTGACCCCACCTCGCTCAGACCTTTTTCATTTCAGATCAGAACAAAGGATCTGTTCATGGAGGGGGACAGGAGGGGTTATCATAAATGAATTAATTAGTATGCTATACATGTTTCAAGAGGGGCTCTAATCTTCAGTAGCATGTATGTGCCTTTCAGTTGTAAATGGTTTTCATAGATAAGAAATTTAGCATCAGATATTTTGCTTTGGAAGCAAAAGTGGTAATTGAGAAAGAGGATACATTTTGGGTCATTCTGATGAGTTGGGACTGTATCCTGTCAGTGGTAAAATCTGTGTTGATATGTTTTGCAATATCCTTTTAGCAGCAGCGGGTCACTGGTTGGGAGGGGTCATCGGTTATGATGGATACTCAGAAGTTAGTTTTCTCTGCAAAAAGGGCTATGTTGTCTGTAAATCTAAGGTTGCTCAGATGCACGCCATCTATCTTAATTCATTTACTCTCCCAGTCTAGCCTTCTGAAGATCATCTCGAGGCAGGCTGTGAAGAGTTTAGGTGAGCTGGTATCACCTTGTCTTACTCCTTTCTGGAGCTGGAAGGGGTCCGAATCTTTATGTTGCCTGATAAATGAGCTGCCGTGATTGTATATATGTTTCAACACTTCAACATATACTGGATCTACACCTTGCCGACTGATGGCCTCCATGACCTTAGGGATTTCTACTGTGTCAAACGCCTTTTTTTTTGGTAGTTTATACTCAGCTGTTTTTTCTTTCAGCTGATTTATCGAGTGCAGGTGGTCCATGGTCGAGTAGCTTCTTCTAAAGCCAGCCTGTTCATGTGGCTGGTTTTCATCGAGTGTTTTTGTGATTCGGTTGGTGATGATCTTTGTGAAAAGTTTGTGTACACAGTTGAGAAGGCTTATAGGCCTATAGTTGTTGAGGTCTTTTGGGTTTCCTTTTTTATATAAAAGCATTATGATAGTAGTGTTCCAATCGTCTGGGACTTTACTGTGTTTTAGACACAAGTTGAAGAGGACGGCTAGTTTCCTAGTGAAGATTTTACCCGCTTTTTGGAGTAGGTCGATGGTGATGTTGTCTGGTCCAGGGGCAGTTCCTTTCTTTGTCTGTTAAATGGCTTCTTTCACCTCCCACGGGGTTACTTTTGGGAAGTCTTCGAGTTGATAGCTCATGTCTTGCGTATCTTGCCTATTGTTTTGTAGTCCTTGTTTGGACGAATAAAGTTTTTGGTAGAATTCTTTGGCACGTTCGACAATCCTGTCTCTGTCTGTTGTTAGGTTTCCATTTTCCTCAAGTATGCAAGTTATTTGCCTTCATCCCGAGTTGAGGAGTTTGTTTATAGCTTTGAAGCCCCAACCTTTTTCAAGAGTTGATTCAATGACTGCAGTCGTGTATCTCCTTCTGTCTTCCCTTCGTTTTTTCTTGATCAATTTGTTTAGTTCAGCCTCTTCAATTTTCTCTTTCGTTGTTGTCAGTGGCTTGAGGTTTCTGCGTTTTTCCATGAGATTTCTAGTTTCATCCGAGATTTTGCAAATGGGTTGTTTGCTCATTGGCTTGAATGTAGAGGCTACTTCATAGTGGATGTTATGAAAAGTCTGAGGGCTTTGAGTAGTACAAATGAAGTACCATACAAATGTTTCTATAGGCAGGGGTCTGTATGACTATGTGTTTTTTCCAATTTTGGATATACATGAAGAGGGTAGATGTGGATGTGGGGTTGTTATTCGTGGGAGGATTATGATTTAGAGATCTATGTGATTAGGGTTGTTAAGTTTAATGTTGAGTCCTTTAAGGGAGAGTTTCAAGTTGATTAATCCTTATGTTTTCATGTAGTTCTAGAATTTTAGTCATCTCTGTAGGTGTATTTCTGAGAATTTTTTCAATGATTGTGAATATAGCGTCTGTGACAAAATAGTGGCTGGGAGTATGGAAGTGTAGTTCGACTAGGAGTAGGTTTGGATGATGAGGTGAATTTATCTGGCATCTGTAGTTATTATGTCTAATGTTGAATTGCCACTCATACTTGCTTATGTATTGTAATTTGCATCTATTACACTCTCAGAGGCATATAACATTTTTGTTTGGACAGTGAGAATTATGATATGTGTAGAAAATCTTGTTAGTGATAGCGCTATTGAAGGTGTTCGTGTGCTTAAGGTGATTGCAGCATAGACTATTCCTTTTGTTATAGGGTTGACAGAATTTAACCATTTTTGGGATGTTGTTGCTTGAGACTTTATAATTTATTATAGTGTAACTGCTATTCATGTCTTTGATGTTTTGGGCTCTATAGTTTTGAAAACCCGCAATGGGCACAAAGTAGATAAAATGGAAATTGGAACTACTTTGAAATTTAGGGAAATTAGCTTTAAAATCAACATTATGGCTAATGTAAAAATAGTAAATTTAGATATTATGTCTGATTTAAATTGTGAAACTTATGAAAACTATACTAAATCCAACAGTCAATCTCTGTATGTAAATATAAACTCAAACCATCCATTATCGGTATTTGAGCAGATTCCCACATCAGATAACACTAAGTCATCACAAAACTCATCGAATGAGAAAGTATTTCAAAAAAACATTTTAGAATACTAAAAAGCTATAGGGAATAGTGGATACAATAGGTATGAAATACAGTTCAAAGAGGATCTAAAGAAACTGAATAACATTGAGAAAAAGAAAGAGAATAAGACTAGAAACATAATTTGGTTCACTCCACCTTATAATAAACAGGTAATATTATTTTTAAAAAACCTTTCCAAGTAGTAATAAGTTACAGAAAATCCTTAACATGATCAACATCAAGTTAGGATATAAAAATTATTAAAAATTATAAAAGTTATGTTATGAAACAAATAGAGAATAAAACAACCAAAACACAAAACACAAAATAGTGTATATTTGGCAAAGATTTCAACATCAGGAACCCTTAAAGATGAGAGAGCATATTATAGAATCATTGAACCAGATTTAGGGGCTAGACTCACCAACCATAAAAGCTTCTTCTACTGAAGAATACAGGTGGAGAGAGACTGCACTCTTGATCCATTATCGTAAGCTGAAAGGAGAGAAAAAACGGTAAACAACTGGAGGTTTGTAAAAACGGCTAAAATCTAAACTTAAGTTGTGAACTGTATCTAGAAGAAAAATGGAGAATGGTGACTTATTTGAATGCAAATAATCTATTAAACTCCAGAGAGAAGGTAGGTGCGCATTGTTGACATAAAAAATCTTTTTACTAAAATATTTAAAGAGAAAAAGAAGATGGTTGAATAAATCTTTGTTGAAAGGAAACATAATGCTGATATTTCAATTCATGAACTCATGATTATTGCAAAAAAGTAAGTAAGGTAAGATAGTGCATCTATTTCTTACATGTTAGACGTACTCTACTTTAGATTCCCAAATGAGGCAGTAACCTTACAGTAAGTAACTAAATGGGAAAGGGCTAGTGTCTGTGCAGTTATGCAAACTTTAACCTATGCATAGAAGTCACCAACATAGGAGTAAGGGAAGTCAGCATTGACTTAAAGTAGGGGAGCAAATATAAGAGCTAGCTTAATTTAAGACTTTTTGACCTGAATCTATTAGCTTTCACTTAGTAACTGAATGAAAAACTGCAAATGTTCGTGCAGTAACCAAAACTATTTATCATCATCATCATCAGTCTTTTAATGTCTGTCATTGGACATAGATCTTCCCCAGGATTTGCCACATCTTTCTATCTTGGGCACTGCAGAGTCAATACTTTCTGAAATTGTCAACTCTGTCTCTACATTTTGTATCCTGCCAGCCTTCGTTTCGCATGTGATCCCAGGGAATCCATGTTGTAAGTTGCAATGTCCATTGGTTGTCTGCCATTCTTGCAACATGACTAGCCCATTGCCATTTGAGTTTTCCAATGGATTTTATGATGACTTGGACTCCTTTACAGTGTGCTCTCTTGTGATCTCTCCAATTGTGTTTGAACATGATTCTTTCATGTGCATATTGTATACTTCTCAGTTTGTGGGTCAGTCTCCTGGTTAGGTTCCATATTTCAGCTCAATAGGTGACTATCTGTAGGATGCATTGGTTGTATACCCTCGATCTTAGGACTAATGGGATCTTCTTGTTTTAAAGGTTGAGCTTGCTCTGCCAAAGGCTTGCCACCCTAGAATGACTCGTTGCTCGATCTCTTCTTCTTAGAGGGTCTCATGGAGACTCGACCTAGATGCTTTTGATTCTGATTGTTTTGTGTTCATTTCCTAAGTTATCGTAGCACACAACCTTTGTTTTGCTGAAGTTCATGGGTTGGCCAACTTTTTTGTTTTCTTCATTTAGTTTGTCTTGTATTAGTTGAAAGTCATGGAGGTTCTCAGCAAAAAGGAAGATGTTATATGCATATCTGAGGTTGCTCAGATATTTGCAGTCTATTTTGATTCCTTTTTCTTCCCAGTTAAGATTTCTGAAGATCATCTCAAGGCAGGTTGTAAAGAGTTTGGTTGAACTGAAATCATCTTGCTTTACCCCTTTTTGGAGCTGGAAGGGCTCAGAATCTTTATGTAGCCTGACAAAGAAACTGCTATGACTGTATATATGTTGCCATACTCTGATGTATTAGGGTCCACACCTAGTAGAGTGATGGACTTTATGACCATGAGAATTTCCTCAAGTTGAGGGCCTTCCTAAGGTCAATAAATGCTACAATGGCATTTTCTATTCTACTGCTTTTCCTTCTAGCTGATTCATCAAATGGAGATGGTCCATGATCGAGTTGCTTCTTTCAATGCTATCTTGTTCTCATGGTTGGTTTTCATTGAGCATTTTTGTGATTTGCACATCTACAAACTTTTTACAAAAATCATCACCAATCACCTAAACTAATCATTAAATAAATAAAATTGAATAAATTGATGATTTTTTTCTATTCACAAAGTAAATCAAATGTATGTACATTTATATATATGTTCATATACATATATATATACATATGTTTAACGTAGCATTGCTCTTACCGTTGAGCTAAAATGCAAGCGGTATTGCAAAAGCCAAAATATCTGTTTTCATGCCAAATTTCCATGTCAGATCATATACCCCTTACTTAATAACATAATTGTTGCATTGAAAGAAACAAATGAAGCAGATATAGACCAAGAAATAGTGTTATATTATACTGAAACTCTTATTTGAAATGATTTCCCACTAATACATAGTGAATGTATCATTTGGCCAAGACAATGTAAATAGAATAAACAGTTAAAGGAAATGGGTTGCTGCTGAAATCGAACCTGCAGCTGATAGAGTAGCCACTTCAACGTAGCGTTGCTATTACCATGAGTCAAGCAGGAGCTGGTAATGCATTCTTTTCTTGTTTGATTGTTGTTCACTGCTCATTTTGTTTTACATAGTAGAGATGAAATGCTGTCTGGTAGTTATGAATTAACAGAGATGCTGCAGACACTTTCTCCATCAGTGTGTTGTTAAAACATCAGCTCTTTGTGATATGTTTCCTCTCAGAAATTATCCTTTTCTTATTTTCATCTGCTCTTCAGTGTTGGGGTTTACTTTCACATGACTTTAGTTGTTAAGGTTTTTTTTTTTTATACTTTAGGTTGGGTTTGTATTTAGATATCTAAGATAATTATGAAAAGGGGATAGGGTTATTTTTCAAGTGGCTTCAGGTATAAAAATTATATTGTTAATTCATGAATTATAATGTTAATGTTAATAGTAATGCTACAACTACTGTTATTGATAATAACAAGAAGAATAATATAGCTATGGTAGTTAAATTTTTATACCTGTAAGTGGGTAGTTGCATAATGTTCTTTAATAGAAATTTTGAGTGGCGGCGCCATTATAACACAACTTAATTTTTCTTATTCAATAACACTGTATAGGTAAAGGTGAGGTTTTCAAATTTCTCATTTAGACGTAGGTAACATGGGGTTACCATTTTCTGGCATATGTAGGTTTGTTTTAATAATTTCCATTTTACTATGTGTGTGAGGTTGCTACCTGTTAGTTTCTAGTTATAAAAGTGATGAACTGTTCCTGTATTTGTCGTTTGTGAAGGATGATATATAGCTGGCTAATCTTAGTTTAATGGCTGTTTTAGATATTCCAATATAATATTTTACTTCTAAGGGTTCCTCTTGGGTTTATATTTCAGCTTGATGTACAATATTTGATTTGAGACATTTATTTTGCAAAAGGCATCTGTTGCTATTTATACAATGTCAAACTGGTTTATTTATATTTTCTCCACTAGTATCATTTCTCATAACTCTTTCGTTAGGTTTTGTTATGAACCAATCAAAATTATCTGTACAACTATACAGAATTCATGCAGCAGCCCCATTTTCTTCAATTGCCACAAAATAAATATCTATTTCTAATTACCACTGAATAAAACTTTTTTCCTAGTTGCAAAAACATATTTGCAATAAAATAAAAACTCTGAATTATAATCTCCATTCTCTTTATTACCAAAATCTGTTGACCGGCAAACCTCTGAGTTTTGTCAAATTCAATTCTTCTCATGTTATGAAATAAACAAACTATCACATCTTTTGATCTTTAACTGAAGCTACAAAAAATGATAATGTTCTTGAATGAACTCGATCAAAAAGTCATCTGTTCTGTTGTAGATCACCAAATGTTGCCAAATTAACCATATTCTGTAAGATCTCACAGATTTTTTCCCCAGTTAATCCAATAAAAATCTACTACAGCCAAGTCTGGTCAATTTTTAAAATAATTAGTAAGCTTGATAAAAGTTAACGTTTTTATTGTCATTAATAATGTGTTTTTGAGTCATAATTATTTCATTTGATCAGTAGACTTTAAATTGGCAAGTAAAACACTTTAATAATAAATTTAGCTGGAAATTGAAAATTTCATCTGATTTCAGCCATTTTCAGAGGTAGTTTGTCGGAAATTTTCTCACACCCTGCTGCTTGGCTTTGCTCAAATTATTATTTTATAGACAAATCTGGACAGCTCTTCATGGCTATATTTTTTGAGAAACTATCTTTTGAATTGATAGAAAAATTCCTTCAAATAAAAGACAACTAGAAAAGGTAAGACATTTATATTTCCTCATTTTATCCATCGCTATATCTTAGCATCTATTACATACTATTTTAGCACTCCTTTAAAGCAATTACAATCTTTTTTTTTAAGTTTTATTTTGGGGCTCTTAGTTTCATTGTCCAGCTTTTACAGCCATTAGCTCAAGATCAATTTACATAAGAAGCAATAATTTATTAACAAAATTACAAAGCAATAATTTATTCTGATATGAAATTTGATAATTAATGAATTATTTTAACACATTCTGAGTCAAAAAAATAGTAATGAAGGGTTATAATTAGTAGAAATGGGCACTTGCCTTTTTTTCACATGAGTGAGGTGAACTGTAGAATTGAAAATGGGAATGCCAAGTCATATGGTTTTCAGTGGGTAAATATCCAATCCTCGCTACTTGGAACAGAAAACCTGCAAAGAGAGTTAAATCATTTTTTTTGAGTTATGTAGAAAACTTCATAGTATAAGATCATAACTTTCAATAGCCTGTGCTACAATGAAAAAACCTTTTTGATTTTTAACATAGTGTTAGAAAGACAAAAAGCCAAAAAAATTGGGCTCTTGGAGTAATAGTTTTGAAATTTACCGACGAATACTTTTATGTTTGTTTTTAGTAACATACTGAAAAAAAACTTCAACTATTACTAGAAGTCTGATTTCTTGTCTTATAATATTAAACATCCCCTGGAAGAAATCTTATTGGGTGAAAGCATGTATGAAAAAAAATTCCAAATATACTTAAAAAGGGAAAAAAGGGAAAAGAAATTCAATGGATCTGATGAGGTATGTGTATCTGGAGTACAAAAAGGTGCATTGACTATTTAGAGTTTTTCGCACTAAATTTAGCATCTTTCTTGTTTTGGCAGCACAAAAATTTAATATTAAGCACTATTTCCCAGCAATTTTAGCCATTTTAAGCTATCTTCTAGTCATTCAAATGTAATTTAGCGATTTTTAACTATCAAAAATGGCCATGAAAGGTCTAATAATCTTTATATAATGTGTTTTGGCAATTTTTTATACTGTTTTAAGGGCAATTTAGTGCAAAAAACTTTTGAGTTAGCCACACTAGGGATGATTCCCTGAGTCACTGCTCTGGGTAACACTAACCATAGGAAGGACACTGAGCATAAGTTACAATTTTGTATCACAGAATTACTTGAAATGGATTATGTATGTAGGTAAAATCAATCACATGCAAATGTGTAGACAAACAAATGAAGAAGTACATTTAATGAGTCAACAAATAAAGCACATATAAGCATTACATTAAAAGCTGAAAAGAAAGCATAAACATTAAGAAAACATTGATCATGATAAAAGATGCCTCTTTAGAAAAGATTACCATCTAGTGAAGAAGATGGGAAAAAAAAGCTGGTTATTAGGTTATTCTCATGTGTTACAATGTAATATAGGAGGGAATGATTAGTTAGGGAAACACATGACCTAATGGGTATAGGGTCATTTGACTAATCTATCAAATGGAGCCTGATCAGTGGAGCCAATAAGGAGTGGTATATTTGAACAGGCTAGATTATCAAAAGGCAGTCAGTTCAATTTCAGGCACAAGGAGCTAAAAGAGGCAAAAATGAGATAAGTGTTTGTGTTGAGTTGCCAGAAAGCTTTCACAGATTCTCACATCGATGAAGATAGTAGACAAAAGACAATATATCATAGTCACAGTCAAAGAATGGAAACTTTGCTGGCTGGGAGGTTAGAGAGAAGGAAAGGGAGAGAGACAGAGAGACAGAGAGATAACTAACTGAGAAAGTTGGAGTTTTAAATGAGCACTGGTACATGTGCTTTCAGGGTTTTTATGGATAGTTGATAAAAGAAGTGACATTGCATATGCAACTAGATTTGAGGTATTGTATTCAGAAATAATTCTCATTTCTGTGACTAATTTTAACTAAAAATAAATGAGTCACTACACTTGTATAAACAAATGGTTAAATAAAAGAAACAGTCATACAGTTCTTATGACAAATCATTCAAGTGGATCCATTCCTATACATGTGTATACTAACATGCACAAATACATATTTTACATACAATTCAAAAAAGAACTAATGCTATCAAATTTTTAAGATACTTTCTCATGCAGATATGCTATGCATATCTTATAAATTGTATGGCATCATTTCAGTAAAAGTTCTGATTGTGGTAGAAAACACAAGGAAGGCAATGCTCATGATTTGTTTTTTTTATTAAAGTGTGTAGATCTCCCATAGCCTCATCTTGAACCAAAGTTTCCCAATCTTATTATGACAGATTAGTAATGAAACAAAGCCAGGAAAATTGATAGGACATAAAATGCAAGGAAGTCCAGGCTCATGTCTCTGACAATGAAAGGCCCAAACATGGGTTCTATTTCATTCTTCAAGATGAATATGAATCAAAAAGCTGGTTTGCAAGCAGCCATTTTTCAATAAGATTTGTTATCTCAAACAAGACAAGAAAGATGGAGATTAACAGTACAAATCAAAGTAAAATCTCATATCAAAAGTTTAAATCATACATCTTATGGTGGTCATTCTCAGAGCAATTAATCAGCTTGGTTTTTGAGAAAGTACACTTGTATTTTCTGAAATTTCCCATCATCATCATTCAACCAATAGTTCTGACAAATATTCTCCTCCTGATAATAAACTAGGCAAATTACATGACCAAGTAAATACAATTCATTATCATCATCAGTCTTTTGACATCCATTGTTGGACGTAAACTTTCCCCAGGATTCACCACACTTCTCTGTCGTGGGCATTGCAGAGCCAATACTTTCTGAATTTGTCTAGTTTGTTTCTCCATCTTGTATTCTGTCAGCCTTGGTTTCACACATAATCTCTGAGGATCCATGTTTTGAGTCATGATGTCCATTGGTTGTCTGCCATTCTTGCAACATGGTCTGCCCATTGCCTTTTAAGTTTTTTAATAGATTCTAAAATGTCTCTGCCTCCCGTTTTCCTCCTTATATACTGTGCTGTCTTGTGATCTCTCCAAGTGAGGATGGTTTGCACAATGAAAGTTACACTGGCCATTCCTTCTGGGTCCTCAGTCCCAAAAGGCCCAGCCACATCACTCGCATTGGATGGGGATGATGTGCTCCAACAGTGACAACCCAAACACTACACCAGAAAAAAACAATTCAAATCAAATTAAATCAAATCAAATCAAATAAAAACATTTGCCAACGTCAGTAGTCCACTATTTAACACCACCAAAAAAGAAATAACTATTTATGGTGTTAATATTCTAATAACAAATGCATTTATCTCCATAATTGAACCTGTTCTTATTATTTTTTTTAAATATATTCATGATGATAAATTGAATTAAAAAATTTCAAATGATATTATGTTAATTTGATCTTCTGCTTCTTCTTTTCATCTTCATGATCAGCAGCTGTGTAGTACCCAGGATTACTTTTGTATGAATCAGCATTTCACAATAGGATCTGGGTACTTAGGCACACTTCTTAGAATCAAAGTGTTGTTCCCTAACCCTAAGTCTACAATCAGTGCAGAATCTGTACCCTCTTCCTGGGATCAAAGTGCCGCTCCTAGGTACTTCTGGCAAGGATCAGTGTAGTATCTGCTTGTAATACACTCTTCGGTAACATTGCGCAATACAGTGGTTAATGATGGCTGACAGAGGCTCGGTATTGCTATGCGCAAACAGCGTAGGAATTGTCCCATGGCTTCAAAAAACAACTCTGCTCAGTCTCAGTGATCAGTAAACCCAAAGGGAAGCACCTAGCTATCGCACTAAAAAATAAGGGTCAGGCTTGCCCTAATGCCTTTTAAACACCAGTTGCAGGGACTGGAGTAATTTTTTAAGATTTCTGTAACAGAACACTACATAAAACCAACCTTGTATCACATCTTTCTCTTGTGGAGAAGCAAGTAAATACGGATCAGAGTGTAGCATCTGTGCACTCAGTGAAAAGTGTCATACAAAAAAAAATTCATATATATATATATATGTATATATATATATGAACTTTCTTTCGTATCTATCGTGTCTTTGTTTATACTCCTTCTGGGTTAGTTGACTACTTTCACAAGTTATGTGGTTTACAGTCTCATCTCTTTCCCAACATAGGTGGCATTTGCTGTTTGCGTTCTGTTGATTTTGCTTTGTTATAATTTGTCCTGTTTATTTTGGGCTGCTACGGTGAATGATTCTGTTTCTCTCTCCAGGTTTTCTTTGAGTAGCAATGTCAATGATCTCTCATCTGCAACACCCTGTATCTGTCTTTTGAATTCTCCACATAGTTTTTACTGTACCCATTTTTCTTTCATTGTTAGCAGTGCTGCTCCCTTGTTTTCTACTCTTTTGTTATTTATTGCGCTCCTTATAATGTCTCCACTATTTGCTTGCACATACTTTTCTAGACCTGTTTTGGCCTTTTGGACACAGTCCTCTATGCTGATAAGTCCTCTGCCATCTTCTTTCCCCTTAACGTACAGTCTATCCATGTCATCTCTGAGGTTTAAGGCCTTGTGCATTGTCATAAGCTTTCTTGTTCACAGTTCATTGACTGGAGTTCTTCCTTTGTTCATCCAAGGAATGGTCCTCTGTATCTCACTAGTGATACAGCCCATTTTTTCATTCCTTCAAATAGATTTCTGCTATTTGATTCAGCCTCCAATATTTTCCTTCTCCTCCCAAGATATTCTCTTCTTATTTTCTCTTCCATTTCTCCCCATTCTACAACATCACATTCAAAAATTCCCAGGTATTAGTATCAATCTTGTGTGATCAATGCTCTAATCTTTTTGCTGTTTGGGAGTTTGATTCCCTCAGCTGTTGCAAGCCTTCCTTTGTGCATTATCATTTGAGCACATTTTTCTCTTCCAAACTCCATCCCAATGTCATCACTGTATTCCTTCACTTTGTTGAACAACGTTTCAAACTCTCCCTTGTTCTTTGTAAATAGTTTTATGTCGTCCATGTACATTCGGTGGTTGAATTTTTCCTTTGTTTTGGAGAATTTATATCCTTTGTTGTTTTTCAGGATTCTGTGGAGTGGTATCATAGAACAAATAGTAATGGAGACGGCGAGTCTCACTGGATGATTCCCCTTTTTTATATTTACCTCTGCTAAACTTTGTCCTGTGGCTGTCAAGTCTTCTTTCAGTATTATTATTATTATTATTATTATTATTATTATTAGTGTTGTTGTTGTTGTTGCTGTTGTTGTCTATGTCAGTATTGTTATTGCTATCAGGATCATCAAAAATCCCTCGACTATTAGCTTGAATTATTAAGAGATATTTTTCTATTATTCACAAAAAATAGATCATTTTTCACGGTATGGTATTATCAAAAGAGAAATTATAACCTATTGAAGTATTGATCTGTAACAATGCTGCCTAGCATCAATAATCAAGCAAGAATCAATAGCTGAGTATCAATCATCAGAGAGAGAGAAATATTGAGTATGTGATAGAGGTAAAAATGATAGGAAATAAAATGATATAAGCAGGGAGAAATTCAGAGAATTGCATCATTTTATTGCTCAAACCATTCAGTGGAAACTATCAATACACGAGAGGTTGCCACTGGCTTTTTACTTATCTATTTGTTATTGATATGATCTCATTTTGCTGCAAGAAGTGTCTAAGAGCAGTTGTGCGTGAGTTTTTTCAATTCACTGGACACATCTGTGCAGATAGCAACATTTTTAAATTTCCCTCTTTTTTTTTCCTCTTTTAGATATATACATATATATATATATATATATATATATATATATGGACGTCGAGACATGTACCCATTTTAGCCCTGGAACCATGCCTAACACCAGAGTCATTATCTGGAGAAGGTTTCTTTTATCCTTTGATAGCAGTAAGTGTATGAAATTATATACATATATTGGCAGTCTATCAGAAATGCATTCGGTCACTACTATGCATGTGTGAACAGACAATTTCTCATGTAGTTACTCAGCTGACAGTGAGACATCATTGTGTGAGCTCATGTACTGTGTGACCATCATATTCCTACTAACTCCTTCATGCTTTCTGCAAGGATTCAAGCAAAGCATTCCATCATATATCATCATCAGCCTTTTAGAGTTTGTCTTGTACATAGACCTTCCTTGAGATTCACCACCCCTCTATTGTGGGCATCATAGAGCCAGTACATTCTTATCTAACTAGTTAGTCAAGCCATCTTATATCTTGTCAGCCATGGTCTCACATGCGATCATTGGGGATCCACATCGTGAGTCATGATGTCCAGCAGTGATATTCTAGCAACATGACAAGCCCATTGCCATTCAAGTTTTCTTATGAATTCTATGATTTCTAGGACTCTTATACTGTGCAATTTTTCCTCATCAAGCCCAATTTCTTTCCTTATTTATTCTATTGACATTGTCTACTGTGAGAGATACATTGACTGTGAAACGATGGGAGATTATTTCAAATAAGTTTCTACATAAGATATAACGCAATTTATAAACATATATATGTGAGTATATATATGAATACCTGGATATATACTAATATGTGTGTATGTGTATATGCATATATATACGTATATATGTGCATGCATATACATGTATATGTGTATATATGTAGAGAGCATAGGTATATATCTATGTGTGTATATGACATATGTATATATATGCATGTATACATATGTTTATAAGCATATATCTAAATATTTTTCTTTGTATCAGTATATATATCTATATAGATATGTTGGATTGTCGGCGGCTATTTGGCTCAAGAGCAATGCTAGGTTGGAGCTGCTACCCTATTGATCGCTGGTTCGATTCCTGCAGCAACCCCATTTTCTTTAGTTGTTTATTCTGTTTGCGTTGCACAATAATACATTCACCATGTAATAATAGGTGATCATTTCAGATGAGAGTGTTGATATTATATATCGTAATTTATAATCATTCTCTTGGATCATGCATCCATTTCTTAGTCAAATAATTGCCTCACTGAGAGCTGATATAGATTGTGCATAAATGAGATGTGAATTTGGATTAGAGATGTTTATTTT
>OY735200.1:40533673-40558673 GCA_963457665.1 Thysanoteuthis rhombus | reverse complement strand
AGAATGATCTCTCACCTGTTAAAACTAGCTGACTAAGTGAGAATATTTGTAGAGCTATGCAAACATTGGGAAAAAGTGATTCAAAATTCATGTAAGTTATTTTATTTAAAAGACACAAATGTTTCAAATCAGCCATTACAAAATTTGAATCATGGATTGTTCCAGAATGTTTCATATTTTGGCAAAATGGATTTTTAAGACATCAAGATTGGGAATTCATTATATTTTTTCCAAATCAGGATCTGCCACAACCATGTATAACCAAAGGAATTGAAAAATATTTACTATGGCCTTCATTCGTTTTTGTTGTTTACGAACAACATGCAATACCTTGTTAAAGACTGGAGCCTAGAATTAATGGTTTCTTTCCTCTGTTAGATCAATAATTAATTGTTTCATTGGGATGTGACTATCAACTTTTATAACATTATCAATGGGTTCTGCTTCCTCAAAAAATTGTGGCCATTTTTCATTTAAATCTTCCATATTTCTATGTAGCCTTCTGATGTTTGATGTCTCTCCATCATGAATTGATCCCTCCTTTGACTTATTTCAGTGACTAGTTCTAAAAATTTCAAGCCATGAAAATACACTCAAAAGATTTGAAATACTTAATGGCACCTAGAATTTCAGCATATACTTTTGATGGAAGAGAAAGAGGGAATGATTCTTGCAAACTTTCAAAAATCTGAGACAAATTGTTTTTCAAATGAAACCACTGCTTTCATCTCTGAAGACTACTCGATGTCACTGAGAACAAGAAGAGAACAATCTGAAGACTTGATTTAGGCTGGAGCAAAAAAACTAAAACACTCTCTGTACCATTCAAAATATGTCACTGCAGGAACATAGCAGTGACAGTATTTATGTCTCCAAAACTATGGACACACAATTCAAGCCATAAAGCCTAAAGTAAAAACAATGAATGACTGTAAGCCTAAAGTAATAACAATGAATGACTTCCTATAGTTAAATAATTCTCACATTCATGTTGAATGGAATACATCCAAACACAATTTATCATTAAATCATACATTTACCAGCAGCGACAAAATAAAAAACAACATCTTCTGAATGATCTATTCTTGCAAATTATTAGAATATAAAGGTTATAAGATGTCCCAATCAACAAGTGAAAGTACATGCAAATCAATCAATGCATCATCTTACCGATTTATGTTTTCTCTTTGTCCAAAATCTTAATTGGTTCCAAGAATAGTTGTCGTCTTGCAGACTAAAGGTCATTTGTCCTCTTCACCAATTAAGGTTTCTCGGAATTGTTGGAGTTTAAACTTGATGAAGGTGGAAGACTCAAAGTTCGATGTTTCGAGAACTGGATTGTTCAATTAAATCTTGAATTGGTATCTTAATCTTTGAAGGGACGTTGTTGATTATGGAACTGAGTGAGATTTTATGTCTTGATGTATTTTGAAATTGGCAAGATGGGGACGTCAACCTACATCTGCATCGTTTGAGTTCTTGAAAGAATCTGTCGGACATGCTTCCTATTTCTCACCTAGAGTCTAGCCAACTAAAATCTAATGAAACGTCCTGTTAGAAAGACATTATACCAATATAGTCCCCTTGTAGACTTTTGAAGAAGAATTTACAAAACTTTACTATTTTAGGGATAACAAAGCAATTTGTTGCACATCACTTCAGAGTCAGCCATACCAAATCAAACTGAATTTATCAAATTAACGGTTATAGTAATCAAACTATAGAATATTGTTTAGATTGGGAGTTATCAAACTTTTTCTGGGTCTTAAACCTGGTATTCTGTTATTGTTTTATTTTTTTTTCTTTGCATATTTTTGGCAAGCCTCTTATGCTTCAACTGGTCGAAATTATAACCATTGCTAGGGACTCAAAAAACGATTACAGGGGTACACAAGGTTTGTAGAAACATTGGTATTTTTAAGTAATCACAACCAACTAAATGTGACCAAACGTGTGTCTTGTAAATATGTCATACAGTGTTTCTGCCATAGTCAATCATTCTGTTTTCTCTCTTTTTCAAACTCTTTCACTTGCCTTCCTTTGTTTGTGTCTTTGCTGACACTTCGCGACAAGGTATCAGAACCATATTTATTTATTTTTTTACTCTTATGGTGTATTGTTTGGCTTCAAAGTAAAGTATTTATCTGACAACCCTGCCATGACAAAAAGACATTTTTTTTTTCTTTTGGCATGGCTCGATTGACTCTGAGGAAAGAGATCGTATACTGTTTCTGAAAAAAAACAAAAAAAACCCCAATGCTCTGCTTCTACTTTCTTAAAAAAGATGCCGAACTTACAAATTCTTTCATGAGTCCGTTAATACAAAATTATGACTTTTAAAATTTTTTTTTCTTTTCACCTATTCATCTTTTCTTTTTTTTTCACGTTTTTTTACTTCTTCATTCTCCTCTGGCACCTGTCAGGCACCCATGATGCCCGGGTACCCCAACAGTTAGTGGGGGTACTGGGCCATCTCCATGGCCCTGGATATATATATATATATATATTTATATGTGTGTGTGTGTGTGAAAATACATATACGCATATATACATATATAAATCTGTACTTATACACACATTTGTATACACATATTTAAAAAGAATATAACGAGGTAGCAATCCTTCATTTAAACATTCAATGTTGAAAAAAATTGACAGACTTTAATGTTCATGAATCTTTAATATACATATACATATACACATATATCATCATTATCAATCTTTTAACGTCCGTCATTGGACAAAGACCTTCCCCAGTATCCACTACATTCCTCTATCATGGGCGTTGCAGAGCCAGTATTTTCTAAATTTGTCTTGTTCATCTCCCCATCTTGAAGTCTCTTGGCCTTGGTTTCATTTGTGATTCCTGATGTTCCTTGTTGTGAGTTGTGACGTCCATCAATTGTCTGCCATTCTTGCAACATGACCTGCCCATTGCCATTTAAGTTTTCTAATAGATTCTATGATATCCCGGACTTCCATTTTCTTCCTGATATACTGTGATGTCTTGTGATCTCTCCATATAAGGTTGAGAATGATTCTCTCATGTACGTGTTGCATGGTTCTCAGTTTGCGTGTTTTTCTCTTGGTTAGGTTCAGTGTTTCAGCTCCATAAGTGACTATCGGGAGGATGTATTTGTTTTTTTAGGATTATTGGGATCGTCTGGTTTTTGAAGGTTGTGCTTGCTCTGCCAAAGACTTGCCATCAGAGGGTGATTCTTTGTTTGATTTCTTCTTCTATTGTGTTTTTCATAGAGATTTTTTGTCGTCAGTAGATGTAGTGGTCTACTTTCCTCAGTTTTGCATCTTTGATTTTGACAGTTATGTCTTTATTCTCAACATGATTGTTGCACATGACTTTCATTTTACTGAAGTTCATGTGAAGGCCGACTTTCTTGGTTTAGTTCATCTAGCATTATTTGGTGTTTGTGTAGGTTTTGTGTGAAAAAGATGATGCCCTCTACAAATCAGAGGTGAGCAGGTATTACCTTGTCTCCTTGGAGCTGGGAGGGTTCAGAGTCTTTATGTTGCCTGATATATATATATTAATATTAAGTTGATGCAAAAATAATTGCTGTTTTTTATCATCAACTTTGAAGCAATATACCTTGGCTACCTCAATTTATTCTAGAAGCATACAATTCTGGGATACTGGAACCAATAAATTCTTCAAAGACATTTGAGCTGCTGAACAGTTGTTGAAGACCTTCCTTTGCAGGATATGGTACAGTTTGGAGTCTAGTCTGCTCAATTTCTTCAGGGTTATAAATGTAGCTTTTTTGTTTTTCATTCAATGACATTCACGTGACATGTCAAGCTTTTTTTGGTTTTCCAATTTGGTGTGAATGTTGAATAACTGTGATCTCTTGAGTTATCTTGCATGAGTCCCCCTCAATGATGGCCCACAATTGGATGTTGTCACAAAAGGGTGTCTGTATCTCCACGGCTCTCATATCTGTTTCAAAATTTTTGGAACCAATGTTGAGCTGTACGTTTGTTGATGGTCCTCTGGCCAAATACTTGGTTGATATTGCGAGCAGTTCCTGCTGCTTTACATCCCATTTTTGTGACTCATACACCAAAATTTCTCCATTTTACCTTTTTCCATCTTTGATTCGACAGCCTCAATTAAATCAGAATAAATTGTGGAGAGAAAATGATCAGCTTAAATCAATGTGGAATTCACACTTGAAAATGATATATTACATGCATTTAGTCAAATGATAGTTAATGCCAAAAATAAGCATCAAAGTTTAAAATAACAAAAGATTATTTTTGCTCCAACCCTTAAATATGCATGCATGTTTAGATGTCTGTATATGTGTATGCATATGTATACTTTTTGGCTAATCAAATGTTTTGTTTTTATATCATAACTATGGACTTACAATAATAATTATCATGATAATGATTGGCTTGTAATGAAACAGTCAGTATAAGTGTTTTTGAAGAGGCCAATAAAATAATGATGATAATCAGGATGATAGGGATGATTATGATAACACATGGCACCTCAATGTGTACACAGTGTACAACAATTCAAACTTCCAGGAACAGGTATGTATTCATAAAGAAAACCAGCAAAGATTTTTTAAGGTATTATTGGCTGCTCAAACAATGGCAGTGATAAAAATAATGAATGACAAGCTTTGCAAAATTAAGTGTGGTTATGATGGTGAATAATTTGTATTATAATAATAATAACAGCAATACAGATAAATCACATAATTTTGTGTACAGATGCATGATGCAGATATAGTAACTTTCATATCCTTTAAAGTTGGTTGGAATCTATTAAGCTGAAAAGAGTCTTCAGCCAGGATTTACAAGCTTCAGTTGTGGCTATTTCTATAACCCATGGGAAAATACAGGTTGTGTTTGATGACTATTGGGCAATTCCAGTCCTTCTGCACAAGGTAAATGTATTTGTCTTATAGTTTCCTTCTCTGCTTTCGATTTTTTAGAGCAAGAACACTTGGTTGGTAATTCTTTTATGACCATTTTTTGCATTTTATTTTCAGATTTCCAGTTGATCACCGAAATAATCCAATAAAGAACATTTTGATTATAAATGCATTGTCTTGACTGATTTTATGAATGAAATTCAAGAATATACTATGCTCCCTTAACATCTACCTGAATTCTCATTTCCTCTTTTTATTAGTTCTCTAGACAGGATTTTTTTGTAATTTATATGCAGAACACATATGTGTTTTTATTCTATTCTTGAGAACCTATGGCTAATTTCAACCAAAATCTTTATACTATTAAGATTTTATCAAGGATTTTAATGGAAATATCTCAAAAACAAAGAGATAATTACAAGAAAAAGATGAAAGTTTTGAATTTCAATGAATTTACTGCGTTATGAAACATAAAACACATACAATATATACCTTTATTCTACTATATCAATAACCTGATCAAGCCAGGTATTCACATGCGGTTCAGAAAATTATTATCTATGCACTCAGCCCATCCATTAAATCCATGATTATGAATTGCTCAAAGTGCTTAATTTTATTTTAATTAACTGAAAAAGGGTGCCATCCTGACATTCCCTGTCTGTAAGCTCATCCAATATGTATCTTTATTCTACATTAATAATAACTGGATGCAGGCAGTAAACCAGTCGATATGGGACAGGAAAGTCTTATTATATGTAGAGAGTCCTTCCATTGAATTCATGATTATGAATTACTATGCAGTAGCATTTCAGCAACTCTTTTTTCTATTTAATGCATTTCAGCATGAACTCAAAGTATTGCATGATTGCCCCACTGCATCTGCTTCATTCATAAATGAGTTCTTCCTTTCTCAGTATGGTTCATTCGTAAATTTTTTTCGCCCAATTTTCCTTTCATAAACCTGCATAACCTTGACACCTGTTCTAATGGCTTTACCAATATATCTTTTCATAAAGCACGCTGTACCATTTCATTCCAACACTTGAAGTTTTGCATACAGATATATTTTTGTGTGATTTTGTCTCTTATTATGATTGACTTCTGAGATGATGTTTTCTATCTGGGTAATCTGTAAGATTTTCCAATGCGATCTGCATCAAATTTTGTTCTGAGAGTTGAAATACTTATCTATGTTCTTGATGTATCAACATTTAGGCCAATCCATTCTTCAGCCTCAGGTGTAAAACACACCATATGGAGATGCAGATTTTCTTCAGTTCTATACCTTCCAAGTGTTTTAACTTTAAAGTTAAGGAAAAAATGGATGATTTTCAATTCACAATATAACTCTAATGCTGATGTAGACCCAACTGTGCATCTACTGGGTGTGACGTTGAAATAGAACTTGAAGACTTTGAGACAGAACTTTGTGATCTCATGAGAGAATGTTTATTCTGTTAACACTATTTTGGGGAAGTTGGTTTTTCAACTGATCTCATATTCTAATTACACTTTTTTGGGAAGTTGGACCTGATGTCATAGTCTGATAAAATTCATTTTTATAAGTTGCTCTTTTATCTGACCGCATATCCTGATGAAACTTTTTGAAATATTTTTTTATCTCGCCTTATATTTAGATAACACTTTTTTAATGTTGGTTTTTTATCTGACCTCAAATTTTTTTTTACTTTTTGGAGGACTGAAAGAGAGGGGAAAGTTTTTCCCCTTTTAAAGGATAAAGTTGAAGGGGAAACTTCTTTCTCTTCAGGGATCAAAAGTGAAGAGAAAAACTTTTCTTTCTTTTAGGGTTCAAAATTGAGGGGTAACTTTTCTTTTAGTATCAAAAGTGTGGGGAAACATTTCTCTTGAAGGGTAAAAGTGAAGGGAACTTATTCCTTCTTGGGGAAAAATACTAGTCATAGAGTTGTTTTCCTTAAAAATTTATTTGCAAAAAGAACATTAATATGATAAAAAGAAGTGATTTCTTCTTCTTCTTCTTCTTCTTCTTCTTCTTCTTCTTCTTCTTCTTCTTCTTCTTCTTCTTCTTCATCATCATCATCATCATCATCATCATCATCATCATCATCATCATCATCATCATCAGTCTTTCAACGTCCGTTGTTGGACATAGACCTTCCCTAGGATTTGCCACACTTCTCTATCATGGGCATTATGGAGCCAGTACTTTCTGAATTTGTGTAGCTCGTCTCTTCATCTAATATTCTGCCAGCCTCGGTTCCACATGTGATCTCGGGGGATTAATGTCGCGAGTCGTGATGTCCATTGGTTGCCCACCATTCCTGCAACATGACCAGCCCACAGCCATTTGAGATTTTTACTGGATTCCATGATGTCCCTGACTCTTGTCTTTTCCTGGATGTACTGTGTTGTCTTGTGGTCTCTCTATGTGAGGCCCAGCATTATTCTTTCATGTGCACGTTGCATGGTTCCAACTTTGCGGATCTGTCTCTTCAGTTCCATAAGTGACTATTTGGAGGATGCATTGGTTAAACACCCTTCTTTTTAGGATTAATGGGATCTTTTTATTTTTGAAGGCTGAGCTTGCTCTGACAAAGGCTTGCCATCCTTGTGTGATTCTTCGCTTGATTTCTTCTTCTTTTGAGGGTCTCATGGAGATTCATTGTCCTAGGTAGATGTAGTGGTCTACTTTCTCCAGTTCTGTGTCCTTGATTTTGATCTCAGTAACTTAATTTGAGTTCAATGGCTGGTAACAGCAACCTTTAAGCAAATCCAAAGTAAAAAATAAAAAATAATCTATTTCTTCAGAAAAGCGCTTGCTAATTTACCAATCTGATGAGTTCATTTCTGTATATATGTATGTATATAAATACCATTGTCAGCGCTTCTGTTTGTTTGTTCACCCCAAAGAGTCAAACCAATTAGTAAAATTAATGACAAAGATGTGGTATGATTTGAACTTGCACCAAAGTGGCTGAGAATCCCATAGAAAAACTATTATGCTAAGAAAACATTTAATGAACAAGTGTAAAAATTGAACTATAATTTCTAGGATGAGGTATTTTTGTTGCTGTTATAATAATTTGAATGAGTCACATTGATCATTTTTTTCAATTAAATTTCTTTTCTCATCTGTCAGTTTCTGTAAGGAAAATAATTAAAAAATAGGACAGTATCAAGATTTAGAAAAAAAATTGTTTTTGCCCTATGATACTGGGAAATGTTTATTACTTGAAAAGCCAAACAAGTTATTCAATATCGAATCCCCTGGTGCTCTCAACACCACCTTCTCAGATACCTCTGAAAAATATCACAGGTGATCCCTTACTAAACTCATGGAGAAATCTAGAAATATTAGGTCTGTATCTCTAATAGTTTTGAAAGTATAATTCTATTTTACTCAATTCTATGCATTTTGTCGAATGAGCCTTTCCATCCAATCTGAGACATTTATAGCCTCGTTGATGCAGCGTGCATAGCTTTGAAACTTTGAGAGTGGATCAACTTTCTTTGTAGAATTCAAAAAAGGAAATTAGATCAGGTGTATCTTATGTACTTTCCCCCTACAGGGCTCTGGAAATGGTCAAAAAATATAAAAAGATGATTGCCATTTTGAGAGATTCTCACTCAAACAGTCTGCTGTATAAAGCACTCATAATATTTTCATGTCATTCATAATGGAGCAGGACTTGAGTATGCAGTAATCATATTCATTACTGTAAGTGTCAGAAACTGTTTGAAATGTGCTCGATTTTCAGGTGTCCTCAAAATAACCAACATTTTCATATTTTTACTATGTTATTTCATTTATCTGAAGATGATCTGAGAAGAGTTTGATGCTTCCTTTCTGTATACATATTACTTTAAATGTTGTGTCATTCTACATTTGGAATTTTCAGGCTATTTTCAGAGCCTTGTAGGCAGATAATTCTATAAAATATACTTATTAACATTTTTGATAAAATTTTTGAATTCTACAGAAAGGTTAGCCCTAGTCACCAAGTCTCAAAGTTGTACATGCCATATCAGGGGAGCAAATGTTGTAATTGAGTAAAATTCAAAGATTTTTAATCTCAAAACTTTTAGAGATACAAACCTAATGTTTTTGGATTTCTCCATAAGTTTTGTGTAGGAGAACCTGCATTTTTTTTCTCGATAGAACCTGACCAGGGGAAAGTTCTTGAAATCATGTTATCTGATATGGAATGATTCAAAACCTCTTTTAAAAAGAATTATTACAATAGAATAAAATGCAAAGTTGTTACATTTTATCCACTGAACATTGTTTTGAAAACTTAGATTGGATGTTTTTATTAACTTCGTTTATTTAAAGTTTATAAAGTTCCAAAGAGAAATAAATTGATGCAATAACATATTACACCTAAGCTTTATAACTTTTACAATATTAGGAAATATTGTCTTGTCTTTTTATATTCAACACAAAGACTTCCGCAAAAATATTTATTCACCATATATTGCATATCATATCATTTTCAACATTTACATATTCCAAAATTATCTTTTAATATATTATTCTATAAAGAGTGAAACTTTTGACACCTGTTTTCAAATGTTTTTTTTTCACAAATTTTATTAACATTACAATATAGAGGAAATTTTACCCTCTTATATGCTTTGGAAAGGAAATATTCATGTATAGTTCAATTTTTAAACAAATAATTCACCAAGAAACAAGATGTTAGATTTTTGATTGTTGGAAAAAAGTCATAGGAAAAATCTTATCATTAAATTTTACTAAATGACTTCCTACCCAGGAACAAGAGATATGACTTTTTCTTCTATGACGTAAGATTCCCCACTGCAAATTCCTGTCTATAATGTCTTTCTTCCAGGACTTTTTTCCCATGACTTTTTCCACTCACCTATTTTTAACCCAAATTGTGAGTGTTAGAATTCACATCTGAAATGCAATATGTATTACAATGAGTACCCACGTTACAATCAGATCCAAGACAAAGGGCTGGGGAGCAATATTTTGATCCTGGGCAGTGCATACAGATTCTCTGATTCTAGACGGAAATGCCTATTCATGTGTAAAACATCCAGTCATTTTTTTATTCTAGGATATGTGTATATGTATATATGTATATTGCTTTGTCTTAACTATATATAGAAGGCTAATTTAATCAAAAGAATTTCAAGAAATTGATGGAAGTGAGGTAGTGTAAAACAGATAATTCAATCCAAGTTTAGTGATCTTGAAATATTTTGTCGAATTCTTTGGTTGAATATGTTGGTAGAAAATTGACTCATAATTTTTTCTGATCAAATAGTATTCTTAAAGATGATATCATAAGTTGGTTTGCACGTAGTCCAATACCAAATCCAACATAATGGATTCCATATTCACATGGGTGAACACTCAACAGAAATGACATGACCAATGAGTCACATTGGTTGTTATACTTATTGATCCCTCATCATCAAATACATCTTTTGGGTAACCTACATGAGTGTGCCCTTTGTTTATAAAATTGAATGATGTATGGTATAAAATAATATCCATATCTAATACTTCATGATAATACCTTATATGAAGTAACGAACTACATGCATTATGATTCAGTGTTAGAAATGATAAAACTATGCTAAATATTAAAATCATAGTTCAAGTGGGTGGGGTTGTTTGATAAAAAATGCTGGGAAGCCATTTTGATATAACTGTTTTGTTTTGAGATTGCCTTAATAGTTACATAGAAAACAACTGATTATCCCAAGAATAAAGATTCAGAATACCATAATATCTAATTCTATGTAAAACATAAAACCCTTGAAAGCTTACATAATTTGCATTAACAGACACTTGGGGATAATTAACTGAAATGAAATAAATTTTGAAAAGTTCTTTTATGTCTTTAGTGTTTAAAGCTGTAAAGCTTTCTAGGCTGTGTATACATACATATATATACATGTATGTGTGTGTGTATGTGTGTGTGTGTGTGTGTGTATGTGTATGCATGTAGATGTCTCAGTGAGAAAAGTTGCTTCAAAGCATCTGAATAAGATATCATTAAAGATAGCAGAAAATAATATTACCAATCTGCTGAGACTGGATAGAGTTCCTAACCAGTTGATTTTCAAAAAATCCTTAACTAGATAATGTCATAAAGGGCTTATTATTTTGGTGTTGAACACCTGTTCAAATCTCAGAGAAAGAGGTTTAGTTTTTCAATGAATAAATATGAAATTGAAATTTTCACTGATAACTCAAAACATATGCTTGCATTATCCTTAAATTTTGGCTAGTATTTTCTTCCATCTTAATTCTTTAGTTTCTTTCCATTGCAACTTAATCTATTCAGGCAGTTAATCTATGGAAGGGAGTAAACAGCAGAGATCAGAAATGAAGGATAAGCTCTCGTTGTGTTGTCATAAAGAGCAACTAAAAAATCAAGATGCAAAAAATACTACATAAAAATCAATAACAATGAATGTTGAAGCTTCATGTAACACAAATGAATAAAGATGATATTGGGGCTATTGACTTGCATGCTTGCAAGTCAAGCTTTCTCACCTATCCAGATCAGATTGAATATTGCATTTTCCAGGGCAGAGATTCATGGCCTAATACTTCTCACTTGATTCGGCTAAAATATGTTTTTTGAATTTCTGAGATAGGGTTCTTCCTGTTCTACCAAATACTTTTGGGGTAATTGCTTTCATATTCATTGTTTTTAATTCAATATTTTTTGTTTAACACTTTTTTCATCTTTCCTCAGATATATGTTTTGAAATTCTAAAAACCAAACACAATTTACACCTGTGGAAGGCCAAAGAATATTATGGCTGAAAATGTGATCTTAAATATCACATAGATAGAAACAGTAGTTTGACTAATGAATGAGCTAAGCTCCATTAAAAGACTCTAGTGTCCTTTCAAAATCTAATTTTTCCATGACTTAATTGCTTATCGTGACACCATGCTGGATCTTTCATGGTATTTCTTGTGGGGAATCATTAGATGGCTTTTTTCATACCACAGCTACATTTCTCTGCACGGGAAATGTATTGAAGTGAAAACTTGTAACTAAAAAACTAACTTTTACCAATATATTTTATTGCAGATGCTCCTTTTATCTTTTGCTTGTGCTCTTAATAGACAACTAGAACCATATTTTTGTATTTTTATTGTTACAAGCCATCTTTTTGGAAAAAAATAATCTTTTCCAGAAACTTTGTGTGTCAACTGATTTTTAAAATCTATGATTTTTTTTGTTTTTGCAACAGGTAGACTCTCTAAAAGGTAATATTCAAAATGAATGATAACCATCACAAATCTGGTAATGTAAAACGCAGGTAAAAAGAGAAAAGAAAGGCTGAGTAAAAAAAGGTCAAACTTTTCTGGACTTTCTGCCTGAATTTTTTACATAATTCTCTGAGAACTGTAACTCTTATGGAGATTGTATCTTTCTTTGGTATCAATGTGAGAGTCAAATCAAAATCTCAAGAACAGTTGCAGATCAAATGAACTTAAATTTCAACAATCAAACCAAAAAGTTGCAGGATTTACTAAATCATATTCTTGATGTGATACTTTTTCTTGGTGAACATGGCCTTGGTATGATAGAAGAAATAGGAAATCCTCACCATGGAAACTTTTGGGGCCTTTTCACTTTTGCACTATGATTTTACCTTTAAAAATATGTTACGAAAAATCCCAAACCTCTTAAGGAAGGTAAAATACTGTGAGTTCACTATCTTCCACCCAGAATCCAAAATGAATTCATTCATCTCTGTTGGAAAAACATATGCAACAGTGTTCTATCTAAACACCTTGATGTCAAGAACTATTGTATCATGGTAGATGCAACCCCTGACATTTCCTGTAAAGAACAGTTCATTTTTGTGTTACAATATGTCCTTCCCACAGGCAAAGTATCAAGGAACAATTCTTCACATTCATTAATGATTATGGCAAGAAAGGCAAAGAAATAGCAAAACTTATTCTTTCATTTTTAGAGGATGTCTTTGTACCATTGCAAGATTGTTATATTTAGGGATATGACAATACCTCAAATATTAGTGGAAAATACAATGACACCCAAGCATTGACCTTTGAAAAAAATCCTCTTATTTTCCTTGTGGTTGCCATTCACTCAAACTTAATGGAAATGATGCCGCAAAATATTGTATACAAACAGTAACATGCTTTGGGATTGTGAAAACTGTGTATGTCTTTTTCTATTCAAGCCCTAAATGATGGTAAATCATGAAGAAAGTTCTTGATTCCTCTATTAATGGTCTCAGTAGCACTAGGAAGTCTTCGAAAAAATATGCTGTCAGCACTTTCAAAAATAACTTGTGAAAAATAGTGGAAAGTCTCAAAGAATGCCAATCTCTCAGTCTAACTTTCAAAGTATATGCAGGTGCAATATCCTTACGTCATACATTTGGACTGAAATATAGTGGATGTCTGCCATGGAATAATTCAGAAAAGTCTTACAACCAATGATGAAGAAGTGTCCAACATCAAAGTTTTGGTTGAAAACCTTAGACTTCTGAGTGCCAAGTGGTTGACAATTAGGGAAAATATCCAGTCTGTTTCTGAATCTATGTAAAATGAATCTCCCATCTGAGTACACAACCTTCCAGTTGACAGATGAGGAGAGAATTAATCATTTCAAAAGCTTAGTATTTGATAAGATTGTCAACTATGTTCAAAATGGAATAGCAAAATGATTTGAAGCTCTTGAAAAGATTGTGGATATTTTTGGTTTTCTCTGGTGATACATGACAATGTAGTGACATGGAAAAAAAAGCAATAATTTTTCTGATCTCTGCCATGATATTTCAAAAGAAGATCAGTGAGCTAAAATGTTTGAAAGCTCATCATTCTCCAAATTTTGGCTCAAGTTGATATTGATGATATCATAAGTTCATTTATGGCTGAAAAGGACCAGGAGATACCTTTTTAAAGTGACAATTCATGCAAGAAATAAAGGAATGAAAATTTGACTGTTTTTAATTTCATAAACATTTGTCAAATTCATACTTTGATTCATGATACAATCTTTTAGTAACTCTTTTCGCATGAGAGAAATTAATTTGAATTATTATTGAGGTTAAGACACTTCATTGCCAGAGAGGATTTGTTTATTCTCGGGAATACTTCCCAATTCAAGGCCTCTCTTGCAATGTTTTTTGTAACTTTTATACTTTTTTTTCATCATGTGAAAAGTCTCAAATGTATTACTGAAGATAGGGCACTTCTTGGTCAGACAGATTTATCTACACCAGGCAATTCTTTCCATAAGAGGAGAGACTTTCATTCATTGTATGAAATCATTATATTGTTAATTCATTATATTAAAAGAATACAGTTTCTGCCTTATCAGTCAACATGCAAAATATCAGATTGAAAGGCTGTGTAGATTTTGTGGAGAAGGGCTGAGAACAGACAAACAAACAAAAGGATCAAATATTAGTATATATATATATATATATATATATATATATATATATATATATATATAAAACAAAACTGAAATTTAAAGTTATCTTTATTCAAAGTGATTCTGATAAACCGATGGTTCGACTTCCTCTAGTTATAACTTTCAATAAGTATGTAGCAATGAATCTGAAGAAGGACAAGAATGTACATTTACTCCATCCCTCAGATCATACAACACAGTCATCATCAAATTCAAGAAACGTGATGTCATCATAAGTGAAATCTTCAAAATATGGATTAGAATTTATGGTAATGAATTTTGAAACAAAAAGTTAAAAAAACTGTGTGAAAAAAACAACATCATTAACAAAACTACTGCAACTGAATCATTTTGGTCAAATGGATTATGCAAAAGGCATAATCAGGTCCTTGCTGGAGTGATTGAGCACATAGAATGTAGTGTAAGAGTGGACGTATCACATTCACTGCTGAATGTCCTTCAAGAAGGATTTTTAAGATCATGAAATTCGCCGAGTATAAACTGTTGTAAATGATGTCAGTTCCAAATTTTTAAAAAATACTTGGAGAATAAAATATGTTAAGCAAGGAATCCAAATAAAGTGAATCATCATCATCATCATCAGTCTTTTAACGTCCGTCATTGGACATAGACCTTCCCCAGGATTTGCCTCAATTCTCTATCATGGGCGTTGCAGAGCCAGTATTTCCTGAATCTGTCCAGTTCGTCTCTCCATCTTTATGAGTTTGTTCATGTATTTGTGTGTTCCAGCACTCCTGGCCATACCTTTTTGTCAACAGACTTGGAAATTGACATTAGTACTTCACTACACCCCTCCTAAAAATGTGTGTTTTTTCATTTTAGGGAAGACAGCTTTTTCCACTGGGAGGGGGGCTTATTTTGGCAGAATTTAGATATTTCTAGATGTTTTTTTACACTGTTTTAGATGTTTTCCAGTGGAAAATGCCAGTGATGTCATACATAGATTTTATTCTGACCATATTTATCCTGAGCTCTAAACCCCACTGTCCATATCCTGTCCAAGTAACATACAATAGGTTGTATTGTCAGCACAAACAGCAGAGGTCATCAGACATGGTCTGATGTCCTTCACTGTTCACCCTCCGCCCCCACCCAAAATTGTGTTAAGTAGGAAGTGACCACAGAATGATAAGATACAAAATTCAAATCACAATGAAGATAGAACGTCGGAAATCGTTCAACACTGAACTGCAACCATTTACAGTTCATATAGAATTCACCTGATCATTCAAACTGGAACTAAACAACAGATACAAACTCCTCACCAAACCAGAAGAGAACATCAGTGAGCTTAGCAACAATATAACAACCTTCCTAGTTGAAGTTGCCACTATGCTTAAGCCAAAAAGCTTAAAAACCATAAGCAAACTCTCAGAAGAAACCAAAAATCTGAAGAAAAAATACCAGAACCTCAAACCACCAACAACAACCGTAGAAAAGTTAGAGGCAACAGAGCTGAGCAAAACCATCCAAAAGAAACGAAGAGGAGACAAAAGAACATACACGACAACAATCATTAAAAACATCCTTAAAAAAGGTGGGGAATTCAAAACTATTGGAAAATCTCTCAGGAAGAAAGTTAATGGAAAGCAAATGGAAAATTGACAACGCATAGGGACAGCATTGTCAAATGAGCCCAGGAATTTTACAGAGACCTCTTTTTGAGCAAACAAAGGATGCAGAAAAATGAACAGGAAACACAAGTGGAGAGTAATCAATTTGAAGATTTCTCAGTAGTCACTCTGTAGGAAGTGAAACAAGCCATATAACAAACGAAGGAAGAAAAGGGCCTGGACCTGATAATATCACCATTGACCAACTCAAATGAGCTGGAAAAGTCATCTTTAAAAAACTAGCTATCCTATTCTACTCATGCCTCAAATAAAGTAAAATCTCAAAAGAGTGGAACGCTGCAATCATAATGCTGTTGTATAAAAAAAGTGAACCTGAAACACCTCAACAACTACAGGCCAATAAGCCTACTTAACTGCATCTATGAACTTATCACCAAAGTGATCACCAACTGAATCATCAAAATGCTAGATGAACACCAACCATAGGAACAAGCTGGCTTCAGAAAAAGCTACTCAACCATTAATTAAAAAGAGAAAGCAGCTGAATATAGAATGCCACTAACTGTAGCATTTGTCGATTTGAAAAAGGCCTTTGATTGAGTGTAAACCCCTTAAGTCATTGACGCAATAATACAACAAGGTGCAGACTGCATACATGTCAGAAACTAGGAAAAGGAGTAAGACAAGGTGATACCAGCTCACCCAAACTCTTCACAGCCTGCCTTGAGATGATCTTCCAAAACTTTGAATGGGAATACAAAGGAATCAGGATAGATGGAGAACACCTAAGTAACTTTGGATCTGATGACGACATCATCCTCTTAGCTTGGAACCTTCACGATCTCCAAATAATGTTAGACAAACTAAATGAAGCAAGCAGGAAAGTTGGCCAATGCATGAACTTCAGTTAAAACAAATGTCATGTACAACAAACTTGCTGGGGATAAATATCGGAATCAAGATGGCAGGACTGGAGATCTACATAGGACAGTGAATTTCATGAAGTCATCAAAAGAAGAATAAATAAAGTGAAGAATCACATTAGTTTGGCAAACTTTTTCAGTAGAGCAAGCTCAACTTTTAAGAACAAGAAAATTCCACTTGTTCTAAAAAGAAGGGTATGCAACCAATGTATCCTACCGATAGTCACCTATGGAGTTGAAACATGGAACCCAACCAAGAGACTGACCAACAAACTGAGAACCATGCAATGTGCAAATGAAAGAATCATGCTCAACCTCTTGTAGAGAGATCATAAGAGAACACAGTATATCAGAGAAAAGACAAGCATTTGAGATATCCTAGAAACTGTTAAAAAGCTCAAATGTCAATGGGTTGGACATGTAGAATGCAAGAATGGTAGATAACTGATGGAAATCACAACTCACAACATGGATCCCCAGGGATCAGGTACAAGGCTATGGCTGACAGAAAGTAAGATGGCCTGATGAATAAGTTTAGAAAGTACTTGCTCTGCAATGACCATGATAGGGAGGTTTGGCGAATCTTGGGGAAGGTCTATGTCCAATGACAGACGCTAACAGAATGATGATGATGATGTATTCCTTTCTTTGTATGTTTCTGTTCACATTGTTATTTACTAAGCTCAGCTAAATCTGGCATCAAGCTACAGGAGTACCCAATGAGGATTGAACTCCCTACACCTTACTATTCCTCATGCTATAGTACATATCAGTTCATGCATATTCATACCTGTGTGTTTGTAAGTATGTGTGAGTTTATATATATGGGTATACATTGCTCATTTATTCATTGCTCTTGTATAAGTGTATATTCAAATGTATTTATGTTTCTTTGCATATGGTGCATGCATGAACATGCATTCTTGTTTCAATAATTTTGTGTAAGTGTTTTAGTGTATGTGCGCATGTACTTGTGTGTGTATCTGTCATTATCTCTATGTTAACTTTTATGCGTGACATTTTAAGAAAACATACGTGAAATATTATACTTAACATCCCCTCTTTTATAAATTAGATATTGAGTAAGAAAGGCAAAGTAATATTTTGATGCATTTCCAGATTATAGTTATCTAGATGAAATGCTGAAACCATGAAGTCGTTTGTATTCCGTATGAGTTGTCTATTATGTCTCTATCAAACAAACACACACAGACACACCTGTAACTACACATATTTGTCTATTGATGCATGAATATATGTATGGTATTTGTATTTGTTCTTCTATAAGATGTTAACTCATCACATCAGTGTCGATAGTTGTCAGAGTAAAAAGTTAGGGAACCACAGATTGAACCAGAGATAGATTTTGGACCTTTAATCTCTAAGTGATGAATATTTATATCCATTTATGGAACATACATTTTGATTCCAACAACCAATTGACATATTGACGGGAAATCATTTCAATTTGAGTTCCAGGAAATGGCATTCCCCAATATAAATCACTTTGATTGATTGTGTTTTTCAAGGCAACTTTGGCAAAGTAAACACTTTAAAATCACACGCAATGTGCAGGAGATCAAAAGTTAAAAGAAAGTTCTGAGAAATTGTTCTCTGCAAAATTGTCAACGATTTTGAGAAAATTTTGAATTACGTTTTCCATCATTGTTATTATATGAAGTTGAATGGAAACTATCTACAAGTTATTATATATTAATACTATTTTGTATGCCTGCTTTCTTGTAGAAAGGAGGGAATAGGTAAGTAAATAGACTACAACATCAATAAGAATATTCTGTATATATATTGCAAGAAAAAGGGAAAGTTACTTATTTCTTCACACACATATACATTATAGCAATATATCATATATTAGCTTGACCAACTTGGATGTACAATTTCAATGATATATATACATACACACACTCACACACAATTAAGAAGGGATCAATAAGCCCCTAATTTGACATGTAATTATTAGCTGGATTTTGGTCTGAAATTTCTGCTGTAAAATGTTTGATCTATGCAATTAGTAATAGTGAATTAAGAACATTGTTGAAGAAGGAGATCATATTGAAAAATGAATATTGTTTAAAAAAATGTCTTCATCATTAAGCTGTGGACTTACTGTAGCATATTTATATGTATATATCTAACTATATATATATACATGTACAAATATATATTATATATCCACATATGAGAATTACAAAACAAGTTGATTGATCTAAATAGGAAAAGTGAAGAAGTAGGGTTAAAGATAAACAGAGCATAGATAAAAATAACGTCAACTGACAAAGTTCCCAAAAAGACTATAAGAATAAAGAGTTAAGTTTCAGAAGGGATTGACCAATACATCAAATCAGATAATAAAGCTAGAGAAAAAAAATGATGCATAATGATTGTCTGGGAAGCATTTGGTATGAAAAGTAACATATTAAAGAGCATAAAGTCTACAAACCTAAATGCATAAAACCAGCTATGACTTATGGATGTCGAACTTAGAATCACACAGAGAACTAAGGAAAAAATAATGTTAAAGGAAACAACAAAAGAAAATGGTTGACATGGATCGGGAGGAGGACTAGAGTGAAGGTTATGAAACAAATAATTATACAACAAAATGGAGATAGACTGGGCACATAGCCAGGTGAAACAGATTGAGCAGAAAGGTTGACCAATCGGTGCTCATGTGACAGTAAATGCATGGTTTGCGGGCAAGACATGGTAGAGATCAGTGCAATTGTAATCATCATCGAAGGAGATGGGAAAGGTCTTTCTCCAGCAATGAATGGATGATGATGATGATGATGATGATTATGATAGTTCTCCCACGGGCAAAATGAATGGACAGCAGTAGCATATGTATCGTTTTTGTTAAGGAATTTCACATCAGCCGTTGTACTCACTGATCTTTACAAATCCTTAGTCAGTTTTAATTTATAAATATACCAGCATGTGTGCATGTAAGAAAAATGTAATTTTTTTTTCAGTGTCACAAAAAATCAGCACAATGATATATTTACTAAAACAGCTTGCTTTTGGGCCAAACTCCCATCTGACTGAAACTTAAATGATTAATTGAGAAAATATTTAATCTTTTGTAAAGACAGTTTCCAGAAAAAGATTATGAAATTTTGCCATGGAATGGGCTTTATCAAAATGAAATCTAGATATATTTCTATAGAAAAGGCATGAAAATCTAGACAATTGTAGATTTTATTGAGGGAAAATTCTAGGACCGACCCCAAAATGCCAACACTTGTATTCATCCTTTTACAAAATTCATTCATAACCTTTTCAGATATTGTGTCGCATAGCTACAATACAGTGAAGATGACCATTGGAAGATCCTTGATCAACCCAAAAATGTGAACAATTCTTCCTGAACCCATTACCCACACTATAAATGAAATTCATTTCAACCCTAAAAGTGAAACCCCACCTCCATTTGTAATAAAGAAGTCAACTGTAGGAGTTTGAAAATAAACCTTTTGTAAACAAACAATATGTTGATACCTTTTATTATCACTTTTATTTTGATAATTAGACTGTGGAGTATTTCTAAATTCAAAGGGTATAATCAGTTATAAAGAGTAAAAACAGAAAAGGGAATTTTTGGCAAGTAAATTAACTTAGCACTAAAATCTTGTTGAGATTGCAATTGGTTACATTTGCAAGCATAGTGTAAGAAAAACATGCTATTGATTTTGGATGCTGACATATTTGCTGATTTATGATATAACATCTAATACCGATCATTTTTTATTTCTGCCATGTATAATATTTCATTAGTCTTCATTATCATAGTCGTGATTGATCATAATGTGTGAAACCTAAAATAACAAATGTAAAATGGCGTGGGTAAATATGGGTAAATATGGGTAATTATGGAATATAGCAAATAAATATCATGACATATTAAGTTTGATGACAATTTGAAATATTCAAGAGTTCAAAAATAGAGGATAGAGAATTTTTTCTCTCTTCAAAATGATGTGGTCAATCATGAGCATGTGTATGTGTGTGTGTGTAAAGTGTTCACTTAATCAGTGTCAAATGCTTTCTGATTACAAAGATATTTTGTAGCCTACTTACAATCATAGCTTCTGTTGGGGCTGAATCAATAGATAACTTTTGAAAACTGTGCTGTTTCAGCAATCGGTTTCTTCTTCTTTGTGGTCATCCTCTGTTTCAATGTGTCAATTTCGTAGGCACTTACCTCCAACTGATTGCGTTCAAATTGGCAAATACATTTATGGCAAAATCCAAAATGTCCAAGTTCATTCTTGATCGTTTTTTTCCATCTGTATGGTTTCCATGAAGTAGAAAACATTAGATGTCATTTGACCTATCTTGGCGCGGAAAAGTTTTCATATGTACAGTCAATATTGTTAGGTCGATTTCAGATTATGATGTCATCGCTTGTTGACACTGACACAAAATTAGGTTAACTCGACTTGCTTTCAATTCAGCCTTCCTCTCAATACACCTGCAGTCTGAAAGTTTGTGATACCTGTTAGTACAAGTTCATTCCTTTCTATAATGCATGAATCAAAAATATACTATGCATTCAATGTCACACGCTGTGATTTGATACTTTCTCACATTTTAAGTAGCATTGTAACTACAAATGCTTTCATTTCTTATAAAATTGATTCATACATATATTACTCTGATTCTTTTTCTTGTCAAGTAAATAATGAAGTTGAAATAATTAGTAAATAACGGACAACATGCTGTATTTAAAATCTACAAAAAAGAATCCTCTTTTTTATGCTTTAAACTATAGTCAAAAAAATTCCTTCCAAATTGTTTTCCAATTCAAACAAAATCAAAATAAGATCATGAATAACCTGACAAAGCATCTTAAGGGAATCCATACTGATATCCATAGTTTTCTCTCTTACCGATTTTTGGCATAGTTTTGGGGTTTATTGCAAAGAGATAATTATGCATTGATTGAGAAGTTATGAATTCATTAATCTATATTAAGATGACTATATGTAAAGGAACATACGTTTTTTTCCTTTTTTAGTAATATTGATAATGGTTAGCACAGAATATTAAGGAGAAGACTGGAATCTGAGACATGATAGAAAAAGTTAGAAAACTTCAATGGCAATGGGCTGGACATGTTGCAAATATGGACATCATGACTCACAACATAGATCTCCAGAGATCAGGTGTGAGGCAAAGGCAACATAAAATGAGATGGCCTGACAAGCAAGATAGATTTAAAAAGTACTGGCTCTGCAATGACCATGATAGAGAGGTCTGGCAAATCTTGGGGAAGGTCCATATCCAATGATGGACTTTATAGACTGATGATGATGATGGTGATGAATGATCGTTATTGCGCTAATGTTCACCCGTCTTATCTCGAGTGTTTTTTCAATTCAAGGCCTTCTTAGTTGATTTGTGGGATGTGGTCTGTTCACAATAAAAACCTATACAGGAATGAGTACTTCGTGACTATTTAGAAATTATGTAAATATGATGTGAATCACATTTCAAGTCATTTCAAAATTGAATGGAGAGGGTATTTTTTTACGAGTGAGTGAAAAGAAGACAATTGAAGCTTTTAAAACACAGGTTATTTTAGTATTTTTAAAGTGGTATCTTAGCCAAAAAGCAAAACAATTATATTTACAGTCATAGACGTGTTGCTTGAGATATTATGTGCACATTATTTCCATGAGAACAACCCAATATTGAAGTGAGGTTCTTTTAATTGAAGAGACAATGATGGATTTATTAAAATTTGCAATAAATTTTTTGTCCAAAGAATGCATTTCTAACTCATTTAATAAAAAATGCTTTTCAAGACAGGTTCTAAATATCAAAATATTCCAAAACAATGCAATGGGAAAATAAACGTTGTTTTCAAAGCTTTGTTTTGAAATAATGGTTGCAATCTCTTTCTTCATATGCGTATTTGGTGAAGAAAAGATTTTCTGCAACATTTGAAATTGGAGTTCATTTGCAGTTTCAGTTTGATAAATGCTTCACATTTCTTGATGTTTTTGCACTAATCATTGCAGAACATATATTTCATTGCTAAAGACATACCTTCAATGGTAGTGGTTTCCGTTTAAATATCATCCAGCTTACTACATTTCAATGAGAAAAACAAAATTTTTACTCAGCCTAAAATTTTTAAAATTTACTATTGTAAAAGTACAGTTCCAGCAATACTTACATTTACTTATATTTGTTGTCCATCATCTGACTGGAGTGGTGGTAATTTTCATTTCTTTTTTTATTGTTTTAAAGAACATCCCTTATATTGTCTGGCCCAAACTGAATAATTACTATTGATTGATACCATTATCCTTAAATCATACCACAGCGTGTCCTAATCCTGCTTCCACATGGTGACATTGTTGTCAAATAAACATTTTGCATGAGGCTGTGTTGCAAGAAGAATAAAACCATGCAGAGCCATTTCCTCCTCGAACGGGTTGCTCTAGCTGTATCTCCAGAATAGTACATTGCTGATCATCACGGCTTTAAGCCGATTGGACCGGTTGCTCCCCATTGGACCCTATGACAAACGGGGGAGAGCGTTTACACACATCTCAGTGGATTTTGATGACATACTGAACGAAAATCGGCTCCTTGCGAAGAAAAACCGCCAATATCATGAAAAAAAAAACGATTTTTTCGTCAGAAACCAAACAATAAATGAAAAAAAGAATGAAAAATCCCAAGTATGTATCAGATTGTTGCACAGTGTGAGACCAGGCAGACAGAAAAAAGAAAGAGAGGAGAAAGTGAAGAAGAAAGACGGCGAATACGGAGTGAAAAAGAGAGAATGATGATTAAGAGCAGTCAAATAGGACACGGTCGGTTAGTCTGCGAAAGACATTTCATTGGAAATGCAAAATACACATAGCCACACCACAAACATACAATAAATGCATGCTTACATGCACGTATATAATGTATGTGTGAGTATGTGGTTTAGTAAGCTTGCATGTGCATATGCGTGTATGTAGTGTATGTTAACGGTATGAATATAAGTGCGTATGTGTGTATTTTGCATTTGTGATGAAATGTCACCTTAGATTAAATCACTGAACAGATCATTTAAGAGGAAAAATCTTGTCTCTTGCGTTAAGAAATAAGTAAAGGAGAAATTGTGACAAAATTCGCTCATGAAAACCAAAGAAGGCCAAGAGAAAAGGTAAAAAATGACATTACAGACGAATTCACGAATTGAGGTAAGTAAAGAGAGGATAATTATTTCTAAAAGATTCTCCAAATCGATTAAATCTTTGAAAATCTATTTTTAAAAGTGCTGTCTAAAAATCTCAACAAACTCATCCTGATGTTTATTTATAAAGTAGATTTATAGTGAGAATTGAAAAAAAAAATCAACTAAATACTAAAAGACTTCTGAATATATAGAGACAATTTCAATGAATTAATTTTTAAAAAATAAACTAGTCAACAGAAATGTTAAGTCGTTCTTGCTTTTGAAAAATTTTGACCTATTTGATTGGATTCATTTTACTAAATGCCAATTAAAAAAGACGATTATGAAAATTATGAGATTTAAAGAAAAATCATATTGAAAAAGTTGTAACTTTTTGCTCTGAACAAGGACAACAAACTAATTAATCATTACTTTATCGGGTGATTAGCATTTCGATTCCACTATATAAAGAACTCTTTAAAAACCTGGCTTTTTTACCTTTATAAAACAAATAAAATCACTAAAACTGGAGATAAGTAGGACGAACACATTGAATTTCGCCCTAGGGGTATCAAAATGTTATTTGACAGCACTGTACACCTATTAAATTGATTTGATTTTTTAAAAATTCCTCCATTGCTATCGACAAGGTCTTTCCAATCATTTTTGCGACACATTACTTGAGTTTTATTTGCCAAACCAAGCATATAATGTCATCCCAGTATTTTAATTAGAGAAAAGTATCTTTTGAAAGATCTCAAAACTCTAAAGAAAGATTATCGTTGACAAATCAGTCTGGAAAGCTCTTTCTTTACCATTTGTTGATATATCAACAACTTGAACAACCAGAAATAGAATTATCATTAGACTGTTGCTGGATCGTCAATTCAACAAGAACTTTTGAACGATTAGGGAATTATGTCCATTGAATCTGACATGAGCA
>OY735200.1:40353673-40528673 GCA_963457665.1 Thysanoteuthis rhombus | reverse complement strand
GTCCGAGAGGCCAGTGAAATGATACCAATCTTAAAGAGGAGGAAAGATAGAGAAAGTGGAAGAGTAGCTGGCAACAAGTACCAAGGCCAAAGAGTGTAACCAGCTAAAGGTGCCAGCACCAATTAGCATTTGACCATGTGTGTCCAGAGCTTTGAAAGGGCGTCGTCGAAGGAAGTGACATTTTTGATTTCTTGCTAAAAGAAGAGTTTCATTTTTAATTCCTAACTAAAAATATAACGGGCGCTTTATGTGTATATATGTAGGTGAACAATAGGAAATGAGACAGACTCTGGAATGAAAGTATATGGAGACTTTATTTGTAAATTGATTAATTTATAAACGAACAAACCATATATATATATATATATATGTATATATATATATATATATATATATATATATATATATATATGGTTTGTTTTTGCTTGTTTGTAGAAAGATAGATGTCCACATCAACTACTATTTACATTTTTGTGCGTAGCCTCTTTTGTTGAATCCGAACAACGATGGATTGTTGAGAGAGGAGGATTTTGGATCCTCGTGGTTTTGGTGTGTAGCGCATCAGCCCTGTTCTTGTGGAGAGAGAAAAGAGATGTTACGAAGTTAATGGAATGCATGCAAAGTATAAAGTTGGACGCACATTGATGAAACAAAGTCGAATGAAGATATACCCATATTTTTCGCCAGGGAAAAGACGTACGTTTAATACAAGAATAAGATGAGGTACATGCATGGATGCATATACGCAATTGATCGTGAAAAGTAATTTTCGGAGAAGAGATAGCAAAAGGTGGAAGCTTTCTTGTCTTGATAGTGCTGGCGTTGGAGTTAGAGCAGAGTTGGGTGAACATGTGGATCCCGTATGGTTGAAGAGCTCCAAGATAATATGTGGAAACTGGGTTCAGTGTGCGAGCCTTACTGCATAGTAAGTGAGTTAACTTGGGGGCTATTCTCAGACGCTGATAGACTCTCAATGAACAGACTATGAAAGACATAGAACATTGAGTTTTATCCATGTGTGTTTCCCAAAGTGAGGACGGTGGTTGAGATCAGATCAGCCAGAGGGTCGGCAAAATGGTAACAATCTTTGAGAGAAGGAAAGAGTGTGGCCAGTCGCAAAGGCTGGGGCCAGAAGCATGGCCAGCTAGGAGTCCTGGTGCCAATGAGCAGTGGACCAGGGAGAAGGAAAGAGAGAGAATGGCCGGCCGCAGAGGCCAGTGCTAGAAGCGTTACCAGGTAAGGGTGCTGGAGCTAATGAGCATTGGACCATGTGCGTCCTGGGGTTTTATAGGGGTCATCAGAGGAAGTGACATTTTGGATATCTAGCCAAAAGAACAGTTGCGTACTTAATTCTTAACTAAAAGTATAGGGGGCACTACAACATCATATTCTTTTCTTAACTTCACAATTTTTCTTACAATTTTCATATTTTCTTCTATTTCCATTATCATAATTATTCTACTGATAAAACACAATGTGTTTGTATTGTAGAATGTATCATTTTTTACCTCTTGTATGAACGATATAACACAATCTCAATAGCCAACTATAACATCATAAGGTACATTACAAACCAATCAATAATCCGTAACTATAAGATGAGCACTACATCTTATAAAATGGTATCTGTTTCATATTCAGGTGGGAATATTAAATTCCCATAATCGGTTATGCATTTTCTTGCATCCAATATAATTAGTTGAGTCCAATTTATTGAACAAAACTCACGATCAAAGATATTGTATAAGCAATTTTATATTCTATGTCTCACTTATTTGGCTTCATAATATACTGGAATTACATTATCAAACATCTTGATTGTATGAAAATGATTGTATGACGAAAAACGGTAAATACCTATTATTTGAATTATATCCCTGGTCCCACCCCAACATTTCATATTATATATATATATATATATATATATATATATATATATATATATTTATTTTACTTCTTCTCCCCCTCCTCCTCCTCCTCCTCATCATCATCATCATCATCATCATCATCATCATCATCATCATCTTCATCATCTTCATCATTATTACATTATTTTATTTATATTATATTTTTATCTTATATCATCAATCTTATTTGAATAATAGTAAAAAATCTCAAATAACCTTGATATATATCTTCTAATTTTCTCTTTCTTCCTTTGCAAGTCAGAGATAACATTCAGTATTAAAATATATGAAAAGAGAATGTGAATACAACTTTTACTTTAATCATTTTCTTATTTATTGTATTTCAGTACTCCTTATATCATATGGCCAAGCCCAACCATGCCACTTTCTACTTTCTCACTCTCTTTACTTTTCACTACCCCTTCACATGTTCTCTTCTCTTTTCCTTTCGTTTCCCCAATTTGACATACAGTTAGGAAAAACCCAGACAGACAGTATGAAAGAAAAATAAGATGAACTAACACCAATACATATCTGCTTGTCAAAATTTTTTTGGAAAATTGAGACTTTTGAATGATCAAACAGAAGGCAAGAAAAGTAACTTGTTCATTAATCACCCCTTTTTCCGATTTTTTAAATGATCACCCAAAACACAGTATGCAGCCAGAAAAAACATTGGTTACATGAGGGTTTCTATTGAGTGACTAAACAAAATAACCTGACAAAAAACTTTTTGAAAATTGGTACACATAAACTAGAATGTTGGAGAATTATATCATTTGCATTTTGCCAAGTTCAAATTAGAATTTGTCATGCTGCCAAATGGCGGTATCAATTGAGTGACTAACCTGATCTATTTTTGTAGAAATATTTGTAATTTGAGCAATGAAACTGCCTTAATTATACTGTACACATATCTTACACATGTATCTATGAAATGGAATGAAAATTATTAGCACATATATATATATGTATACATTTTCCTATTCATATGTAAAGTTGTAATGCTTGTATGTTCATACTCTTATAACTTGAAATCTACATATCCTACACAAAATGAAACTATAATCAATTTTAGCACATTACAAGCGATGTACAGCACATAATCTAGATTCACTAGTTCTTTTTTTAAAGGTTTTACAAAAGGTTTTCCAAGCTGAAGATTGGTCATTTTATATGTATGTGAAACAACTCCAAAAATTTCAGGGGAACATGCAAAAAATTAAATCAAGATAAACAACTCCGAAGATTTCATCACAAGAAACACCACCAAAAATTTCATCAAAAATAGAGTGAGTTTTCAGACAGTGTACAAATAAATAGATACAAATGAGTACACATATATACACGCACACATACACACACACGCACACACTAATAAGCTAGCTTGTAATATATGTATATATGAATATACAGTACTTACTTTTCTCTAAGACACATTTTCATGTACATTCATGTCCCTCATTATACAAATCTCGTGTACTGAATTTTTTTTTATTATCCTTTTAACATCTGTAGGATTTCATCATTTCCATTAATATTTTTTTTTTAAATTCTGTTTTACAGATAAGCAATATACTGACTTGCAATGGACACCATTTTCAAATGTATAGGCCTATATCAATACCCAGGCTCCTCTTTGTTTCACTCACCCTCTTGGATAAAGATAATCCATGTGAACTGACAGGACTTTTAAAGAATTGATTTTGAGATGTATGAAATAAAGTTTTGTAATTGATAGAAAGAAAGCTGATGTACTTGAACTACATTGTTATGTGACAATTGATTAAAAGAAAATCTCAAAATAGTCATTGAACCAATAAAGAAACAAAATAATTGCTGCTGCTGATAATCAATGACTTCAAAGTTTAAGGAAATCACTGATCAATTGAACATCAGTTTTGATCTGTTTTGGCCCACTGACCTACAATGTCTCACTTTTTTCTTTATCATTGTAAATTTGAGAATGTCTCAGTCTAGTTCTAATGATGGGTGATTAGGGCATTAGATGTTCAAAAAAAGGGTGGATTTTATACTTAGGGGATGAGGTAGTATTAACAGTTTGAAAAGGGAACCTAAACAATAAAATCAGTTTCATAAGTAAATAAAACGAGTTTCATGTAGAGCTGTTAGATAAAGGTTTGAATTTGACTATATTAAAGAAGGTAAATCTTTAATGTTCAATTTTCTCGGTCTCATTTGAAATGAGGTTGAGCTTAGTATCATACTCTTGGTTTTGGATGGTTTATTTGCATATAAAATAATGGGTTGCATCTAAACTTTTATTGGTCATATTTTGCATCAATATAACTTTTTAAAAAATTTTCAGGATTCAAGTTGAGAAGTGTTGTCCCTAAAAGTAGTGTGGTCCTTCCTATGAAGCTAGTAGTATTGATTTATCTTCTCATTTTACACTCTAATGACTGTGGTCTTGAATTAAACAGCAAGTATCAGTTCATTCTAAAAATTCAAGGCGTTAAAATGAGTTCCAAGCTGTATTATTGATTTATTTAAATACAATTGAAGGCATAACATACCATTGAGAAATGTGCCATATCATATATTGAAAACATTACTGACATTCCACTTTGACCATCTTTGGGGTAGAATTAGGGTTTTGAAATTTTGAGCTACAGATATTGGAGTATGAGATGCAAAATAAAGCAATACTGCTAGCTTGGTATGAAAGACTGCGCTTATTTTTAGGGACAAAACTACTTGGACCATGAGGAGGAAAATCTATAAGAAATGATACACCAATATTTTACTGACCAAAATAATCTATCTGATATTGTATTATCCGTATATTTCTAAAGACCGTGTATCTAATCAATGTGTGATTTTTGCAAATAGAAATTAATTTTTTTTACGTTTATTTCTAAAACATACCTTACCAATTTTTTTGGTAACATTTTTTTCTTCAGTGGAAATAATGCATTAGCTATCCAATCAGAAAACTTTTACTTTATGTGTGGCAACTGTTAGGTTGACACATTTCTTTTCATTAGCAATCACAGTGGCTTCATCTGCTAAGGGTTAGTCAAGTGTTCAGCTGACTAAAGGGAACCTCAAAGGAATCTGAGTTGAAATAAGGCAATAATTGGGGTGTTGGAAAATAGATGTCTGTCTATGCTGAGAATTTTTTCATGGCAGCTGAGAAAAAAATATTTATCAAAAATAAGATATCTTAATAAGTCACCGATCAGAATAGAAAATGCAGAGCTGAAGAAAGTAGACCACTGCATTTACCTAGGACAATGAATCTCTGTGAAATCATCAACAGAAGAAGAAATAAAGTGAAGAATTACTCAAGGTTACCTAATTTCAGCAGAGTAAGCTCAACAAGAAAATCCAAGTAGTCCTAAAAAGAAGGGTATATAACCAATGGAACTTAACCAAAAGGTTGACCCTCAAACTGAGAACCATACGATATTCACATAGAGAGATCATGACTGTGCAGTGCATTAGAGAAAAATCAAGAATCAGGGATATCATCAAACCATTTAGAAAAATTAAGTTGCTATGGGCTGGTCATATTGCAAGAATGTTAAACGATCTCTGAACATTACGACTCATAACAGGAGTCCCCAAAGATCATATATGAATCTTTGGCCAGCAAATTATGAGATGGCATAACAAACTAAACATGTTCAGAAAGTATTGGCTTGGTGATGCCTAAGTCTTGCAAATCTTGGGGAACGTCCAAAGATGGATGTTAAAAGGATGATGATGATGACTCATAATCCAAACCAATACATTGATTGTATATATCACATGTACAGGTTGCACCAATTGAGCTAGAGGGCTGGAAATTCAAGCATTTACTTCATATCTATCAAATCAGTTTGTTTGTTCTTTGAACCCACCCTACTCTTACCTAAGCAGATTTTTAGTAATGGAACATGGTGTTTGCCATGTAAGTTAATGCAAAAGTGGTCCCTAGTTTTTTGAAAATTCAGACTTTTTTAGTGATTTCTGCCAAACAGAAGGCAAGAAAAGAAACTTATTCATTGATCACCCCGTCTTCCAATGTTTTAGTTGATCACCCCTAACATGCATACTGCCAAAAGATATTGCTCACTAGACGGTTTTTATGAGCAAATAACCAGATCTGTTTTATATGGGTTTGGAATAACATGACAGACTGCACCAAAGAAGTTAAAGGGCTGTAGATTTAAACATTTACTCCCAGATAGGTCAACAAAAACTTACCTTTTTGAAAAATTCTTCCCATAAATAGGTTTTCAGTGAAGGGCTCAATTTGTTATGAAAGTTTATGCTAAACTGCTCACTTTGTTTGTGCCTGGTAGCTTTCTCACTTGCTTTTTTTGGAAAATTCAGCCTTTTATAATGGTGCCTTACAAAATATGAGAACAGTAATATTCGTTACCTTCCCTCTTTCCAATTTTATTTATCATCCACCATCAACATGGCATGCTGCTAAAAGATGTTGGTCACATGATGTTTTCTATTGTATGACCAACCAGACCTGTCATTTATCTATTCTATAATTTTGCCTTTCAGTTTCTTATTTGCTGTTTCAAGCTAGAGACTGGAAATGTGATTGTGCCAAAGTGCAACCCAGCCCCAAAAAACAAAACTTGGAATGGCATTGATATCTCAAATTTTAGGAGATGCAGCAACAAAAATAAGCTCAATAAAAATAGATAAATGATAAAAGTACATAGAGAAATGATAACGTTTTCTCCCATGCACAAGCACTCTGAAAACCTTTTTGTCAAGTGTCAGCCACTGTTTGGAACCTGTAAAGTTGATTTTATTTGATACTTATAGTTAAATTGTTGGGGTGTTCCTCCATTTTCACAATTTCTTTAGTTTGAAAATGGTTGGAAAAAAGTGCAAAGTTCTCAGTTAAACAATTTGAATGTTTTGAGTATGAATATGCAGACGAGCATTTCGTTATCACAACCTGTCACTTATTTTTGTAATTTTTATTTTGTGAGGCATCATGTCTTTACCGTCGAGAAGGTACAACCGACATGTGCAGTAATAGTTATCAGCATGGAAAATGGATTTAGCGTTAAAATTTAGTTAGTTTGATTGCATGTTTACATGATTGGTCTTTTGTGTATCTTTATTTATTTATTCTTATTTCACTCATTTGGCACTGCTTCTTCTCTTACAGTTTTTGAAATATCAAAGCCATCCCAAAGCCAGTTGATGCATTTTGATGTTGCATATAGTGCTTACATACAGTTTTGAAAAAAAAGTGTAATTTTTTAAAGTTTTGCAGTTTAACCATGTTAAACCAAACATATCATTTTTTCCGTTACCTCTCTTGTGAATTATTTAATATCTACATTTTGGAACAGCTGACCCACCAATTTTTCTGGGTATCTTGCAATTTTCTTTGAAGATCGAGGGATACTTACCCATTTATTTTCTTTTAGAGTGTACCCCTCCCTCTTAATGCCATGTATTGCATTTACATACAGTTCTAAGGAAAACTAATTTTTGACATGGATGGAGAGGGGGTCTTATTTACAATATAACTATAATGCTAGATCAAACCCTTACTTTCTGACCACATGATATATCATAAATTTCTCCTTGAATTTTGGGAAGGAGGGCAACAGGCTAAGACAGAAGTGTTCACATTTTGAGGGCAGAGCCATGAATTTTCAATAATTACCTCACCTGCATTATTGTTATATGTTCAAAGCACAAGATTTCTGAAAGTTCTCGATGAAATTTTGACGAAGGGTGAGAAATGGGCCAAGGAAGAAGTGTTTACATTTTAGGTTGAATCCAGGAATTTTTCTATCTTGTTGTTTCTGCTAAACCTCATGTAAGAAGACTAAGACACGGGTCTGCTTCTCCCTGACCTATGTCATGTCGGAGAACTAAGAGTGGCTAAGTGAAAACTTGCTAGGGTAAACTGATTTCCTATAACTGCCTTTCACAAGCTATTATTTCAATTGTCAAAGTTGGTAGGATCAGTCAAAAATTGGTTATACTTGAAAGATTGGCACAATACAATAGTTCTATTGATGCTGCATGTGGTCTTATGCCAGACCAAGCTAAACTTGAGCAATACAATGCAGAAAATTGTTTGTATGGAAGAGATGTTTTTTTTACCTGAAATTCGAGTTCGTACTACTTTGGTTTTATGAGGTTTGCTTTCTATTACTGCCATTGTGATAGGGCTGAAGAAAACAAATATCTCTGTCACCCAAAATGACAGGTATACCATGAATTTTTGTTCCAGAAACATGACAAATTATCCATTTGGCCAGAATAACAGGCCTTGTGATAATAATTGAATAATACATCTCCGATTCACTAATCATGCACATCTCTTATCTTTCGAGTATTAAACCTGTTAGAAACTTAAATTATACAAATATCAAGTATAAATTGAAGAGTTAAATGCAATACATCAATATAAATGATACAGCTTATTGATGCAGAGGAAACAGATACAGGTATATTAGATAAATATATCTTATACAGTTGATTAGCCAATAGCATACATCTGATTCTTTCTGTACCAAAACATTGCGGTTGTGTTCTCTTAACCCACTACTCTTGCATCAATATGAACGTGTGTGTGCATTACAGCATTACTGACATCTGCACTTTGCTTGGAAGCCATTATTAGAGATAAAAGCAAGCAAATAAGGCTAGCATTTTTCAAATCGATGGTGCAGTAACAACCATTACAGTACAGGTTGAAACTCCTTAATCCAGCATTCTATGGTCGAGCAATTCCTATAGTGCTGCACATTTTGAATCTGCTGCCATTACTTTCTGAGTCTGGCACCAGGGTGGGGTTGTTAGCAATGCTAAGGCATTGAACTTTGTTCATACTTCAGCTGAGTATTTTGATTACACAGTTCTATCAATTTTATATATTTAGCTATATTTTACCCCTTCATTCAGGAGGTCTACAAGTTGGTGCTAGAGGTAAAAAGTATGAGCATGAAACATTATACTGCAAATTTAGACGATGGAATTTTTGTGTATGGTTAAGAGAAAGACAAGGAGAACATTTTTTACTTTGTTTATTTTTTTGTTGAAAAACTGGGTCTTAAAGGTCAATTTCTGTAGTCTGATATTTTCTGTTGTCCAGCAATGGCAAGGTTCCAAGCTTGCCATATTAGATGCTCAACCTGTATAAACAATATAGAGATGGCTTCATACACAATGCTACCAGTGGCTATTAAGTGAACTATTGCAAGAGCCTCAAGAAATTCGAGTGCTAGTACATAATTCTCCCTTGATCAAATGAGAATAAATCAGTTGTCGAAAAATCAGTGGTGTACCTGAATTAGGTTTTCAACAGAAAAATGAATATATGAAGCAAAAAAGGTAAAAAGTCATAATTATGCTAAATTAATTGTAACACAAACTAATTAAGCTCCCTTTTTCTTTGAACTTCCATTTAACATGATGGTTAAAGAATCACTTACTCAAAACCACAGATCAACTTAATACTTATTGACTGTTTCAAGCACTAACTTTTACGCACCCTATTCCTAAGCTATCTATCACAATATCTTATGAGGGTTGACTCAGAATTATAGATGGATAATTTGATATATTTTAAATCAAAAGTCAAAGGAGCAATATAAGTGACTATAAGTGATGTATTGTTTGTATGAAAACTTGGTGAAGGTAATTGGTGCTGCATTGAATTTTTTAGATCAGTGATTTTCAAACTTTTCCAGGCTGCCATCCCTTTGGCTCTTCAATAACATCCTTAGTGTCCCACCCCCACAATTACAACCTTCATATTTAATTGAATAGTTTCTTTGTCAATAGGTGTCAATTTTGTGGTACATGTCCTGTCCAGTCCACATCATCAAGATACAGACAAATGTTCAGACTTTCAATTCTGACTTGGGGCCCTCAAGAAAAACCGAACATGCTTCTGTGAAATTTTATTCTTTGCAAAACATTCATGTTACTTACTGAAATGTTTGTAACTTAATTTTGTCTCATAAATTTTGTAATGGTAACACCCATTTTGGATATCATTGATTCAGAGATTACACTCAGAAAAAATGAAGTATGCTCTCATATCAAAACAATTAAACTCTACAGATTTGTGAATGAAGTATGTGAAAAAAGATTTTTTTAGATATTTATGTGAACATCATATTTCAGTCAGTATGTCCTTAAACTAGATTCATGATTCTTAATTCTGTTTAAATATTATTACTTTTGTAATTTCTTTTTGTTTAGACTTTTCGTTTCCACCTCACCTTGTAGGTATAAATTACTTGTCTGGAAAGTTGCAAAAAGTATCAAAATAGAACAAGAGACATTATTGATGCATAAATGATTATCTGAAAGGTTCTTTGAGTCTGTGCGTTTATGATGTGGCTATTTGTGTATGTGTGTGACTTTGAAGTCTATCAGTAATTGCTAGTGTGTTACATGCAATCTGGTCCTAACCTCTCATGGGGATTGAAGCTTGAGGTGTGACGGAATGGGAATAAGAAAAGTTATTTGCTGAACATTTCTACATTATTCTTTTCACTTCATTTCTTCCTCCTCCTCCTCCTCCTCCTCCTAATTCTGTCTCTTGCTAGAATCAAGTGATCATTTTTGTGTTGCTCATAAACACACAGTTACAGTTCAGCATTCTCTAGTGCTGATAACTTTTAACAAATTGAATAAACGACAATATAGACTTGAAGTCAGTCTGTTAGCAATACTAATCTGGTTTGTGCTTCTCTTTAGAAAAAGTGGTAATTTAATAAGTCCAATGAATAGTGCAAGCACCTGACATGATCCACATTGGAGTGGGTTTGGGAATCAATCACCGAGTTCCTCCATCAAAATCGGATAAAAACTCAACCTGCTCCCATTCCATTGATGGTATCTGAAAACCGAAGTGGGTCACATAAAGTCAATCAAATGGAAACTAATTGAAGTCTGAATGCTGACAGTCTGCCGCCAAAGTTGAAAGTCTCCAGCAATTTTTTCATTTGCCAATGCATTCATTTTACCATGGGATACCATGATAGTTTTATGGAATTCTTGATGGTTGAGAAATGAATAGTGAAATGGCTGGGGGAGATTAGGAATTTGGTTTCCTCGTGGTTTGAGTGTATAGCACACATGTGGCCCTGTAGGTGTGGAGGAAGTAATGGATGAAGTATGAAGAGAATACGCACCAAGTATTGACTTGGAAACGGAGATGAAACAATGTAAAAAGGAACACATACAAATACATGGGTGGACAAATAAGACGTACGCTTAATACAAGGATATAAATGACGAATGGAGAATGAAGTACATATAAAAATAACATAAATCTGATCGATTGTGTGAGGTGATGAGAAGAGAAGAGATAGCAAAAGGTTCAAGCTTTCTCATCTTGATAGTACTGGCGTTGGTGTCAAAGTGGAGTTGTTTGAATTGCTTGGATTTTCGTATGGCTTGGATTGCTCCAAGGTAATACGTGGAGTCTGAGGTTCAGTATGTAAGCCATACTGCCAAGTTGGATGCGTTATCTTGGGGGCCATTCTCTGATGCTGACTGACTCTCAATGGGCAGAAAGATAATGGTAACTATTGGATTGTAAAAATACCTTGCCACTTCATTCATGAGAGTGAAAGGTGATATACACATTTGTAGCATGTGGTAAAGACAAGGTAGCGTAGCTGTGCATATGTGTGATGCCTTGACATCGGTGAAGTGAAATGGGCAAAGTTAGTAGAGTGATAGATCACGGTGGAAAAATGGTCAAGATTGGATCGGCCAGGAGGTTGACGAGATGATAATGATCTTAGGGAGAAGGGAAAGAGAGAGAGAGTGGCCAGCAGCAAGTGCGCAGGCCAGAGGTATGACTAGCTTGGGGTGCTGGCACCAATGAGCATAGGACCATGTGCGGCCAGGGGTTTTATAAGGGTCGTCATCGGAAGTAACATTTTCGATTTCTAGCTAAAAGAAGAGTTTCTTATCTAATTCCTAACTAGAAGAATAGGTCCTAAGGCCATAGGCCATGGCCAATTTCATGTCTTTTTGATTGACTATTGAAATTGAGCTCACGTTTTCTGGATCAGATAAGTGGAATTAGTGATTATCATTGACTACCATCATATTTTAGTGGTTTGCATAAGTTATCATCTTACATGTTCTAAAACTTTTGAAGAAATGTGACCAATTCTTTGTTTGAAAACTGATTTTGTATTGAAGAAAGATACATATAGTAATATTATCTTGATTTATATTTTATTAGATGAACCATTGTTAATCATTATTAATTCATGTCTTGTATTTTCTTTCATCTTTATACAACTAGCGTACGTTAAAACAATAACAAAAATGGCACTGAGCAATTAAGTAAAAATAAAGGGGGGGGGCATAAGGGTTAGATTTGATATTCTTCCAGCTGTGAGAGTTCTGGTAGCTCAATTGGTCAAGCAGTTGCCATACCTAGGTTGGTTTCCCAAGGTGGGTGAAGTAAAAGTGCAAGTCTCATTCAGAGCTTATTCTTTATTTCCAGTCTGCAGTGTTTACTCATTGTTATAGAATGATAGTTGTAATGAAAAGCAACTGAAATTAAGATTAGAGAGAATACTAGTCAAAAATTAATTATGGTTTTAAGTCTTCAACCTGGGAGCCATGAGCCCCTGATGGTCCATTTGAGGGCCTTGCCAGGAGGCTTAGCTCCTTGAGAGGACCCCTTCAATATTTAGAAAAGTAATGTTAGTAGAAATGCAGGAGGTTGTGCTATTCATAAAGCTTTTAAAATCACCTTCTAACCCCTCGTACAGCTATGACCCTCATAGCTGGGCATATTAACATAGTTTTCTTCCACTCTTATATTATGTTATTTATGAATTACAACAAACATGTACAGAACAAAGACACAATGGTCAGAACTGAAAATGCAGAACTAAAGAAAATAGACCACTACATCTATTTGGAAAAACAAATCTCCATGAAATCCTCAAACAAATCGCACTAGGTCTGCAAACTTTTGACAGAGCAAGTTCAACCTTCAAGAAAATCCTAATAATCCTAAAAAGAAGGGTATATAACCAATGCATCTTCGTGATAGTCACCTATGGTGCTGAAACATAGAACCTAACCGAAAAATACAACCTCCAACTGAGATTCATGGAATGTGCATAAGAGAGGATCCTGCTCACCATCACATAGAGAAATTGCAAGAGAACACAGTATTTTAGAGAAAAAACAGGAGTCTGAGATATCATAAGAACCATCAGAAAACTTAAAAAGCAATGGGACGGTCATGTTGCTAGAATGTTAGACAACTGTTTGGCATCACAACTCACAATATGAATCACCAGAGACCATGTGCGAAACTGTGGCAGGCAAAACATGAGATGGCCTGCCAAAGTAGACAAGTTCAGAAACTACTGACTGCGATGCCCTTGATAGAGGTCTGGCATTTCTTGGGGAAGGTGTATGTTCAACTTTTTAGCCTTAACATGATTAGGAAATACAATGGAAACCTAACAAATGCTAGCTTATATGGAGACTGTGATTATTACACTCAATCTCCCAAGACATAGTTTATTCTGCCAATATAACATCTTGGAAATCTTTTATGGGTGAAATTTTTCAGTGGTGGTTTCACTTGCATAAATACCAATGAAAACCAACGAAAGAGAACTTTAAAAAAAAATGTGGACTAATACATCTCAGAGCATAAGGCATAAAACATTTTTGATATTGATTTGTCTATCATGTTATTTTCTGAAATTATGATGCTGGATATAGGCTGACTCAAAAAAGATGATGATTGCAAAAAAAAAAATGAGTGCAAATTCAGGTATCTAAATTTACTAACACATTATTTCTAAAATTTGCATTGTTTGTTTGAAACTTTTCTACTTTTTATTTAAGCATGGCTCAAAATATTTAATCTCATTTTCTTACCATATTTCTTCTAAAATTTCTTGTCATTTAAAAAAAATTCAGAATAGCTCTGACACAGCCATATCTTCAATATTGCTCAGATCTGATTTCAAAAGAAGTCCTCTTTTACCCCCCCCCCACACACACATATGGGGGAATTACTCGTAGGTGAAAGCTAATCTTAATATATTTGGATAAAAAAAGACAGATCAAATCTGTTGGCTGTGAAATTAATTATACAAAGATTAGAAAGTAATATCTCTCTAAGATAGCAGCTGGTACGCACTTCTTATTTTATTTCTGATCCACTCTGCCCCAGTCCCAGTGCACAATGAATCATCCCTCTCGCAAACAGTGAATCAACATAAAATTGAATGATTAAAAGAAGTCAAAGAGTGAAACCAACTGCATATTTTATTTAAGATTGTCCAATCATAGACTGTTACAAAAAGTGACCATGAAATTTCTCAAATATCCATTGGCAAAAGTTAGGCACAAAGGTAATTCAAGAAAAGAAAAAAATGATGCAAAAGTATAATTTAAATACTTTTTCAGTTTTTGAGTAAACCACAGGAAATGAATTGACAGGATCATTTCTAATTGAAAGAATTGAAATTTTATCAGAATCTCAATACTCTCTCGTTGACAGAATTCATTGATTTGAATACAGGAAGTAGTAGCTGTCCAGTTGTATATTCAGATTTGTGGAAAATTGTAATGATTCACTGTGCCCTAGTTATGTGTAAGTATATTTGTGTTTGAAAGAGATTCTCAACAAATCTTAGGAATCATATCAACAATAAGAGAAACTTCTTTGCATTCATGTAAATAGATACGACAGACATTCTAACTGTATTGCTTGAATAAATGATTAAAGGAGGAATATATTGCCTCTTTCTTTCTCTTTTTCAAAAATTTTTGGTTAATGTGCTTAACATATGTTTACATAGATTGACGATGAATTTTGTTTGTTGAGAATAGGATTTATGCTTTTTTAATGAGTGTTACAGATAAAATGACATCAGTGTTCTCATCTATGATTTGGGGTCTCAAATTTTTGTCCATTTCATTTCTCACAGTGTCAATCCATCACTAAACATACAAGAAATTGAGTTTGCTGGCACTTTTATACTCTTGATAAAACTTTTTGGTAATGGTTGATTTTTTTTATTGCAAACTTAGAATATATGGAAATGAAAAAATAGCATTCCAACAGTTATACATGTAAGATAGTTTAAAAAATGTGGTCCTTTTTTCTATACCTATGTTACAGGTTGTTGGTAAAAAGTGGAAAATCATCTTTCTGGAGAGCCTTCAAAACTTTAGATAAACATTCTAGATTCTTTAGTAAAACTTAGATGCCAAGAAGAATTTGATGAACAATTGATTGTGAAATTCATTTGTCAAGTTTTCCTACTTGGAACAAAGATTTAAAACATAGGACATCTCCACTGTGTCATGTTTATCAAAAAAAACACACAAATCAAAAATTTTCCTGTATTTTAGTGTTTCTATTTTCATTAGTTTCCAAGTTATCAAGCTTAAAAGCATGATGAATGGATGGGGTCAGGTCCTTCTCACAAATCTAAAGGAATCTTTAAAACATGTTATTGAATGGTGAAAACAGCACACTACTATCTTCAATAGTTTCTGAGATATTCTGTGACCAATACATTTGATAAGAGTGATTTTTGCCCCCAACTCAGTTGAAAAGGAAAAATACCTATTAACTTTTTTTTTCTTTTATGCTGAATTAATTCTCATGCAAACTTTTAGAAAAAAAATTAGTTACTGATGATTCCTCATAGTGTCATCCATTTTGGACATTTCTTCCCTTCAATCAAAATCAAATGAACTGCGATTCTATGACATTTGTGCCTCTACTAATATAAAAGTCAGGAAAAAGCATGAACAAGAAAAATTTTCATTTTATTGAAAGTTCTAACTACTTTAACAAAGTAAATATGGTGGACTCAGTAACCTAAAGGGGTAAGGTTCCAGGCACAATTACAATTACGAAACAGACCTATATAAATATCTACCGGCAGACCTCTGCAGCCAACTTGTCAACAGCCTTGGAAAAGATAAACTCCTAAAGAAAATCTCTAACCTTAGAACCTTGCTCCACCGCAGTGGGCCATGGCATACAAACACTTTGTTTGAAGGGTGGAGTTTGTCATGAGCACGTCCCTCTTCACTCTAACTTCATTGTGCATGCTTGAGGGCTATTCCCAAATTGAGCTGGCCACCCGTGGGTCCACGACAGTCATGGAAACATCCCAGAATTTACAAAGCCACAATGTGTGTATACATATGTGCGTGTATGCGTGTGTGTGTGTGCACAAGAATATATACGTGTGTGTGTGTAGATATATGTATGTATACACATATATACGTGTTTGTGTACACATATATGTATATATGTGTACACAAATATATATGTATATATATATATATATATATATATATATATATATATACACATACATGTGTGTACACATATATTTGTGTGTGTTTACGCATACATGTGTGAGTACACACATATCTATGTGTACACATACGTATACGTGTGTGTACACACACATGGGTGTGCACATATATGTTTATGTGTTCTATATGTACATGTATGTGTGTGTGTATAGATTGATAATTACAATTTTGTTGTTACTGATCAATTTCATGCAACCATTATGATTGACAATTGCATGAAACTGAAAAAAAAAAAATGTAGATATCCATCTTTTCAATTCTTTGGCAACCCAGTTATGTCTTCATATTCATGGATTTATATTATCTGAAAGTTTCACATATATCTCTGGGGCACTTTCATTATTTTCTCATACAGGATTGATTGACTGGTTGATTAAAAATAACATTTCTCTCATATTCCATTGTGAATACGTTACCAATTAGGTACTACTACCAGATTTTGTGTAGAAATAAATTACTTTTTACCATTCTTTTCCAAAATTAGTCTATAAGATATTACCTACCTGATTACCTCAGGTGATTCTGCCAGACATCATCCTATATGAGATTCCATAACTGTTATCACCAATTTCATTGTCTTAAATACCAGTTTGGCATGAAAATTCAACATGTATCCTTATTTTCCTTAAATGTTGGATAACAATACTTCGATAATTCATGTCGTCATCATCGTCATCATCATCATCATCATCATCATCATCATCATCATCATCATCACCACCACCACCACCATCATCAGCAACAACAACAACAACAACAACAACAACAACAACAACAACAACAACCTTGATGCCTGTTGTTAGACATAGACTCTCCTTAAAATTTGCCTGTTCTCTGTATTGCTTGTGTTGCAATGTGAAAATTATCATTCCTTATTTTCTGCTGGCCGCTATTCTACATATAATCTCTTGGGATCAATCTTGTGAGTTATGATGTCCAATGGTTTGTCTAACAGTCTTGCAACATGGCCTACTTATTGTCAACTGAGTTTTCAAATGGATTCTATGATATCTCAGACTCCTGTGTTTTCTTTTATATTCTGTATATATCTTATGGTCTCTCCATGTGATATTAAGCATCATCCTCTCTTTGGGTTCAATGCAAGGTTTTTAGTTTGAGAGCCAATCTTTTGGTTAGGTTCAATGTTTTGGCTCCGTAGTTGGCTATCAGGAGGATGCATTTGATTGTGTATCCTTCTTTTCAAAACTAATAGGACCTTTTGTTCTTGAATGTTGAACTTGCTCTACTGAAAGCCTAGCCAGCCCAGGGTAGTTCTTAACTAGATTTTGTTTCCTTTTGAGTATTTCATGGAAATTCGTTGTCTCATGTAGATATAGTGGTCTATTTTCTTTAGCTCTGTGTTTTGGAATTTGATCATTGAGTCTTTATCCTCTCAACATATTTGTTGCACATGACATTGGCTTAACTTTATTTTCTTACTCCAGTTTGTCTAGCATTATCTGGAGTTCATTTAAGTTTTTGGCAAATTGGCTGATGTCCAGCAAATCTTAGGCTGCTTGGGTATTTACCCTCAATCCTGATTTCTTTATTTGTTCAGTCTAAATTTTAAAAGATTATTTTGAGACAAGCTGCAAAGAATTTGGGTGAACTGATGTTGCCTGACGTTACTACTTTTTTTGAGCTGGGAGTGACTGTGTTATTTATGATGTTGTACGTGGTAAGTGTCTGCCCATCAAATTCTTCTAAATCAGCAAAATATTTATTGTCACTTCATGATGTTGAAGATTAATTTGTAGTGATAATCTATAAATTCACATAGATCTTTTAAGCTGAGATAAGTTAGTACTAGTATAGATGGTCTTGGTGGGCAACTTCCTATGGAGCAACCAGTCTAGCAGACCATTACTGATGTTTACACCAGTGTGGAGCACCAATGAGCTTAGTGAATACTAGTTAAAATATTTAGGTCTGTCATCAAGCAAGTATGTATACGTAAAAAGCAGTGAATCAACTTGTTCATCATTGCTGGAAGTTTCAGCAATTGATAAAAACCTTTGCTGAAGAAGAAAAATCATTGAAGGTTACAAAGAATGAGAAGGGGATATATCTAAGATGATGAAAATTTCAGGAGGGACAAAGAAGAAGTGGTAGAAAGAAAAGGAAATGTATGTAGAGATAGTGAAGGAAGAAGAGGTTATAATTGTGAGATAGGCAGAAAGAAGTAAAAGGATTAACAAGAGAGAATGACAGAATAGAAAGAGAAAAAAAGGTTGAAAAAATAGAAAGAAGAAAAATCAAAATACTGAGATAAAAAGAATATTCAACAAGATAAAAGAAACTCAGATCAATTATGCAAAGAAATGTTAATTTATATAGATATAAAAAAGTAGATGAATTCAAGAGAAAACTATTTGTAAGCGTAAGATTAAAACTATTGGGAAATTTATAAAATAACGCTTAAGGTCAGCCTTTACTTGAAAGCCTGCCTATAATATGGATGCAGATGTTGCATTAGTATGCCATTTTTTTCTTAGCAGTCCAGTGCACTTTTATGTCTGAGATGAAATTAGCATCCCTCAAAACAACTTGTATTGACCACAGATGCAGTTCACAAATCTATAATCTGATGTTAAATAATTACTCACTAAAATATATGAGTGAATTTGAACTTGTAATGTTAGAAGGGAGATACTCATGGTGTTTACCTTGTTTGATACTCATTGACCACTATACCCACTTATTAGTTCAAGTCCATCAAAATCTCAGAATACCAAATGCTGACTTACAAAAATCACTTACCCTTGATAATCCGAATGCATATTATGCTGATTTGAATTGTTGAACGCTGACAGATGCAAGAAAAAAAGAAAGAAGCAAAATATTAGGTGAAAGATAACTGAATAAGATTATCATATTCATTATTTCATCTCTTTTCTTTTTGTTACGGGGATGAAAAGTCCCAGAATTTATTTATGCATGTTTTTTCATTCATTATAGATTTTTTCCTTTTCAATATGGAATTAAATATCAGTTGTTAAGCATCATTTTAATGTCAGATTTTAGTTTTTTCTTTTTCTTTTTGTTCTGTTTTGGATTTTATAATTCCAACAGCAAAATATCACCACAAATATGATTAAATAACTTATATTTGTATTTATTTGGTGTTTTCTCCTACGTACCATCATTATCATTGGACTTTTATCATCTGTTGGTAGACACAGACCTCCTCCTGGATTCGTCACATCTTTCAAGCATTGGCATCTTGAAGCCAATATTTTCTCAACCTGTTCAGTTACTCTTGCCATCTCATATTCAGTTCCACATTTGATCTCTGGGAATCCATGTTGTGAGTCATGATGTCCTTCATGAAGAAACGCAATAGAAACTGGACTTGGAGGAGCATAAATCACAGAACCAAAAAAAATACACTATATCTTAGCAGACAAAAGCAGTATGGTAAAAGACATTCAGATGCTGAATCAAGTCAATGTAGGAAGCGACCACAGAATGATGTCAGATTCAAATCCAACTCAATGGAAATCCCATAGTAACCTATGCTATAATACAACAAGGCTTAGACACTGTTAATGTCAGTCTTGCAATGTATATACCGACACAGCAGTTCATTTATTAGGCTACATGAAGGAGGTAAGACAAAGTGATACCAGCTTGAACTCTTCACAGACTGCCATGTTGAGGAAAAAGACACATAAAATTGAAAATATAGACCTGAAAAAAGTAGACCACTACATCTTCCTAGGACAACTAATTTTCATGAAACCTTCAAAAGAAGAAATCAAGCAAAGACTCGTTCTAGAATGGCAAGCTTTCAGTAGAGCAACCTCAACCTCTAAGATAATCCCATTGATCTTAAAAAGAAGAGTCTACAACTGATAGTCACCTACAAGCTAGAACATGGAACCTAAGCAAAAAAATTGACTGAGAAACATGCAACATCCGCAGGAGAGAATCATGCTTAACATTACATTGAAAGATCATAAAACAGTACAGTATATTAGAGAAAAAGCAGAAAACTCAGATTACAATGGACTGGACATGTTGCAAGAATGGTAGACAACTGCTGGACATCATGACTCACAACATTGATCTCTAGATATCATATGTAAAACTGTGGCCAGTAAAATATAAGATTGCGTGATGAACTAGATAAGTTCAGAAAGTATTGACTCTGCGACGCCCATGATAGAGAAGTCATGCAAATCCTGCGGAAGGTCTATATCTAACGACAAATGCTAAATATATATATATATATATATATATATACATATATACACACACATATATAAATATCATGTATATATATACACATATTATAGAAGAAAGTAGATTCACTACACTAACACATATATTTCTGCCCTGTTCAGGAGAATGATTATGCATGTTTTAGATTCCTGTTTGGGGAATTTGGGGAAATTCTTGTGGGTGTTCTTTTGTTTTATCATTATTTTGTTTGTTAAGTTAGTAGTGTATGTATTTGGCTGTTGATGATAAGTTACATGTCAAGGGGTATGGTCTGGGTGTTGGAGTTATCTATAAGTGGATGCTGAGCTGTATATTCAAACGGGATGGCTTGATTTTAACCTTGATTTTCACATTGGATTTATAACCTATTTTAGGGTCCTTTATGACTGTGGTGGATTGTATTGTTCTTAATTTACTTGGATAAGCAAGTAAACCATGTTGATTAGGTGGTTCGTGGAGATGACTCTGTGGATAAACTGTCTATATTACTTTTATTGTAGTAATGCATGGGTTATGGAGTTATATTTGTTAATAAAAATTTTGAGTGATCCCAGCATTTTAATGTCATTTCATTTTTCCTGTTTAATAATTCTATTTTAGGTTTTTTTGCTTTTTTTCAGCCAAATGGAGTATTTTGAATTTTTCATTCAGACAGAGGTAACAAGGATTTTCAATATTTTTGTGTATACAGGTTTTTCTTAAGATTTTCCATTTTACAATTAGTTTATAATTCTTTTTGCACATTTCTCAGTAATATGTCGATAATGTATATTTTCATATTTTTTGTTGGGAAAGGATGATATGTGGTTGGCTAATATAATTTTAGATAACATTTTACATATTCCAATATAATATTTTATTTGTAGGGGTTATCCTTGGGTTGATATTTCTGCTTGGTATACTATATTTGATCTGAGACATTTGTTTTGCAGAAGGCCACTAGTCTTGTTGCTACGATTGTAGGTTTTGTAATAAGTATTAAAATTTTAGGTACAACTAAAGCTAATTTTCAGTTTGTTTTTGTTAAATATTTTGCTTTTTGGGTGGTTTGAGGGGAAGTGTTTATTTATTTATTGAATGAATATTTTGCCTAAGATAGTATTTACTTGTAAGTTGAACAGTGGTGTATATCAGATGATTTTTCTATTTCTTTTTTTTTTTTGTTTCATTGTTTCTCACTATTGAATTTCATTTCTTTGTCGCAATTAAAGTTTATTTAAGTGAAACCACTATTTTTTAGGGTTTTGATATTATCATTTTTAACTTTGTTAAATATAATTTTGTTTGCAGAGTTATAAGTCAGTCTAGTTTCTATAGATTTGGGAACCTTTTTAATGATTTTATTTGGGTGGTTAGAACTAGTGATGATGTACTTAATCACAGAGTTTTCTTTTCTATATGCTTCATAAGAGTTTTTATTCAAATTAATGTCTAGGAAGTGTAAATTTTAATATTTGCCTTGATTTCTACTTTAAAGTCAATTTTTTTCATTTCTTTTATGATATATTTTTTAATGTTTTCACATTTTTGTGCATTGCTATTTTCTATAATCAGTAGTCCATCATCCCAGTATAATCCAATATTTTTAGAAACTAATTTACAGGTAAGGTTGTATAAAACATATAGATTGATTGAATTCGACATCTCAGTTGAATCGAGGCTGTTCATGGAGACATAGAAAGCTTAGATGTCATTTTTTTTCTATCCATTGTCCTTGATTGTGTAACAGTATTTCATGTCTGCAGTGCTTAATTATTTCAATGTTTCTATTGTTAATGTTGGTGTAAGTTTTGGCAAATTCCATGACTTCCTTAAACATGCCTTCGGATATGGCGGGGTAAAAGTCCATGATGTCAAATTTTATAAATGTGCGCCTATGCTTCATTTTAATATTACTAAATCAGCTGATGGTATCATTAGAGTTATTCCATTGATTAAGTTGTAGTTGTTGTTTTATACTGTTGTTAACTTTTTCTAATACATTTTTGCTGATTCTTCCTACCTATGTTTTGTCAGGTTGATAAGTCTTGTCATGCGTTTATTTGTGAAATCAGATTTGTGGTCTTTATAAGTATCTTCATTTTGTAGTTTTCCGACTGTGTTGTTAATGTTTAGCTTGTCTGTGATACTTTTTCCTTCTATATTATGTTATACTTCAAACCTGATTTGTATTATACGTACTATATATATATTATATATATACATACTTATTATGTATATACATATATATATATATATATACATATCATATGTATACATGCATATACATATTATACATGGTTATAATACAACGAAAGAGCTGTCTGTGAATGACACAATTGATTATATACATGTTATATATATATCATTATTTATTGCTTCATATTATTTGAAACTCTAATTGAAGTGATTTTCTGTTGTTTTTTTATGTTTTACATATACTTTGCTGTTATGGTACTATGTGTAATTTTTCTCATTGGATCATCAGTTGTTTACCACGTAAATGTTTGAATATTTTACAAACAGAACAGTTATATTAAATTGGCACCCCAGCAGTGCTGATCAGACACCACCTCCCTTTAAGCTATGATTTTAATATATGGCTCATGTTCTACATGTAGTTATTTTATGTAGGGATTTGTCATAATGTATTTTACATGGGTGCTATTTTATATCACACATCATTCGATTTTTCTGAAACAAGGATTACTTACGTGGGTTACGCCAAAAATGTTTGGAATTATGAGGGATCAGTAAGTAAAACAACAGATGTGATTCATTAATGTCACTTCTTTTGAGTGTTCACCCATGTGAATGTTAAATCTGTTGTCAGTTTTAATCTAAGACTGCATGTAAACCACTCATGATATCATCTTTAAGAACACTAATTATACATGAGAACCTCCTTGAGTTGATTTTCTACTAATATATTCAACTGAAGAATTTGATAATTTTTTTCCTTTAATCCTAAAGTTAATTTTTCCCCGCCGTATACTGTCTGGCTTCTGTCAATTTATTTTTTACTTTAAATTATTGAATTATTGAATTATCTTTATATACATGGTTAAATAATGTATGCATATGATATATATATAATGTATATGTTATATATGATATATAAATATATTGTATATATCATATATACATTATATACATGCTATATGTATATAAAAGCACTAGAACATAAAATGAAAGAACACATCAACACAGATGAATAAACAGAAATCCAAAACACTTAGACAAGAATATAAAAAATTAACAACTCCACTGAATCCAATCGAATAAACAGAGAAAACTAAGACTCAATCTCCCCACAAACATAAAATCACACGAAAAACACAAAAAACAAGAAAGAACAAAAAACGCACCAGTCCAGAAACTATAACTACATAACGTCACACATATAGCAGACAACACAAATACACTTAACCATCACCATAGAAACTACGACATACGATGATGCCCACTCATAGGCAGATGTTCTTAAACCAAAACATGTCATAACAACCACCTGAATAAAAACACTGCTTTAACACAAACTACCTCAAGAACTACCATGGATATAATACCAGGAAAACATTCCAGAAACAATCATATACATCCTTGAACATAGACTCAATCGAATCAACCCAGGAGGATTATGAACAGCTACTCATATAAAAAGGTATACCCACGACCATCAACCACACACAACTTAAGCAAAACCTACAACCCGCCAAAAAACAAAGACCCATCCCCCAAAAAACAAACAGGGAGGCTACAAAATATACTAAAGTTCACCATAATTTCAGAAAACTTGAAATGCAGATTCAGCTAACTACTAGAACTCAAACACAACCCTAAAAGAAAAGTAATTAACCCAATAAATATGAATTCACTCGGAACATATTGAAACTCTTAAAAATTCAGCCCCACCTCAAACAATTCAATAAAGATGACTTTGAAAATGACCTTAAAGCTTTCTTCAGAGGAATTAAGCTCAGAGTCCACTTTGGGAAACCATAAACAAGTTAATATAGAATCACTTAAGGAAACTGATTGCTCATTCATTCCTAAAATCATAAACATAACAATCTAAACATTTGAATTAGCTGTCAGAATAGACATCAGTAAGTACATAAATAACCATAATAGACTAGGCCAATCATATGATAATTCAACCACCGAACAAAGAGGAACCCTTCATAAACTTTCAGAAATTAATAATCTAATTATTATCAAAGCTGATAAAGGTAGGCTACAGTTATCTGGAGCATAGAAGAATACCTCACAGGAGCAAAAACCCATCTAGAAAACACTGAGTTTTACAAAGAAGTCTGTAAGACCCCTTTATAAATCAAAAACCATGACTACCTCCAAACAAGAGATACTCTGAAATGATCTTATCGACAAAAAACATCCTTAACTCTCTTACCTACAAATACAAAAACTGCTAGGTTCTACTTAATTCCAAAAATACGCGGTAAATAACCCTGGTAGAGCTGTCATTTTCTCAACTAAGTGCTATACAATAAAAATATCCTAATATATTGACCACTACATTCCAGCCCTAACTGTGCAAGTTGAATCTTATATAAGAGACACTACTGACCTAAACCAAATACTATATCATCAATCAAAGTATCAATCAAAACTATACCGGATAATGCTATTCTAGTTAGTACGGATGTTAAATCTCTTCATTCAAATATATAACATGATGATGAAAGCTTCAATTATAGAATTTTAAAAGATCCCCAAAATAGAAACCATCACTATCCTTATGCACTAAATACTAGCTTTAACTTTAATATCAGATACAAATTATAAGCTTTACCATGTGCACCGTTGTGGTCCCTTCATATGGAAACCATCCTCATGGGAAACTTTGAGTTAAACTTATATCTACCTCAAAATTAACAATGACTGCCTGTTCCAAGTTAGATGTATTGATGACATTTTATTCATATACACAGGTGGAAAGACTTAACTAGACAACTTCCAAAAACACCTCAATTCTAGGCACAACACTATTAAATCATCGGAATCCATTGCCTTCTATACTTAGATAACAATAGACTCCTCCCATGCTACAACCACTTTAAACATACTAATAACTTCACCAGCCCCATAATAAAAATGACTTCTAATATTTACCCTAGTTATAACTGCAAAAGTAACAATATTATCTATTTCCTTGAGAGCAGGCAATGTGAAATACAGTATATAGGCAAAATGGAATGGCCATTTAACTTCTGACCTAACTACAGACATAGAATAAAATCATCCAAGTGCAACAACTTATTCCAAGTAGAACAACACTTCTGCCTACCTAACCACAATTTTAGCACTGATGCAAACTTCAGTATTATTGAAAAGTTACAGAGAAACACATCTAACAAAATTAGTAAAATTCTTGAATCTCATCAACATATGTGGATGATATTCCTTAAAGTACATTCACCTTATGAATTTGACATCAAATCAAACAATTCAAATTAATTTAAAAAAGAAACAGATTCAATATAAACAATCTTAATAACACAAAACTCTTACATGGATATTCTACTCTTACAAAACTATCTAAACATCCCCACTTATCCATACACACACATACACACACATACACACACATACCAATACTAATTTATATCATCAAAAAATGAAAAATCTCACTAGGTCAACTTAACCTACTTATTTTAATCTTCTACAATAAAGGAACCATCACATATTACTCATCTGAGTGATCAAAACTCCAGTAGATTTTAACCCTTCAGGACCCACAAGAACTTTCTAATGTTTTCCTTGTAGTCGAGCCAATTCTTTCAGAACTTGTCAAGCTCATCTCACCATCTGTATTCAGCTGACCTCAGTTTCTATCTTTACCCTAATATATTGTGCTGTCTTGTTGTCTCTCCATGCCATATCAAACATGATTCTTTCATGTGCATATTGCATGATTCTTAGTTTGAGGGTCAGTCCCTTGATTAGCTTCCATGTTTCAGCTGACTATCAGAAGTCTAAGTATATTGTATACATTTTATTATACACTTATATATTAGATATGTATTTTATATGTATTATATTATACATATATTATATATATCAAAATCTATGCATATCATTCATATTATGTATATGTATATGGTAATGCAAAGGCCCAAATAACCATTTTTGCAACTGATTCTCATCTTATTCATTTTTGGTCTATTCATCTCTTTTAACACGACAGTTACCTTGGGATGAAACAGACTCAAGGGTCAAAGTATATAGAGACTATTTATTGATCAGTTAATTCATAAAATTAGTATACTATACATGTTCTGGGTAGGGGTTCCCATCTTCAGTACAATGTGTGTCCCTCAATGTTTGAAAGGTTTCTGTAGAAAACTATTTAAGTATCAGATGTTTTGCTTTGGAAGCCAAAGGGGAAATCCTTTTGGGTCATAATAAGTCCGGACTTCATTCTGCATTTGAGGAAATTGGCAGTGGTGTGGTTGGATATTCTGTTGGAAGTAGAAGCAGCAGTTTATGGGTATTTTAAGGGTTATGTTGGTTAGAAGGGGTGGGCATTTTTAAGCATTGGTTATGGGATACTGGGGAGCTGGATAGTAGTTTAATATAAGACTCTTAGGATGATTGGTAAGTTGGGAATGAGACTCTCTCTGGTATTAGTCCAGATGGGCTGGAAATGTCCTTACTATGTATGATCGAATATATTTTGGGAAATGTATGTTCTATATCCTTCATGGTCATTGTGGATGTTCTGAAAAGTCTGATGGCTTTGAGATGTACAAATGAAATACCATACATAGCTTTCTCTTGGTAGGGGTCTGAGTAGTGTGTAGTTCCCAATGTTAGATACATGGGGAATAGGGTGCGGATGTGGGGATATTTTGGGGAACAAGAGTATTTGAATATCAAAGAATGCGTTTGGGCTTAGGCAGAAGTATAGCCTAGAGAACAATGAGTTGGTGAGTGTAGAATAAAGATGACTGGAACAATTTTGATGTTAAAAATCGGTGTGGTTAGGGTTGTTGAGTTTAGTTTTGGGTCCATTAGGGGAGAGGCTTCTTATTTTGTAAATCCTCACATCTTCATGTTATTCTAGAATGTTCGTCATTTCAGGAGGTATATTTTTCTACTTTTTCAATGATTGTGAATATTCCATCTGAGACAAAATTGTGAGGGGGTGTGTAGAAATGTAATTCTACTGGGAGTAGGTTTGGATGATTGGATAATTGGATGATTTTGTTCTATTCCTATAGTTATTAAGTCCAAAGTTGAATTGCCACTTGGACTTGCATATATATTGCAATTTGCATCAATTATATAGTAGGAGGTAGATAATATTTTTACTTCTATTTTTAGAATTATGGTATATGCAGAAAGTCTCATTAGTTGTTTGGCTAGAGAGGGTGTTGATGTGCTCAAGATGGTTGCAGCATTGATTGGAGGTTGGAGAATTCAATGGTTTTAGGAATGGTGTTGTGCAAGACCTTATTGTTTCTTACAGTGTTGCTGCTAAATATATTATGATATATATTATATTTATATTACTATACATATATTAAGTATATATACATTGCATATGCATATTTTATATGAATATATATATATCATATATATATTCTGTATATATCACATATATATTCTCTGTATATCATGCATATGTTTTATATATATATATATCATATATATCTTTTATATATGTATATATATTTTATTTATATGAATATATGATAAATATTATATATATATAGTATATATGTTATGTATATGTATATCATATAGATATATATGTATACATTATATATATTATATATTCTATGTATATGTTATATATTTTACGTATACATCATATATTCTCTCTCTTTATATATATATATATATATATATATATGTATATATATATATATATATCTTGAAGATCTGACATCCTCTGCATTGGTAGAGTAGTGGGTTGTCATGTAAAATCAGTAAAAAGAGGCATTTCATTACAAGTAAACCTTGCTGTTGTGCGTCAGTGACTTAGTTGATGATTGCAATGGCTGCCTTGAGAATTGGCTTCTGGCTTGTGTGCGTAGGGGGTCATCAAGGGGTCAGGTCTCCAAGAGACTGGTTGCTATTAGCACATACAGGACAGGTAAAGAAAATGTGTAATAGCTTAAGAGGATTAAAACTAGGAAGTAGTAATGATTAGGAACCCTGGTTTATAAGAACCATTTGAGATAATATAGTGAATAGTGTTATTATTACGAAATGCATCTGGGATTAAAGGTTCTTACATCATTGGAGACAGTCAGTTTAAGGTTCTAATCTTCTATTTTTTTAAACAAAATTTTTCATTCGTTTGTATGTTTATTTATTTATTCATTTATTTCATTCTTTTACTGTGATCATAATTTTCCATACCTGCATGTGAAGGTAGGTGGCATGTCTTTGGGTTTATTATGAAAAGATGTTTTGTTTTTTTGTATGCATCATAATCTTTTGGCTTATGGATGTATGTTAGTCAGGGCTTGGAAGCAGTTTGAGTAATCTGTGCTGATGATGATAAAAAAAGAAAAAGAAATGAAAACCAAAGAAAACTCAAATGGTAATGGGATGGACATTGCAACTCAAAACACGGATCCCAGGAAATTGACTGTACAATTGTGGCCGACGAAAGATAAGAAGGTGTGACAAGCTAAATAATTTCAGAAAGTACTGGGCATGGTTTATGTTCAACGACAGACGATAATGATAATATGTATTATATATGCACATATAGTATATATAAACATATGCATATATGTATTATATATATATATATGATTTACAAGCATAAGATATATAATATATGTATGATTATGGTTGATATATACAACATATGATACATATATGAATAAATGACACATATGAATATATATGAATATGTGATAATCATATAGATATAATATATGCATATAAGATATAAAAATACATCATATATATATTTAATGCATGTAGATGTATGATGTGTATAAATATTTATGTATATACAATTCATAATATGATTACATATATTATATATATATATATATATATATATATATATAATATATATTAATCTATAATACATGAATATCATATATATGATATGTATGATATGATATTGTATAAATGTATTGTATTCATATACCTAAATATGAATATAATATATATAATACGTGTATATGTCATATATTCATATATGTTATATATGAATATTATATACTCATATATATTGCATATATATTATATATTCATATGTCATAAATCTATTCATGTATATTATATGCGTATATTATGTTTCATGTATTACATATATGTACCTATATTATATACACATCATATATTCGTATCATATACAACATATATATATATATATATATATATATATGTATTACATTATATGTATGTCATATATGAAATGTATTATATGTATATCTTTATGTACATTATATGTATATTATATATATATAAATTATATATTGATCATTTATATTTATGTACATCATATATGAGATATATAACATTCGCATATCTCTATATATTATATATTTGTATATATCATACTTATTATGTATATAAATGATATATATATACATATATATATATATATATATATATATATATATATACATACATATATGACTATTTTATGTCTGTTTTATATTCACTCATATCATATATATATTTATATTTTATATATATATATTCATATTCATTATATACATGTTTTATATTCATATATATTACCTATACATTTATTATATATATTTTCATATCTTATATGTTTATACATATCATAAATACATATTATTGTGTCAGCCGTAGATGTTGTATTATAACTCTTCAGTGTGGCTATAGACTATCCATTATCCCATCCAGTACCACGAGGTAGGATTGAAACCTTCACTTTAGAATCAGAGGCTAGCATCGTACTTCTGCCCCACATAACTGGATGGTCTGTAAGGTTGAATTTAAACAATATATTTTTTCAAGCATTTATTCCCTGTCCACCAGAGTGCTCTATTCCTATGTTGGAAGAGCATTGCATAAGCTCATAATGAACAAGTTATCTCACTTAAAGGGTTCTCAACCCTGAATAAGGGAGCTCACATACCCACAAACACATGCTAATACACCTACATCAGGTTACGAACACCCAGCCAAGTATATATGTATGCATAATTATTTGATAGTGATGAAACTTAAATTTCCAAAAGTGCGAAAGCTTCACATTTCTAGCGATGGTAGCCAGTAATGTTCCTGCAGTGTCAGACCTCTTTTTTACCAGACCAATGAACTTTTTCATCTCATAGAGATGAGTCCTTATTGATTGATGATACCATAAACCTTATACTTTTCTCTGCATTTGGAATCATCATTACCCTTTGTGTATAATTTTATCTTGTCACATCCACTTTTAATGATAGTTTTAACAATGAAACAGAATGTTTGAGAAGAGATATTGTGGAAAATAAAGAAGTGAAACTCATTTGAGTGCCAGTTGTTTCCTAACGCTTATTCTTAGACTAAAAAAAACATACTTTTTTGTCTAATCAACAAAAGTTTGGTTATGCTTTGAAGGATGCAAAAAAATTTATTTTACCGCCTTTTGCCTTACATCAAACTTTTGCATATCATTTTACTTCTAGAGAAATAATTTCAATTCTTCAGAAATCTGGTTAAATGAATATCATTCTATTTTTAACAGAAGGAAGACACATTCTTACATTTATAATGTAATATGATGATGAAATTGATTCTAGTGGCCAGTGAAATTCTCTATGATGATTAATGTAGTGGGAAATATAAAGCAACCCACTGTTGTGTTATTCCTAATTTGAAATAGTGTGGTTCAAACAAAGGATAAGGTTTCCTTCTTTCATGTTTCCGGGTCACTTCCAATAGTGCTTTTTATAGCATTCCTCCTTGCACTAAAGCACTGGGCCTTTGAAAGTATGGACCGTATGTACTCACTTGGTCATGTGGCTAATGAGATCTCTTCAATCAAATCATGTCACTGAATGTACATCATGCAACACATAATCCACGTTGTTAAATGTATTACTGTTTCTGTTTTTTACACTGCACTTTTATTATTTCATTTGTTATATAATAATGAATAATATTGCATTATAAGTATTTATATGTCAGAAGATTTTAACTTTTCCCATTTTTTCAGATTGTATCAAAAATAAGGAACAGAAATTTAGTTTCAAATTAATGCATGAATGATGTACATTCCAAGTTATCATGGTTTTTATTCTGCTTATTACGACTAACCATTCATATATTTTGTTAGTTCACTTGATCCTTCAAACAAATATAAACTTCTTACCGAGAACAACACCAACATCAACTAATTCAACAATGAAATAACAGCTTCTCTAATTGAAGTTGCCTCTATATTTAAACCAAAGAGCGTACAAAGCATCAGTAAAATCCCAGATAGAACCAAGAATCACATTAAAAAATGCAGAAATCTCATGAGAGAAAAACAATAGGAGAGCAAATTGAAGCAACTAAACTAAATGGAACTATTCAAAAGAAATGAAGAGAAGACAGTAATCATAGAAACACTTCTCGGAAAAGGTTAGGGTTTAAAAGCTATAAACAAAACCCTTAGTTCTAGACAAAAACAAATAACTAATATACTCAAAGAAAATGCAGACCTAACAAAAGACAGTGACTAGATTGTTAAATGTGCCCAAGAATTCTACCAAAGGCTCTACTTTTCCAAAGAAGGACTGCAAAACAATAAACAGGTTGTGTAATATGTAAACAATCAATTCAAGCATTTGCCAGAACTTATGCAATGGGAGGTGAAAGAGGCCATCAGCTAAAGAGAGAAAGGAAAGGTCCGTGGACCAAACAACATCACTATAAACCTTCACAAAAAAGCTGGTAAGATCATCATGAGGAAACTGGCTCTTCTATCCAACTTATGCCTAAAACAAAGTAGAGTCCCAAAAGATTGGAACACTGCAATCATAATAATGTTATGTAAAAATGGAAACTTGAAAGACTTCAACAGCTAAAGACCAATAAGTCTATTGAACTGAATCTTGAAACTTTTCACTAAAGTCATTACCAACTGAATTGCCAAAACGCTTCACAAACGATAAAAACTAACCACAGGAACAGGCTGGATTTGGAAGAAGATACTCAACCATGAACCATCTCCATTCAATAAACCAACTGGGAGAGAAAGCAGCAAAATATAAAATGCCTCTTGCTGTAGCAATTATCTACTTCAAAAAGGCCTTCAACCAAGTGGAAATTCCCAAGGACATTGAGTCTATCACTCTACAAGGCATAGATCCTGTATACATCAGAGAATTGCAGCATATGTACTGGTACAGCAGCTCCTTCATCAGACTACACAAAGTCCTTTCAGCTACAAAAAGGGGTAAGACAAGGTCACTCAAACTCTTCACAGCCTACCTCGAGATGATGTTCCAAAACCTAGATTGAGGAAATGAATGAATCAAAATAGACAGCAAATACCTAAGTTACCTCAGATTTGCAGATGACATTGTCCTTATTGCAGAGAACCATCACAATCTTTGACTAATGCTTGATGAACTTAATGAAGAAAGTAAGAAAGTTGGTCTTCACATGAACAGCAAACATGCTGGAAATAAAAACACAAAGATAAAGATTGAAGATGCATAACTAAAGAAAATAGACCACTATCTAGGACAACAAACCTCCACAAAAACCTCAAAAGAAGAAAAAATCACACAAACAATCAATCTTGGATATAAAGCTTCAGGCAGAGCAAGCCCAACCTTCAAGAACAAGAAAATGTAATTCATCCTAAAAAGAAGAGTATACAACCAATGCATCTTCCTGATAATCACCTATGGAGCTGAAACATGGAACCATGCATCACGCACATGAAAGAATCATGCTCAACATCACATGGTGAGATCACGAGACAGCACAATATATTAGGGAAAAAACAGGAGTCTGAGACATCATAGAAACCTATATAAAAGTCAAATGGCAAAAAATAACAGACAACTGGTAGACATCACAACTCACAACATGAATCCCTGGAGATTGCATCTAAAACTGAGGCCAGTTGAATACAAAATGGAGAGACAAACTAAACAAGCTCAAAAAATACTGGCTCAGAGATACCCAAGATAGAGAGGTCCGGCAAATCTTTGGGAAGGTCTATGCCCAACATTGGACATTCAAAACTGTTGATGGTGATAATGTCTACCGTTTGTAAGAAACTCTAAGGAGCTGAAATTTAAAGGAGCAGAAGCTTCCTCAAAGCTTAAGCTAATAACTCCTGTTTTTAAAAAAAATGCCACCTGATGTCTTATACTTATTTATAATTAGAAGAAAGATAACATGTAGCTAAGATTTTTTTGAAAGAGTGTCCTTATGGTTACATAGATATTAGTTTTGTCCTTTTTTTGTACAATGGTCTCCTTGTATGAAAATAATTGGAATTTAGAATACTCTATCTAAGGCAATTATTTATCCACTGGTCGTAAGTCATATAAGATTTAGTTTTATCCTAGATTCTGTTAGTATGTTTTAATCCTATTTCTATTATCGAATTAAATTGCAGAACTGAATATAATCTCAACCACATTTCATTGTATAAGCTGAAAGAAACAGTTGCTTTTAAATAGTTTTACATGCTAGCATTTTACTTGACTATCTAGATGATTTCTAGAAATCTCCATGAGTTCTGGTTCTAGAATTTACCCTGAATAATACAAGAAAATACCAAATGAATATTTTCATAAAAAAAAAAAAAATAACCTACCAAAGTCGATAGCTCCTAAAGTTTGCTTTATTGTACTCCTCGTTGGAGATCACACACATGGGATGCGTGAATATGCATCCCATTCACTTTTCAAAACAGTTTTCAAAGTTCACTTCCAGGATTGCTGTTAGCAACTTTGTCACATTCTCCCTAATCTCACCCATAGCCTGAAATATCCTTCCTTTCAAAAGTGAAAAGCCAAGAGTCACTGGTAGCCAAATCTGTGGTGCTGACACACCAGGGTGATGTGATGTTTTACAAAAAGACCCCGCGCTAGACGTGAAAAGCTGGATTAGTCATTGTGAATGTGATGTTCACACAGTATCTAAGCCTAATCATTGACATTGCATCGTTCATGCATATGTAGAAAGGTCCTATTGCTAATTTACATTAAGGCTGCACAACCATTTCTCAAGATATTCAAAATGGTTGGATACTTTCTGAACAGATTTCTATGATACAGCCTTCCCCATTGCTTGAGTGTGAACATAAAGTAATCTTGTTTCACATTTAGGCCACTGTGGCCTTTCTTAATCAGATTTCTAATGTAATGAACAAAACGTTCTTGTACATCAAGGTGACATATGACCTTGGATTGTCTTCAGGTGTAAATTGGCAGTCACTGAGTTGATTAGCAAAACCTGGTGCAGTCATCTGATATGAACTGAAATGGTCATGTTGACACCTGGACATCTTGAATCGATGTCTGCCTATTCTTCTGGTGTCTAATGAGACAATGCTTTGACACCTTCTGGTTTCCTCTCTCCTGACATCCAATATTAGTGGTAGAAAGATCAGTCGACCTTATTTCAAGCCTTACAATTGAAATGGTTAAGTAATGCAAATCCAGATATTGAAAAAAAGAAAGAAAGGATGAGAGAAATGGAGTACTACAGTGCTGTTACAATGTATAGAATATGGTAGCAATGTTGCACAATATTGCCCTGATATAAAATCCACTTGAATTTGAGCCATTTTGTCATATTGGGAATTTCTGATTAGGGTGTAAAAGATAATTAGGAACGAGAAAAAAAGCCCATTTTCTGGTCTGGATTCTTTTCATTTTAGTAAAATTAAATGGACATTGGAGTTGACTTTGCTTCTCCCAACTCCCTGTGGTAACAACAAGAACAATCCTCACTTAATTTAGGAGTGTAAATTTTCACTATTTGTCTGTCCTGTCAACCAAACCAATCTATTCAATTAATACACTTCAAGCTTGTTTTCATTAGTTTCCCTCAATCATCTTTGTCCATGCATTGAATAAAAGATACTGACTTGAATTTGATGGATATTGAAACTAAATAGATTAAATAGATATTGTGACAGTGTCCTCTGCTTTCTGTTACCTGTCTTCAATTTCTGACTCTTTTTTTTTTTTTTTTTTCAAATGAGATCACCCACAGAGACAGGAAACAAATAACCCCTGACCCCCACCTCTCACAGACCTATTTCATTTCATACCAAATGTTACCCTAATTCATACAGATACAAAAACCTCCATTCCTGCCCATACTGAAAAACCAAACACAGAAATGTTAACTTTCTATTCTTCAGCATCAAACTTGTAAACAGCAAATTTTTTCTCTATGAACCACTGCATATTTTTTCTTTGAAAAAGATGGCTGGCCCCTGTCAAAACACATTGAAATATGCCCACGGAATAATGAAAGATTATAACTCAAATGGTGACAGGCTGGTCATGTTGTGAGAATGACTGACAACCAATGGACATCACGACTCACAACATGGATCTCCAGAGACCACATGCAAAACCGAGGCTGACAAAAAACAAGATGGAGAGATGAACTTGACAAATTCAGAAAGTACTGGCTCTGCGATGCCCATTTTAGGGAATTGTGGCGGATCCTGGAGAAGGTCTATGTCCAACGACGGACGTTAAAAGACTGATGATGATGAGATGTAACTATCATCAATCTCCTGTGTTTTTCTCTTCACCTTCCAATTGTCATTTACACCTACATATGTTTATTTACATACATTTCTATCTATCTATCTATCTATCTATCTATCTATCTATATATATATATATATATATATATATATATATATATATGTATATATAATTATTTATATATATATTTAGTGTTGAATGCATCAAGCACTTCATGAAATAAACCCATCATGCTTCAGATATAATATCATATTATATTGCACTCCTGATTTGTATTGTGTGGTATATATACATATTTACACATATCTATCTTTTAAATATATTTATTCATATATATTTATATATAAATATAATTTTATATATGTTTTTATATATTTAAAAAGTCTTATTCATACCTAACTTGGCCAAACGCCACAGAAAGAGCTACATTTATAAAAATCAGAATTCCAATTGAGTATCTGAGAATCAATGGAAGGATTATGACCCATGTGTGTGTTTGTCTGTGTATGTGCACATGTTTGTGCACATGTTTATGTGTATATATGTATGTGTGTGTATGTTTGCATATATATGTATGTCTGTGTATACATATATGTGTGTGCACCTGAGTAGGTGTATATTCCCAGGTGGGTCACTATGGAGAATAATGGTATTTAAATCAAGTTTATTATACTTACGTGTTTCACACATCGCTTTTTTTCAAAGTTGTAAATCTAAATGAGACGATTTATTTTCATAGTAAATGTCATTTGATATATTCTGTGAGCACAAACGTTAAGTATTTTACATTATAAAGAAACCTCAAAATGGAAAATGGATCTATATATTCAAAAAAAAATATAGCTAAGATTATAGAGGATTTTCAGGGTTGCTTTTCTGCAATTGAATGATCAGTTATTAGTGTGTGTGTGTGTGTGTGTATGTGTGTGTGTGTGTGTGTGTGGTTATTTTCGAACAATAGGATTAGGTTTCTAGCCATCATTAAAAGATAACACCCACATGTGTGTATGTGGGTGTGTATATATGTGAGTGTATTTGTGTGTGTGTTTGTATATATTTATGTTAATGGCTAGGTTAAGCATTAAATCACAATACACAAAATGTCTAATTCTCTTAAAAACTAACTTACAAATCAAAAGCAAAATTATCTGTACCAATAAATAAAGTTATAAATACATGTGATCTAATCACCAACCAATATTTTACCAAATTCAATAACATTAAATATGTATAAGCAAACATTTTGATTACCAAGGTCATCTTTAGGTGATGTCATGGCTTGCTTCTAGAATTCTTAGAATCAAGACTGCTACTTTGTTTCAGTATATTGATGATGCTTTGATATTATACCCATAAAAAACATATTTAGTGAACATGATAGAAAAAACTTACCTAGGTAGAACCTACAATAGAATTCATACATGAAAAAGATAACAAAATCTTACCTTTTCTAGATGTACTATAGCATAGAACTAACACCAGTTTAGAACTAAACATTTTCTGCTAAAAGGAGAAGAAATCAAGCGAAGAATCACACTAGGATGGCAAGCCTTTGGCAGAGCTAGCTCAACCTTCAAAAATAAGAAGATCTCATTAATTCTAAAGAGAAGGGTGTATAATCAATGCATCCTCCCAATAGTCACTTATGGAGCTAAAACATGGAACCTAACCAAGAGACAGACCCATAAATTGAGAACCATGCAACGTGCACATGAAAGAATAATGCTGGGCTTCACATGGAGAGACCACAAGACAGCACAGTACATCCAAGAAATGACAAGAGTCAGGGACATCATAGAATCCATTAGAAATCTCAAATGGCGGTGGGCTGGCTATGTTGCAAGAATGGCAGACAACCGATGGACATCACAACTCACGACATGGATCCCCCAAGATCACATGCGCAACCGAGGCCGGCAGAATGTTAGATGGAGAGACGAGCTAGACAAGTTCAGGAAGTACTGGCTCCGCGACGCCCATGATAGAGAAGTGTGGTAAATCCTGAGGAAGGTCTATGTCCAACAAAGGACGTTAAAAGACTGATGATGATGATGATGATGATGAAGTAAGAAAAATGCTTACCTAAGTTTATACTCCTCCCACCATAAGAGCAAAATAAAATCAGGCATAATCAGAGGATTTCATCTGAGATTTCTCAGAATCTTCAGTCTCCAATGTTTAGAAGAAGAGATGAAATACATTGAAAATATTTTGAGAAACCCTACTACCTACATCATTTTATACACAATTCTAGAAGAAAAACATACAAGATTATAGAAACAAAAAAGATGAAAAAGAATAATACCAACGGTAAAAGGCACGTAATACTATCATAGAATTTGATAACCATCAAAAATTAGCATATATGAATGTACAAATTGTGACTACAGCTTCCAAATTGAAATGCCCTGTATGGACTGCCACTGGAAATATATTGATGAGACATACAAATCTTTAAAAAATCACATCTATGATCATCAGGGAGCATTGATGTTGAAAGTAAGCCTCAATCAAAGTTAATCATCAAAACAAAATGGGGCATAATTTCAACCTGAGAAAGATGCAATTGATCTGGAAAGAATCAATTAGAACAAAAAAATTAAATCTGCATTAATATTAGAATGTAGAACAATTGAACAAGGACAAATTTTTCAAAATATTTCTCCATCTATTCAAATTAGTTCTGAAACAACATGAAATAAGGATCAAATGATATGATCATAATCAATTTCAAATACACTAAACCCCTTCTAATTCCATCATTCAAAAATAAACACACACACACACACACACACACACACGCACACTCAATAACTGTCCAATTAACAGCACAAAAACATTACCCTGGAAATCCTCTATAATCTTTGTCCATTCCCCCTTTTATTTTTCAAGTACAGGGTTCCATTTGGGAAAAAAAATTTTCTATATTGTTTCTTTGAAATTACTTCTCAGACACAACCGAAAAACTAAAAATGTTTATGAAATAACCTGATTTAAATACTATTTTCCTTATTGTCCATTTAATCATACTTTGAAAAACAATGAAAAACTTTCCAAAAAAAATACTTGTGTTTTATTGCATTTCTTTTTGAGATTTTTCTTCATTCTGGATCAATTAAAAAAAATAATTTGCTGTATCCATTAAAATTCAAACTCGTTTAATTTCTCTGGGGACTTATATTTATAGAAATGATATATTATTGAAGATTGACTTGAAGAATTATTTCCATGAGATTTGCTTACCTCTCCATAAGAAAATTGATTTAAAATTAAACACATATTCGAAATTTCATTGAAATCATTCCATTAGCATATTTTTTCTTAATACAAATTCTCATTGTTCACTTATTTGCTTGCGTAAACAAGTTTTCAATCCCCAAATATTTCCAAGTATAACTTGTTTACAGAAATTATCTTTAGTTGGTCATTTTCTATAATCTCTCTTTTTGTTGATAAACCAAAGATTATTACAATAAAATTGATAGATTGCAAGTACAGACCTTTTATCAACATATTTTGCTCTTTGTCAAAAGTCAATGGTAGTTGCTATAGTGACTTCTACTAAAAAACCATCCAAGTTGAGATTTTTAGTGTGTTCAGCCAAAGTGACGCTTGACAACATCGAAAGCATTGTGTAACATAACAGAATGATGACTGATAAGGGGCACAGAATTAATTAATCAGAAGTCATTAGTTTTTTTGGCCACGTTTAATTATCACTGGACAGAAATAAACTGATTCCCATGTTGGGATCTCAGCTGAGCCCAAGGCTCTTGACCTGGCTAACCTTTTAAAGGGTTAGCGTCTATTATCATCATCAAGGTCTTTCTGTTCCGACATTTCCAAGGACCCTAATGAAGAATGGATTTTCTTGCTTGAGAAATTTGAAAAATGGATACATTGTAGAAGACTATATCATGTGACTCAAGCTAGCCAATAGAATCGCAGTTTTTTCTTGGAAATAACTTTAATAAGTTGGTTTGTTTTTTCTACTCCAAGGGAGTTACACTTTCCCTTCCCCGATACCTGTACAATGGCCAAGTGTATGATGAAAGGTGAAGCAGTTTCAAGTGCTTGAGATGTCATAAAAATGTTTTATATAGTAAAAATTTGTACACTAAAATCAATTGATATCACATTCACGGCGAGGGTGATTTCCTAATTTAGACTACCTCTGTCGGAAATGGAGGGATTTATTCTTCTATGATAATTTACCAGTTTCAGATTGATTCTGCAGAACCAAGCAACATATATTTTAAAATGCACCAGTTCACTTCAGTCATCTTTCATCATTGAAGAATTTTATTTACTATTTTCATTTTGTTCTGAACTTTGGTCTGCAATAAATAGATACTTAGAACATAAACAAATTTCCTTTTTTCTCTCTTTTTTCATTTACATTTTTCTTGATGTATGGTTTTCAGGGGGACCACACTTACCTAGTCAAGGGAAAATATCATTACTAAAAAAAAAAAAGATGAAATGAGGAGCAGAAAAATAGTTGGAAAGTTGAATACAAGATGATTCTAGTATTTTCTTGATTGGGCTATTTTATGTGTAACAAACATCTGGAACAAAATGGACTGGAAAAATACTCAGAATGACAAGAGCCTGATGTTTTAAAATCCATCCTTTTGTATTCTTTGAAGTCTTTTTATTAGAATTTTTATAAACCACCATATACAAGCAGTATCCAAAAAGTATAACAGCTAAATATTGCTTACTTGAATAAAACCATTATTAGGAATCCTCAAACCCTAATTAGTTGTTGTAAGGAGCAAAATCATTTTCCATAATAATTGTTGGCAAAAATTATGCTTGTTCTAATTTCAAATACAGTACAGCTCAAGAACAAACTGTTTGATATTCTGTAGACTCAGTCTTGTAAGTTTGCCATCTTCCAGTAAGTGGAATCTGAGGAGAAAGCTGATGTTCATCATCAGGTAGATTTTGATGAGATATAACTTGATAGGAATGTAATTTTTTTTAATGATAATTTGACTCTGTTGGTTGGTGTTGCAATTTTCATAGCTTTATTATTGATCAGTTACAGAAATTGTTAGTCATAGCAGTCTTCACTTATGAAATGCAGTTATGTTTATCTCAGGAAAAAATTATTGTCCTTTTTGATTCTGTGTGTGCATCATTTAGGCATGTACACTTGTAACTCTCCTCTATTTGGGTCTATATGTGTTCCTTCCCACAAAAATTTATTTGGAGGGAATAATGACAAATTCTCCTGACTTTATGATAGTGATAATGAAATGAAATATGATTTATTCAACACTTGGCTGATATAAGTAGATACATAGTGAAAATACAATCTATGGATAAGTGGTTTTTTTCTGAAATTAGTGCTTCTGAAAAATATTAGAAACAGTCAACCAAAATTGTCAACATAGTCAGCACACAGAATGTCAATTGGTCTGTTAGCTTGTGTATGTTGCTGTTCTTGTTTGTTTTATGGAAAATCAGACTTTTTAGTAATCTAACAAAGGCTGAGAGAAGTAACTTATTCACCCCCTCTTTTAAAATGGATCAACCCCAACATGGCATACAGCTGTTGGTCTTGTGACCATTTCAACTGTGTGACTTACCAGACCTGATTTTTCAGTCATTCAATATATACTGTCACTATTTATGGTAAAAAGTCCAAATACAGAGGATGCTGCTTATTATGATCACCTGGGTACCAATAACTGGCTGATAAAATTCAGTAAAAGATAAAAAATTGGAACAATTTACATTTATTGGTATGAATTTATATCAGTAACCGCCTATAGCCGCTTTTAGAGATGGTTTATCAGATAATTTTGTTGACAATACTCAGAACTTTGATTATATCAATGGGATAATTTTTTATTCATTTTCAAGAAAATGTTTGGAACTGACTTATTTTGATAATGATAACTGTTTGATAACATTATCCTTGATTATAATTAGCGTCTAATTAAACCATTAATTGAAACCAATTTTCCTTATTTCTTTTTTATTAAAAGTCTTATGCTAGTAGTCATAAACTGGATTAGTTTTTGCAAGATGTTGATGTTTTTATTAAGAGTAGTCACCAACATTTCTAAAAAACAAAGTTATGCAAACGTGTTATAAAACAATTAACAAAACTTTTTAAAGAAGAGCTGAAATAGGAAGTTGAAAACACTTGAAAGTTAAAAAAATGAACTTGGTAAAAATGTTCGTAGTTGAAAATGTGTGTGCATTTCTTGAATTTCATTTTATGTCTTGTCTTCTCTGATTTGATGTGATCTCTGCCTCTCAACATTACTATCTATTATCCATGAGATTCAGAATTAGAGTAGTTGAAAGGCAAAGTCATCATCATCAGTCTTTATCGTCCGTCCTTGGATTTAAGCCTTCCCCAGGATTCACCAGACCTCTCCATCATGGTCATCGTGGAGCCAATATTTTCTGAACTTGTCTACTTTGTCTCGCCATTTTATATCCTGCCAGCTTTAGTTTTGCCTGTGATCAGTTGTCTGCGATTCTTGCAACAAGACCAACCCATTGCCATTTGAATTTTCTAATGGATTCTCTGATGTCTCTGGCTCCTGTTTTTCCCCTAATATACTCTGATGCATTGTGATCTCTCCTTGTGTATATTGCATGGTTCTCAATTTGAGGGTCATTCTCTTGGTTAGGTTTCATATTTTATATTCATCTGGTTTTTGAAAGTTGAGCTTGCTCTGCTGAAGGCTTGCCATCCCAAAGTGATTCTTTCCTTGATTTCCTCCTCTTTTGAGGGTCTCATGGAGATTCATTGTCCTAGGTAGATGTAGTGGTCTACCTTGCCGAGTTTTGCATATTCGATCTTGACAGTCATGTTTTTATTCTCAACATGATTATTGCATATGATTTTCGTTTTACTGTAGTTCATGTGTAGGCCAACTTTTTTGCTTTCTTTGTTTAGATCATCTAACATCAGTTGGAGGTCATGTAGCTTCTCTGCAAAAAGGACAATATCGTCTGCAAATCTAAGGTTGCTCAAATATTCACCATCTATTTTGATTCCTCTATTTTCCCAGTCCAGTTTTTGGAAGATGATCTCAAGGCACGCTGTAAAGAGTTTGGGTGAGCTGGTATCACCTTGTCTCACTCTTTTTGGAGCTGAAACGGTTCAGAGTCCTTATGTAGCCTAATGATATTGCATGTATATATATATTATATGAATATAAAGATATATATATTATGTATAAATGTATTATATATATATATATATATATATATATATATATATATATATATATATATATATATATATATATTTGTGTCATCCACAGACAGCTGCTTAGTACAACTCTTCAGTGTGGCTATAGACTATCCAATATCCCATCCAGTACCACAAAGTAAGATCAAAACCTTTGCTTCAGACCAAGAGGCTGGTATTTTTCCCTGCCCTACGTAAAACTGGATGGTCAGTAGGACCAAATTCAAGCTATATATTTACTTATGCACAATTCCCTATCCACTAGAATGCTACAATCGAGAGTTGGAAGAGCATTGTTATAGTAGTTTTTTATGAACGAGTTGCCATGGTCATTTGTAATGGCGTTTCAAATTGCAGAATGCATTTATTTAATTATAGTTTCACCCACTATCAATCAAAAAGATTAAAAACAACATTCTTTTTTTCCACCCCACCCAATGTACATCAAAATCTATCCATTTGTTGGTAGACTCCACCTCTCCATTCTAAAAAAAATTCTTCTACAAAAAATACTTTTCCTATGAACTGATCATTTTCATCTTGACCCTTCCTATCACTGCCCCTTCATATTGGATAATCCTGACACAGATGCAAACATCTTTCGTACCCTCCTCTGATAGACCCTTCATATTCCATATGAGACATCACTCTCATCTGCAAAGTCACATACATCTCCCCTCCCACTCATACTAAACAAGCCACAACACATATCTCCATTTGTCTCCTCAAGCTCAAACATGTAGACAGTATGCAATTATCTCTGCAATGCTGCAAGTTTCTTTTGAAAAGATGGCTGCTAACCATTGAAATGCATTAAAACATGCCGACGTGATGATAAAAATTTTCCTCTTGAATTTTTTCTCTTCACCTTCCCATTTACACTTTCATCAACATTCTGTCAGATCACCTCATATCCACGCAACAAACACGTATATATATATACATACACATATATATATATATATATATATATATATATATATATATATATATATATATATATATATATATATATATATACGTGTGTATATAAATTTTATCATATATTAAAAATCTGGGAGAAAAATTTTCAAGCATGCGTTTCTTGGATTATCTTTGTCTTTGATCTAAATACTGTTAGAGTTACCGTTAAAATGCATCATTTAAAATTAAGTGAGATATATTTCACTACTTGCATTTCGCTTATGAAAGGCTGACAAATAATATCATCATGAAAATGAAAAAATTATTCTTTGATCATTCAATATTTTTGATTCAGTGCGACAAAATTGTTATTTTGTCATTCTCATGATGTAATACTAGACAGTAAATCTAGGCATCAAATTTATGGCCGTACTCTTATTTATGTTCCATCTACCATTTGCCTTATTTCTTCATAAAGAGAGCGTATCAATTATTTTAATGTTCACACTATTTTCCCATCAAAACACTTGAGAAAAAATAAGCTGAAGCTATGAAGAAATATTATCTCAGTTAATGCTAAAATGGGAAAAAATTAGCCATAGAAATGAAATAATTAGCATAATGGAAAACAGATTAAAAATATAAAACTCAATTAAACTCTGAAAAAAAAAAACCCAGATGGAAATGGTTTGAATTTATTCCTTTTTGTAGATATGTAGAATTTTATTACCTTCACTCAAGCTTATAGATACAAAAATGAAACATCTATTAAAGAAGAATAAAGCCTATTTTAAAAATAAAAATTCCTCTGCCAAAATCTCAAATTATTGAAGAATGGTTGAATTTATGATATTAATGCTTTGATTCAGTAGCTGAAGAGTATTTACATGTGAAGTGTACCAAGTAGTCATCTTATCTTCTTTACTATTTGTATGTCTGGAGAGTCAAATAATTGAAAGGCAAGGTCTAACCTGGAATACTTTTTAAATGAAAGATGGCTTGACTCATCTGAAGATATTACTAGAATTCTCCATAAGAACACTATAAAATCCAGTCTTAAACATCCATCAAGTTATTGTGTTATTTGATTGGAACTTAGCACATTCCTCCAATTCTTGCAAGATCAACAACTTATGTTCTAATAAACGTTCCTGTCTGCAAGTTTAAAATAGTAAGTGTCATGATACATAAGAAATTTAACTTGTAGGTAATCTGTGTACCTGAAGATTATACATCAATAAGTACTAAAATTTATAAACTTTTTGAAATTTTGCAATATCATCAATATTTGAAATTTTGAAAGTCTTGAAATCATGTAATTATTATCTGTTTAACTTTCATTTGAAGATGCTTTTGGCAGTATAATTGTTTACTTGACGACTTGATTTAAAATCTTGGAGGATATTTTTTGTTAAACTAACCCTATCAAGATTGTTATCCCTGTTCGCCATGATTCGCTGGAATCTAACCACTGACCCCCAAGTTCCTAAATCAATGCATCACCATAGAACTCTAAATTTTATTTCTGTATTTGGTAGTAGTATATGCATATGTAAATATATAAATCAATATAGTCAGTCAAGTCAATGAGTAAACTTGTATATTATTTTGTTATCATTTACTACAATGATATGATTGGTATCTCATTTCTTGGCATTATGTATTATCATCATCTATTCAGTTGTAACATTGCTATTTTGCTTTGTGGTCTCTATCTCCTCCGCAGTATTATCGTATCACTACATATCATTATTACTAATTCTGCAACCCATTTTGTTTCCATGGCAAACATTGCTTTTATCTTTAATCACTTCTCACAATTGATTATTTTGTACGTAATTATCATCATGCTTCCATCAGTGCAATTTACATATTCTATACTGATGCATTTTTCATTTACAAATCATTTTTTCATCCTTTCGCTGCACAAATGTTTCTGTTAGTGAGTATGTCTCTACATCACTCTTTATCTATTCTTCACTATTATCTGCCATTATTGCTGCTGTTGCAGTCAGTTTTGTTTTTTCTCACTTTCACTCATGTCTGCGCCAATAAACTCTATTACTACAACATTGATGCATACTCAGTTGTACTTTTCCCTATCTAATATGAAGATATTATCTAAAGTATTGCATGACTATCATAATAACTGGATTCTTCCCTCTGTGTCTGTCTCATTGAAAACTGAGAATAAATAGTTCAGCATGTTTCAATGCTACTAATCATGTGACAAAGATATCATTTTGATTAGTATTCCTTTCATTGTTTTATGAATAGATAATGCTTGTGAAGGAGTTTTATATTATTGTTGTTAAAAAGTGGTTATTAACAGTGCCATCTCTTGTAAGGTCAGTATAGAAATTATCCAGCCATTTCAATAACTGGTTTTGATATAAGTTAACAACTAATCAGAAAGTTCTCTACTGTGCATGCATAACCTGGGGTCACTCGGTCAGCAGTGAAACACTGTTAATTAGGCTTGTGTTGCATTCAGAAATACTGGGCCTGTCTATTCTTTACATCATGTGCAAGGATTTTTGGAGATACATTTCATCATCTAGATCTGTCAGCCTCCTTAGGTCCAGATTTGGGCAGCCAGCTTTTAGCTATTGAAATAGAGATTTCGGACTGTGGACAAGATTAAGGAGAATGAGATGAGGCTGCAATTAGCAATCCAAAAGGAGAACTTTGTAGACTATTTTGAAAAGTTGAAGTGATGCTGGGATAAATATGTGAGGTCATAAGGAGATTACTTTGAAAGGAATTAGGTGCCATTGTCTTAGGTTGGCTATTTTTTTCATTGATATCAAATGTCTTGATACTTTCCAGAGAAACACTTCTATAAGGGAAAAAGAAAAAATAATCAGTTTGAAAAAAGCTATTTTGTAGAATTAGTGTATATGTGTTTATACACTAATATTTAAGGTATCTACTTATCTCACTAAGTAGGTACTCATATGTAAATTACTATTCCTTCATTTCCAGGTCTAGCATCTACCAAAATAAACTAGCGTTTATGTGTATTTGTTTTGTAGGAGAATGCATTTTCCAGAATCCCAGTATTTCAAAGTTCCCTGTACAAAATGGAAAATGAGTTCAATGATTTTTCTTGTAGCAAGCCAGTATTGATATAGTGCATATCCTCTAGCCCTCTCTTCAACACCTACAATCTCCTGTATTTCTCACCAACCTGACCTCTAATAACTCTACCTAGCATACCACCATCACCATTTTTGAGGTCTCGGAACACTCAAGAATTTTTCACATGTAAATAAACGGTAATTGCTTTCTTACGCCATTTTGGCTCACTAAAGGTTCTTATAGTTACATTTTACTTTTTGATAGCTGGGGAAACCTGTAATTATGATGTCTATCATAGATTTTTTTTTTGCTTCTATAGACACAACATCAGTGTTAAGAATGTGCTAAGATGTGCGTTTATGTTTTAGCTGTGGCGGCGCTAGGCTTGACTGCAACCCCCATACCCCCACTGTGAATTTTTCAAAGAAATTTATTTTAGATAAAAAAAAAAAGATTTTTCAGCGTTTCCAAAAAATATTGTGCCCTCAGAACTGTGGTTCCCGAACCCTTCATATATGGGGACTCTGTGTTTTAGGCTCTATTTTCTTTCCCCAAGGTCTTTTATTTTGTTGAATGCTGTTCATCTAGCTCTTTTTCTCATGAAGATGAAAAAAAATTTATTCCAAACGCTATAAACATTTCCAGCTGGAAATGAAGGATTTTCAAAAGTATATTTGATTGAAGGTTAAGAATTTACTTCTTTCAGAAATTGCTGTATGACCACTACATGAAAGTTGATGTGCCACTTACACGTAGCTTCTGAGTATCATAAAGGTTTGTAAAAAAAAGAATGTTAAAAATTTAGGGTATTTCGCAAGTAGATTTACTGAAACAATTTATGAGAAACAGAATAATTTTTCCAATTGAACATTTCCTCCTTTGCAAGAAAGCAGACAAATGAGTTGTGACAAATAAAGATCAGATGGTTTGAGAAGTGGATTGGTGGTGCCACAATTCTAGAAAAGTCGAATGTGTTGTGTTAAAATAAGAGAATGATTTATTGCTTGAAGGAAAGACTCTGCACGATCAGCTGTCTCTGGTTTCTCTCTAAAGTGAAAACAAATAAGAAATTAAATGTTTATATTAGCATGCTTTTTTTCTCTTTTTTGCCTGCTTTATTTATGTTTAAAAAAAAATCATGTTTCAATTGTGATGGTGAATTTGTGGCAACATATTTTGCCACTTTAGTTAAATCCTCTGGAAACTTAATACGATAATGTGTTAGAAAAGTTATAGCAAAAATAATAAAAAAAAGACCAAAGTATGTATATTAAGTGACATTTGTGCAAGGCTATTTATGAATTTTAATTTTATTTTGTTAAATACATGTTTATTAAATACACCTGTTATTTAAATATGTATATTGCAATGTAAATACAGAAGAAGCCTCCAGTAAATGTTTGTATAAAGTAAATAAAGTCATCATAACAAGTGCACAATGTTTGAATGTGTCTAGGTTATGTAAATATGTACATTGAATTAATAAGAAATATCTTATTTAATTGGCAGGCTAGGACTTGTGATGATCTGATCCTTTTCTCAAATATTCGAATAGCACTCTAGTAATTATGGTTAAAATGTGAAAAAAGATAAATGTTTTTTATTTGTTTCCAAAGCCATTACCATGAGAAAAGTTGAAAGTTCACAAATAAAATTTAGAATTATATTGATATTAATCAGTGAAAATCATGCTACTTGCAGATATTATGTAGTCATGCTGACAGACCAACGTAAGAAAAACTGTATGAAGATATTAAGAAAAATTGTAATCACCATGAAATCAAAAGTGGATTGTTTCATTTGGACTGATATTGAGCAATCACCCTACTTTTATGAAAAGAAGCCAATATTTTTTTTCATTATAATTTTTTTTTCAATAGGATATATATTAGTTGGATTTGGGTTTATATAGTTCTGGGGGTCATTAATTATTGTTTTGTTTGGTACTTGCATGGGGACGTCACTTGAAATGTCAGAGGAGAAAAAGAGATTTATGGCTGCTATGACAGCATAGTGAGTATGAGGACCAAGTATGATCATAGATGCAGAGATTAAACAGAGTAAAGACATGTACAAGTATTTTGACAAAAAAATAGAACGTACATTTAATGCATAGAAATTTATAATGATACAAGACTGAAAAGGAAATACATATAAGAAAACAGTGATATGATCGTATTAAAAGAAGAGGAGAGAAGATGGGAGATAGCTTCTAAGCAAAAGATGGGAGCTTTGTGCCTAGTCATAATAGCTGCAATTGTGTGTTAACGAAGCAGAGGTGACAGAAATGCTATGAATCTATAAAACTTGAAGTATACCAGGGAATGGTTATGGAGATCAGATATCAGTGTGTATACCAAACTGCCAAGTCATGGCTTAATTATTTGGGAACACATGCGAGCAACGCTGAAACAAACATGATGGACATACTATTTAAGACACAGAAAACACATGGGGTTTAACGTCTGTGTGCTCCCTGGAGTAAGTAGAAGTAGAAGACGAATCATTGTGACAGTTGTATAGTAAATGCATTGCCATTTCATTCACTAGAGATGGAAGTGTACACGCATTTGGGCTGGTGGTGAGGTCACGGTTGAGTAGCTTTGTGGATGAGAGATACCTTAACTTCTGTGAAATAAAATTAGTACAGTAATTGGACACGATGGAAAAACGGTAAAGCTCAGATCAGGAGGGAGGCAAGTGAAATGATACCGATCCTAAGGAGAAAAAAAGAGAGAGAGAGTAACTGGCTAGAAGAGCCAGGGCAAATGAGCAATTAAACATGTATGTTCAGGGATTTTATAGAAAGCCATTGTCGGAAGTGACATTTTATATGTCAAGCAAAAAGTAGGGTTTCATACTTAATCTTGACCAACAGTAAAATTTGAATTCGCACCCAACTCAAAATATATAGGTGAATTTAACTTCAAAAAAAATATTTTTCAGAAGAACACAGTTGTAATGTTTAGAAAAAAAAAAAATGAATAGCAATCAAAGGGAAATTCTGAATCACCCCCACCCATATATGCTTCATTCTGTCTTGTAGATTTAGCTGGTGTTGTGGTAAAATTAAGTTACCTTGATGAAAATACTACCAGTATGGTTTGAACAATAAATTCTTGATTAAAAAAACAGGTTTGGTTTGTCTTGAAACCATCATGTGAGCAATATCTTCACATATTGTGCCATGTTGAGGGTGATCAATAAAAAAAGTTTGAAAAAGGGTTGATATATGAATAAGTTACTTCTCTTGCCTTTTGTTGGGCAGGTGATCATTGAAATGTCATAATTTAAAAAACAAGCCTGAATGCTGCCAACATAAAGTAAATGACCAGTTTAACATACATTTATATTGTAAATTGAACCCTCCACTCAAAACTTGGGTGGGGGAATTTTCAAAAAAACAATTTATTACTCATTGCAGAGAGTGTGTGCAAAATTTCAAGTTTATACTCTGAACAGTTAGGACTGGGTAATGTCCATATGTATATATATATATAGATCTTATAACTCAACAAAAGTCTGTCTGTCTATGTACTCACTTCCTGAAAAACTACTCAACATAAACCCATGAAATTTTATGTTGGTGCTGATCCAATCCCTGGGAGATGTTTTTTACGAATTAGTTTTTGAATTCTACCCCAAAGTCTTGTTTTTTGAGGGAGGGGGCCAATTTAGGTGGGTGATCTATTTATATGATTATTCTTTATGGTAATATCGGCTTAAGAGTCCTACAATAGTATTGATAATGATGATAAATCTGATATTAGTAATGGCAGTAGTCCAGTGTAGCAAGAGGATAGTTTGTAGTTACTAGAACAAAGGAATCCACTTGGATTTACTGCTAAATGCATGACGTCAAAAAAAAATTGAGGAAGACGGAAGTTGATAGTTAGCCATGACAGTTGCCATGTTGATTTTAGATGTAAATAATCATCTTGCTTCAGTTAGAAGTTGTGACAGTTTATATTTGTAAGAAATTGTTAAATGGGCACGTTAAATACATTATTGGATTTAGGGTTACCTGGAAGAGAAAGTTTCTTTAGACCTAATCCCACCAAGGGAAAAGCCATGCAGAAAGTAGTGGAAACAGTTCAAGATCCCACACCTCCCAGTTGACTGTGTCTAAAATTGGAGAATTGGGATATGAATTCTTGCCGCATTCTTCATATTTACCTGATATATCACCTACAGATCATCATATTTTCAAGCGTTTTGAACTTCTTGAGCATAATAAAATATTTAATTATACGGAAACTGTCTTAAAGTCAACGTTTACAATGTTTACATCAGCAGAACAAAAAAAGTCGACAACACATTGATGACTAATCTAAATGTTTTTTCAATGAAAACTGCAATTAAAAAATTGATCAGAAATAAAGTATTTTCCCCCAAAAGATGAAATGATTAAAGATGAATAAAAAAAGAATATAAAAAATCTTTTTTTTTACCAATTGGGTGTTGTAATCTCATCAGCACAAGGTCAGCACTACCAGTGTTTTATCAATATTAGGGCATCCCTCCGTGTTATAGAAAGGATGCATCCATGGAAAATTGACAATATGGCAAAATTCTGTAACAGGAAACCTATTTTCCCCATTGACCTCCATTTTGAACTGAAGATATCTTCCTTCTTTTTTTTTCGACCTAAAAAAGTAATTTAAACACTGAAATTAGTGGGAAATGGGATGAAGGAGAAGTTTGGGTGAATTTTTTGATCAGAGATGCCTATATGTTCTGTTTTTTTCATTCATTCATGTCCACTTGAAATCTCCAAAAGTTCTCAATGAATTCAAATGATATACTACAAAAAGTGCTAAATTACCTGTCATTCACGAATAGAAACTTACTATCAACTGACTTATATATTGTGAATCAGACGTTAAATAAATTTCCTGATTCTGTGCACACAAAAAAATCATTTCCTACTTTTACTTTTCTGAGTGTGGATTCAATTTCATTTGAATCTTAAAGGAAATATTTCTATTCTCCCTAGAATTTTGAGTGGGCTGTAAACCACTTATGTGGATAACTTCCAATAGCTCCATGCTGGTAATGGCATAAAAACTATTAAGTGTTTTCAATGTTGAGGAACTTGATAGAGCATTTTAACATTCTGTACTAGATAGAACAATTCAGCAATCTATTTGTTACAAATCAACCTCCTTTTATACAAGTAAGAAAGCCTCTCTATACCTTTCAATTTGTCATATACTGAACTTCATTGGGAGAAATACTAGACATGTTCATTTTTCTAGTCAACTCATTAAAACTACTAAATGGATGACAATCAATTTTATTGGTGATTATGATTTTTAGACTTTACATTGTTTGGGAGAAATAATGAGAATAATGGAAGCAGAAAGGAAAAGAATGGCAGACGGCTCCTCAGTCTCTAGCAATCACAATAGATTGGGTCTATAGGAATTTCCCTATGTATGTTTTTCATTTAGATATTGATTGATTTTTAATAATGTATAAAAATCATTTACAACAAAGCCTGGTACCTCACATATATACTCACTAAAAACTCCAATGCCTGTCTTTTTATGTACATCTGAAATAATTTTATACGTCTTCTGATTTCATCTAAAATTTAGCAAAAATGTTAAAAATTTTTGGTGAATTTGATTAAACTTTATTTTTCTGTCAAGAAACATGTACATGAACTTGGGTTATATAAACCAGTCCCTGTCTGTCCACCTACTACCTGGGAAGGCCTTTAAATTCTTTCATGGGAAGCTGGAATGAAAAACCAGTAAAGTTAGCAGGATTAGAAATTAGTGAAGAGAGGAACGGAAGCTGAGGACAAGAATCATCAATTGGACAGAAACCCTTTCCCCGCTCCCCTCTCAGTCCAAGAACATTTAACTGTCTGACAATGGGTCACTTTGGGAATGTAACCCAGGATTAGGACAAACAGTTTTATATAGAGTGAATTATGGAGTTAAGATATTGTCTCACTAAGTGAAGTATTGACTGTATACTATACAAAGCATCAGCATGCAGTAGCCAGTATCAGAACAATTTTCTGTCTGTGCTACTAATTGCATATGCTGGTATGGTGTATGGTACCAGGCCTTCCTATCTTAAATTGTAGCCTATGCAGTCATGAATAAAGATATGATTGATAAAAGGATGTCATCTTTGGTTTTCAGGAACTTGATGAAAAACAGATAACTCCCGTGAAAACAATGTTCTGCTTCTTCCTTATCATTGTCTACTCAACTCTGTTTCTTTAATTTTTGCATTTCACCTTGACCTAAAGGTAAAATAAGCAGCATGAAGTTATCAATGGCCAGTATTTATATAAATTGTCTTGAAAGTTTGGTGTCAGATTTTATTTATTGTTAGTTAATGGCATATGTACCTTTTTCATGCCAACTATTCAATCATGGATTCATTGGTTGTAAGGTCACTTTTGACAGCAACATAAATGCATTTTTGGAGGATGCAACAATACTGAAACTATCATAAATACCATAGGGTGGGTGGATAAGTTTTTTCTCCAATGCTCATCAATGTATAGTAAGTAGAATCATACAATGAGAAAATTCCACGTCAAGTTTTTTTTCATTATTGCTTGAAAAAAAATCATGATAAGCAATTTACTAACTGACCAAATTTATCAAAGTATTGCTGGCAAGTTTTTAAGGGTATCTGTTTCGATTATGATGGGTAGCAGACCAAGTCTTCATTGCAACATTAGTACCAATAATGTTTAGAACAGAAGAGTCTGAATGTCTCAGAGGAAAGAAATTTGATCTGAGCTAATGTCAGAGTAAAATGCTATGGAACAGAAAAGAATGGTTCCAGACATGCATCCCTGCTGGAATAGTGAACATATGGTACAAGATCAGATTCTGACCTCACATAAATCAGAAACTCCCTGACAAAATGAATTCATTCTGATCTGATTCACATGATACCAAGTTTCTTAAAAGGCTAACACTACTGATGCCACTGACCAACAGAATGTTGGTTTGTGCAAATGACTTTAGTAATATAAATGGAAAATTCAAGATAAATGGATTTGTAATGTAGACAGTAATAACAGTTGAGTATTATAATTCCTCTGCTAATAGAGAAAGAATTCAAGTACATCCTATCAGATATTGACTCAAAAGAATTGGGTTGTTCACATGCAAACTGCTCATGAATTATGGGAGGTGTATTTAAAATATAATGGAACTTCCTATCAACTTTCATCAAGAAAATTGAGAGAGCATTTATGGAAAATGTTTCAAATTCTTTAAAACTTTAGATTGATTGTGGAAATGTAGAAATATATACAAACTTCAAGAATAAGATATGATGACATGATGTATAATTTGAAGAAATGCTGGTCATGATATATTGTGCGAATTAATACACTTTGAACTTTTATACTGAAGGAAGTACAAAAATATAACAGACTGTAACTGACTTTGAAAATTACTATTTAAGATGCTCAACTTACTAGTTAGGGTCTTAGAAAATCTATACAGAATATTCGCAATTTAGAAAAAGATAAAAATAAAGATATTTTCGGAAGAGGAAAAATGTTATTGATGGTTTTCAATTGGGGCTCATTTATTTATGTATATATTAGATGAAATAAAATTATTGATGCTATACACCAATATTTCTGTAACTAGTAATAATTATTCAAAAAGGGTTAATCATCAATATCTAAAGTTTAGATACATAAAATTATAACTTAGTCCAGTCAAATTTCACCAAAAGATGTTAGAATTTAGACAAAAAAACACCATTAACAAATTTGATAATAAACAAAGGGCAATTTCATCTTGAATAACAGAAAAAAAAAAGAACAAGACATGAACCTTTGTATAAAATCTTTTATAAGCCCAAATGTAAAAGGTGGTATTTTAAAAATAATGAAGGATTTCAAAACTGCATTGTTGTCCTGAAATCAGAATGACTGACCACAAAATTAAGAATAGAGAAAGAATTTGAGGTGATGTTCAGTTTTATGGAGGATAATTCAAACATCCTTTCAGTTAGCTACAAATAAACTAAAACTGACTGTGAACAGCTATAAAATGTTTTGGGCAAACTGCATAATTAAAAAAAATGGTATTGTTCTCATTTGACCATGCGCTATTGTTCTGTTATAGTAAATGAGCAAATTATTCGAAATAATACACAGGGTGTGTATAGCTACATATTGTTGTAGATGGATAGATCAATCCTGAAGTGAAGCTCTCAAAAGTTCTAATGATATATCTGTTTCTGGTTACAATTTGGAGGTAAAATCTTGGTAATCAGGTTTACTCATTTGAAAAACTGTACAGATTAAGAAAATAGTTGTTGCCAGTTTTTAAGGGCTTTGAAAGTTCCCAACAAATTTCAGTAGAATTGTGTGAAACTATGTGTCACACTGTAAGGAAGAATTGATCGTAAGTTCTGGCAAATCCAGGAATTTGTTCTTGATTGGGAGATATTTTTGCTTTATAAAGAAAATACATTTCTGTATTTGCCTCTGTTAATTCCTCGAACATTTGCTGAGTTATAACTTTTTTTGAGGTAGAATCTTAGTAACCAGTTTAAATCATGTCTAAAATCATACAGTCTGTCTGTCCATACAATTTCTCAAATAGAGCTGAATAAATTGTGATGAAATTTTGTGGAACACTGAGGCTTTGTGTTAAGAAGATATCACTGAAATTTTGAGCGAATCTAGGATTCTGTTTAGATATTTTATACATTTCTGTCTTTGCTTCTTTCTGTCTTTGCTCCTTTCTGTCTTTGCTCCTTTCTATCTACAAAATATCTCTAAAAGTTCCCAAAGAATTTTGATGAAATTTAGTGGAACAGTATGGCATGTAAGATTTGATTGAATTTTTGGGTGCATCCAGGAATTCGTTTTAAATTGAGAGATATTTTTGATATTATTTTTTGCTTGATAAATTTCTGTAATTGTACCTGTCTGTCCACATGATATCTCAAAAATTTCTCAATGAATTTCAATGAAATTTTGTGGTAGGATGAGGCATAGGTTACGTGAAATGCGATTGAATTTCAGGGTAGAACTAGGTACTTGTTTTTGATTGAGCGCTATTGTTTTTTCTTCCTTACATTTCTAATTTACCCCTGTCTGTATACATGATATTTCCGAAAGTTCTCAATGAATGTCAACAAAATTTCATGGAAAGGTGGACCATAAGAAAAGGAAAAAGTGATCAAATTTGGCAAATCCAGGAATTTGTTTTTAAGATACTTTTGTGTTATTTTTCGGACATTTCTGCATACACAGAATATCTCCAAAGATTCTCTGTATATTTCAATTAAATTTTGTGGAAGTGCCAAGTGAAAAATGATTAAATTTTGGGATGGATCCATTCACAATGGAAGAAATATACATTCACATTCATCCATTTTGAATTTCAAATTGAATTTCATAGAAAAGCTGGCAACAATTATTTTTCCAATCTGTATGATTTTTTTTAGATCTAGTATAACCAGGTTACCAAGATTCCACAAAAAATGTTAACTTTGGCATTCTGATGGACATATTTTTCCAGATTTGTCAATTTATCCTTACATGACCCCCCGCTTCTTAGATTGTCGTTTTTGACCATGAAATATATGCAACAAGCCATTCAACATTGAATATTGATTTTAATCTCTAAATATAACATATTGGAGAAGTTAGAGTACTTAAATAGCAATATCATCATTGACAATTTTGTATTTCTGATTACATAGCTAAAACTGACTGAAAATATTGAAAATACTACAATTTTGAATGTGCTGTAAGATTTTTCTTCAAACATTCAAGTCCTGTTTTTTTCTTTTCTTTCTACATGGCATGGTGCAACTTTTTATGCCAAAATCACTAATGGTGTATTTACTTCCACATTAATATTAATATTAACCTGATTTATTTTCTACTAGCAGGTAATCTCAGCATTGCCTCAGAAGATATAACCTCTTGCAAACCGAGAGAGGCTGGATATTGGAATTTTGTAGTCCTCTGACATTGAAATTAGTATCTTCCACTTCACTGGCATTGAACTTTAGTATCTTTGTATTCCCTGGTATTGAAATTTAGTATTCTCTGGTCTTCAGGCATGAAAATTCAGAATATATTCAGTGCTGGGGTTTTGGAATTTATCTTTCCACAGTGCCAAAGCATTTGGCAGTGCCAGGACATTAGAATTTTGCATATTCCTGTGTCCATGCATTGACTTTTAGTATTTTCCAATGTCTTGGCCTTTGACTTTATATTTTTCGATGATCAGACATTGGAATTCAGCACCCCCTTCAGTACTCAAATATTGTTATATTTTAGGGTTTTGGCAGCAATTAATAATGTCTCATCCAAATATGCTGATTCTTTAATTAAATTAATTTTGATTTATGTTAAAAACTTGCATTTCAATGACTATTCAAACCCACACCCCAATGGCCATGTGATATGCTTTGCTTGTTTTGTTACTTTGTTTACCAGTAAAGAATAATGATAGGTAATATATATATCGTTTGTGTGCAAAAGTTTCCCCCTTGAATCCAGAATGGAGCAAAACCAAAAGATTGCCAATAAATATTCTTTTGAGCAATATCAAGTTTCAAGCCTATACATAAATACAGTCATTTGAAAAGATTAAAGAATACCATATTCGAGCCAACTTGCTCTCCATATTGAAAATTTCTTAAAGAAATGAAGGTCAGAATCTGTCAATGTAGATATGTTTACATTCTAAATATCAATACTACAATTAAATCTATTTGGAGTACATCTCTCTATTTCAGCTACTAAATCTTTATTTTCCTTAAAAAATCATTTTTAATTTTATGTTTATCAAATAAAAGGATACTTTATAAGAATATTATTCATTTTATAAGGACATAATTAGAAAATATGCATTTGCTTTAGAATTGATTATGACTGCTAAAAATTAAATTTATGAAAAAAATCTTGTGCAACGATCACATTGATAATAAGGACATAACTGTCAAAATCAAAGATGCAAAATGGGAAAGTAGACCACTACATCTACCTAGAACAACAAATCTCCATGAAAAACACAAAAGAGGAAGAAATCAAGCGAAGAATCACCGTAGGGTGGCAAGTCTTCGGCAGAGTAAGCTCAACCTTCAAAAACAAGTTGATCCCAATAATCCTAAAAAGAAGAGGATTAAACCAATACATCCTCCTGATAGTCTCTTATGGAGCTGAAACACGGAACATAATCAAGAGATTGACACTCAAACTAAAAAGCATGCAACTTGCACACAAGAGAATCATGCTCAACCTTACAGGGAGAGATTACAAGACAGCACAATATATCTGGAAGAAAACGGTAGTAAGAGACATCATAGAATCTATTCGGAAACTCAAATGGCAATGGACAGGCCATGTTTCAAGAATGACAGACAACCAATGGAAATCACAACTCACAACATGGATCCCCAGAGATCACATACAAAACTGAGATCAGCAGAATATAAGATGGAGCGATGAACTTGACAAATTTAGAAAATACTGGCTCCGCGACGCCCACAATAGAGAATTGTGGCGGATCCTTGAGAAGGTCTATGTCCAACGACAGACATTAAAAGAATGATGATGATGATGATGATGATGATGATGATGATGATGATGATGATGATGATGATGTACTTTTGCGTTTTATTCAGTTGTGAAAAAGAACAGTTTAAAAAACTGACAACTGACAGACAAACCAAGTGGCCATCAAATTCATAAATATAAAGATACAGAATCAATGAAGCAAAAATAAATCAGTGACTTATATTTTGAATTTTATTTTTCAACTTTCCCCTGGTCATGGTATATCATTTTTTCACCCCAATTCCAACATGGTTAGTTATTATAGGTTCAATCACAAGGAGCATTTCTTTAATTTGTTAAGAACAATAAAGAAGTATGGGTTTATTTTTTATTACTTTTCCTGCTAAAAATGAGATTTTATATTTATTCTTAATCATAATCATCACATTTATTACCATACCCATGATTATTGCAAGTATTATTTTTTTTAAAATCATTTCATACCTAATCTATTTGTACTTTGTTTTCGTTTATAAATTTTGTTTTATTATTGGCTTTAGAATTCTTTCACAGAATGTTTTTCTCCCTTAAAAGAGGAAATGTTTTTTGTGAGGATTGTCATATAAACAAGAAGCTTTGTTAAGAACTTTTATTTTCCAAGAAATTTTTCTTTGTTATCTTTGTAATCAAATAGAAATGAACTTTATAAAAAAAATTGGGAGGGAAATTTGATAAAAGGCAGGAAAGTGAATGTCATTATTTTCCCTTTCCCTTCAACAATATAAAACTTGTATGACAGCAAAATTGGGTTGAATTTGGTAATAATTGCTAAATAGAGAAAATGATAAAAAAGTAGGGATTGATAGCATTAGAAAAAACAATAGCAATGAAAAAGGGAGGTGTGATAAAGATGATAATGAAAATAAAGCCAATATTTCAAAATATTGATGATAATAATTTGATAAGGACTGATTTATTAAGATTATATGATTCACATCATGGATGTACTTGAGTATTGTCAAAAGAATAACAAAATATATGAAAATTGAGAAAAAGATTTTGATTATGAACAAGGGGAAAAATATCATCATGGCAGATATAGCAGTAAATGACAAAAATGTATGAAATGATTTTAGTGCAGAATAAGATCTGTTATAGAATAATTTAGAGAAGTTGTAATAATGGCTGACAGCAGTACAAACTGCCATATGAATGAATGAAACATTTTTGCTACGTATAAATATGATTAACATGACAGTTTCTTGACATGATAAATAATTCTAGGCACAAATAATGATTATTATGTCATAAATATAGTGATTGGTTTTGATAATTATGAATGATTAATGTAGTGGAATTGAAAGAAATAACAAACAAATGGAAGAGGAAAAATGAATAATGATATAAAAATATTTAACAAGACAAGTTTTGTTAAAAATAATCCTTGGGGAGTTGTTGGTGGTGATGTTGATAATGGAAATAATGATGATGATCAAAGATGATAGGAGTGTGGTGATAATATTCATAGAGAAATAATGATTCTTGAAAAGTGAGATATAAAAGCCATGACATTAACCTTTAGCCTGACGTCAGGCCATATTGTGTAGACTCACCTTGTATATCCAAAATAAACACTCTCTTAAGCAAAGGGAAAACTAGAGTCTATAGTAACACGAGTGGCTTCCCTTGACAGCTCTATCCATTTCTTGTAAATTAGACAAGTTATTTTGTAGCGCTCCTTTTCTCGTGAGAAACAATTTATTCCATTCACCATTTTAATCAAAACTGTTAACATATATTTGTGGTTTTTCTCATTCCTTCCTCTTGAATTTTCAGCTGCATATTTTTCATTCTTTTTTTTTTTCACTACTTACATGGGAAAACTTTGTTTATTTTTCTTCCATTTATGGGTCTAGCTTAGATTGATTAGTTATCATGTGGATGAGAAAATAGTCAGCATGATTAGGTCAAAAATGGGAAAATCTAGTAGCAGGCTAAGGGTTAATATAGTGGCGTAGTGAGAGGGGGCAGTGGCACCCGGGCGCAGGTGTGATGAGACACAAATCATTACTCCATCATAAATTGACAAGGCAGACCTGTTTAGTCACTCAAGAGAAACTGTCACATGACCAATGTCATCTGGCAGCTTGCTATGTTGGGGATGATCAATCGAAAAATTGGTTATCAATGGATAAGTTACTTCTCTCACCTTTTGCTGGGCAGTGATCACTAAAAAGACTGTTTTTTTCAAAAAACAAGTATGAATGCTGCCTGACACAAACTAAGTGACCAATTTAGTAAAAACTCAGCATACTGACACCCTGCCAAAAAAAAGTATATATAACTTGAGCATAAGTTCATCTGGGTGGCAATTGCCAGCCAGACAAGCTTAAAAACTGAAGAGACCTATATTCACTGTTTTGGTTGTTTGTTTCCTATACTGAATCTTCTGCTATTGTCGGTGAAGGTGGCATGTTAAGGTAGAGATAGTGGCAGATCTAAAAATGATGGCACATGTCTGATGCCGCTAAAACTTGGTCATGGCAGCTGCCACTTTCAACCAGAAAAATAATAATACATCCCACTTTCTTAATTCCATTCTGTGATTTCCATGTAGGCAGAATATATCAGTTGCTGTCATTGGCAGGTTCTTATATCTCTAAACTCTTGGGTAATTACTTGTGTGACAATCCTTGGAGCAATGCATTATTTTGTCAATCTCATTTGCAAATCAGTTCATTTTCTTTTTCCCTAGAAAATTTTCATGAAGATGATTTTGGCTCCTGGATTTGGAATGGAACTTAATTAGAAGATCGGAAAGATTGCAGCTCAGAACGGAGTCCTTAATCTTTCAGGGATTGCCAGTTCAAGGATGGAAATTACTAAGTATTGTAAGCTGATAAAAACTGACCAGTAACAATAGCCTTTGTTGTGAATGCTGACTGTTTATCACAGCAAAATCCTTGAGGAGCATAGGTCTACAACCACACCATTGAAGTGGACTCGGTTCTTGGCTATTCCCATTAGATAATCCTATATCAGTCCCGTTGCTTTTGCCTCACTTTCCACTAATCTTCTGGTCCATTTTTGTTCTACAAACTCTTTTCTTCCATTGTTGATTCCAGTTTGCCACTTGAATTGATTTCTCAAATAATTCATAAATTTGATAAAAATAAACATTTTCTCCTGATTAATAATTTGTTCTGGAGTTGTAGTTATTTTATCTGATGAGACTTTAGATAGCAATAAGATTAGCTGGGAATTGAAACCTTAGCTGATTTCAGCCATTTTCAGTGACAGTTTTGTTGGGAACTTTCTTGGTCCCCACTGCTCCTCAACTTTGCTCAATTTATCACTTTACAGACAAATCAATGCTGCTATTTGCAGCCATTTTTTTTATAAAATTGACCTGAGTTGACAAAAAAATTCTCCAAACTAAAGGCAACTAGAAAAGGTAAGACATTTATTCTTTCTCATTTCATCCATCTCTATATCTTAGCATCTGCCATAAACTATTAGAGCACTCCTTCCAAATGATTGCAATAGTTACATATCTTTTTGAAAGTTTTTTCTGGGGGGCACAATCCTAGATTTGTGGTCCCACTTTTTACAGCCTTTGGTTCGAGATCAAATCGTATTTTCTGTTTTTCTCACTTCAACGAAATATAACAGTAACTCCCCCTTTTCAACTCAAAATGTTTTTGTAGTTGTATTTCAATTGTTTTCTTCATGAATTTGACTTTGATTTGAATATTCTTTCAATTGCAAAAAAAAAATGTATGGTTATATTTCAATTGTTGAATGTTTTTTTTCATTCTATAAAACTATCAGAACAATGATTTACATACCAAACAATAATTTAGTTACAAATACTAATTCTAATGAAAAACCTAATTATTAATGAGTTAAAATGAGTTGAAAAAAGGGTTTGAAGGATCATAATAAGTAGAATAATCTAGTTGGTACTTGATGTATTTTTGCATGAGGAAGGTAAACTCAAAACAGGAATACTTAGTCACATGGTTCTCAGTGAAAATACTAAATAAGATTCATAACGACATTTGTTTTTGTAATTCAAATAGTATTGGAATTAGATTAAAACTCAGGAAAGCAATTGAAATACAACCATAATAACTTTCATAATTGAAAAATGGGAAATGAATGCTATGTTTCGTTGACATAAGAAGAACAGATACCACTCTTTGATCTTGATCTCATCGTCATCATCAGTCTTTTATCATCTGTTATTGGACACAGACTTTCCCCAGGATTTCTCTATCGTGGGCATCGCAGAGCCAGTACAATCTGAATTTGTCTAGCTCGTCTCTCCATCTAATACTCTATTGGCCTCAGTTGCGCATGTGATCTCTGGGGATCTATGCTGTGAGCATAATTCTTTCATGAGCACATTGCATGGTTCTCAGTTTGCGGGTCAGCTTCTTGGTAAGGTTCCATGTTCCAACTCCATAGGTGACTATTGGGAGGATACATTGGTTGTATACCCTTCTTTTTAGGATTATGAGATCTTGTTTTTGAAGGTTGAGCTTGCTCTGCCAAAGGCTTGCCATCTTAGAGTGATTCTTCACTTGATTTCTTCTTCTTTTGAAGATTTCATGGAGGGTTGTTTGTGATGTAGTCGTCCACTTTCTCCAGTTCTGTCTCCTTGATTTTGATTGTTGTGTTCTTATTTCTGATGTGATTGTTGCACATGACCTTTATTTTGCTGCGGTTCATGTCGAGGTCAACGCTCAAATGCTTTCTTCATTCATTTCAGTTAGAGGTAGTGTAGATTCTCTGCAAAAAGGATGATGTTGCCTAAAAATCTGAGGTTGCTCAGATATTTGCCATCTATTTTGATTCCTTTATTTTCCCATTCTAGGTTTTGGAAGGTCATTCGGAGGCAGGCTTTGAAGAGTTTGAGTGAGCTCGCATCATCTTGTCTTACCTCTTTTTGGAGCTGGAAGGGCTCCAAGTCTTTATGTAGCCTGAAAAAGAGCTGCTGTGACTGTACATATGTTGTAGCACTCTGTGTATTGAGTGTACACTTTGTAGAGTGATGGCCTTCGTGACCATGAGGATTTTCACTGAGTCAAAGTCAATAAATACTGCAGCGAGTGGCCGCTTTTTCTTTCAGCCGATTTATCAAATTTAGATGAAGCTACTTGATAGTAGCTCCATCTAAAGCCAGTTGGTGATGATTTTTGTGAGAAGTTTGTTGATGCACTTGAAAAGGTTTATAGGTCTGTAGTTACTGAGGTTTTCGGGTTTCCTTTTCTATATAAAAACATCATGATTGCAGTGATCCAATCATGCGGGACTTTACTTTTTTTTAGGCATAAATTGAATAAGATAGCCAGTCTCCTAGTGATGATCTTACCAGCTTTTTTGAGTAGATCAATGGTGATGTTCACTGGACCTTTCCCTTCTTTGTTCGTTGGATGGCTTGCTTCACCTTCCACGTCGCAACTTCTGGGAAAACTTTGAACTGTTTGTTTGTGTCTTGCATATCCTGATTTTTTGGTAGAATTCTTGTGCACGTTTGACTATCCTGTCCGTTTGTTATTAGGTCCTCATTTTTCTTGAGTTATTTGCTTCCATCCTGTACTGAAAACTTTGTTTGTAGCTTTGAAGCCCTAATCTTTTCCAGGAGTTGTTTCAATGATTGCTATTGTGTTTCTCCTTTTGTCCTCTCTATTCCTTTTTGATTGTTTCATCCAGTTCGGTTTCTTCAATTTTCTCTCTTCTTGTTGTCAGAGGCTTGAGACAAAGGCTGCTAAAAGGCTAGATCATGAAACTAACTTAATGTCAAGTTTGATAATCCCTATGTAATAGCTGGATTTTTTCAAAACTAACAATGAATTCAAAACTGATCGTTGTTTCTTATTTACAATATCTCTCTCTCTCTCTCTCTCTGGAAAACTGCTAACAATTGCATTTCTTCATATTCTGTTGCAACTGACAAGTGGTGATTTTTGGTTGGTGATAAGAATACAATTTTCCATGTAACCACTCCCAAGATTTGTAGACATGGATTTAAATTCACAAGTTCATCACTTTATAAGACGTAAATATCTCATCTTAGCTATTTATAATAGAAAAACTGCACAGAGCCCAATACTTCAGTGTAATTCAATGGTAAACAGCAACCGGAAAAGGTGCTGGCTCTGTATCTTTTAGAGTACACAGAAAATTTATGTATTATAAGATTCTAACTTTCAATACCCTTCATTAAGTAAGAACTTTTTTGATTTTTGACATATTTAGTATGAGTGAGACGATTTACATGGTTCAATGCAAAGCAAAAAAATAACAATGCTCTCATAGTAATAGTTCAAAATTTTAGGGATAAATATATCCGTGTTTTTTTTAGTAATGTGTTGAAAGAGAATAGGAGGAAAAACTATAATTATTACTGTATGTATGATTCCTCAACTTATAACATTTAAACCCTCTTGCAAAAATTTTGCAAGATAGCAACATACATGAAAAGAATTCTTCAAAAAGAATATTTAGTATATTTTTTTAGGTACGTATACATACGTATACGTGTAGTATGGAAGTATCGCCAAATTCCTAGAAGTCCTGGGAAGAGGGCAAGTTCTTGAAGGGGATCAGTGTTGTCATTTTAGTGCATTCTTTTTTTGACATAGCAAAAATTCTACCTTTAATGCTAATTTTCAGCAATTTTAGCCTTTTTAACCAAATGTAGCCATTTCCAACTATTAAAAATTGCCTTAAAAAGTCTAACAGTGTTTTTTAGCACATTTTTGTGTTTTTTGACACTTTTTTGTTCGATTTAGCGTAAAATTTTTTTTTGAGCTGGCACACTGGGGTAACACCCTGAGTTATCACCTGGAATGACACCAACGTTAAGGATGCCACTACTCCTAGTTTGATAATCTAGTTTTACATAAGGTAAATTTTGTTGACGCTTTTCAGTAGAGTTCCTTTCTAAATAATTCTTTTAGTATTTTATGTGATTGAAACATAAGCTAACTTCAATATTTTCAGCTAATGCACTGTAAATCCCCATGGGTGATTTTTTAAAATATATCTTATTTCAGGCTGTCTTGAGACCGTATAACCTATATTCAAATTGAGAAGTAGGTATACACTTTACACCTGCATACTCACCCCCATTTCCACTCCTGGAGGAGGCCTTTTGGTGCTCTTGTGTTTGATAAATTAGCTTTTGCTGATGCAATTTAAATTAGAGCCATAAGAAGCAACGAAACAATCTCCCATATCTGTTCTATAGTCTCTGCTTCCACCTGAAAGCATTTCCAGCAATTATGGACAGACGTCACTGCAATGTCACTCTATTGAAAGGTAGGCAATCTCTGAGGATAACAAATGAATACAGTATCATTAAAATGAAATCTTCTTCAAAACATTGTTTACTATTCTCGTTTCTTCAAAATCATTTGTTTTAAGAACAGGCATTGGTTTATGAGCCGGGGAGTCAGAGATGCTATTGCCCACCCCGCCAAATTTGAGCCCAATAGTGTTGAATTTTCGTAAAATCAGTGTAAAATTTTGGCAGAGTCCAACCCTCTGCCCTCTTGAAGAAACAGTTCTCATATGCCTATGTATCCAGGTCAATTATTCATTATCACATAGGGATTAAGGTATTTATCAGATCCATTTGTTGCTTACTTCATTATATATATGAGAATTTCACAATAGACAATTCTCTGTACTGATGCAATAAGAAGTTTGATAGCAAATGATAAAAGCGATTCAAAGAAAATGATATGAACTGTCATTTTTCTTTCTCTTTGAGACTTGATGGGCTCTCAGGTGAAGGCAATTTTAAATTACTTATTGATTATAATCCTTGAAAAGGAACAGTACACAAGCTCATCTTTATGCATATGCATTGGGTAATTTCAATATAAAGTGAAAGTTATAAGGAATTGCATTGCTTTTAGCTCCCAAGATGTGATCTGTTGAACTTAAACATCTGAAATTTTGACCTCAGTAGGGAATTCCCATATATTTCTTGGATTGAGCTAAATATATGAATCTTTTCATATATAGAGAGCCTTTTGAGACATTTGAATATTTTTTTAAAAGTTCATGACATTTTATATTTTAGGATATAATTAATAAAATTTCCAAATCTGTTCATCTTCATTAGACATCCTCTAATAAATTATTTTTGATTGAGTCTATTAGACTTTGGATTTTTTAGAGTTATTCAGCTTAATATATACAACTACTGAGAGATGCAATGAAAATACAAGTTGAGAGTAGAAAGACTTCATCCAGATTTTTATTTAACAAAGCATGCTGATGTATTTACTTTCCTTGTGAGCAACAGTAAATCTGATAATTCCAATTACCATGATATAAGGTTATTATGATTTCTTAACAACTTTATATTCTATTTGTTCTTTCGGGCCTTTATTGATGCTTAGGATCAAACTCACTATACTATTTTTATTCATACATTATAATTAATTTTTGTCCAGTTTTTCTTTCATCAATTTTCGTTGCTTTTTATTGCAATGATCAGGTCATTTTTACATTCTATGACTGTTGTGTCAGCAGCATTGATAGGAAACAAAGGATGAACTTTGGAAAAAATTTGAAATCACAATCTTTATCTTTTAAAGCCTGTTCGACTGGGATACCAACTTACAAATTACCTATGAATGCAAGGTACAAAAAATGTGTATACAATGATCTTCTAAGGATTTCTTTCATTGACTAGATGAAGTATGAACAAACCAAGGATTGAACTCATTATACCAAATATATCAAATGAGAGTATCTGGTAAGTATTGGATACTCTCCTTTGGTTCCAAATATTTAGTATTACAAATTCAAAACTAATTCATACAGCAGACCATTGTTCCAATAATAAATAGAAGTAACACAAACATTGAGTCATGTCTGTTCTTATACTTACTGATTCCTCATTATAAAATACGTTTTTTGAGTAATCTACAGAAGTGAGCATGTTTCAAAAAAGGAATCCCAAAAGACCTCAACATCTACAGGCCTGTAAGCCTACTCAACTGAGCATACAAACTTTTCACAAAAATCATCACCAACCAAATCACAAAAACACTAGATGAAAACCAACCACGAGAGCAAGCTGGCTTTAGAAGGAGCTTTTCAACCATGGACCACCTACATTCGATAAATCAGCTGAAGGAAAAAGCAGCTGAATATAAACTACCTCCTGCTGTAGCATTTATCAACTTCAAAAAGGTGTTTGAAATAGAAATCCCTAAGGTCATGAAGGCCATCACTCAACAAGGTGTAGATCCAGTATATGTTGAAGAGCTGAAACATATAAACAATCACAGCAGCTCCTTTATCAGGTTATATAAAGACTCACACCCCTTTCAGCCTAAGAAAAGAGTAAGACAAGGTGATATCAGCTCACCCAAACTCTTCACAGCCTGCCTCGAGATGATCTTCAGAAGACTAGACTGGGAGAGTAAAGGAATTAGGATAGACGGCGAGTATCTGAACAACCTCAGATTTGCAGACGACATTGCCTTTTTTACAGAGATCCTACATGACCTTCAACTATTGCTAAATGAACTAAATGAAGAGAGCAAGAAAGTCGGCCTACACATGAACTTCATCAAGACGAAGATCATGTGCAACAACCACATCAGAGATGAAAACACTAAGATCAAAATCAATGACACAGAACTGGAAAAAGTAAATCACTTCATCTACCAAGGGCAACGAATTTCCATGAGACCCTCGAAAGAAGAAGAGATCAAATGAAGAATCACACTAGGATAGCAAGCCTTTGGCAGAGCAAGTTCAACCTTCAAAAATAATAAGATCCCATTAATTCTAAAGAGAAGGGTGTATCACCGATGCATCCTCCTAGTAGTCACTTATGGAGCCGAAACATGGAACCTAACCAAGAAACAGATCTGCAAACTGAGAACCATGCAACGTGCACATGAAAGAATTATGCTGGGCCTCACATTGAGAGACCACAAGACAATATAGTACATCTAAGAAAAGACAAGAGTCAGGGACATCATAGAATTCATTAAAAGTCTCAAATAGCAGTGGCCGTGTTGCAAGAATAGCAGACAACCAATGGACATTGCAACTCACATCATGAATCCCCTGAGATCACATGCGCAACTGAGGCCGGCAGAATATAAAATGGAGAGACAAGCTAAACAATTCAGAAAGTACTGGCCTGGCAACACCCATGATAGAGAAGTGTGGCAAATTTTGAGGAGGGTCAATGTCCAACGATGGACGTTAAAAGACTGATGATGATGATGATGATGATGGTGGTGGTGGTGGTGGTGGTGGTGGTGGTGATGATGATGATGATGATGATGATGATAGAATAACATCCATGTACAATACATTATGATAATACCCTATTTGAAATAACAAACTACATATTTGAAGTATGCTATGTATTAAAATCATAGCTGAAAGGGAGGTGGTATTTGACCCACACTGCTGGGTGCCTTGTTAATGTAACTTTTTTGTTTTTAAAATATCCCAAACAGTTACCTAGTAAACAACTGATGACCTCAACAAGAGAAAATTAACACATAGTACCATAATAATAAAACATATGTAAAACAGTAAGAAACACTGAAGAAAATTAAACAAATTACTTTAACAGATATTGGGAAATAAGTGACTGAAGTGACACAATTTTTTTAAAAAGTTATTTATGTTTAGTGTTTGAAGCTCATCATGGATCTGTGGACAAACCTAGGAGAAAGATGTTAAACAATTAATTAAGCAACACAAAAGGAGATGGTTGGGCACCTTGCAAGAAGAAATGACAACAGATGGAGCAAAAGTTTAACTGATTGGTACATATGACAGTAAATACAGTTGGAAAATACCAGACACAAGATAGAGGGATGAGGTAAAAGGTTTGCCAAAAAGGCATTGCAAAGGTCAGCACAATCATGGTTGCTATGGAAGAAGATGAGAATGGACTTATAACACTTGATAATGATAATGATAATGATAATGATAATGATATATATATATATATATATATATATATATATATATATATATGTAAGTATAAAAGGTATTTTTCAAATCTATTGTACTTTCAATGATTGCATGATATAAAAAAATCCATATTTTTGTTCTTGGAAAATTATTAATTAGCCAGACTCTAAAACTCAAGATAAAGCTGAAATTTGCTAAGTTAAAAAAAAAAACTGAACAATTGAAAAAAACGTTTTTTTTCTAACACTCAAATGTTAAAGTCTCCTTACAGAAATCAAAGTTGAGCGGGAACTTGTTTTACACTACCACGTTTTCTAGAGTAATTGAATTTTATCCTCCCATATTTTATTCATTTATTCTGAATGTTGGATGCATAATGAGGTTTGTCGCCATTTTGGCTTTTTGGCATGGTTATTTTATCTTATATTCATTTTTTTTGAGTCTGGCAAATCCTGGGGAAGGTCTATGCCCAACAACGGTCACTAAAAAGCAGATGATGATGAAATGAATTTACCAAGGAACTCTTTGAGTGGGTAGTTGATGGGTACTTGAAGAATTAAGTTGGAAAATGAATTTCTCTCACTGAGTGTTTCATTTCATTTGTAGAGCAGGACTAGCACAAAATAGTGCAGAAATGAATGGCTATTCCTGTAATTGCTTTGTAGATCTATGTAGTATAGATATCGGTATAAGCCACCAACATGGTTGTGTTTTTGGAAATATTCATTTCTGATTATGCACCTTAAGGAATACATTAACCAGAAAATTCCTTGCTCACCACCCATCATATCATGGGAAGAGAGTGAGGAAGATATGTAAATACACCCCAGTATAATTGATGAACTATTTAGTGATCATTTCAAAGAATGTAAAAACTCATCCAAAATGTAGAGAGATATAATTTATAATAATACAAGGCCTGACTAGAAAGCATACAGCCACTTAATATTTAATTCAAATATAAACAAAAAAAATAGCCTACCGTGGGAAATGGTGCCTTTGATAACTATTTTTTTTATCATGATAGAGCCATAGACAATTTATGCTTTGAGTGCCTTTTTTTGGTGAATTTTCAACAATCTAGAAGATCACAGTTTGAAATCTTTGTTCCAGGTAAGTAGATTTTATAGAAACCAAAAAGGTGTGACAATAGGGCCAGTTTAGGCCATGTTAAGTCACTTTTTTTATTCATACAGATCTTCAAAAGGACATTATTGAATCATGAAAACAGCATGCTTCTACCTTTCCCAGATATGGGGCAGTTCTGTAACGTATACATTTGATAGAAATAACCTTGTCTACGGCTCAGTTATAATGGAAAAAATGGGGGATAATTTTTTTCTTTTTTTTTCATGCTGAACAAATGACTTCCTGTGCAAAACCTTGTTATTGATGGAAATCTGATTGATTCTCCATAGCTGCAGCCATCATATATTATGACATCATAGAGACATCATGCCATAAATTCAGTCAAAACATCTGGTTGTCCATAAGAGAAGACCATATTAGCAATGTATTCCTGGTGGTCATTTACTCTTTTCATTCAAAATTCAACTGCATGACATTTGCTCCCCTTCTATGAATATATGTTACTAAGAAATAGATTTATGATTCGACAGAATAATCATGAATTATATTATATTAAAATAATCTCCACATTACATGGTGAATGTATCATCTGGCTTAGACAATGGGAATTGAAAAAACAATCAAAGAAAATGGGGCTGCTGCAGTAATATGATATACATATATTTTCTTTATTCATAATCATATATATGTATAATACATTAATTCATTTACACATGCTTGCTGTATATTTATTGTTCTCTTATACACACAAACTTGTGTTCATAAACACACCTGAATTTTATGTTTGTGAGTAATGAATATCTTTATAATTGGTTTCTTTCTTTCAATTAAACTATGACTTAGAAAAGGTTTTTGATTCAGAGGAAATCCCCAAAGTCATTGACGCAATAATGCAGTGAATTGTTGACTTTGTGTATGCCAGAGTACTGCAACATATTTACTGACACAGCAGTTCCTTCATCAGGCTACATAAAGACTCGGAGCCCTTTCAACTAGAAAAAGTAGTGAGACAAGGTGATACTAGCTCAATCAAACTCTTCACAGCCTGCCTTGAAATGATCTTCTGAAACCTAGAATGGGAGCACTAATGAATCAGGATAGACAGTGAATACCTTAGGTTTGCTAATGACAGTGTCTTCTTTGCTAAGAACATTCATGATTTCCAAAATAATGTTAGAAAAACTACATAAAACAAGCAAAAAAGTTGGCCTCTACCTTCACTAAAACAAATGTCATGTCCAACAAACATGTTGAGACAAAGACACAATGATCGAAATCAACAATACAGTGCTAGAGAAAGTAGACCACGAAATTTACCGAGGACAGCGAGTCTCATGCTGTTATCAAAAGAAGAATGAATAAAATGAAGAATCACACTAGGTTGGCAAGCTTTTTCAGTTGTGCAAGCTCAACTTTCAAGAATAAGAAAATCCTACGAGTCCTAATAAGAAGGGTATACAACCAATGTATCCTACTGATAGTCACCTATGGAGCTGAAACATAGAACCTAACCAAAAGATTGTCCCTCAAACTGAGAACTATACTAGCTGCACATGAAAGAATCATGCTCAACCTCACATAGAGTGATCATAAAAGAGCACAGTACATCAGAGAAAAGACAAACCTGAGATATCATAGAAAGTTATGTTAGAAAGCTCAAATAGCAATGGGCTGGACATATTGCAAGAATGTCAGACAATTCACAATGTGGATCCTCAGAGATCATACGCGAAATTATGGCCAAAAGAAAGTAAGAAGACGTCATGAGCTTGATAAATTCAGAAAATTCTGACTCAGCAATAGCCATGATAGAGAGGTCTGACAAATCTTGGGGAAGGTCTATGTCCAACAGCAGATGCTGAAAGGCTGATGATGATAATGATGATGATTACATATTTACAATCGCATTTTACAGAGATAAATGATTTCCTATCTCTAAATAATTGGTTTTCATCCAATTCTTCAAAATTGCTGCTGTATTGACGCATTGTAAAGATGTTTTTGTAAGGCAAAATAGTGATAACAAATAAAATATAGTTTTTTGATATAAACAATTTTCTCTCTCCGCCACTGAATTTTTCTCTTTTTGATCCCATGTACAAATGCTTTGATTTACGAAGGGTGAGTTGGTAATCATCCACACTCTTGTTATAATTTTCCTCAGATTGACTATACTGAGTTTTGTTCAAGCATGTGAGATTGGGATGTGTCAGTAATTGCTGAAGTGAAAAACTGTCATCAATCAGTCAATTGCCTTGTGCTACCATAGGGAAAACATGAACTCTCAGCACTCAGTTTGCATGGAGGAAGAACAACAAGCAGTGATCAATTTTCTTTGGATTTAAGGTATACCAGGGGCTGAAATCCATAGAATGCTTTCAGTATAATACAGGAACAGTGTTTTACAGTTGTGGAGTATGTATGAATGGATTGCAAAGTCAAAGATGGATGGACATCCATTAAGCACAACTCTGTACATGATGGATTCCTAAAGGATTCATCAAGGATCATAAACATAATCATTTGACAATCTGATTTGAGGTATTGGAGCATCTTTCTTATTGTCCTGACCTCCTTTCCTCAGATTACCATTGGCTTGGATATCTCTAGAAGTCATCAATTTGCCATATATCAAGCTGTGAAAGATGCAATACATATGACGCTGGGTGGGAGCAAACAGAAACATGTATTACTCAGGACGTATCCAAACTGATAGAGTGCTGAAGCAAGTGCATCACAGAGAAAAGGTACTACATTTTGAAATAAAGTATTCATAGTTTGGTTCTGTTGTTCTAAAAACTACTGTACTAGAATGAGGATAATTATTGACTCACCAACATATGGTTTCAGAATAAAGATTTAGGCAGTTGTGAGTTCATATCTACAAAAGATTTTTCATGTATGAATATCTATATACACCCGGAGGTACATATTACTATACATACTGCCAGACATCATTATGATGTCTCTTTTTAATATATGTCCATTCTTGTATGCATTTCAAAATTCTCTGCAAATATGTACACAATATTATCCATGTATATTATGAAATCAATAAACTTGCCTAATGGCTGAAATAGTCAAATATTTGCCACTAGTTTTAACAGTCAATGTTCAAGCCTTGGTAAAAAAAAATTCATCAAATTAAAAAGGTCAGTTTTGAATGTCGATTTTCAAGGCAAACTGGCATATCCTCCCTCTCCTCAACTTGAAACACTGATACTACACAATCTTCTAAACCTCATTTCCTTTTCTGTGGTTCTAAGCTAAACTTACTAAATATTCATATCACACATATATACATATGTATATATGCAAATGTAGAAAAAGAGAGAGACACATTCAAATGTAATTTGAATGAATACAATTGAATAAAGTTACAAAGCCTCTTAATACTTTATTTATATATATATATATATGTATATATATATATATATATATATAGTCAGAGACAAAAACTACGTATTATCTAACTCTCAGTGCTGACGTTATCATTGTAATTAGTCAGATCTAGAATTTATGATGCGTGAATTTCAAACATGAATAACTGTGAGAATTGAAAAGACTGATTCTGTTACGTGATGTTGTGTCAACTCATGTGTCTGAGTCCTCTGTTTTTTGTTTTTTGTAAACATAGAATTTCTGTTGTGAAAAATATTATTTTTGTATAATAACAAGTATATATATATTTTTTTTCCCGGTGAAAATTACCTTTCTACTTAGGAAATCATTAAAACAGTTCGTATTAAAATAAAACCATTAAACCATGTAAAAACATAAGACTTTTAAAAAGGCAGTGGATATTCGTCTGTAATATTGAGATATTCATGCGACTGTGTTATTTATAATTACGAATAAATCACAATTTTCAGTAATGTTTCCGTCATGCTGTGGTCTAGGGTATTCTGCCGGGCATCAGTAGATTTTGAGATGGAATCCAAGTGGGCACAAAACATATTTCCCTTTTTCCTTGTGTTTGAGGTCAGTGACGGATTAACCTTTTGGCTCAGAAGGCCTTTCCTTTTTTCTTGCTTTTGACACTAATAGTAGATTAATCATTAGGATGAATAAGCTTTTTCTTTCATTTTCTTGTCAAACTCTAACAATTGAGTTTTGACTTTATTTTCTTATGTAACAATGACAGATGACAATGACCATTAGAAAAACAAGTGACATCATATATGAATAATAGTGACACAATGACGTATACAATAACTGATGACAAATTCACTCCCACTCCTAAAGCCCAATTCAGGTTGACTTGTTTTGCTGAATTTTGCTAATCCAATTTACAGGAACTACTAATAAAGGAGTTGAGATGAGACATAGTTTTTTAATAATATTGTATGGAGAAATGAATTCAGTTTTGTTTATTTTTTTAGATTTTAATGAAGCAAGGGAGTTTGACCTTAGTGCAACCAAACTTGTACATATTATAATCAATGATAAAAATTGGTTTTGTGAACTAGGTATATGGTAAGGTTTTATTTTGGGAACTTGGTGTACTGTAGTGTTTCAAATGATAAATATTGAACATTAAAAAAACTGGAAATTGAGAAGTAAGTATAGGCTGTATCCTGTGTACCCCTTTTCAATCCTTTATCGTAATTTTGTATATACCCAAATGCATTTATTTATGGATATATATGAGTGTCTAAATACATACTCATTATTCACAAGCGTATACATTACATTATCTAATAGCTCTAATTCTCTTTTGGACCGTATTAAATATTAATTGACTTTAGTTTTCAATATTCTATCAGATGAAGACAAAACTTTGATTACAGGGTGTACAGATAAATGACAGTAGAAGCATCCATTCACAAAATTGGAAGTATGCTCTTTGGCGTTGGTTATTTCAGAATCCTATTTATTCAAGTAATAGCCAAGCTTTTCTGGGATTGTGCGAGTTATGCCTCCAAGATAGAAAAACTGCTTTCTTCAGTTTTCATTTCCCGTGAACATTTGAAATTGTGAGATGTGGTTTTATACATTCATCTTGTGTATGTGAAAAGATAGGTTTATTGCTTTAAAAAAACTTTACAGGTATATGAAGTGATTGTTTGTGTGAAGTATGTTGTGTTACAGATCCTCAAATTTGGAATGAAAATCATACTATCTTGACAATACCCAAGATGCTCATATAGGATCAGTCTGATAAAGATTTAATGCAGGGTTGTCTTACCTTCCATCCCAAACTTAAGATCAAGTAGATTCTAAGAGTTCAAGATGTCTCCTGATTATATTTGATGTCCTCAGAAGTCCTTTTGCATTTGGTTGATGCTTATCTCCTTGGTGTTCAGTTTCAGGAGATAATTTTTTCAAGATTAGTAGATAATGTTCCCAGTGCTCCAATAATGATTGGTACAATCTTAATATTTTTTTGAAGTTCTATCTTCAAGTTTTGGTATTTTTCTACTTTTTCCATTTCTTCCCATTCAATATTCTAGTCTGCTGCGCATGAGCTATCAATTGATATAGCCTGATTATTTTCTTTATCAATTATGACAATATTTGGCCTGATCCAGTTTTGCAGTTACCAGCGTTTCTGTTACTTGTTTAAGATGTAGTGTATTAAGCCCCTGAAATGTCTGCTGATTCATTTCATCAACTATTTCAGCCCATTTTCCATGAATAGTTTTGTTCCCCCTTGTATCTTCTTTTTTTATTCAGCTTTTCACATATATTATTTGACAAGACTCTCCTCTCATAGCTCAACTTCCATTGACTTACTCTGCCAATGATCTTTTTTTCTAGTGCCACTAAATTGTCAATAGCTATGAGTCCTTTTCCTCTCTTTTTTTTTTGAGATGTTCAGTCAGTCAATATCAACTCTTGGGAATAGCGCTTTGTAAATGGTCTTCTTTTTCCTGATTTTCATATCTACTTGTCAAAGCCTTCCCTTGGTCCAATCAATTATTGCTGCCTTGTAGAATCAACTAATGTGTTGATTATGAATATAACATAATGCAAAGTACCACAATAGACAGGTCAACCAATGTGCAAAAAACAAGAAAATTACAACCATATCAAGGAAATTGTAATATCAAGGGATTTGTCGGTAAACTTGTGGGTGAGTATGGCGAAAGATCATCATCTGCAGCTGCATTTTTATGTCAGTTGCCTGGAGGTCATCACTGAAGACTGAGAGCAAATCTCCTCAAGGCACCAGCCCTCCTCTCAACTCTCTCTCTCAATCTATGGCAGTACTGTGGTTTGCAGTTTCAGTGGTGGTTGAAACTGAAAGCTGAGTGACATTAAGCCTCCTCAGGTCTCTAGCTCATCATCCCATCACATTATCTATCACACTATGGTCTGGCATATCCTGGATTTTGAATATGTTATGAATTGAGTGCTTCATAAACTGACTCATTGAACCATACTTTATTATAATTTGCCGTAAGTCCTTCTGTCTGTAAGTACTCATCTATCACAAAAACTTCTTGATATAATTCCATGAACTTTTCTGTGGTTATGAATTCGATCCCCGAGGAGGGTTTTTAGCACATTAGATTTTGTACCCCCACCCCAAAGAGGGTTTCAATGAGTATTCATCAATGGTAAAAATACTTTTTGATGACATAATGAGAGAATATTTTTGTTTTTTTTCTTAAATCAATTCTTGGAAATAAAATGTGATATAGATTTTGTTCTTTATTCAGAAAGAAGCAAGAACATTTTTTTAACATATTTCATTTTGCAATATCTATCGGTTGTACATTGATACCTCAAGTAGTGATGTTATGATTAATAATGTTTTGGTTTAGGATGTAATATTTTTCCAAAATGCAAAATTTGGGGATTAGATGTTTAGTCGATTAGAGGTCAAAATCTAGTGTATATTTCTCTTTTCTTTTTTTACAAGGAGTCATAATTAGAGATTCTTTCCGTTTCTCTCTTGTCTTTGCCTCTTTTTTCAAGAGGGGGATTATTTGCCACTTTTAGGGATCAAAATCCAGGGGTAATTTTTTTTTTTTTTACTGTTAGAAGTCGAACTCTAAGCAAATTTTCATCACTCGAGTAGGCTTATAGGTCTGTGGTGATTGAGATTTTGGGGTTTCGTTTTATATATAAGAGCATTATGATTGCAGTGTTTCAATCTTCTGGGACTTTACTTTGTTTTAGGCATAAGTTGAATAAAATAGCCAGTTTCCCAGTGATGATCTTACCTGCTTTTTTGATCAATTGTGATGTTGTCTGGTCCAGGGGCCTTACCTTTCTTTCTTTGTTTGATGGCTTGTTTCACCTTCCAAGGGGTCACTTTTGGGAGACCCTCGAGCTGATTGCTTACATCTCACATATCCTGTTTGTTGTTTTGTTGTCTTTGTTTTGAGGAATAGAGTTTTTAGTATAATTCCTGGGCATGTTCAACAATCCTGTTTCTGTCTGTTGTCAGGTCTCCATTTTCCTTGAGTATGCTGGTTATTTGCTCCCATCTTGAATTGAGGCTTTTGTTTATAGCTTTGAAGCCCCAACCTTTTTTGAGAGTTGATTTGATGACTGGTGTCATGTATTTTCTTCTGTCTTCTCTTCGTCTCTTTTTGATTATTTTATTCAGTTCAGTCCACATTCAGGGGCTGAAATCCGGGACAATCTTTTTTTTACTTTTAAGGATCAAAATCGAGGGGAAGATTTTTTTTCAACTTTTGAGTATCCAAATTGACTTATTTTTCTCCCACTTTTTGTTGTCAAAATGCAAGGAAATTTTTCTCCTGTAAGAGTTGAAATCAAGTAGTCAAAATTGAAGGGTAATTGTTTCTCCACTTTCAGGGGTCAAAAATGAGAGGGAAGATTTTTTTCTTTCAATTTTTAGGAGTTGAAATCTATGGGAAAGTTTTTTTTCACTTTTGTGGGTTAAAATCAAGGGGTGATATATTTTTTTTTCTTTACGGATCAAAATTAAGATGATGATTTTTTTCAATTTGGGGGCAAAAAATCAAAGACCAATTAGCATTTTTTACTTTTAAGGGTCATATTTGAGGGGGAAAATTTACTTTTTGCATTGAAAATCAAGGGGTAATTTTTTTATTTTTAAGAGTTGAAATTCAAGTGAATTTTCTCACTTCTTTAGGCCAAAGTTGAGGGGAAAAAGTCAAAATCAAAGGGATTTTTTTTTACTTTTAGAATTCAAAATCGAGGGGAAATTTTTTTTTACTATCTTTTTCACTGGTCAAAACATGAAAGAAACTTATTTTCTATTTTGTGGGTAATTTTCTTTTGTATTTTTAGGGATCAAAATCAAGAAGAGGATTCTTTTTCACTTTAAGGGGTCAAAATCGATGAGGCAGATTTTTTTCGATTTTGGGGATAAAATCAATCAGGAGCTTTTTTTTCTCTTTCAAGGTTCAAAATCAATTGGAAGTTTTTTCCCTTTTTTTGGTTTCAAGGATAGAGATTTTTTTTTCTGAATTTCACTATCTTTGTTTTTGTCGCAATCAAGAAGGAATGTTTTTTTCATTTTTAGAGGTCAAAATCAAGTTTGAATTTTCAAGATTGGGGGGTTAAATTTTCCCTCATTTTTGGCAATCAAAATTGAGAGAGTCATTTACTTCTATTTTTAAAGGTCAAAACAAAAAGGGAACCTTTTCCCTTTTAGAATAAAAATCACGGAGGAAATTTCTTTTCATTTTTAGGGGTCAAATCTTTCACTTTCAGGGTTTGCCATTCAGACGTAACTTTTTCCTTACTTCTTGGGTAAAAATCATGGGTGAATTTGACTTTTCTTTTCAAGTAGTGAAAATTGAGGGGAGACTTTTTTTCTCTTTAATTGGACAAAATCAAGGGGTAACTCCAATTCAACATTAATGCCTAACACCTTTTTTTACTATTTGCCCTATTTTGAACATTTACCCCCCTTTTAAACATTACCCCTTTTCAACAATAGACCTTTAGAATAGAGATTAGCTTTATTTTTCTTTTGAACATTATTGCTCGCTTTTGATTTGTATCTAAAACCAATTTTTACATAGGTCCCCCATTTTTACACATTAGCCGAACATCCTTTTAGCACCCTACTTTTTCAGCACTAGCCCCCTTTTTTTCTAACAGTGTAGGAAATACTATTTAATCAATTTTTTAAAAAATAATTGAAATAAAGCTATCTGATTTTCATTTTTCTATCTCTCTATTTCTTTTTTGGACAGCAATTTAAACTGCTTGTCAGGGCAGGTATTTAGTCTGATTTGTAAAAAACCTATTTGCAGTTTGAAACCAAATCAAAGAGCTTTAATCGGACTAGTTTCAATATTTATTTTAATATAAAATTAGACATTTATCCATTAATTTTTTTCTGAATCTCATAAAATATTTTCAATACAACAATTAGAAGTATAAGCAAACACAATGCAGCAATATGTGGAATGATTTGTCAAAACCAGGGATCAGGTACATGTTTACGAAGGAGATTCTCCTTTCAAGAATTAATTTCTTTTTGTGGTCTGGCAGTGGTTAGCTCACAAATTAGGCAGATGAAATAGTGGTACTAATGTACTTAATTCAATAACATTTGGTTGTTGGTTCAAATTCCCACAATTCTTCACTTATGCTTCTCAATCTTTTCAATATCTCAATATCCATATTACCTGTCTATTTTTTTCATTGGTGTTCTCTAAGCTAAGATCCATGGATGCTGATTAATGGTGTCTGGCTCTAACAACCAAATAACTAAAACAGGATAGAGAGGTCACTTGGAGTGAAAGGTCATATATTTAATAACTATACTGGGAGATCCAAGAGGGATCAAACCCTTTAAAAATAGCTAATGGGATTGACTTACTTCAAGTTGAACTGTTGTTAAGTTGGTCTCTGATTATGGACTAATCCAGCAAGGATAAAATCACCAACTTACTACCAATTTTCTGTCAAAGTCCTACTTCGAAGTTAGATGAAGCTGTGTTTCATTTTTTGGTAAAGCTTTCATATTATTTATAACATTTTTCTTTTACTTCAGTCTACCAAGAGAAAATTAAGATAGAGTGTATTTTGTCTAAGCAGATTTGGCGTTGAACAAAACACTACTGACTTGTAAAGGGTGTTCTGACATTGGAAAATCAAGTTTGAGAACTTGATTGTCGAATGCAGCAACACACCAAATAGATTATACTGCCTGAATCAGTATGTCTTTGCATGAGTTTACAAACTAATATCTGATTATGAGACTCATGGATTTGCTGTTGGAGTCTTGGACAATTCTCATAAGAAAAATACTGTCTTTGCTCTCTACATTTATATATCAATATCATAATTAGGCATGTACTAAGTGTGAAATACAAGCTTGAACAGTTCTAAATGAAGGATTTTGAATTTAAAATCAACTTTTTAAAGGGTGTCAATAAGTTTCAGATCATTCTTTGAAAAAGTTGATTTTCAAATTGAAATCATCTGTGAGGGAAGTGAAGTCATGCAAAAATATCTAGATTCACGTATCTTTAACGAGAAAATCCTGATATACAAGAAGAACAAAGAGTTTGTGTCAGCATTTTCCTGTAATAATTGATAAAGAAGAAGAAAAATTCTTTCAAAAATTTAGAAAATGATATTTTATTTCTATGATGTTCATTAATGTTGATTGTAAAATATTGATTTGAAAGTATTGAAAGGTCAGAGTTAAAAAGATGTCTTAAAAGATTTTTACATGTAATTATCTGAACATGGTGTAAAGAAAATATTTTCCCCTCATGTCTCTTTCTTTACAAAAGATCAATTTTTCATTTTTCATGTAAGTGAAATATTTTGAATTTGATCTTGGGTAAGATGTACAATATTCACATATATGTATTTTGCGAGTGTGTAACTCTTTTTGATGAGCGCAATGATACTACACTACATAAAAATGCTGGGGAACAAAACTGGGATCCTATATAGAGCGCAGAGATTATCTGATCTGAGACAGAAATGACAATTTATATGTAAGTAATCATGTCACTGTGCAAGGTACTATACTAGTTGACAAATGGAACAGGTAAATCTGTCTCTGTCTCTGTCTCTCTGTCTCTGTCTCTGTCTCTCTCTCTCTCTCTCTCTCTCTCTCTCTCTATATATATATATATATATATATATATATATATATGTATATATATATATATATGCACACACATTTGTATGTGTACAAAAAAGGCATATGAAATAAATCAAGAGATCCCAACATATTCTGCATATGAAATGTATAAAAGTATACTCACATTCAAACTCTGGTCAAACTGATGGTTAAAATCTAAAACTCTGTCTTTGATTGTAAACATAAAAATAAATGCAATTTTTCACATGTGATTCACTTATAAGTATGCAGCTAAACTATTATATATTCCTTTTAATTCATTCCACTCCATCCAAAAAAGTCTTGCAATATACACAAAAAAATCAAACATATGTGAAATGTATATACAAATGTCATCATAAATCTGTTCATATATACACATAAATACATACATATATATAGATAGATATATTTATATATGTTTATGTATATATATCTAGAAAACAAAATCAGACATCAAATTAGACATCATAGGTTTTAGCGAAATGAGAAGACCAGGAGAAGAACTAATAGAATTGAAAAGCAAACATCTTCTCTACAATTACGGAAGAGAGGAAGTGAAACAAAGTGGAGTAGGCTTTCTCATCAATAAAGACCTCAAAGACAACGTGGTAGGCTTTAAAGCTATCTCAGACCGCATAGCCGGCGTCACCATACAACTCTCAAAGAGGTACAAGCTAAATGTCATCCAAGTCTATGCTCCCACTTTGCAATCAACCAGAGAAGAAATAAACAACTTCTATAATGACTTGAATTCCCTACTCCAAGATACCAAAAGATACTTGAATATCATTCTGGGAGATTTCACAAGTAGGACGAGGAAACGAAAGCTGCGTCGGAGTATATCCAACATTGGTCACACAGACCCCTACCAATAGAAACTTATGTATGGTATTTCATTTGTACAACTCTAAGCCATCAGACTTTAAAGAACATCCACAATAACAATTAAAGATACTGAACATACATTTCCAACAGATATTTGATCATACATAACAAGGACCCCCATATCCCACTACCTTGATTAACACTTGAGATAGCCTCATCCACAACTTACCAAGTACCCAAACAGTCAAATACTAAACTGTTATCCAGCTCTCATGTATCCATGCATAAGAATGCCCAGCCCCTCTAACCAGCACAACCAATAAGATACCCATAACTACAGCTACTACTTCCAACAGAATATCCAACTATATTACAACAAATTTCTTCACAGACACAATATAGTCTAGATTCACCATTATGACCTACCAAGAATCCTCTTCTTGATTTCCGTTTTAGCTTTTAAAGCAAAGCATCTGAAGTTAAATTGATTTTATATGAAAACCTTTCAACCACTGAAAAGTGATCAAATATTTACGACAGATAAAATCTGTTTTCACTTGTTTTTTGGTTGTTTTTTTACGAATTGAGAAAATGTATGTATTATGTACTATATTAAAATATATATGTACATATAATACATATATATATATATATATATATATATATATAAATACTAGATTGTGGATTCGCTACACAAACTAGCTCATGTTTCTGCCCTCTTCGGGCCTCATCAGGCAAAAGAATTGTATGTATTGAGTACTCTATGAAATGAATCTATTACATTTCAGAAATGGCTTTATATTATTGATATATTATTATATAATGTTATACTGCTAGCCTGATCTGTACCATATATACTGTGTATATATATATATATATATATATATATATATATATATATATATATATATATGATGTATACATATATATGTAAGTGAAAAATATACCACAAGTATATATTTACATGATTGAGGTTTGAGGGAAGAAACCTCCCCTCCCACTCCTATTAAACAACCCAAGACACAGAAATATCTCCATTTCCTTCCCTGACCTCAAACAAGTAATATGCACACAACTTTCTCTACACCACTGCAAGTTTCTCTGAAAAAGATGGCTGGCACCCATCGGAATACATCAAAACATGGCCCAATACTTATAAAAATTTTCAAGGTGCAACATCTGCTATTCTCCCAAGTTTTTTTCTCTTTACCTTCAAATTGTCACTTTCATCAATATTCCATCAGATCATCTTATGTCTGCCAAACAAACATATGAATATAAATATATTTTATGATATATATATATGTATGATGTAATATATATGTAAAATATAATGTGTGTGATGTTATAAATATGTACAATGGCATGTATGACGAGTAATATATGAGCATACATATATGTATTATTTATATAATATATATAAATATATCATATATATATATATATTTATATATATATGATATAAGCATATAATATATGCATATTACATATATATATATATATATATGTGTGTGTGTGTATATATATATATATATATATATAGAGAGAGAGAGATAGATATAGATATAGATATACCAGTTTATCACATCTGTCATATTACCCATCATATGACAATGTCATTGATGTACATACGAACTTATAAATTGGCAGTAGAGAGCCAAAAATCATAGAATAGGTTATTTAAATTTACAAATTGTTAACTACTAAATGTAAGTTGGATGAAAGTCTCAACTGAAATCAAGCTGGTTTGTAAGATTGATTGGGCATGAATTATCCAGATGGAATATAACATAAGGAAAATAATCATTGATATTGAGTATGAAAATTAAAAGTATAACTTTATTCAAAATGAAAAAAGTTAAGTAATTGTTTATGTAGAGTGACAATCACGAGATATTTTTGTAGTTGATATTTTGCAAGGGAGCTAACTTCTCATGAGCCACGACTAGCAGCTGCTGCTCTTGAACTATCAAATAAAAAATGAAAGAAAGCTGTAAACATTTGAAAGTGTATTTCATTAAATACAACTACAAAGGATATAATTTAGGGTTACTGTTTAGTATCAACGGCGAGTGATAGTATTGGGGTCGCAATTAACAACAGAAAAAAATTAAATATTTTTGGTTACCCTTGCATCAGCTACTGTCATTTTAAAAGTAGCTAGATGTATCTAAAAATATCTGTTAGTGAGATCTAATTTCCCTAGCAATGAAACAACGGTGACAAATGTTTCAGAAATTAGGAACACTAACCCTGAACCTATCCAGTAAATCTAACCCTACGCCTACCTACTAACTCCTACAAACTACTTATTAGCCCTAAAACTCTACCAATCTACAGACCTTAACCTAAAACTTACCTACTAACCTTAACCCCAACCTACCAAGTAACCCTACACCTACTAAGTACCCCCAACTTCTATCTACTAACACTAACTCTAAAAACTAACCTTAACTTTAAACTTACCTACAAACCATAGTACTAACATTACATACTGAGCTGAATATCTTTGCAAAGATGCATTATGTGGTAATTTTAATAGGGGAGGGGCATTTTTATTTTTGCATTTCTAAATGGCTAAAGTGATTAGATTTTCACTGTTGTTTGAAATTCAAAATTAATGTTAATGCAGATGAAAAATTCTATAGTATTACCAGGTAATTAATCTACTAAATAGTCATTTTTTAAAAATCTAGTCACTTTCTTATAAGGATTCTATTATGTCTCAGTCTCCTATTTTTTCCTTAATATACTTGGCTGTCATGTGGTCTTTCCATGGGATATTGAGCATGATTCTCTCATATGCACATTACATGCTTCTCAATTTGAGGGTCACACTCTTGGTTAGGTTTTATGTTCCAGCTCTGTAGGTGACTACCCACTCTTCCCATTTTGTTCATTTTTACTGTCCATATCTTTGTTTCTCAAGCCAGCATTTGAACTTTCCCTTTTCTGTAGGGCTGTTAAGCTCAGTGGTTACAGTTGTGAGTCATGACCTCCATTGGTGGTCTGCCATTCCTAAACATGACCAGCCCATTGCCATTTGAGTTTTGTAGTGAATTCTATAATGTGTTGGACTTCTTTTTTTTCCTTGATATACTGTGCTGTCTTGTGGTCTCCCAAAAATGCACTTTGCATGGTTTTCAGTTTGTGGGTCAGTCTCTTGGTTAGATTTCAGGTTCCAGCTCCATAGGTGACTATCAGGAGGATGCATTGGATGAATACTCATCTTTTAAGGGCTATCCGGATTTTTTTGTTATTAAGTTCTAAATTATTTCTATTGGAACAGAATCTTGTTTCTCTCCAAAAACCTGCAAAAAGTTAGCTGGTGTGCAGAAAGCTCACTTCAATTATAAGGTCATTCTTATATATGAAAGCTTCAAGTTTTTTTATAGGAATCAAGTCTTGTACCCACACTTTTGATATCAAACGCTACCTCAAGTTGTCTTGAGGGACAAATTAGCATGCAGACTGCGTGACCAAACCATATTACAATTATCTTCTCATCAAAAGCATTGAAACTAATCTAATACTATTACTACCAACAGAAACGGACAAGGGAAATGAAACTCATAAATATTTAGACATTTATCTGAAAGATAAAGAGGTAAGTTTCACTCCCTAATAACATACACTTTGACTTGGATTCTTTACTTTTTCAGAGTCCAACTTATAACATTTATCAGCGACTAAGCTATATTACTATTGAGAACTATGTCATAACAATTCATTTAAAAAGAATTTAGATATTTTGATGTGATTGTATTTGTACTTTTCATATCTTTGAACTGTTTATTTACGGTTGAAAATCAATACTTAAAAGAAAACATCATTTTCTCTTTATTACACTTTCTTTCACATAAGCATACATTATAAGATATTCCCAATATAACATTTTTGAAATATCATGTTATGCTTTCTTCTTTTCTAATTGATTCGATATACAACAATATCAAAAATTCAACAATTTCTGCTTTTTTTGTTCAAATTACTACATTTTTCTGCTGCATTATATTTCTTTCAATGTAGATATTTATGGATATCTTTTTCTTCTTTTTTCTCATCTAATGTACAACAGGGTCATAGATTTTATTTAGTCTTTTGTTATATTTGTCGCAGTAAATTTCTTTTGACACAGTTTTTGATTTATGCTTAAATTCCAGTCAAAGTTAGTGTTTGCCATTTTTGTATGTAATAGCACCCTTTAAAGCTGCTCCAGTTTGGTTTTTGACTTTGAATATAACTAAAATTTTGAATACTTGAGTCTATACATAAAATATACTATCTTTTTTATGGGTAAATGCCAGTTGAAGATATGAAACTGTAACCCAATCCAAACCTCAGCAATAAGTACAAATTTTTTATAATATAATTAAGTGATATTTTTGATGAAAAAACTCTTATCTAATAGCTTTATTTGAGTTGAGAATTTAAATTTTTGGAAATATACATTATGCACTTGATTCATTACTAAATATTCAAATACATTAGGTAAACGAATTGCTGGAATTTCACTTTAGATCATTTACAGAGAAATATTCCTAAATAACCAAATGAAAGAATCAATTATTATGAACAGAATTACTGAAGTATTTAAAGCAACTTATAGTTTTGAAAACAGAAATGAAAAAAAGCGATGATTATCGATTTCTTTAGAGGCATAAACTCTATGAATCTTTTCTTTAATGCAAATCAACAGTTCACGAAATGAATAAACAAAGAGGAGAATTAGCTTCAAGCTCATTATATGTTTGAATATAATTCATAAATATATACATATACGGTGGTGTTCTTATTATATGTATATATAGTACATATATGTGTATACATTACATATACATCACAGATATATATATATATATATATATATATATATATATATATATATACAATTTAAATATTATATATATATATGAGTGTTGAGCATTTTAAGCTGGGCACCCATCAGCAAAAAGCCATTATGCAACGCTCTTCTAACTCATAAATTGAGCACTGGTAGATGGTGAATTATACGTGAAAAAGGTATCACCTAATTCTGTCCTACTGACAATCCAGTTCTGTATAGGACAGGGGTAGAATATCGGACTCCAGGTCTGGAGTAAAGGTTTCATTCCCACCTAGTGGCACTGGGCTGGGTGGTCTGAAGCCACACTGACGAGTTGTAATACAACAAAACAGCTGTCAGTGGATGACACTACTGTTAATTATATATATATATATACAGGTATATATGTATATACCGAAGTACAAATCAGTAATTCAATATATTTATTTTATCAAGTGCTTGATACAAAAAGTTTATTTCATTAAGTGCTTGATACAAAAAGATGGAATTTGAGCTTTTAATATATATATCATAAAATTCATATATAATAGGGCTGAGCTTTCTACCCTGAAGAAAAAAAACACACCTTCCAATAATGAAAAAAACCAAATCATTTCCCTGAAGGAGCCCAAAAGGGCAGGATCATAAACATGTTTGTCTAGCAAATCCATTATTTCACCATGTATATATTGTATTATACATACACACACACACACACACATATATATATATATATATATAAATATACCTGATGATATATGTACTATATATATATTATATATAATGCATTATATATATTATACAATGCATTATATATATTATACAATGCATTATATATATATATCATATATATTTCATTATATATATATATATACGACATATATATCAAGTACGTATCTGTATCCTATGTATATATATATGATATATATATATTTATATATTCTATATACATACATAATATATATAGTATAGTATACATTATATAATATATATATTATTTTATCTTGTATTATTATGATATGTATTATATATACATGTGTACATTTATAATATTTTTGTTTTGTAGGAGCCGAAGGGGAGGTGCTTGTATTTGTGTAAGTGAAGATCAATTTTGGTTTGAAGAAGGATCTGTAAGAGGAGGGATCAGAGGGTGTTTGTATCTATCAGGCTTGTTTTAGATAAGAAAGGGCAATGAGAGGAGGGGTCAGGAAATTATACATATACTATGTACATATATTATACTTATATGGTGGCTGTTCAGCTCGATGGTAAGAGCATTGCTACATTGAAGGGGTTACCCTATTGGTTGCAGGTTTGATTCCTGCCGCAGCACCATTTTAACATATTTATGTATATATATATATATGAGTGCACATGTGTTTATATATAACTATATATCTATATATATCTGTTTGTATTGTGGATTTGAAATGATCAGAAAGAATGTTGATGAAATTGACAATCGGAAGGTGAAAAGAAAAATGAAAGGGAAAGTAGATATTCATCATCTCTCCATTCTCTAGTGAAAATTTAAAAAAAGAAACCATTTTCTGAGATCTGACAATTTTAGTCCTGACCCTTTCCTCTCTCTGACCTTCTTATCTAAGATAAGCCAAACACCCACAGAGACCAGAAAGAAATACTCTCTGACCCTGCCTCTCACAGATCCTTCTCATTTCAAACCAAATTTCACTCTCACCTAAAGAGATATAAATTCTGCCAGTACCTACTAAACAACCTAACAACATAGAAATATCACTTTTTCTTTCCTTGATCTCAGATATGTAAACAGCAAAAATTTCTGTGAACTGCAGAAAATTTTTCCTTTGAAAAAGATGGCTGACACCCATTAAAATGCATTGAAACATGCCCATGGAATGATAAATTTTGAGATGTAATACCTACTTTCTTTCAAGTTTTTCTCTTCATATTCCAAACGTTACTTTTATCAGCATACATATGTGTGTGTGTGTATATATATATATATATATATATATATATATATATATATATATATATATATATATATACATATATTCATATATGTATATGCATGTATATATGCTTGCATACAATTGTGTGTATATTTATATATGCATTTTTATATACATATGTGTGTATATATGTGTATTTTTGTATATGCATATGTGTGTATATAGATACATATGTAGATATATGCATATATAAGTATATATGTAAGTATATATTCAAAAGTATGCTTGAAAATCCCTCTGCCTCACTTCTAACGTATAGAAGCAAATTCAGTATGTAGTTTGAGCCTTGTAAAGAAATTGCAAATTTTAAAATTCATGGATGGAGATAAATTACTCAATTCTCGACATGAGATTGTTGTCAGGTACCAAGAGAAAATGAAGTATACTTTTAAAAAACTTTGAAAATCAAAGTATCAAAATGTATTAAACCCCTGAATGAAATAACAAACTTTACAACACTAGAACAACCAATGAACAGATTATGGAAGATATTCTTTTTTGAAAGAAACAAAATAATACAAAATTGAAAAAATGCTTAAAAATAGGCTAGTAATGTGAATTAAAGATAAAATAACTTATAATAATACAATTTAATTGAATAAATAAAACTTTGTATATACACAAAAAAGCATTGAAAATAACTTTTCAAAGCCGGAACAATTACTTGCAATGTAATCTGAGTAATCACACCTTGAAGAAAACAGTATTATGTTACAAGAAATAATTACAACTTACTCCAACCATCATATTCCTAATTGAAATGAAAGTAATTCCCTATGGTATATAAATTAAATATAAATATATATTGAATGTTAGGTTTAATTACCCCATCTATCTGATTTGCTGTAAGTAGTGATACAAGGGTTAACCATTGTTATAGACCAAATTTCCACATTTATTCAACATTCTCTCCACTCAAAATATTGAGCATTATTAGAATAATGTTTTTTGGACAAATATGTAACATGTATATATTTCACTTACCTGTATATAAGTATACATATATTCATATGTATTTTTATATATGTATACATGTATATCTACAAATCTTCATATTGATAAATATGGATGTCTGTTAGTATGTTTGTGTGCGCACATGAAAATGTGGTTAGATTTCTTGATGCTCTCATCAGTAGTTGTGAACTGTAAAAGTAGTCTTACAATGTAAATGCTTTGACTGAATCCAATATTCATTTCTCTCTGAAAGTTGTCTGATTAAATTTCAAAGCAAGTGATTTGGATCTTAATTGGCATTTATCATCTTTTCAAATAACAGTATTTAGGTATAAATTTGAAAACTTGATTTTCTATAAATACTGGTTCTGATCTTTATTTCCTTCACTTTTTTTTTAATTTTTGAGAAAAATGAATGTGTGCAAAAGTTACCATTGTGACTAATTTTCTGAAAATCTCATTTTACTTGAATGTACAAAAAATCAGATAATAAAAAAATTTGCAAGATTTGCTTCTACTCTCACTTCATAACACCTCTGTGAATTTGCCAGTATTCAGAAAAATTATTTTTTAAGACTGGGGTTGTACCTGCATTGTAACTGCCATGCTAAACTGGACCATTACTTTCTGTTTATCATACAAAAAACACCTTCAAAGTATTTGGTTATTTCTTTTAGTTCTTCTCTGTTTATTCCTTACTCGCAAAAAAATTATTGGGCAATCCTTCATTTGATGGATGCAAAAATTTTAACTGCTGTTGGATTATGTACAATCCTGTTAAATGCGATGAAAGTAATAACAGTATGATTTATGTATTAACTTATGTTAAAAATGATTAGAAATTCTGCGCAAAGTTGTGCCCTGATTTTAAAATCGAGTGACTGAGTATTTTGATTTTCACCATTCATACACATTATTTAATACAATTAGTCATTTGTAGGGTTTACTGTATATAAACATTTGCATATGCATCCGCAAATATTTTGATACAACATGTATGTTTGTGTAATATTAGTGAACTTTATAAACATACTTTGAATGATTAATGATATCAGAAAAATTAATACTAACTCAAAATCTGCCCTATGGCCAAGTTTTCAGCAAGCTCCTATAGAAGGCCCAAATGGGTTCAAAGGCCACATTAAAAGATCATGGATTCAGACTCTGTATTTATTGAATTATACCTTATTTAAGTATCACCATAATCATGAACTTCTAGATCACATTTGATTCAAATATCTTTGGGAATTTTACATAAGATGAGTTATCATTTTCTTTAGAAATCTAGATGTAAATTTGTATTGGTAGTGATAAATATGGCGTATATTTGTTGATTGTTTTTATCTTAAATAACCTGAAATTCATTCTTTCCTTTATAAATAAAATTTGAATAAAGATAGAAAGAAGAGGTCAATTTATGAAAATGATTTTGATGTATTTTAAGATTTGTAAGAAATATTTGTGCCATCCATGAGAGGAATGATTGGTGAAAATCCTTGTATAAAGATCATTTGTTCCCTATGTTAAGAACCAGATATTCAATAGAAATGATGTTTGGTGACCTCATATGACCTCCACGGTCAATCTCACATACTCTATGTCACAAATTGATCTTTTGCAAGTCTACATGCCAAATATTTGGTCGGTAGGCCTTGTACTTTTAACCTGAAAGAAGCATGGACAAACAGAAGGCTCAAATATTAGTATAGATACACAGATATGCATCAATGAGCTTGCAGCCAAATGAGGAGACAGGTTTTCTATGCATCTATTTATCAAAATAATCTCCTTTTCTGCCTATGCACTTAATTCAGTAGTGAACAATAATCACAGACTAAACATTATACAATGAAAATTTCAACTGATATGTAGGTGTCAGGCTATGGACTTCTGATCCACTCTTGTTTATTGCTCTCTTCCTCTCATATATATATATATATATATATATGTGTGTGTGTATACATTGGATTGACACAGTCGATGTATTTTGATATAAAATTAATTCTGAGGTATATATCTTCTGGATGCACCAACTTGATTCGTCAGTGAAGTTGTAAATCTAGTATCTTTGGGGGTTTAGGGTTCTCAACATCAGACCTCTTCAACCAGGTAACCTAACCTAATTTGATGATTAAAAATCCCTCTCCTTTCAAAGTGGTTTCTGAATGGCAGTCACTTTTATATAGGTAGTTTTGTGGTAGCACTTTGGCTAAACAAAAACGCTTCCTAGCTCTTGTCATTTTACCCATGTTTGTAATGAGATAGCCAGATTCTGTAGGACTGGTTGACATCATATCGGCCTTCCACAGCCATGGGTCTAAATCTCCGCTCCACTGCCAGTGTACCTTTTTGCTAGAGTGCAATAGGTGTACTTTGACTTTTCCTGCGAGTTTTTCCTTTCCCTCCATTCGTAGGGACCTCAAAATTGGTAACTGAAAAAAAGAGAAAGAAAATAGAAAGAGAGCATATCATTAGCAAACTAGCAAATGCCCACACTTGATCAGTTGCTACGGATTCATTCGATCAACACTTAACAAATGAGATTAGGCTGCGTGGATTTGATAAATGGGGAGAAAATCTTTTCTCTTTCTCTTCCCTTTTTCTTTTTCCGCTTAATCAACCTTTTTTATCTGATGTGTCTTGTAGTGTCTTTGGCATGCTTCCTTTCATTGGCAAATGCTATAAACTTCTCCCAAGGCACAGTCAGTCCCCATATTATAACTGCTTGGTATTGTTGGAGAAAATTATTAAGTCTGGTCTGAGTTATGTCTCTGTAATGTATTTTCGGGTAACTTTGAATGTCTCTCTAAGTCTGCTCCTAACTGCTTATCAAGTGCAGAAGATAGCAAGCTTGTTTTTTTTTTTGTTAAGTGCGCTCAATTCTCTCTGATAAATTTGATGTAAGTCGCTCTCCTCCCAGGTTGATATTTCTTTGACTGGATGCCAAAGTAATAGCATTTTGCAATTGCCTTCAGCACTTGGTTGTGGCGCCATCAATACCAAAACTACTTAGAAAGTGCTGTAAAAAGCCTTTCCCTGCTCAGTGTGGGCATGTGGGAGCATCACCCTAATCTCCAGCAGTCTGACCAGGTGACCCTTGTTTGCAATTACTGCTAGGAGACATTTTTCATAATCCTTCGCAAGCACTCTGCAACAAGCACTTTTGAAACCTTGTCCCAGTCTTCCTTGCAAAAGACCTCCAAATCATTATTGTTTCTTGGGTCCCTCTGGTAAATTTGATCTTACAAGCATCACCATAAATTTTCAATTAGATTCAAGTCAGGAGATTGACTAGGCCACTGAAGAACCCCTACATTGTTCTGAACAAAGGAGTTATTTCAGCTGTATTCTTTAGGTCATTATCCTGTTGAAAGATCAAATCTTCTTCAAGCTCCAAGAGAAAACATTAGTTTCCAAAGTATACTCCTTTCATGGTTCCTTCAATCATGTGAAGTGCCCAGTAAGCATTAAGAGAGAAACCCTCTCCAAACCATGATACTTCTATCTCCATGCTTTACTTTGCCGATGGTATTTCTTGGTATGATAGGTGCATCCATCTTTTCTCCATACATGACTGGGTGTTTTTTTACTGGATTTTTGCCAATGTTCTTCCAGAAATAAGATAATTCCTTTAAATGGTCAAGAGCAAACTTCATCTGAGAATCTCACTGCCTTTTTTTTAACAAAGGTGTTTTCCAAGGCATACAGGGATTCAAGCCATTACTGTGCAATTTGTTACTAATGGTTCTTTTGGTAACCAATGTACAAACTGCTTTCAAATCATCTTGGATCTCCTTTCAAGTAATCACTGAGATTGCTTTTACTGTTTTTAGCATTTTCTCAGTTGTTCGTGGAAAAATTTCCCGGGGAACACTAATGCGAGGGAAATTTGGTAGTGCCAAACTTCTTCCACTTTGGAATAATCAATCCAATGATACTGACAGCAGTTATTGATATCTTTGCTATTGACCAGTAGCTGAAACCCTCATTACTTTGCTCAATTACAACATTATTGTGTTCAGTTCAGAGCTCCCTCACTTAAAGCCTGACTGCTTTGCTTTAAGACGGTAAAAGTAATGACAGATGACTGTGATGAAATCATATCTTAGTTGAGTTTTGCTGGAATATTCCAAAATTTTCTATGCAAGTACAGAAAAGTCTAGACCTGCGTTCCTTTTTAAATAACATTTTTGTGATGAATTTTTAAGTATCCGAATACTTTTGTACACCCTTACTTTTGTTTATATTTTATTTTGCATTGTATGTTTCCACTCACTGTGCATTTAATGTATTTCTTTTTAACTCTCTCTCTCTCTATGAATTTATATATATATAGAAAGAGAGCAAGAGATGATGAATTTTTCATAAGATACTGCAAATTAGGTAATCAGTCAGGAAGATAAAGACAGTTATTATCGGCTTTTTTTTTTGCTAATCGTCGCCATCCTAGTCAGCCATTCATGAAAGCAACTATTCTTGGCTAGAAGTGACTGAAAATGTCCAAGCCTTTACACATAAGGATGAAATGAAATATCAAAGATGGGATTGCACCATTTGTATCCATTTATATATGTATATATTTATTTACCTATTTTACAAAAACTATTTAAGTATTGAATTGAATCACGGATGGGATCAAATTGAATAAAATATTACAATAATGAAAGTATTTGTTGATATGTATGTCTTTAAAATTGAATGAATGGAGAAATCCTTCTATTTCTTTCTTTTTTTTTTCACCGAATTCCCCTTACTAAATTCTTCAGGAATTTTTAATCATTATTTCATTTTTTGAAGGAAGAAACAAATGGTATAAACCCGTCTGATATTTCATCTAATCCTTATGAATTTAGGTGTATTAAGATTTCCAGCCTATCATACTTGCTTTCATAAATGACTGACATTGTAGGCAATAATCAGTGAAAAAATGCCTTAGTAATGTCTTTGTCTTTACAGATTTTTATGTGTATACCTTGAAACCCAGTTGACTGATTATCATAGGGCATGAAAATACTGCTGGTTTGACACACACAATCAACTAGTTGGTATGAAATTGGTTTTGGTAATCAATGAAGAAACCTTTTTAGCGTTTTCTTTGATGATAATGGTTATTTCTGAGATAGAAATTAAGAAAGAAATGAAGTAGAAAGCACTCAGAGAGCACATGCCACTGCCAGTGCCAGTGTCTGGCAAAGTTATTGGGCATGGATCTAATCCAAATTCCAATCATTTCTTTTCTAGTTTATTGTCCATTCTTCCACAAAATATCATTGAAATTCTTTGAGAACTTTTGGAGATATTACATGGAAAATCATGAAATTTTGACAATAATATGTGGTTTGGACATGACGTAGGATAAGTAATAGTGTATGGATCAACTCCAAAATTTAATCCGTTCTTTTGTAGCCTATTGTCTACCTCTTCATGTCATTAGATTTCATCAAGAACTTTTGGATATATTGTGTGGATATTCATGAGCATATACATAAATGTATGGGGGGAAAAAATGGAAAATATCTCCCAATTGAAAAATAAATTACTTGATTTGCCCCCGAATTTAACCACTTCTTTCCTCCAACTTCCTACCCCCTTCAACAAAATTTCATTGAAATCCATTCAATATTTTCAGAAATATCATGTGGACATACAGATGCAACCAAATACATATACCTTTCAAATTTTGTTGACAGAAATTTAGGGAGAGTTTCAAACGCCTTGGATTATTGGAGCTATAAGCTTCATTTGAAAAGGGTTTTGTTTAAAGTTAAGAACTAGAAACTGCTGTGAAGGTGTAGAAAAAAACATGACGTGATATTTTATAAGCCTGATATTTTAGGCTGGTCCTCATTTTGCTATACCATAAACCTATTTGACAATAGAGATAATACAACAACCACCTACTGCCAATATTTTTTATTTAAACCTGCAAACTAAGTGTAAAAATAGTCCCATTAGGAACCCTCTATCAGTTGCAGGTCAAGCATATCCTCTATTCTGATGAGATTCTCAGCTGATTCCCTTTGTATTTATCGACTTAGACATATGATAATTATAGAGACAATTTATTTTGAAACATATTTCATTCAACAGAGAAATTAACCAGGTAGCAAATCAGATAGCCGACCATGTAAATGAATAAAGAGAATGAGTGCTGTGCAGGATTTGAACCCATGTCCACCACAGAGAAGTCTTATCGCAGCTCTGGTCTATCGACTGAGCTAACAGCGTATTCAGCAAGCAGGATTCCAAATAGTGCACTTGAATTGTCCATCTTTCAACTCAGTGGTGTAGACATGGATGTTCTATAGATATATATGTGTTCATATTTTGCTGACAGTATGTGTTAATTATAGAGACAATTTATTTAGAAACATATTTTGTCTGGCATTGGAATTAACCATGTAGCAAATTGAAAAACTGGTAAACATGGAAACATGAGTGCTGAACAAAATATGTTTCCAAATAAATTGTCTCCCAAATTATCACTTTCTGTGAGATATAAACTATCCAATTTGATATACATACTGTCAGCAAAATAGGAACACACATATATATATATGTAAAATATTTATGCCTACTCTGCAGAGTAGTGAAATGAGTGGTCTGAGTATGCTATTTCAAACTCCTGCTTACGAATAGTATTGTTAGCTCAGTCAGTAGAGCAGAATCACATTAAAAATGCTTCCCAGTTGACAGAGGTTTGCGTCCCACGTGGCACTCATTTTCTTTATCTATTTACTTAGTTGGTGGTTTGATTTGCTACTCATTTAATTCTGGTGCCAAATGAAGTATGTTTCCAAATAAATTGTCTCTATGATTATCGCATTGTGTCGGACATAGACTGTCTTATCTAATGATATACATATATATATATATATATATATATATATATATATATATATATATGCACATACATACTCTATAGATTTAAACACCTCTGTTTCTAAAAACACATGTATACTACAATATATATTTATATATGTATATATTCATATATTTATATAAAAACCCATAGATATTATCATATATACCCACATATTGAGGCTTTATTCTTTACCAACTACCTACACATGCAAGCACACAAATACTCTCATGTATATACATGCACACTTCATCTAAATCATCTTAGAGATATCCCTTATATTAATAAAGAAACTTTCTATTTCAGCCACCTCCCAATGAAATCACTATACACTACAGTGATACTTGTGATACTGCAATTTTTGGTTCACTGATTTATAATGATGCTGACTAATTTTCATATGCATAGTTAATATTGGATCAGTTTTCATTAATAATACTGAACTAGGTCTAGTTAGTCACCCTGTAGAAACCATCATATGACTAACTTCTATTGGCAGCATACAGTATTGGGGTGATCACTTAGGAAATTGGAAAGAAAGGTGAATAATTAACAAGTTACTTCTCTTGCATTTTGTTGTGCAGTGATCACCAGAAAAATCTGAAGTCCCAAATGTGAATGCTGCTAGACACAAACTAGGGAACAATTCAGCATGAACTTACTTTGTAATTTGAATCCTCAACTGAAGGACTACTTGTGGGAGGTATTTCATAAAACAATTATTTTTCTTCTCTAAGCATGATAAGGAATAAATACTTGAATTATCAGTCCTCTAGCCCACTTATTGTATACATGACAAATAAATACATAGCCAGCTGGTGAGTAGAACTTGAAAACCTATGTCGACAGTTTCGGTTGAGAGTTTCTGATAAGTTGATTCAGTTCAGTGCATGGGTTACTGATGCAAATAGAATAGAATTACCTTTGTTAACAATTCCATTGTGTTATGAACAAATAATCACCTGAACTTGAATTTGAAAAGAATATTTTTATTCCATACAGTCTACTTTTGGTTTCCTCCCCATTTTTCTCAGGAGGAGAAGGATAGTGATTAAATCAGAATAAGAAAAGCTATAATTGAAAAAGTTTCTTTAAGAGATGCAATTTATAATTCCTCATCAACATTAAATGTGCTGGAAAACATGCTGCATAGTTTTTGAAAAAGCCATTTCTGAAAGTTACACAAGAGTTGCTACTGTTAAATAATTATATGATTAAGTCTAATGTTACAAAATACATGTTAGAGGATGAACATGATATCTTTATTGCATGTGTTTTGCATTTGATATTCACTTCTTATTGCATTATGCTCATAATTAATATGTGGTAATGTACTTCCCAGGTTTACTGTATGAAGTTTTTAAGCAAAAGGAAGTTCTACATTTCATCATGTATTGAAAATACCTTGACAGTGAGTCAGCAAAAAAGCATCAAGAGAGCATATCATTGCCTGCTAATTGAATAATCAGCAAAACTGAAAAAAGAGAGTTTTAAGTGGGCTAAATTTCAACCAAAGAAGGTCAGAGAATTGACTGGCTGCAATGTTATGGAGAAAAAAATAACAATGAAGAAATAGATGATAAAAAATGCTCTAAATATCTGAATATTAACTCAGTAGGACTTGGGAAAAATAATGTTATCTTTCTATTCTGCTGTGGCACAGATATGGTTCATTACAGAATGTAACAAACACAACTACATTATATCATGCAGATTTTCCTGATTCTTTTGGATTGGTTTCTTTAGCTACTGGCTGTACTTTCCGACATTCTTATTCTCTCTATTTTTGATAAAACTGTAGTTTGATTCCATAGACATCACATAATGATATAATGCAATACAAAATGACCAACTTTAGAGGACTTGAACATGTTGCTAATCTTCCTTTTTTCTCTGACAAGATTTTAATTCACAAGTTTGCCCATTTTGTTTTTTAGGTAATATTGACTCACAACAATGATGATCTTTTGATACTCACAAATTTTTAATCTATTGATATAGATTTTAACATTGTTTCCATTAAAGAAACATATACAGCTACTACAGGCTAGATTCCTCTAGCAATCTATTTAGTGAAAATATTGTCTGTAATGATATGAATAATGGCAAATATTATCTCTTTTACAGTAAGACAACGAATTTGTTGAATTTCCATATACATAGCTTGCAAAAGACAAGATATTATGTCTTGAACATAAAGCTAGATTGGCCAATGACTGGAGTTTTACTTGAATGGTTAATTGATTGGCTTCAAAGTTTTATTTTACCTTTTTGGATCAGAATAATAAAGTTGTCACTTTTCATTATTATAAAAAAGTGATTAATGAGGCAGCCCAGAGCCAAAATCATCTCTCAGTCTTTCACAAATAGTTTGACTACAGGAAGGGCATCAGCTGTAAAACTTACGCCTCATAAAGTTAGATAATTTGATAGAAAAAGAGTAAACATCTGCTGAAACAAGGAAGAGTTACTTTAAATCATGTTTGGTTTGTCAGATATATGTTAATTATTTCTTTAAAATTTCATTTATATTTCCATCATCCAGAAAATATTAGCTTAGCTGTTTTGGCTAGAGATCAGTTGTAATCTTCTTATAAATTTGGTTGCCCCCTGTTGAAAATTAGGAATTTCTTGCAAAACTTGATTTCCTGTAAAATCTGCTCTACTTTATAGAATCCTCTTTTAACATTTTGTGCATGGCAATTTGATACATAATAATTATAGCTGTGTACTGAGAAGTTATAGAATTCAGTCAGTTATTACTATGATGTTCTTGGGCTTTAATCAAATATTACTCTGATGTTTCTAGGTTTGGTTAGTTATTTCTGCAATGTTTCTTTGTTCTTGGTTCAGTCCAAGAGTAGAAAAGCTTATCACAATCTTAATGATGAACTGAAATTGTGAAAAAATTAAGTCTTGATTTCATTTGTATTTGATAAATTTCATTTCCATTCTCAATTTTTTGGGGGAAAGATAATCCAGCCAGTATATAGCTGCCAATCCCCCACTTCCCAGCACAGAGGATTTTATAGATAGACATCTAAGGACAAGTAATAAAAAAAAAGATCTTCAGATCATCCAAGTAAGGTTGAAGGCATAGCGAGACTTCTTCATAAAGTATCAAATGGTTGAATTCTAAAAACTTCGAACTGTGACTGTCACATGGAAAATCACTCAACTTTCAACCCAAAACCTTAGTCTAACCACAGATAAGTTGTACATGATCTTGATCTCATTTCAAATTATATTCTCTATATTTTGTTAGAATTGTAAGTCTAGATTCCATGGGTAAAGATCTTTCCCTGTCTTTCTGTCTTTGCCCACTCTCTTTCTCTCTCTCTTTTTCTCTCATCCACCTGAAGAGATCGGCAACGCTAAAACTGAAATTTTTCAAAAATCTAACCCTAAGACTTTATCTAAGTTAAAAACTTTTAAGAAATAAGGGAGACGTATGATAAACAAACTGATTTTTTTAAGTACACCAATAAGACCAATAAGGAAATCACTTATTCAGGAAAGAGACGGGGAAAAAAGGGCAGGGCGAAAAACATATCCTTTGTATTGTTTGTTTTTTTTTACAGCATTGTGAACACTCATGCCACCTTCCAAGAATAGATGAGAAGGGTGCTAAGAGCTGGTGGGGCTCTAAGGCCACTAAACCACATCAGCAGTGACATACACTAGACCCCTGTCAACACATCATTGGACAGCATGGTAGGGTATAGCCCAACACTCGCCATGATTTGCACACCAACCGTTCCTGCTGGGTCATCGGCCCTAAAAGGCCCAGCCACATCACTTGCCTTGGTTGGGGGTGATGTACTCCAAAAGCGACTACCCAAACTCTTCACCAAGAAAACGACTGTTCCTACTAGGTCATCAGTCCAAAAACAACCATTCAAACACAGGTCAAAAACCATCATCAAAATAACAACATTATACATTGGCACCTACAATGTCAGAACACTATCAACTAACATACAGTTAGCGGATCTAGAAAGTGAAATCAAAAATGTCAGATGGGACATTATAGGCATTATTGAGATAAGTAGACTCGGAGAAGAACTGAGGAGCCAACATCTTCTTTACAGCTACAGAAAAAAGAGAGTAAAACAAAGTGGAGTAGGCTTTCTCATCAATAAGGACCGCAAAGACAATGTAGCAGGCTTCAAAACCATCTCTGATGTCAGTGTTACCATACAACTTGTGAAGAGGTACAAACTTAATACCATCCAAGTCTAAGCTCCTACTTCGCAATCAACCCAAGAGGAAATAGACAACTTCTATGATGACTTGAACTCCCCACTCAAAGACACAAAAAAAAATTTCAATGTCATCATAAATTCAGATATAAAGTACTGAATGAGAGAGGAGAAGATCTTGTAAACTTTGCAACAGCTAATGGGTTTGAAATCATGAACACCTTCTTCAAGAAGGGAACCGAGAGGATATTGACTTTGAAGAGTCCCAATCACAAAACAAAGAACGAAATAGAATACATCCAAATAAATAAAAGCAATACCATCAAAGATATCCAAGTCCTGAATCAAGTCAACATAAGAAGTGACCACAAAATGGTAAGATGTAAAATGCAAGTAAATACCAACAAAGAACGCAGAAAAATATTCCACTCAAAACCGCAACCACTATACATACCAAAAGAACACACTAAATCCTTCAAGCTTGAATTGAAACACAGATTTAGAATTTTTACTGAACAAGACGATGCCAACATCAACGGACTAAACAGCAAAATGACAGCACTTATGATAGAAGTTGTCACTATATTTAAACCAATAAGCACAAAAACCATTAGTAAAATCTCAGATGAAACCAGGAATCTCATGGAAAAACACAGAAACCTCAAGCCACCAACAACAACAAGAGAAAAAATTGAAGAAACCAAACTAAATAAAATAATCATGAAAAAACGAAGGGAAAACAGAAGAAGATGCATGACGGCAGTCATCAAATCAACTTATGAAAAAGGTTGGGGCCTCAAAGCTATAAACAAAGGCCTCATTCAGGACAGGAGCAAATAACCAGCATACTCAAGGAAGATGGTGACCTAACCACAGACAGAGACAGGATTGTCGAACGTGCCAAAGAATTTTACCAAAAACTCTATTCATCCAAACAAGGACTACAAAACAATGAAGACAATATGCAAAACACAAGCAATCAACTTGCCAGATTTCCAAGAATTAAGCCCGTCGGAAGTGAAACAAGCTATCAAACAGATGAAGAAAGGAAAAGACCAGACAGCATTACCATTGACCTACTCAGAAAAGAGGGTAAGATCATCACTCGGAAACTGCCCGTCTTTTTCAACTTGTGCCTGAAACAGAGTAAAGTCCCAGATGATTAGAACGCTGCAATCATAATGCTTTTATTTAAAAAAGGAAACCCAAAAGACCTCAACAACTACAGATCTAGAAGCCTACTTGACTGTGAATACAAACTTTTCACAAAAATCATCATTAACCGAAACACAAAAAACTAGATGAAAACCAACCATGAGAGCAAGTTGGCTTTAGAAGGAGCTTCTCAACCATGGACCACCTACATTCAATAAATCGGGTGCAAGAAAAAGCAGCAGAATATAAGCTAGCATTCGCTGTAGTATTTATTGACTTCAAAAAAGCCTTTGACAAAGTAGAAATCCCTATGGTCATGAAGACCATCACTCTACAAGGTGTAGACCCAGTATATGTCGAAGTGTTGCAACATATATACAGCCACAGCAGCTCCTTTATCAGGCTACATAAAGACTCAGACCCCTTTCAGCTCCAAAAAGGAGTAAGACAAGGTGATACCAGCTCACCCAAATACTTCACAGCCTGTCTTGAGACGATCTTTTGAAAACTAGACTGGGAGAATAAAGGAATCAAAATAGATGGCAGATATCTGAGCAACCTCAAATTTGCAAACGACATTGCACTTTTTTCAGAGAACCTACACGACCTCCAAATAATGATACATGAACTAAATGAAGAGAGCAAGAAAGTCGGCCTACACATGAACTTCAGCAAGACGAAGATCATGTGCAACAACCACATTGGAGATAAAAACACTAAGATCGAAATCAAGGACACAGAACTCGAGAAAGTAGACCACTACATCTACCTAGGGCAACGAATCTCCATGAGACCCTCAAAGGAAGAAGAGATCAAGCGAAGAATCACACTAGGATGGCAAGCCTTTGGCAGAGCTAGCTCAACCTTCAAAAATAATAAGATCCCATTAATCCTTAAGAGAAGGGTGTATAATCAATGCATCCTCCCAATAGTCACTTATGGAGCCGAAACATGGAATCTAACCAAGAGACAGACCCATAAGCTGAGAACTATGCAACGTGCACACGAAAGAATAATGCTGGGCCTCACATGGAGAGACCACAAAACAGCACAGTACATCCGGGAAGAGACAAGAGTTAGAGACATCATGGAATCCATAAAAAATCTTAAATGGCGGTGGGCTGGCCATGTTGCAAGAATGGCAGACAATCAATGGACATCACAACTCACAACGTGGATTCCACGAGACCACATGCGCAACCGAGGCCGGCAAAATGTTAGATGGAGAGATGAGCTAGACAGGTTCAGGAAGTACTGGCTCCGTGACGCCCATGATAGAGAAGTGTGGCAAATCCTGGGGAAGGTCTATGTCCAACAACGGACGCTAAAAGACTGATGATGATGATGATGATGATGATGATGATGATACACAACTTCCAACTAATGCTACTGAACTAATGAACTAAATGAAGAGAGCAAGAAAGTCAGCCTACACATGAACTTCAGCAAGACAAAGATCTTGTGTAATAACCATGTCAGAAATAGAAACACCAAGATCAAAAGCGAGGACACAAAGCGGAGAAAGTAAACCACTACAACCACCTTGGACAACAAATTTCCATGAGACCCCCAAAAAAAGAAGAATCCACCCAGGATGGCAAACCTTCAAAAACGAGAAGATCCTATTAATCCTAAAAAGAAGGGTATACAATCAATGCATCCTGCCAATAGTCACTTATGAAGCTGAAACATAGAACCCAAATAAGAAACAGACCGACAATTTGAGAACATGCCCATGAAAGAATCATTCTCAACCTCACATGGAGGGACCACAAGAAAGCAAAATATATCTGGGAGAAGACAGGAGTCAGGGACCTTATAGAATCCATTCAAAAAATCAAATGGCAATGGGCTGGCCATGTCACAAGAATGGTAGACAACCGATGGACGAAGTGACTCACAACATTAATTCCCTAAGATCATATGCGCAGCCGAGGCTGGAAAAGTATTAGGTGGAGAGATGAGCTGAACTAATTCAGAAAGTACTGGCTCCACAACGCCTATGATAGAGAAGTGTGGCAAATCCTGGGGAAGGGCTATGTCCAACGATGGACGTTGAAAGACTGATGATGACAATGCTGATGATGTTGTTTCATACTATTTGCACTGTGTTGTGTTTGAAGCTACACTATGCTACATTTGCTTTTTTCTGTTGCTGAACTGTTCAGACTCCAGGTTTGATAACCAACGGATAAAAGAGATAAATTCCTGCTCTATTTTAACAGAGAAATGTAAAAGTTTCTCTTTCATTGCTACTTAAAAGTAGGTGCAAAATTGGCACATTCTGATCAGATTCAACTCTTGTGATTTTCTGTAACAGAAGAGCTACAGCTCTTTTTCTCCCTTAAACGCTTATGATATTTACAAAGCTCAGCTTCAAAGATATTAGCTTACTTCAATTTTTTCTTTATCTTTTTTGGCTACTTTTTATCAAAATTGTCTGATAATCACTCTATGATTGTTAGTAAGCCACATGGATTAGGAAAAAAGAATAAGCTATATGGTTAGATTTGAATTTCTGTAACTGTGTGGTCTTCATAGCCTAATTGGTAGAGCAACTGTTCTGGATAGGTCAGGCTTCCCAAGAAAGAGGTATGTGACTTAAAATCTTGCTGGAGGCTTATTCTTTACTCCCAATCCATGGTACTTGCTACTAATCATAGAATGAGACTTTCAAAGTTTCAATCAAGAACAACAGAAAGAAATGAAAGATAAAAGAAATACTGGTCAAAAATTGAACAGTGTCCATGATTTTGATATTCCTCTCCTAAATTAATGAAAGAAATTGGAAATAAAATCTTTATTGAGTGTTCCTTATCAATACTTCATATAAAAAATTCAAATCATTTTACTCCTTATCTTGTATTGGTAATGGATGTCAAGAAATTAGCCATTTTGGGACAAATGGTCATCTTAATGCCATTTGTAAACAACAGATGAGTTATAATAATTATTAAAATCTTAATTGCAAAAAAAAATAGTATTTCATCATAGTTGTAATTATACTTGGTAATAAATGTACAGCATTATTAAATATATTTTATAATAAAAGTATGGTATAAATATATTTTTAGCATCTCCATTGCTGAATTGTGAGATTATAGAAACATTGTAGAATTGAAGAAACAGACATCTCCAAGAATGAAACAGTTTCTTTGGTTTTAATATTTGTCCCTTGAATCAACTGAGGAAATTGGTAATAAAATCTTTGTTAAGCATCCCTTCTATTGAGTGACCAACAAATTTGCCTGATTATTATCTTTTTTATTGGCTCTTTTTCCCATTCTTCTTTTTATGATATTTTGAAAAACAATTTAGGCTTTGCAAATAACAGCGGTTGATTACCATGAGAACACAAACAGTAGTTGATTCATTAAATTTTCACTAGCTCAATGTATTCATTACGAATTTGAGTGTTTGAAGATTTGTTGAGTTATTTAAACAGCCATATCATGTGATTTTTTGTGGATTATTTGATTGAATTATTACATCACATTATTCTTGAAGTTATATCTTGTTGAGTAGTTTTGTGCACTTTATTGAGCTAACATGTGATCATCTCTTGAGAGAACAAACAAACAAAAGATATTTTTTGTTTCAATTAGCAATATCTTAAGAATAAAGTTCAAGCAATTGACTAGGATAGCATGAAATTCATTTAGTATTTTCCCCTTGAGATTATAAATATTCATGACAGTCTTCTTGAAATTTATTCATTACAAAACTATTTATTTGCTGTAGATTAACTATAATATTATAAAGTAAATGTAAATAGATTATTTACAAGAAATCAAGTTATCCTAGAATTTATTATCTAAAACACTTGAGTATTCATGTTGTACAAGATCATCTTTGGAAATCAGTTAAGCTCTACTTAAATGAATTAAAGAAATTAGATCTTCCACCCATCTTTACTAAGAACATCTATTCAATGATTTGCAAGGACATGACAAAAGTAAAAAGACACCTATATTTTTAAACTAGAACCTTTATCCAATAGAATTGAGACATAAGTGAATTCACTATTTTCATACCAGAGCCTTTATCCAGTGATTTACAGAGACATGTCAATACACTCAATTTCAAATGGACCTTCATTTAATGATCTACAGACCTGCCAAAAGTAAATAGACACTTCTATAGTCAAACAAGACCCTCTATTCAATGATCCGAAGACATGACGAAAGTAAATGCTCAAAAGCCTTTATTCAATCTGCACAGACCTTTCAAAGGGAAATAGACACCTTTTTTTTCCAAAGAAAAGACTTCATCCAATGATATAAACAATTCAAGAATATGCAAATTAACTTTTAAAGTATTTGCCAATAGCAGATTAAAAAGGCTTTACCCATGTGTTTTGGAGAGCCAGAAAATCAATCAAAACCCTTTTACAAACCAGTAGGTAAGTATAAACATTCTTAACTTAATTCAACCTATATATCTTGAACTTTTCAAAACACACTGCACTATAATAATATAACATTTCATTTTTCACATTTTCCTAAAACTTCTCTGACTACACACACTTAAAAGACGTTACCCACCATGTTATACATACGTGCCAAAACCCTTGTGAATCCCACATAAAAAAGGTATATATATAAATCAGGTACTTTCTTCTCTCATTTCTTGGATAAATAAAGGTTTGTTTTCCCTGAAGAGTTGCCTAAGTCTTCTGTAATTATGCTGTTCCTCAACACAGGTACACTGTCAAAAAATATCATAGTGACCTCTTCCTTAGATAAATTCTCCTGAAGGATATCCAACCAGCAATTAGGATTTCCAATTTCAATGTTATTTGACTTTGGGACATTCCACCTGTGAACTGACCTACAATATGCTCCCTTTCAAAATCTGACAATTCTTGTGTTCCACGAAAGCCAAACAAAGTGGTTCGTTATATTCCGATTTCTTTTCGATTAGCTGGTCTAATGTGTTGATGATCTAATGTCAAATAGCCACTTCCAAAGCTTGTCTGTTTGCACAGTTGGTTCTTGTGTAAAGTATTTGTTAATCTATTTGTAAGTATTCTCAAGAATAGTTAGTAAATGCGAGGTGGTGAAGTGAAAGGGTGGTAATTGTCAACGTTTTTTTCCTTGGTATTAGGATCACTATTTCTACATGGGAGTTTTAGGGCGTTTTCTTTTCTTGTAAGTTCTATCATTATGCCATCTTTGCCTGGAGCTTTTCTGCTTTTCATTGTGTAAAAACTACTGTTTTGTCCATTGTTATGCCTGGAACTCTGTTCTCTATCGAAGTGCTGGTCAGTTGTACTTTTATTTTTGGGGCATAAAGTTTTTTATAGTATTTTTTAGTCATTCCTAATATCTCTTCCCGTGTTAATTTCACCTCTTTTGTCCTTTGATGCAAGTATCTTTTACTCGCCGGTGTGGTCCACAGCTCCAGTATGTTTCAAGCTCTTCCATATTCTAATAGCTCTTACTATCTTCTCTATGTTTTTCTTCCTTTTCTCCTCTCTCATTTTTATCATGTTTATCAAATTCTGCTCTTTTGATTTCATCTTTTCTTTATTCTTTATTATCATATTTCTCCATTCTTTGATTAGTTTTAAAGTTGTCTGTGAGTATTTTCCTGCGTTATTATTTTAATGTTTTGTCTGCCATCTCTGCTGGTTCTTTAATCATGTATATCAGCTTTGTATGCTTTTTCTCCTCACTACTTTCATTATTCCACAAGGCCTTGAATCTATTCTCTATTGCTGATGTTGTATGGATTATTATCACAAACGAATTTTTTGTTCTACTGAATGCAAAAAAGAATTTGTCTGTGACAATTCTATCCAAGTAAAGAAGTTATATCTTGAAATGTACTTTTATTAAAAGAAATTAAACCAAGCAAACCATCAATAGAAACATTATCTTTATAGTTGATGAAATGAAGCATGGGGCTTGATATCAGGAGTATATACCATAGACTTTCAATTGAAAAATAACAAGGTTTATGGCAAAAGATTAGAATAAAAAAGTTGCAGTCTGTACTAATATTATTAAGACAGCAAGATGGAATTTTTGCAAAGGGAATAAAAATCAAAATATAACAATTGTTAAAATTATTGGTCAACAACATAATTGTCATCATAGATCCAATGACAAAAACCTACCATGAAACTACTTCTCCTTCACATTGTGGAAAAAGTCAGGGATTCAGACTAAAAAAAATTCTGATCTTATTGAATTGATTTCTTCAGTACCATTAAAGATTATGCCTTTAATAAAATGTTTCAGGAATCTGATTTAATACTAAACCACTTGAGTTAAATACCCTAACCTAATGATTTGAATTACTCCTGAGTTTATTTCACTGAGTGTGGGCTTTTATTGTCAGTTTGAAGGAATGCTGGAAATATTTTCACTTCCCTTGTTAAAGAATTTGACAATGAATATCTGCTGTGATTGTCTTGCTTCATTTTTAGCAGTTATCATCAGCTGCAGCAGCAGCAGCAGCAGCAGCAGCAGCCTTTTGACATCTACCCATGGATATAGACCTTCCCTAAGATTTGCCAGATCATTTTATCGTAGACGTCACAGTGCCAATATCACCTGAACCTGTCTAAATCGTCACCCCATCTTATTTTCTGCTGACCACTGTTTTGCGTATTCAGGTTGTGAGACGTAAAATCAATCATAGTCCACGAGGCGTAAGTTTTTAAATCAGTTGGGCAGGCTGGTGTATCACACATACCGGCTGTGTGAATGGAGCTTGAGGGCTGAATATTTAACATTTACATTTTTTTTTTTTGCTCCTTCAAAATTCTCTAATAAATAATTTTTTTAGAGAAGGGTTCAGTTTACAATTTAAGTTTAAGCTGAATAGATCCCTTAATTTTTGTCTGCTCATTTTTCACCATTTCAACACATGGCCTAGGTTTATAGTGATGAGATGGTATTATTAATAAAATAACTAATATTTTGACTTACTTGATTTATAGTATGAAAAAAAGTCATTCATTTTCATAGAAAAATTACTTTGATTTGTTTAACCAAATCTTAACCTAAATATTTTACAGACAAGTAATTCTACAGCGTAACAAAGATAATCCATTTCTGTTATTGGCTTTATTTTTTACAAAATTTGACAATCTCCCATGTGTGATGTCAATGAAACCAATATAAAGCTGTGGATGTTTTGTTACAAAATTCCATGCTATTTTAGTCCTATGTCTACTGTAAAAGAAACTTATGATATTGAAGGGTCCTCTTCAGCCAGAACAATCATTCTTTGAACATTCAAATAAGGTTTGTACATAACTGTTCATAAATGGCACCCATATAGTTGATAAACTTTTACATCGGTGTGAGAGCTCTTTGGCCCTTTGTTGAAACACAGTCTGAAAGAGAAATAAATTATGTTTTAAATCAAAATAGGAAAAGTATACAATTAGATATATACTTGATTGAATTAAGAATCTTATTTGTAAAAATAGAATTTATTAATAATTGTAACTGATAACTTGTATGCTAGAATATCTACAATTAGTAATAACCCAGAGTTTGATTATGAAAACTGTGTTTAATGAATTAATTAGAAATCAAAACAACTTTAAAAACTGCCTTATGCTCATTTGATCAATTTCTCAGTCTGACCTTTAGATTCGCTATTCTGACTACAACAACACTTCTGTAGAATACATGTCTTTATTCTTTTTTTTTTTGATAAATTTATTAATCAAAGAAATAGCATACAAAACAATCTATTACAAGTTTGGTTGAATGACACTACAGGAAACCAATATAGATCATTTACAGCTGATAAAAGTTTGATTTAAAAAATGAAATTCATCAACAAATGATGACAATATTTTTCTTCTAATATCTTTCTTATCAAGTATTAAGATTAAAATTGAAGTATGTTCACCTTGTTTGAATCAAACATACATACTTAGGTTAAAAAGCTTACTCATATGACAGTGATGATTCCCTTCAATTATTTCACTCGATTTCAGTAGCACACATCTTATCCGTGCACTTTTGTATGCACATGTGTCCAGCTACTTGCAGCTAGCTGTTTTTGTTTATTCAATTTTTTCCATCATTTGGATAAATTTTTATGCTGAAAGTGGAACTCATCAAAGTTGTTTTATTTGTGTAAACAGTACAATCAGATTGATGATTAAAATCAATTTACCTGCTGTTGATTTGACACGTGTATGGAAATGTGAAATAAACAATAAGGTTTTTAATTTTTTTTAAAAAATGATTCATGACAGTCTTTCTAGGAATTTTACATCCACTATTTAAATCAGGGTCATTTTTTTCCTTTTTTTACTGGAAAACGTTGTACAAACCGTTTATGTTTGCAAATAACCCAAACTTAATACGAACTCTAATTACTCATTTTCACACAGGCCAAACCTTAGAAAAAACAGTATATGAACATTCAGCTGATAGGAATGCTTGGTTCCGGGTAAATGCATACCTGTTGTAGGATGGGGGCTTGTTGTCTCATCCCTTTTGATTAAAAAAGAATTTGTCATTTACCATATACTTTCTCATGCCTTTAGAATACACTATCAAATTAAGTAATGTTATGTTTACTGATATATATTAATATCCAAGGCAGTTTATCCTCTGATATATGTGTGTGTGTGTGTGTGTGTGTGTGGGTGGGTGGGTGTGGGTGTGGATGTATGTGTGTGTAGACGAGGTCTGTTCATAAAGTATCCAACTGTTTAATATTAATGAAAATATAGCCTACCTTGGGCAAAAGTGCCTTTAGTCTCCTATAAAATACTCCCCTTGAACCTGATACACTCATCCCAGCATCCTTTTGATTCTTCAAAACAGTTTCAGGATTGCTATCAGCTGGCTTGTATAATGCTATTTTTAATCTTGTCCACAGTTTGAAATTACCAATTCAATGGTTATTTTAGCATTGCATGAAGCCATAAGTCACAGGAAGTTAAATCTGGGCTGTAAAAGGGTCTGGCAGATCTGGGGATGCAACGTTTTGCCATGAACCCTACATGAGCTGTGATAAATGGTTATTGTGATTGTAATGGTCACACAGTAGACACACTCACTGAATGATATCTCACTGCCAACTGTACAACTCCTTAAGCAAATGTTTATTTTCATATGTGCAGTAAGGTCCCTTCTGATTTGGTGCTAAGTCACATCAAAGCGACAGGACTGGTTTTCGAGATATTCAAAATTTTTTTTTCTGACAGACCCTGCACATCAACATCTTTGTTTCATTTCCGATAGTCTAAAAGAGGGTGAATAACTTTTATCCATTTCAGCCTATTTTGGGCTAGAAGTAAGTATTCTTTTTTTTTTGCGAACAAATTAACAAATAAAAGAAAAAAAAAGAACTATGTATATTGGTTTGGTTCTCATTCATGTCAGTTCCAACCATCATTACTTCAGTCAATACTCTATTTTCATCGAACCATCCAACACTTCCATTTCAATATTTTCTGTCTATGTCAGTAATAATTAGTTTTAACTGTAAATGTTACTTTTTTATGGTTGTCAGCATAATAGAGATAAATGAAAGATGATTGGTTCAAATTTAATTAGGAGAATTTCAGTTTTCAACGAATTAAATTTCTTATCTAGCTGATCTCAAGAAAGAAGAAGTCTAAGGATCAAAAATATTTTTTGTCTGTTTTCAGCTTCATACAATGAAGGCTATTGAAACTGTCAAAACTTCTACCAATATTAAACGTTGTTAATTTCACAGTATACTGAATAAAGATTTTAGAATTTTTTTTTCAGTGCAAAAAAAACCCTTTGTTCTTTTTTTCATTGTTTTGGAAAGAACATTTTTCCAAAAAAGATGAAAAATAAGATTATTTGACAAGTATGGTTCATAAGACTCAAGTCTGAAAAATGATTCCTTGATCCAATTAGTTGAGAATCATGGCCCTTGAATCTGGAATAAATAACAAATACTTTGTCTGAATAATATGCTTACTTTGGTTCAATCTTTAAAAGTATGTTTGTGAGGCTCATTAATCCATGGTATTTAATGAACACTTTGTATTACAAATCATACATAGATATAGAATGTGTATGTACATAAAAAACAAACATAATAATATATGACCAATCAACAGTGTCTTTTTCAGTTTCACTGAATTACATAGCAAAATCTTATTCATATGAATATAAAACTAATTAAGTATCCAACTATGTATATTGGAATATTCTTGTTACTATACCTTTCAAAGAACCAGGGAATGTCCAGTTATTACTAGCTCTGGACACCAACATTTGAAGTAAATAACTACATCAATGTTAATGGAATATTCATGAAACTAAAAATCAAGAACATTTGCCAAATGATGTATGCATTTTTGCCTGATGTTTCAATAGTAGTGAATGAGTTAATGTCTTCCTTTTTCTCCCACAAATGATATCACAGATTTTATGATTATGTAAATGAGCAAATTTAAAGAGTTAAAGTTTTAACATAAATCTTATTACATAATGAGGTGGAAAAATAGATTTTTTATATCTTGTCCATCAGACAGTTTTAAAGAGAAATGATGAAAAATACCCCCAAAACATAGATGTGGGTAATTAACAAACCAAACATGATTGATTTCATAACTGGTTCAGCTTTTATTAGAAAATGTAATGTGAATAAATACTGGATAATTAACAAAATCACTCACATGTCTTGTTTGAATCAAGTATCTATGAGCATGTTACTTTCAACTTTATTATCTTAGCTAGAAGTATGATAACCATGAAAAAAGTCATTATTACAGCTCATCAGACAATCCAATGCCAGTAGAGCCAGATGACCTTTTGTGTCTTTTTATGATTAGCTTAGATTCCAGACAAGTAGTTTTATTTGTTTTCTTTCTTGATATATATCTCTGTGTGGATATGAGCGCTTGCATTATGGGTCTATCAGGGGCTTATCTATTTCCTTTTATCTTTTGTGGAAAAATACACAAGGAGATGGTCTGCAGTTAACTCTTCCCTTAGCTTCACTTTTCAGCACTTCAAACTTTGCTATTTCTTACTTATAATATGCAGAATGACTAGAAATTAAAATGCTGGACATTTTCCTGAACCTAACATGAAAGGATTTATGTAAAATATTTCCGGGGTTACGAAGAACCCTTATTATCCTTTTTTAAACATGGTTAAATCTTCTGATCTATCTCTATCTCTCATTCTTTGTTTACTGGTCTCTCCTATTTTGCAGTTTAATTATTCAAACTGTATAATAGAACAAAACTGATTACTTGCACACTACTAATACAAAGAGACTTATATTATGCACACACATACACACATATTTATTTATTTATTTATTTATTTATAAACTCATCCTTGCATTTAAAGGTAATTCCCTTTCAGATGGAAGAAGAATGTAGTGATACATGATGAATAATGCAAAAGTGTAAGAATTTCTGAAGCAGTTTAGGTGTTGTGAATGGAATCAAGTAATGACCCTAAGAGCCTTCAGATACTTCTTTCTATGAGTAACTGATGCTCATCAGTCACAGTGATTGGTTTGATGGAATATTGGGATCTGTCTGAATCACTTGTTGAACATTGCCTGCAAAGTAGATAAATTTGGTCTTCATCAGCTCTCAGGAGTTTCTTTTTACATCTGTTGAAGTGAATTGTATTGTAAGCTGAAAACTCATAAGGAAAGAAGGTGAGTTAATATTTCAGGGGAAAGCAGAGAAATATAAAAGCAGGGAGGTGGAGGAAAATTAACAATTATCAGAGAAAGAGACAGCTGCATGGATGGAAATAGATCTAGAGGTAGATAATCAGAAAAAGAGATACCGTGAGTGAGAGTAGGAAACTTAGAAATTTGGAAAGTTGCTTGATAGAGCTTGGTAAACTTGATCAGAAAGAAATTCAATGGGAGAGAGGGAAAAAGTGTAAAATCTGATCCAGGCAAAAGGCTAGCATAGACAAAGAGAAGGGAAATTGAGATAAAGAGAAAAAAAAGAGGGTGGTGAAGCAGTGAGCAAAAAAAAGTGAGGGAAAAAGAAATCAGTTCAAACTCTAACTGAGATAATATATTGATACTCTTGGGGAAGGCATGAATTGGAATGATGCGATTGACATTGAAAGAATGTTTTTGATTAAAAAGAATTCATATGCAGTAATTATTTGAATTAGTAAAGTATTTTGATGGAAACAATTTTTTTCTCTGAAATTTTTTAAAAATTGTAAGAATAAAAAGATAGCATTTGAATTCCAGAGAACCTACACGACGTTCAATTAATGATACATGAACTAAATGAAGAGAGCAAGAAAATCGGCCTACACATGAACTTCAGCAAGATGAAGATCATGTGCAATAACCACATTTGGGATAAAAACACTAAGATCAAAATCAGGGACACAGAACTGGAGGAAGTAGACCACTTCATCTACCTAGGACAACGAATCTCCATGAGACCCTCAAAAGAAGAAGAAATCAAGCGAAAGAATCACACTAGGATGGTAAGCCTTTGGCAGAGCTAGCTCAACCTTCAAAATAATAAGATCCCATTAATCCTAAAGAGAAGGGTGTATAACCAATGCATCCTCCCAATAGTCACTTATGGAGCCGAAACATGGAACCTAACCAAGAGACAGACCCGTAAATTGAGAATCATGCAACGTGCACATGAAAGAATAATGCTGGGTCTCACATGGAGAGACCACAAGACAGCACAGTACATCCGAGAAAAGACAAGAGTCAGGGACCTCATAGAATCCATTAAAAATAGGCTGGCCATGTTGCAAGAATGGCAGACAACCGATGGACATCACGACTCACGACATGTATCCCTCGAGATCACATGCGCTACCAAGGCCGGCAGAATATTAGATGGCGAGATGAGCTAGACAAGTTCAGCAAGTACTGGCTCCGCAACGCCCATGATAGAGAAGTGTGGCAAATCCTGGGGAAGGGCTATGTCCAACGACGGACATTAAAAGACTGATGATGATGATGATGATGAATTTGAATTCCTATATTTGTTCATGGTTATGTTTTTATGAATTTTCATAAAGCTGAAAGAATTATTTTCTTAATAGCTTGGAAGTTAAAATTCTGATAGAATCAACATTTCTAAACCAAGTGATGATTGTCAGCATCTTTTTAAAGCAAGTAATACTGGTGAGTCTTTGAGATATCCTATTAATGTATTGCTCAGTTGATGTAATTTTTGATTTCTGTACTACATGGGATTACTTAATCATATTTTGTCCTGAAATAACTGAGGACTCTTTCTAATTCAAAACTTGAAAAGTATAAGAGAAAAGTATAAACGGACTAATACCATTGACCTAGCTACTTGAGAATCTACACTGCAACAATGTTAAATGTTCAATCATCCTGTTATCTCTCACAATGCTGTGCACACCAATGTGTCCCCCTCAGCAAGATGGAATACAATGGGAGCTAAAAGTCTACCAGACCTGCCACTAACACATTATGGGCCAGCACGGCAGAGCATGGTTTGCATGATCATTGACATAATGGCCATTTCTGCTGAGTCAGCAGTTTCAAAAAGCAAAGCTGCATTACTTACTTAGGGTGGGGGTGATGTGCTTCAAGGTTGACTACCCAAACACCCCCAAAAAACAACCGTTTCTGCTGGGTCAGCGGTTTCACCAGGCCCAGCCGCATTACTTGCTTTGAGTTGGGGTTATATGCTCCAAAGGCGACAACCCTAACCAAACCAACTGAAGTTCAACAAGAAAACAATTACAGAAATGCATTTAACTAATCTTGAAATTAAAAACATCAAATAGGACATTATTGATATTAGTGAAATGAGAGGACCTGGAGAAAAACTACTCAAGTGAAAGAATAAGCAACCTCTTTACATTTACAGAAATGAAAAAAAAACAAAGCAGAGTTGACTTCCTCATTCACAAGAAATTCAAAGACAACATTGTAGGATTCAAAGCTATCTCACACCGTGTAGCCAGTGTCACTGTACAACTCTCAAAGAAGTACAAAGTGAACATCATCCGAATTCATGCTCCCACTTCATAATCAACAAAAGAAGTGATAGAAAACTTCTATGATGACTTGAACTATATACTCCAAGATACCAAAACATACTTCAACATCATCAGGGGAGATATCAATGCTCAGGTAGGACAAGGAAATGAAAGCTGTGTCAGCAAGTTTGGATACAAAACATGAAATGAAAGAGGTGACAATCTCCCTGCAGCAGCCCCATTTTCTCTCATTTTTAGTCTATTTGTCTCTTTTAACATGACAGTTATGTATTGAGAAATGGACATATGTTGTCCAGCAGAATGATTATAAATTGCATTATATCATTTTGAAACTTATTTGAGATGATCACCTGACAATATACAATTAATGTACCGTAAAGTTAACATCGAGCAAAACTAAAGAACTTCATTATGTTGAAGCGGCTACCCTATCAGTGGCAGGTTTGATTCCTGGAGCAACCCATTTTCTTCAATTATTTATTCTATCTACATTGTCTACGGCAAGTGATATATCAACCATGTAATGATGGGAGATCATCTTAATCAAGTTTCTATATAACATAATGCAATTTCTAATCATTCAGTCAGACGGCATATGTCCATTTCTCAATATATACATTCATATGTATTTACATAACTATTCTCAGCCTGAGTATCATTTTCTTGCTGAGATGTGTGCATTGTAGAAAAATGGGATTATGTTAACAATCCTCAGCTTCTCAATGTCCCTTGGTTTATATTTGTCATCACTTTCTATCTTCTGATCTCTCTCTCTCTCTTGTATGTGCACACAGATAGACAGATGTATCTGTATATATATATATATATATATATACATATGATGCTGCTGAATGTTTGTTTGGTTGTATGGCCTGCCAAATAGTTGCACCCTTAGGGCTGGAAACTAGTCTATATGGGTAACTTGACTCTAGACTTGATCTGTTCCTGTCAATGCACCTGTCTCTTCCTCCCTGTCCTGCATCGATATATCAATATATATTTGGGAATATGCATGCATATATACATGTATAGATAGTGTGTGTATATGTGCACCAGGAAGTGAAAAAATATAGAGAGAAGAAGATAAAGCATTTGTTAAGAAGAGAATTGGAAATCAAATTGAAAGTGGAAAAAAGTGAATGAAAGAAATAGGTCAGAAACGTTATGATAATAGTGTTAAAGAATGCTTGAGAGGAAGATAGAATGGAGAAATAGGCAGAAAAAGATGATATGAATATGGCAAGTGATAGAAGACAAAATGGTATAACTGACAGCTGGTCAGGAAGGTAATCTGATGAGGAGGTGGATTGAAAGAAAATAATATGGCGGTAAAAAAATGACAGGATAGCATTGAAGACCCAGGTTTGATTGATTTTAGAGACTCAGACAGACAAGCCAAGAGGTTTGAAATGGAGAGCAATCAGGCGCAAAAACAAAAAAATCTTTGAGAGAAAATGGAATAAAAATTTTGAAACAGAATGAGATACTTGAGAGAAAATTAAAAGAATAACAAAAACAAAGAATACCTTATTTTATTGAAGGATGAGTGAGATAGATAAATTATAATTCAGGAATATACAGATGAACATATTTAGAGGAAATGGGAAGGACTGACAGAAATAAAAAGAGAGAGGAATGCAGAAAAATGAGAATCAGAAAGATAAAAGACTATGGAGGGATAAGGAATGAAAATGATAGTCATAACATAAGAACTGAGAGGAGAATAAAGTTGAAACTAAGTGTGAAATATCTGTAACTCACATAAATGAAACAGCGTGGCCCATATCTGTATCAGAACTAATCATCTAAAAAATATTCTTCAATAAACAGATCTCTTGTGTAAAATTATCATAAAAATACCAGCACTAAGATTTGGGCATTGCTGGTCTCAACAGACCATAGGGACCCGAGAAAGCACTTTTTTGAAAAAATAAAAAAAACATGTTTTTAGATGATGCCTAGTGGCATACTCAAGCAAACTTTCAAGTTTGTAGCCTCCAAAATGTGACCAGGAGCGTCCGGACACTGAAGAGCAAAGAAAGAAGAATCTGTTGCTCACTTGGCTGGTTGGTCGGGCCATTTGATGGGCTACAGTGATCTAATAGTCTAAGAGAGAAATAAGATAGTTTTAAAGGAATAGATGAAGTAAGAGTAACTTCGAGGATGGAAAAAAGATATGTAGAACCAAATTCAGATCCAAAGATGAATAGAAGAGAAAGTGTTTGACTGAGTTGAATAAGTTAAATTGATGATTGGTGATGATTTGAATTATGTGCATGGAAGATCGATTAGGACACTCAATGGAAGGAAACAAATTAGATATGACATGCATCTTGAAAGGAAATTGCTTAATGAGGGATATTGTTGAAAGAGATGATACTGGCTTTGAAGGAGGAATTAAACGGAGAAGCCGATATCAAATACTTATGATGTTCATTACAACAAAAAACGGAGAAATTTCAGCAGATACAAATGAATAAGTAGAATTGAATTATTTGAATTTTGAAATAGTATATCAAATGACGATTATCTTAATGAAAGTCAAGACTATTTTTTCTGCAAGAAGAGTGAAAAGTCTTTGTTAAAAGAGAAATCAATATAGAATATCTTTGGTGATTATTTACAAGAATAAGAGGTCAGAACACTTTAGATATTAGATGGTTCTGATGAATCACTGAATATGAAAATATATTCAGTATATTTGCATGTATATTTTTTTATACAAGGACTTTTGGACAAACTCACTCTATTCATCTACTGCTTGAATCTTTTTTGCTTGATCTCAGGAACACCAGTGTATTTTTTAAATCAAAGTCTTGTACACTGGCAAGTATGATAATTAAAGAATAAGTTGATGGAATTTTTTCCAGGAAAGGAAGACAATTATTAAGGGATAGAAGATATCAAGTGGAATTTAATACATATTCTAGTTTGTATCATTATTCTAATACATAATGAAAAGAAATGTGTTTGAATAAAGAGTTCTTATTATGCTAAATTAATTTGACACTTAATAAAGCACTGATAAGCAAACAAATTATCAGCAAATAAATTTATCATAAGGGCATTACAGACTAAAATGGTGAACTCATCCTTTTCTTTTTCTTGTAAAAATCTCACAAAGAAGATCATATAAATAGAACCTCAGACATTTCTTATTGTGTTCCTATGCTCTATCCAGAGCTGAATTTACATATGGTCTGGAAGGTAAAATTGAAAAATATACAATTATTTCATTTCATTTGTAATAATAAAAATCAGAGGAATATATCCTGTTTTATAGTGTTTATAATGAGAGAAATTATTTTTTTTAAATGAATTACTAAAAGTAATTTTGTAAAATAATTAGTGAATAGGATTGAGCCATTCCAACAAAATGCATCTCAAAGAATACATTCTTTTTAGAGATAATAAAAAAATATCATTGGCTGTATAATTATTCTTTAAAAAAGATTTTCTAATATATTTGCAACCCCTAGTAATCCTTATACAACCTCCACCTCTTTGGAGGGATTCTCTCCCCTAATAGCACTCAAATTGAATTACATGATCAGTTTGTATTCACTAATAAAATCATACATTATAGTCTTTCACAGATGCGAAATCTTCCAAGATATTCAAAACCAAGTTAGAATTATACCGCATTTTTATGCAACTCCTTCCTAAATTAAAACCTTCAAGAAGACAACTAATAAACAGCTCAGTTCTGCAAAAAAGATTAAAATACATGTCTATGAAGTTTACTAATTAAATATGCAAATAGACTCAGAAGAAATGGTACGACGAGATTTCTTACAGAACAATCATTATGCTACATGCCAGAGGGATGATGAAGAGAAGTTAATAAACATATTTTATAAATTGAGACATGTTTGCATTTTTCTATTTCCCCATTGTATTTATTCCCTATGATGAGTTGAGGAAAAATGATATTTTTTACCTGCTCATCTGCAACATTTAACTCTGCTCTCATCCTGAGTAGATATACATACCTGTGTATAGGGGAGAGAAAGAAGTTTTTGAACACTTGCAAAATATTCATTTTATATTTACTTTGAATGTGTATAGGTGGTATATTTTGATTTAAAATTAACAATTGCTTAGAAAAAATACAGATCATAAAACATACAATGCCGAATAAAAATAAATTTTATGGTGGAAAAAAACATTCAGATACATTGATTTCATATTTTAACATTTAGTTACATAGTCCTGGTTTGCTATTACTGCTCGTAGATGTTTTTCATAACCTTTCACAACATTCTTTTGAAATTATGGTCCACATTTCCTTGCAAAACAACCTTAAAATCATCAATATTTCTGGGATCCTTCAGAAGAATTCGATTTTTCAAGCTTTGCCAATAAATTTTCAAATTCGGGAGATTGACTAGACCACTGAGGCACCCCTAGATTGTACTGAACAAACCATCGTGAGTTACTTTAGCTGTATGTTTCAGGTAATTATCTTATTAGAAAATCCAACCTTCTTCAAGCTCCAAAAGAATCAAATCGGCTTCCAAGATACTCTGATATATTACTCCATGAATGGTTCCTTAAATTACATGATGTGCCTCTGTATCATTGATACTTCTAACTTATTTGATCATAGGTGCATCCATCATGATGAGCTAGGTTTTTGCCAAAAAGTTCAATTTTTATTTTGTCAGACCAAAGAATATTCTAATATTAGGCTTCTTTAAATGCTCATGAGTAAACTTCATTCAAGAATACCAGCGATTCATTTTCAACAAAGGTGTTTTCTGTGAGATCATCATCATCCTCAGTCTCTCAACTTCCAACGTTAGACATAAACCTTCCTCAAAATTCACCACATTTCCCTATCGTGGGCATTGCAGAGCCAATACTTTTTGAATTTGTCTAGCTTGTCTCTCCATCTAACACTCTGCCGGCCTCTGTTGGGCATGAGATCTTGGGGGATCTATGTCATGAGTAGTGATATCCATCAGTTGTCAGCCATTCTTGTGACATAGCCAACCCATTGCCATTTGAGTTTTTTGATGGATTCAATGATTTCCCTGACTCCTGTCTTCTCCCAGATGTATTATGCTATCTTGTAGTCTCTCCATGTGAGGTTGAGCATGATTCTTTCACATGCACGTTGTATGATTCTCAATTTGCCGGTCTGTCTCTTAGTTAGATACCATACCTCAGCTCTATAAGAGACTATTGGGAAGATGCATTGATTGTATACTCTTCTTTTTAGGATTAATGGGATCTTCTCATTTTCTAAAGTTGAGCTTGCTCAGCCTAAGGCTTGCCATCCTTGGGTGATTCTTTAATTTCTTCTTCTTTTGAGGGTCACATGGACATTTGTTGTCCAAGGTAGATGTAGTGATCTACTTTCTCCAGTTCTGTGTCCTCAACTTTTATCTTAGTGTTCTTATTTCCAATGTGGTTGTTGTTGGTCTTCACCTTGTAGAGTGGTGGCCTCTATGACCTTAGTGAGTCAAAGGCCTTTTAGAAATCGGTAAATGCTACAGCGAGTAGTAGCTTATATTCTGCTACTTTTTCTCTTTACCTGATTTATCGAATGCAGGTAGTCCATAATCAAGTAGCTTCTCAAGCCAGCTTGCTCTCATGGTTGGTTTTCATCTAGTTTTTTTGTGATTCTGTTGGTGATGATTTTTGTGAAAAGTTTGTACCTGCAGTTGAGCAGCTTATAGGTCTGTAGTTGTTGAGATCTTTTGGGTTTGCTTTTTTATATAAAAGCATTATGATTGCAGTATTCCAATCATCTGGGAGTTTACTTTGTTTTAGGCACAAGCTGAAAAGGACAGCCGGTTTCCTAGTGATTATCTCACCTGCTTTTTTGAGTAGGCTGATGGTGATGTTATTTGGTCCAGGGGCCTTTACTTTCTTTGTCTGTTTGATAGCTTGTTTCACTTTCTATGACATTACTTCTGGGAAATCCTTGAGTTGATTGCCTGCATCTTGTATATTGTGTTCATTGTTTTGTAGTCCTTGTCTGGATGAATATAGTTTTTGGTAAAATTCTTTGGCACATTTGACAATCTTGTCTCTATCAGTGGTTAGGTCTCCATTTTCCTCAAGTATGCTAGTTATTTGATTCATTACAAATTATTTATTTAGTAACATGTTACAGCTGCTCTTAAATAATCTTGGATCTTCTTTCAGTTCACCATTGGATTTTATTTGACTTTTCTTGGTTGCTTGTGAAGAAATTTTCCATTGAGTCATTTCAAGGAAGTTTTTTGGCAGTGCCAAATTTCTCTCACTTGAGAATAATCAATCTAATGGTACGGACAGGGACATTTAACATTTTGGCAATGGTCCTTCATTATTTTGCTCAATTACATCATTCTTTTTTCAGATGAAAGCTCTTTTCCTTTAACTATGACAGCTTCATTGCAAGAAGGTGAAGAAATGAATGATGACTGTAATGGCACCTTACCATAGTGAAGTATTGTTAGAACATTTAAAAAGTCAATATGCAGCTGCAGACAGATCTAGATTTCCCTTCCTACTTGAATAACTTTTCAATAGTAATTTTTTGACAGTGTCCAAATACTTTTTTCTGCCATTACTTTTATTCATATTTCATTCTATGTTATACGTTTGAAAATGTGTAATTTTCTCTTAGTAATTATTAATTTTATATCAAAATAAATAACCTGCAAGAATATAAAGTAAATTGGAGGTATATTAAATGATTATTTTTTAAGTGTCCAAATACTTATTTCCTGCCACTATATTTAACAAACTTTATCAGTTCATAAATCATTCGAGCTCAATTAGAATGGGGGTTCAAAACAAATCCTAAAATTGTATATGACTGCGTAAAGGCTCAGATTCCAAATAATCATGTTTGTATTTTCAAGCATAGTATCAGAGTTGAAAAATGAAGACAATTCACTCTTCTAATCCTCTGAGTTCAGTTTAGAAGCAATTATCAAATCTGATTCAAGAAAAGTGAATCCATTCACTTTTTTATTTTGTTCATCACTGAAGACCCTTAACTGCTTTTGGCTTATTGATGAAGACTCCCTCCCCTTTTTTGTTCACTGTATAAGACAGTATCCCTTTTTTTGTTTATTGTAATGTTTTTTGAGGATTTTTCTGTATCTCACATAGAATTTATTCCTCATGACCTTTTTTAAAAATCAGAAACTGTCAACCAAAACTGTCAACAGAGGTTTCTTCAGTTTCAGAGTGATCTTGGTTGGCTAGCTATGTAGGTATCTGGCAAACAGGCCTTAGCAATGGAGCTAGACATTTAAACATTTACTCTTCATGATGTTGCAAAAAAAGTTTTGACACTCCTAGCTTTTTAGTTGGCGGAGGGTCAATTTACAATGTGAGTTGATGCTAAATTGGTCACTCAGTTTGTGTGTGGCTGTGTTCATGCTTTTTTTTTGTTGAAAATTCAGACTCTTTTCTAATGATTACATCCAAACAGAAGGTAAGAGAAGTAATTTATTCATTGATCATCCCTTTTTTGCAATTTTTTGATTGATCACCCCAACATGACATGCAGCTAAAAGACATTGGTCATGTGACAACCTCATTAAATGGATAACTAGATCTGTTTGAAAGCAATAGTTTAGCATGCAAATCTTGCAAGCCATTGCAAGAAATTTTTCCTAAAAACTGTAACCATGTATTTGTTTAGTTTTCAAAGGGCATTGATTAATTTTGACTAATATTGAATTGCTGACTCTTGAATAAATATAATCAAATCATATATATATTCCATCAATAGCAAAGCTGTCATCAGATAATGACCTTGGCATCTAATATGGTTCGAGGGCTAAAGCATCCTCACCATTATCCAAAGTGCCTCATCAATATCTTATGATACCATCAAACCTTAGTAGAGGTAATGTTATCTTGCATTTTCATTAGATTAAGCATTGTCAACCATCATTAGGTTTTTAGCATTTTTTTGTTTAAGATTATTATTTCAATTGATAATTAAAATATGATTAATATTATTGATTAAAATTGATAAGAGTTGACAAAGCTTCAACATCAAAAATTGCAGATTATATTACAACTAATGATACTTCTAGCATATGTAAAAACAATAGCATTGAATCAATCTTCATTTTTTTAAACTATCTCTAGCCATTGCCATTCTGTAAGGATTGAACTCAGAATGTATCACTTGGCTAATTTATGAATTGAAAACCCTCTTTTTTTTCAATGTACCATGACTCTTACTTTATAGAAATGAGGCAGTGAACAACCAAGTCTCAGAACCTAAAGAAGAATTCCATTGAATAAAACTCAGTTATTATTCTTTGGGGTAATCATTTGTTGCAACATTCCTGATGAACACTGGAGAGCAGGCAAGCCAAAATTTTGCACTGAAGACTGGATGAGGAAATAAGTTGAAATGAGTTATCAAGTTGTATAAGAGGAGTATTAAATGAGAAAAAAAAGAAATATTGATCTAAATTTGAGGAATTATCATTATACATTGAGCTATTCAAAATGTTATCCTCATTTTTGTTATCATATTCAATACATTTTGGCCATATATCTTCTTGCTGTCTCCAGATGTCTTGTACAAATTTTGGAAATTCTGTAGTTAAGGGATATCTTGTTCTCTGGAAATTGACTGGAAAACTGTGAATACTAGGATATTTACAGTTACCAAATATGGCAAGACATCTCCTGGCATGGACAATCAATTTAAAAATGAAATAGCTACTGAAAAAAGTGAGTGTATACTTAAATTTTGTGATTATAAAAACAACTAAGTTGAGGACAACAGTCCAAATGAATTGATATGTAGAAAAAAAGGAAAAGCTTTTTTTCTTTAAATCCTGAAGGAAAAAAAAAATTCCAGTTCTACATAGTTAATAGGTGACAGAAAGCCAAATTAAAGTCCTACCGAATATTGGATCCCTAATTTTGTTAGGGATCAAGTACTTGTACCAAAATCTATTCCTCGTTTATATGCTTCAACCTTCTAATTTGTTTTCTATCTATTTCTTACATTTCTTTCAAATTCCACACTGCATGCAATTCTTTCATTCTCTGTGTGAGCCAATCTTTGATTGGCTTAAAAATAAAGCAAGTAATTGATTTAACAAAATTTCTCTACTTAACCCAATCACATTGAATCTTGGCCTAGCCAAGTCATCTTGTAGCCTCTTTGATTAGTGCCTTTTAGGATATAACTCTACAAAACTCTCTCATTCTATTCCTTCTTTGAGCTGACCCATGTCATTGCCTCCCTCACATATCCTAACCTTATACACATATTCACGCCTGAGACCAAAGCCATGTCCCTGGGGAACACGGTCTTTCTTCTGTGAATGTGCAGAAATATGCTTTTGTTATTGGTAATGAAAAAAGCGAAGAAAAATCGTTTTATTCCATATGCATTTACAGGAAGCTGTCAAAATGATAGAGATTGGCAATGTGTTTTAAACAATAGGCTGATATTGAATGTCTTGCAGAAGAAGTCAGAACATTAATATATACAGTATCTATTGTCCTCGTAGTCTGTTAGTAAGATTATTGAAGTGGTTGCTTCAAGATTCTAGCTTGTATTCAAGACAAATTGATCGTCCCATTTCCTGTCAGGAAAGGGCTCTTGAAAATAATTCATATCATATATATAAAATAAACAGAGATGTCTATTAAATATTATGAGTGTTCTGAAAATTCCTTAATATGTTAACCTTCCAAGCTACCTACCTTCAGTGTGAGGTTCTTGAAAAGGATAATGGTAGTTCCAGTATTTATCAAGTTTATTTTAGTACAGTTCAAGGCCAAATGGAGGATGAGAGAATATAGGGAGGAAGATCGTGCAGCCCAAATCCTCCAAATGGAGACAACCAGCCCACAAAGAAATACAACATTTGATACCCTTTTTATCACTGTTGACTCCAATTACTGACACTACTATATTAGTTCTGATTAAGGTCTGGGAGATGGAATTTTTATTTAAAATTATGAATTCATAAAGACAAAAGTCACAATTCAGCAGTGAATAAAATGATTTCTTTTTTTCAATTATCATGAAATGAATTACTTGGTGTTCGATTCCTAAAGTGCAAAGATGTTTCATGGTATTTTCATGGATCCCACCAGTAGGACAGGATCTATTATGTTTAGTTTACTCTAGCAGAGGGCTACAAGTGTGAAATTCAAACTCCTTATACAGAAGAAATAGCAAATGGAATGAGCTCTCTAACCATTGCTTTTGAGTGGGACATCAGCTTCTTCTGGTGGTATTAATAAATCCTAGCAATAGAATTGTTGCAGAAATCTTTTCCAATATTGGTGTTATTTATTCCCTTTTACTTTATTCATTATTCCATTTTTTTGTGTGTGTGAAATTGTGAGTTCCGTATCCTCACTCTTTAAATTGTTCTAAATGAGAATTCTGTCTGGATTGAATTATTTTGCACTCTACAACATTTGATTATTTGCAAAACTTTACTGAGACTTAATACAGGAAGAGGTTACATAATATATGAAAACCTGTTTTCATGGACATTTTAGATTACCAAGTTGTCATATTGATGGAAAAAAAGAATTAAGAACTGTTTTCTTTCCTTTAATAGAAGGGAGAGGATTAGTATGATTTTCTTATAGGATAAAAAAGACTAACTGTGATTTTTTTTATATCATGGAAGCGCAGAATCAATGTATGATTTGAAGAAATCACAGTTAAAGTAAAAAGATTGTATATAAAATGAATTCCAACAAGCAGGACTCACCTCTGTTTAAAGTTATTGATTCTGATTTAATGCTTCATTATTTATTTGATTAAGAAAACATCATAAGAATAGAAAATAAGGTAAAAGAATATCAATAAATCTATTAACTTTGTTTTATAATTTTATTTGTTTATTCATGAAACTGGTGGGTCTGTCTTCAGAAAAGGAATAAATTGTAATCAAACAAGATAAAATGTGAAAATTATTGTTCAGAAAAATCTTGTTTAATGGCAGAAATATATACCCAGTTTAGTATTTTAGTTACATTGTAAATACCCCCCCCCCAGTAAAACATGAATCTTTTTTTCTCAAGTTTGAAAAATGTTAGGACACTTCAAAACGTCTGATAGATTGAATGCTTACTGCTGAATGTAAATGACCTTGAAATACCTGCTATTAAATGCTAGATCTTGTTTTTCAAGCATAGTTCAATATTCAAGGCTTTCTATTCGCATAAAATCCAAATTTAAGTGTTCTAGAGAATCATAAATAATGTCTCAATGACTTCTTCTGTTTTCTTTTGAAGATGAATAAATTCAAGATATAATTGCAATCATGTAAATATAAATGCAACACACCTGAATGCTGCAAGGTCAAACTTCTCTTGGCCGCAATTTCAAATCATGGTAGGGGAATGCTATTTTTACATATCAGTTTGGTCTAACATCACAGTATAAACAAACAGTGAAATATTCACTCCCCTGAATTAGGTGAGGATTGTTCTTGTCACAGATAGAAAACAAAGTCAGCTACAGTCCACTTGGACTGGAATTTGACAAAATTGTTTGTTTGACTCTTTTAACCGAGTTTTGTCTTCAAGATGTAAAAACGTTACTCCCCTATATTTTTTTTAGATCAACTCTCATATATTTTCAAGGTGAAGTAATGACAGAAAGTGATTTTAATGATTTTTAAAATGCTGGCATCACCTTTCAATAGTCACCCAATCTGTTACTTGTAGCCCAAACTAGCAATCCTGCCTCAGTTGCATAATGAATGTAGCAAAAACATGTTCAGGAAATCTTTATACATTTCTGATTAACATTAAAAATGAGATAATCCTTGCTTACACGAGTGTAAAATAAAGGTCGATGATCTGTCTAGCTATCACATTTCACACCTGTTTTAGACGGAATGCTATAATTTCAAACTACTGTAGCCATCCATTCTTGCTACATATGTCATTAATTGTAAAATGATGGGCTATTGATTGGTGAAAATCCTATGTTTCTATCTTTGTCAGTGTCCAAGCTATTAAGTTTCATAAAGTACGACTGCTGGGCCACATCGAGTAGTGTAGTTTCTAAAAATATAAATGAATCTTCAACAAATTCTTCCTTCTTTGAGTTATGGGGCAGTTCTATGACCAATACATTTGATAAAAGCAACCTCATTTCCTGCTTGGTTGCAGTGATTTTGCCAGTAGAAGCTCATAAAATTGAACTGCAATTTGAGGCGTATATTAAAAAATAACGAATGCATAAAATTAAGAGTAAGTTATGATGAACAAAGCCGGATAACCCTCATGCACTCATCTAGTATCCACCATGATAGAAAAAATACATTGATATGACTGGCAGTGGTACAGAAAAGATTGGATCCATAACAATCATAATGATTCCAATGACAAGATATTATAATGAAAAATAACCCTGTCAGCTTTTCTCAGTATCCATTTGGCTAACCCATATCATAAATTGGGTTTTGTGGCTAGTCTAAATTGAATGAAGCATATGAGTACAAATATGGTTTGAAGAGGTATGAATTTGGTAAATTATTGTCAAAGTTGATATGTTTATGATCAAATAAGCAGTTAGCTCTCTCAGAATAGGATGAGTTAGATCTAAGAGATGTATTTCATTTTATGCAAGACTTGTTCATATCAAAGGACAATAAAAGAATAGCCGCTCCAAAATTTTTCTTGACCCAGCCCTGAGTCCTATTCTTCTCAACTTACATTGAGAAATGTTCGTTCACACTTCTGAAATCATATCAAATCACAAGATTTAGTATTTTTAGTGTATCCTTTTTTTTTTTCAGTCCCATAAATTTGCATATTTGTGCATTGCAATAACTGTGAATGAATAAAGTGGACTTATTATTTATTATCACCCCACCCCCAGCATATATAGGATCGAGAAGTAAATAAAAGCTAAATTGACTCTATCTGCAAATGAAAGAGACAATAAACATGCATGAAATCATGAAGCCATAAAGAAAAGCTATCATTTGAAGAGCAATGAAAGAACTTGGAAAAACAGTGAAGAGTTTGTGGAAGCTGCTCAAAAAAAAGGGGAAAAAAGAAACAAACATGGCTTATAAAAATAGATAGAACGACCAAGAAAGAATGAATGGAAGAATGGATCCAGAAATGTATGGATCTTTGATTTTACTGAAAAAAAAAACAGTGTTTTCTCTCTCTCTCCTGATATAACCATCTAATAAATCAATTCTCTGAATATGAATATGGACATTTCTTTGGGAAAAGGTGGTTGTCTCAGCCAAGAATAAGCTTTGTCTATAATAACCTAATTAATATCTGGTAAACTAACAAAGACCATTGCTAAATTCCTCATCTTTGAGTAATTACTGTCTAGTTCATTATGTTTAGATTTTGGCACTTTCATATTTAAAGCATTGTTTTTTAGGGTGGCACAGGAGGTTTTTCCTGATTTCATTACTTTTAAATTCGTTTGGATCTTCATATAAAAGATACAAGATGATTGGGGATTATTTGTATCCTAACAGGAATTTTAAGGTCTGAAATCATTAATGGTTATCCTTTTGCTAATTGACAAATTTGCTTGACAAATGGAAATCTCATGGGAAATTGCACAAATAAAACAATACCAGATTTATTTATTCAGGATTATTGATAACCCTTGATAGCTTTATAAAACAATGTGGAGTATGAGAAGATCACAATGAAGACATGAGTTGAAATGAAGGCTAACTATGAAGAAATATGATCCTTGAACTATTGAAAGTATGCTGGTAGGAAATACAATATGATATTTTACTTCAATCAAGGGTTCAATTATTGATCTCAGGCAGTGAGAAAATATTATAATATATGAAGCTAAAAACCTTTTCTTTGTGTAAACATAACTTTATTACTTGGAAAAAAAAAACCAAACATCAATTCAATTTGAGAAAAAATGTAACATTCCATGAGCACATTCGAATGAGGATAAGCTTAAGATTAAAATCATGCACCATATATGAAGAATTGGATTGAAATTCTGTCTGAAAAAAATTTCCTGACAATAAAGATATGATGCACTAAAATGTTTTCGAAAATCAGGTGTGGTACTTTCAAAAGTTGTACATGCATTGCTAAAAATTTATATGATTATACTTTTGATATTATATCATAAATTAGATGCAATTAGATATTTATTCAATGTTGTTCAGAGATAAGCCATAAAAATGTTGAGGCAAACCTAATTTTAGTATCTCTCTGTATTCTGCATGAGCAATGAAGTATTACCGAGAAATCAAGTGATATCTTAGAGCCATCCAAGTGAGAAAAAAAAGCAAAGGAAAGCCCATGAAGCCAATGTGGTTGAAAAAAACAATTTTGTGAAATTTAGCCGAAAAAAGCCAATCAGGCAGACCTGGTCAGAGGGTTGTGTTTGCCAAGGTTCAGAAGCAAATAAAAAGAATTGCCCCGGTAGGAAGATTTTACAAGCATTATATTTTTGTAATGAATTACATAGGAATTTTTTTCATTTACCAATTGTTAATGTCAAGAAGATGAAAGGAAGAAAAAATTACAAAATAAGGATCATGCTAACAATGAAGGCAAAAAGAATGCCTTATATAAACAACACATGATTGACAGAAATCTGCTGGTGAAATCAGGGATCTGTGATAGATAACAGATGCCCAAACGCTGGCAGTCACCAATTATGCCTTTACACATGCGAAAGGTGGAAGTGATTTTTAAGGATTCTTTTACCAGGGATATCACCATATATGGAATTGACTGTCCCAAATCCCCCAAAATGACTAATTCAAATAAAATTGATGAGGCATGAGAAGCCTGGTTGATAGGAGGAATTTTCCTCTAAACCCACCTGAAACCAGATAAAAAACAGTTTACCACATTAAACCAGACAAAAAAAACCTGTTAAACTAAATAGAGACGGACAAGTCAGTGGGGACAGAAGAAAAGATGAAGAGAAAGAAAATCCAACAGGCATCATGAGAAAAAGGATCAAGAATGATTTTCATTTGAAAAAGTATTATTATAAAGCTCCTTCCAATGATTATATTTTTGTGATACTACTTCTCAAAATGCTCAAATCTAAAGAATATGAAGAGACAGGGCTGGATTTATAAGGGTTCAATGAGGTCAATTGCCCTCACCCTACCTCTATACACAAATATAATGAAAAAACTATTTTTCTTGATTATAAATCTACTCAAATAATGAACTGTGATTTACTTAATTCGCTGGTTGTAACACTGGACCATTCCAGTTGGGAGAGGGATAAATTTTTGCCAAAAGAAGTCTTCCTTCCCGCTGTTTCAAACTATGCACTTTCCTGGTAAACAAAGTCAGTATTATCTTAAAAACAAAGAACAAAACAAAAACACCCCAATCCAATTATATCCATGATTTATTTTCCACTGGAAAATGATGAATAGATCATTGAAATAAATTAGAAAGCACTCATAGAAAGCATACTTCTACCACGGCCATTGTCAGGGGAATGATTGTACATCGATCCATTTGTCACTTTCAGGGATGTCATGTAGACAGATAGAAATTAGGGTGATAGTATGTGGTTTGGACGTATAACTGCAACGTCGGTGAGATAAGTGTTCATGGATCTGCTTCAAAATCTTATCACTTCTTCCATAGCCAATTGTACCCCCACCACTGAATTTCATGGAAGTTCATAGCGAACTTTTTGATCATGTGGACAGTCATGAGCATATACATAAATGTAATTGGAATAAAAATGGAAAAATACTCTTCAATCAGAAAAAAATTTGTGGATCCACCCTAATAATTGACCCCCTCATTCTTACCCCGTTGCCTACCATTCCATAAAATTTCATTGAAATTCATCCAGTCTTTCCAGAAATATTGTTTTTAGTAAAAAGACTATAGATGCTACTTAATAACTCTTTTTAACCACATTGACAGAGATAAAACAGATAAGAACTGACATCATTTAGCTATGATCAGCAGACTAATCTTGCTAGGCATTGTTAGAGGGTTTGATCTCCATTGGATGTCATAATATAAAAGCTCTGACATTAATTCATGCTGTTACTATACTTGGCAAAAAGATTTGCTGACATAAGTTCCTTCTTTCCAAAACTAGAAACTGTGGCACTCTGCAACAGAAAAGAGACCTCTGCAGTTCTGTATTGGTAGTGTAAGTGGTGCTTTTGTTATAGTACAGTGCTAAACTTTATACTTATATGTATAGTTCTATTGAGACATGTTATAAACCATGATGCTATTATTGATGGTGTGTCATCAAAAAGTTTGTTACTCACGAAAGAATTGCTTCATCAGTAATGTTTATTCTCCAATGTCAATAAACTGTGTCTTATTCCCTAATCACAATAGAATGATTATTTGATTTTTTCTCTTTAAATATTTCCACTTTGAATTGATAGATAAAAAGTTTGAACTTTCAACGTACTAACCTCTCATAATAACTTTCCGTTGGGACATTGTTTTTTTTGTTGTTATTTGATCATCAAATCTGGCTGTTGTACACTGCTTCTTACAAGAACGTTATATGCTACTATTCTAATCACATTATTTGGCCGTTTATTGTATTTATACATTCAATATATAATAACAGAAAATCATTTCAAATAGAGTTTCAATATGATATAATGCAATTTATAATTATTCAGCTCGATCATATATTTCTTCATAAATCTTTTCCAAATTGTCAAATCATTGAACATATATATATATATATATATATAAATAAATATATACATATATATATATATATATTTATATATATATATATATATATATATATATATTTATATATATATATATAAATCATGTATGGACTATAGATATATATATATATATATATATATATATATATATATATATATATATACATATCTATGTATAAGACACTTACATAGATGAAAATATATTCCAAAATTCAATATGTTTTTCATCTGTACACAAAAGAATTTATTGGCTTAGAAGAAAGAAGAGAAAAAAAAGAAGCAACATTTGTATTTTCATATGAATATATGCATTTATCAATATAAACAGATAAGTACACATTTGAGTGCACATGTATGGATACTTTGATGTATATTTTTGTATTGATGTGTATCTTTATATATTTCATATCTTTCACACCCTACTTATTCTATAGAAGTATTATCTCTGTTTCTCTCCTTATATATTTATTCAAGTATGAATAGATACAGAATTCATACAAAAAAAATGTGTGTATATAAGTGTGTGTGCTTTAATCTCTTTCTCTCTCCCTCTCTCTCTCTCTCTCTATATATATATTTATATATATACATATATATATATGTATATATATATATATATATATATATATATATATATATATATTCTTGATATATATATATATATATATATATATATATATATATATTATTGTGTCATCCACAGACAGCTGTTTCGATGTATTACATCTCTTCAGTGTGGCTGTAGACTTTTCATTATCCCATCCAGTACCACGAGGTAGAATTGAAACCTTCACTTCAGACCCGTACGCCGATATCCTACCTGGAACTGGACAGGCAGTAAGGCTGGATTCAAGCGATATATTTAAATTACACAGAAATCCCTCATCCACCAGAGTGCTCAATTCCTATTGAAAAGCATTGCATAAGCTTACAGTGGATGAGTTACCTCACTTAAAGAGTGCTCAACCCTGAATAGAGGAGCATTATTTAAAGGAGAGCCTGGTACTCTACGGAGGATACACCCCAGGTAAAGAGCATGCTCTAAAGGGAATGCTTGTTATATGCTTGGCACATTTTCTTACTAACATTTTGTAGAAAACTGAGATCCCAACCTTTTTATGTATAACTTGACCATTCCTGACTATAGTAAAATTTCCAACACCTTTCAAATGTAAAAGCATACTTAAATCATCATCAGTGAAAGACAAAAAAACATTCTAATCAAAACCGAATTATTGTCACCATCAGATCTACATGCATGAATCACTGTATTTTTTGCTAATTTGCTTCTTGAATAAGGCATGAATCATGAATAATTTTTCACTCTACAAATAACTTATCTGGAAAATGAAATCAAAAACATCATAATTGAACTAGTCACCAAACATCTTTTATACAGTCAAGGAAAGGAAGAAGAAAAAGTAAGCGGAGTTGGCTTTCTCATTCATAAAAAGCCAAAATATAATGTTATAGGATTAAAAGCCATCCCGTATTGTATAGCCAATGTCACTGTACAGCTCTCAAAGAGGTACAAACTGAACATCCTTCAAGTTCATGCTCCCTATTCACAGTCAACCAATAAGAAGATAGACAACTTCTATGACAGCTTGAATTCCATACTCCAAGAAACAAGAAAATATTTCTATATCATTATGAGAGATTTCACTGACAAGGTTGGCAAGTACAGGTACAAAATACGGAATGAGGAGGATGAAGGTCTTATAAATTTTGCAACAGCAATCCGGCTCAAAATCATGGACACTTCCTTTAGAAAGAAAGTCAATAGAAAGTGGACTTGGAGGAACTCCAATCACAAAAACTGAAACAAAATAGACTACATCGTAGCAGACAAGCACAACACCATCAAAAATATTCAGGTCATAAATCAAGCCAATTTAGGAAGTGACCATAAAATGATATGATACAAAATTCAAATTAAGACAAGGAAAGAAAGCAGGGGAATGTTTCACATCAGACTGTAATCACTTAGCGTTCAAAAATGGCTCAGCCAATCATTCAAGTTGCAACTGAAAAACTGATATAAACTTCTCACCAAACCATAAAAGAACATCAAGAAGCTCTGCAACAATGTAACAACATCTTCAATTGGAGTCACCAATATATTTAAGCCAAAAAGCACACAAACCATAGCTAAGTCCACAGAAGAGACAAAGATTCTCATGAAAAAATATGGAAACCTCTAGCCACTAACAACAACAATAGAAAAGATTAGAGCAAAAGAAGCTTAAAGAAGATGCATGATTGCAGTTGTTGAAAGCATTCTCGAATAAAGTAAGGGCTTCAAAACTATTGGAAAATCTCTCACTACAGGAAGAAAGCAAATAACTAGTGTGCTCAAAGCAAATGGATATCTGACAACGGCTAGAGACTGAATCGTTGAATGTGCCCAGGAATTTTACAAAAACCTCTTTCCTATCAAACAACAAAGGACCCAGAAATATGAACAGAGAACACAAGCCAAGAGCAATCAATTTGAAAATTTCATAAAAGTTACTCCATGGAAGGTGAAGCAAGCCATTAAAAAAGCAGAAAAAGGAAAGGCCATTGGACCAAGTAACATCATTACCGACCTGCTCAAAAAAGCTGGAAAGGAACCTAGCCATTTTCTATATATAGACTATAACTTATCTACCAACAAATTAGTTCCTTCATCTAGCTACATATAGACTCTGAGTCCTTCCATCTAGAAAAACGAGTGAGACAAGTGATATCAGCTCATCCAAACTTTTGACACCCTGCCTTTTGATGATCTTCCAAAACCTAGATTGGGAACACAAAAGAATCAGAATAGATGATGAATACCTAAGTAACCTTAGATTTGCTGATGACATTGTCCTCTTTGCTAAGAACCTTCATGATCTCCAAATAATGCTAGATGACTTGAATAAAGAAAGCTAGTAAGTTAGCCTCCACATGAACTCCAGCAAAACAAATGTCATGTACAAGAATCATGTTGAGAATAAAGACACAATGATCAAAATTGATAAAGCAGAGCTGAAGAAAGTAGACCATTACATCTAATATTTCTTCTGTCTTAATTTCTGTTGCTTTTATTTAGAATCCAAAAATATCATTTTGATTTTGTTTATTGAAGTCAAAAATTGAGATTAATTGACCATGCTTCATCCAAAAAAACATTTACGATGGCATCAAATACTACCTGTGGAAAGATACAAAATTGGGTAAATGGTTGAATATTCTTTTTGTGCATGAAATGTCAAAGTTCATCTGGAAGTATGATAAGTGGATGTTTTGAACACTTAACAAGATCAGTGTTTACCTCTAATATAAACTTTTTCAATTTTTTCTTTACTTGGGCCATTTTGGTATGAAAAGGAACATTCTTGAACATTTCCTCAGCCAAATATATGATTATGCAAAGTCATTTTCTGTCACTGAGCTGGTATGTTAAAAACAACAACAAAAAAGTTTATCAAAGAAATGATTGAATACAGGCAAAAAGAGAATTGATGAATCTCTTAATGCAAAACTAAGAATAATGATTTCTTGAAGAGAAACATAGGTAGATAGAAAAAAGTTTAAACCACTTTCGCATTGTGATGGGATGTATAAGATTATGTGTTGTAGTGTGGAGAGGATATTGACCAATTGTTGATCTGTTGCAGTATAATGGTATAGTAGATATAACTAATGATTTTGAACTGGTGCCGCATATTTGCCTATCAGGTATTGATTTGTTGTTGCCTGAACTTTGTTGATGATTCCTAGTAGAGAAATTTCATTTGATGAAAAAAGTGAAATAAACCAAGGACACAATTCTTTGTGAAAGATGTTTTTATTCTGATTTAGAACAGAGTATTTTTTTTCAATTGCTACATACAGAGAAAGATAGACAGAGTAGAACATAGGCCTCATCTTTGTGACAATTTATCAGGTGGTCAATCCATGTGGCCCTCTGGCCAGCTGTGCCAGCCGACCTGGCCTCATTCTTTTGGTAGTCTCACTGTGATCTCTCCCTTGTTTCAATTGGTTGCTCATATTCATACTGTTTATGGTGCATAACTTTGTAGAACTACTTGATTCGTTCATGAATCATATTTGTCATTTATGTGTAAATTGTGTGATCCAACCTTTGTTATTGTATTTTCGTTTCTGGTGTTTTTACCTAAGACGTTTTTGAAATTTATCAAAATAAGATTTTCAATGTGTCATCAGCCTGAAATGACAACAGCAACAATCTTTCTGCTGTTACTGTAGACATAACATACATTTTTTAATGCAATTATCAAAGAAATATCATACTTATAAAATACACCATATAACCTCCTTGTTATCTAATACAAGTAATTCCCTAACTTCAATGAGCAATTATCCCTTTTCAGAATTGTAGTAACACTCATGCCCACTAGCAACATTGAACAAATTAATGAACATTTTGATTTTTTTTTTCTAGAATTTTTTCTCGTTTTCATTATGGTATGACTAAACGTAAATAATTCTATAACTATTATGTAGGTCACCAGACAGAAGATCAATCCTGTCAAAACAGTGTCTTTGTGACTTTTGTTGGATAATACTAAATAAATTCTAAGAATGTGTTGATTTTTGTGCTGGTAAATATATTTTATAGTGATGTTTTACAATCTTGAAATTTCTTGGTCTAAGCACATGGAGCACAATATAGGACAAGGATCAATTTTTGTAATAAAGTATAATTTTGTTTTTAGTTATCCACTTGTGAAAAGAGATTTGATTTGTGCAGATTTGGCATCTATGGTTTCAAAATCTTACACAATTCACTTTAAATGGTTATTTTGAAGTTCATTGAAAGTCACAATTTTTATGAAGGAATGATTCTGAAGTCAAAAATTCCACAAAACTTTGTGATAAAAATGTTGAAAATGGAGACTTTTAAAAAGATTTGGTTCTTGATGATAACTTGCTTGTTCAAAATTAAGTGTGAACTAAACATGTTGCATGAGTTGGATATTGGATCCAAGTTTTGAAATGGGAAAATTAACTTTTTCCAAAACAACCACATTTCTTGCTTGTCTGAGTTGTGTGTGTATGTGTGTGTGGTGTTTTGGCGCACATTTGTGTATTTTGTCAGTGCATGAAACACACACGAGCTCCGTTAACGACTGGCTGCTGACTGATTTAAAATCAGTTTTTGTTCCGTATTTCAATGAAATCAGTCAGCCCCAAGCGGCTTCTAAATCTGGCCATGAAATTCTGCTCTCTGATTGATTGGTTTTGATCTCAACAGACTCTTTTATTCTTGTGTCTGCATAATCAGATGCACCTTTTGGCCTTGAATCTTGCAAATTCATATGACTACAACTTGTAGATACCTTTTAAAAACTTCTTTTTTCTTTAAAGTATGTTTTCGTCAAAGAAAAATCAATTTAATCAAATTTTCAGATGAAATAGTAGCAATGTTAGCAGAGACAGACACATGCACGCACGTACCTCCTTCCTATTTTTCAGTTGACATAATCAGATGAAAAAGATGAGAGAAATTCCTTCATTATTCATTTTTTATTAGATGAATTATTATAAATAAGGGCTTCTCATAGTTGTAGTTGGGACACCTCCAGGGATCCACAAGAGGGATATGGAAATACTTCTATATATTTTTTGAAGAATAATGATTTGGGAGATTTTATGAAGAATGATTTAGTTCACAAAAATTTTGAGAATGTCTTTTTGGACCCTTGTATAATTAAGTCAGCACTACCTGATATACTACAGTGATTCATAAAACGGCTGGTGTATTGATTATTTGTTTTCCTTTCATACAAAATGCATCTGAGCTGAGAAAATATGGTTGTGTTATAAAATGTTTTACTTTTACATATAGTAGAGACTTGAAGATCTCTTTTGGTTATCAACTTAGTTTAAAACATAATTTGATTCATATTCCTGTGTTAATTGATATCATCATCAGGTTATCTCCAATATGCTAAAAATGATATAAATGCACAAATCTAAGCGGGGACAGATCCAGCCTTTGGAGCTGAGGAGTTTTCAAAATTTGAAAATTCAAAAAAGCTGTAATAATGCAGTAATACCTATTATTCTACACAAACAGAAGTACAAGGAGTTGCCCAGTTTTTTTTACATCCCTTAAATAAATGCGTCATATGAGTTAGCAATGATTCTTTTGAAATTTTAATATCCAAAATCAGGACAAAAGAATCCAAAAATATTTAGATGATAGAATCACTTGCCATGTCTTTCTGTCCATTTCATACATCCATTTAACAAACCCGGTTATCTCCCTTCGACAGGCAGAGGAAAACACTAGAAGGGATACATGAGTGCTCATTGGGGTGTCAGTTAAATCAATAAATTTCAAAAAATGAATAATTGGAAGCCTAAAAAAAGAAAATTTTAAAAACTGTCTACCAAGTTTTCAGGCAAAGAGAGAATCAACTTATTAAATATTTAAAAGTTGTTTGTAAACAGCACATTTACTGAAAGCCATACATTGGCTCTGAAAAGTATAATTTTCAATCAAAAGGTATTCATAAGATATTAACGCGAAAATAAAGTTGAAACCTTTTATTCATTAAAACTTCCAAAAATATTCCACAATTTCATATATTGGCAAAATCTGATGAAGATGCATGCCTTTTAATCAAAGATGATACTTTTTACTGACTGTATGACTTTTGGGGCCACTTTAAAGCAAAGATTAACAGATTACTTGTATGAGTACTAAAAAATTGTCATAAATCATATTATTTATTTCATTTAAAAGTATCACTGATCTTATAACTAGAATCAAATATTAGTATATATTCAGTTGAGATTTTTTAACCACAATGCTGACATTCTGGACTGATGCCTTTTGACTGAATGCAATTGTAACATGCAGTAGTCCTTAACTACACTGTTGCTCTTTTGACTGATGCTTTTTGTGTTGTTTTACTTGGCCTAGGGGATTCAATAAAAAAAGAAAAAAGAAAGAAATTGGAGGATTTCTCCCAGTGGCGTTGTGTAGCGCCCAAGGGCAAAGATAATTTTGGTACCCCCATCCCTAAAATGTTTTATTGTGACTCATTAGTGTTGACCACTCTATGACAATTAGTGACATAGAGAATTAAATACCATCCTGAGTGTATTGCAAAATTTAAATATTGTCTTTGAAGCTGTAATTTTGGTAATAATTACATGAAGTTAATTGTAAAATGAAGAAAAAATATGTTTTTGCTTACTTACTGATAATTTCTGAGCTTCACATTATGTTTAGGTTTGGGAATATAACTTTGCCATCTTCTAGGTGTCAATTGATGCATTAAGACACTCAGTTCTTATAGATCTTTCAAAAATAGAAGAATTTTGATTCAAAGAAAATTAATTAATTTAATGATTAGTTCACTGAATTTTGCAAAAAATTTGCAAACTTACAGAAATATAGTGAAAAAAAACGTTTATTTACTAGAGGGTTGTTTAAGTGTAATTTTTTACCACCAAATTATGACTTTTCTTTCTGTTACTTTTACTCTGGGATTTTTTTTAGAAATATATTTTAGATCCGCAGGTGTACAAAAAAATATTAATTACTTGAAAGAAAAACAAGCTAATTTGAATATTTTGAAATTCTTCATGGTTACTTCCGCAATGGTTAATCTACAAAAAACTGAGTTTTGGTTTGTTTCAAGACAGATTTCAAAGACTAAATCTTCAAAACAATTAGATACAGTTGTCTAGTCATGTTAAAATAGCAATAGTGTACTGAGATTTCAAAATGATTTGGATAAATTCAGAAATCATGAAAAGAGCATGAGCTTAAAATGACATTTTTGAGACCTGTCTGGTGAGATTTCCTAAATGATCAGTGAATTAAGTTGAATTGTAGATGTTTGTATTTATGTCCATTGAATATGTTTATACGAATTTTGTATGTTTTTGAAATTAACGTGTAAATATTTTGTATGAGTTGAAAATGCCTAAGAGACATTATAAGATTAAAAATAATAATTAGGACTTTGCTTGTTCTTTTACTTACTGTTGATCCTAAACTCCTACGTACATTGCAATTTCAATTTTAAAGGATAAAGGGAAAAGTTAGGAATCATTGTATCTCTCAAACCTAAAAGACTAGCTTCTCGTTTGACTCTTACTCAGTCAAGACTTCTAAGAGATAAGGGAGAGATATGACCATACCAATAACACTTATGTAGTTATATGGTAGCAATAGTGATACACTGGGAACTGATCAAATGTATAGGATTCAACCATGCAAACAAATTGTATCACCACAAACCAGAGATAGCCCTAGAAAATAGAAGCCATGGGTTACTCTGAAACTTTGACATCCAAACTGATCACCCCATCCAAGCGAAAAGACCAGACCTGGTAATCATGACAAGGGAAGAGGAACCTGCCACATTAAAGACACGGCCATGTCTGCTGATCATAGAGTAAACATGAAAGAGAATGAAAAGATTGGGAAGAGCCAGGAAACTGAAGAAGGTGTGGAACATGAAAGTACCCATAATAGTGGGCACACATGGAACCATACCAAAGACACTGAAATTGAGATTGGCGGAAAGGAGGTAAGAGAAAGGATTGAAACTATACAGATCACAGCACTGCTGGGGACTGCATAAATACTAGAGAGTACTGGAAATATCGAATGTACAACCCCCAACTGTTAGCAATGGTGTAACAGTCAGGAAAAAGGCATGGTAGAGATGTTACAAACCACAGCACTGCTGTGATAAATGAGAAGAGGGCTGGAGACCTGAGGAGATTTGCTGTCATTCAGTCTCTTGCGGTGACCACCACACAACTGATGTGAAAATGCATCATCATCATCACCATCATCATCATCGTATCCCTCATTTTATTTTCTCGTTCATTTTGAAGGTCCTGTAGAAGTGAAATTGTTTTGATAAAAATACTGGTTGATACTTAAGTTATCATGTAGGAATAACAATATATGATCTAAAATTTATACTAATTTGTTAATCCTGAAAACTTTTGTTCAAAATAGACGGTGAATATTTGAGCAACCGTAGATTTGCAGATGACATTGTCCTTTTCGCAGAGAACCTACACGATCTCCAACTAATGCTAGACGATCTAAACAAAGAAAGCAAAAATTTCGGCCAACACATGAACTTTAGTAAAACGAAAATCATGTGTGATAATCATGTTGAGAATAAGAACATAACTGTCAAGATAGAAGATGCAAAACTCGGCAAGGTAGACCTCTACTTCTACCTAGGACAACGAGTCTCCATGAGACCCTCAAAAGAGGAGGAAATCAAGGAAAGAATCACTTTGGGATGGCAAGCCTTCGGCAGAGCAAGCTCAACTTTCAAGAACCAGATGATCCCAATTATCCAAAAAAAAGAATATACAACCAATGCATTCTCTCGATAGTCACTTATGGAGTTGAAACATGGAACCTAACCAAGAGACAGACCTGCGAGCTGAGAAGTATGCAATGTGCGCATAAGAGAATCATGCTCAACCTTACATGGAGAGATCACAAGACAGTACAGTATATCAGGAAGAAAATGGATGTCCGTGACATCATAGAAACTATTAAAAAACTCAAATGGCAACGGGCAGGCCATGTTACAAGAATGAAAGACAACTGATGGACATCACGTCTCACAACATGAATCCCCAGAGATCACATAGTGATGATGGTGATGATGATGATGATGATGATGAAGAAGAAGAATTAATGCATGTGGAGAGAGAATCAATGTAGAAACTGAAATCTGCATGTATTAGTGTTCTCCGCAGTTTTGAGGATTTTCACAGAAATATCAAATTAAACATTTCAGAATTAAATTAAAATTAAAATTAACCCTTACCCTAAACAGAAACCCATTTTCATGTCAATTAAAAAATTTGTGGAGAAAAACTTCTGTTCTGCAGTAGAGTATAGTGCACAAAATCTAACCCTAAAATATTGTGAATTCCAAAGGGGAAGAAAGAAACAATTGCTTAAGATGATCTGTTTGGCTTTATCTGTATCTTTGCTCTTCTCTTAATCTGAAATTGAATTAAACATTCCAAAATTGAAGTATGAATTATTTGTTTCTTTGATTCTTGCTTGAAAATTAAATTTAGAACATTTAAATTCAGAAATGACCGCAACTAAGATGAGTAAACATTGGATTATAAAAATCCTTATTTCTGTTGTATTCATGTTGTAATGATATAGTTTGTAATTGGAACGCTGAACTTCCCAAGAGACAAGCCACATTAAAGTAAAACAGCTCTGGATCCGCTACTTGAAATATTCCAATCTGTTTTAGAATTTTTGTGGAAAATCCATAGAGATACCTACATTTTACTGTGAGCTTCTAAATTTATAACGTGTTCAAAACATAAAAAATATGTATCAATCCAATCATTTCACATAAACATAAAATGAAACCAAAACGGAGCAAAACAAAAAATGTATGAAGTACCTAGCCTCTTCCATCTAGTCTTCATTCTTGCAAAGGAAAAAAATGTGTATCATAACAGTTTTCCACACAATGACTACTAAAAGTTAGTGTGGAGATTGATTGCAAATAAAGGAAGAATTTACTCTCTTGCGTTTCTGTGTCTTACTTTCAAGCTGTTCATCAGAGTTTTTTTTTTGACCAGTAAACTGAAACTTACAGACAACAAATGATCTATTCTCTTCATAAGTTTTGACTGAAATGACCCTTTTCAAAACTATAGACAGTACTTTTCTGATGTTCTGAAGGTCAAGACATAAAGATGCCAGTTCTGCTTATCTGATTGTTTCAGTGGTCACTATTTTGCTGACACTGAGGTCAAGAAAACACAAAGAATACATAATTGCGAAAAGAGATCTGGTCGGATCATAAAACATTGCACAGAAATTCCCCTGCAACTTAGTTGACCTTCCTTAACAGGCACCAACTATTGGGAGCACCCAAACTTCACATCAGGGAATTTTCTTATTTTTTGACAGTTTTTTTTAATAATTCATTTCCCATTTATACATGGCACTTAGCTGTCTGGGCGACTGCCCTTGTTGCTGGTATTTTATGCCAAAGGAATTTGCCCCCCCCCTCACCTTTGCCCCTGAGAGCGACCCCCCCTCCCACACACACACTTGCACCCACCTTGCTATGATACTGGAAGAAAAATAAAAAGATTTTTCATTTTCATCTATTGTTGGTCTCATTTCTAACATATTATTCTACCAAATCCTGTTCCTGATACTTTATTCAACTTAATGATCAAATAATTAGGTGAAATATATATATGTATATATAAATAAGTATGGTATAATCCCATTTCTAATATTCAATTGTTTTCGTCAATTCCAGCCTTCCATAGTTGCTTTGAAGGATGGTTGATATCACTGACAACCATTTGCAAAATATTGCTGAAGTAACTTCTGTTAAGACAATAAATTAGTGAGGGATGGATAAAAGTAGAAATGAAATACATCAGGAATTGGAGAAATTTAGGCATAAGATATCTCAAAATATCTAAATATCTGGACCTGAACTTTACCAAACATCTAAAGATTTAAAGGTTTGGCTTTAATAATCTAAAAATATCTGAGTCTCATTTAAAAAATATCATAATTGTTATCCAATATCTAGAAACAAGACAGGGAAAATAAAATAATGTGATGAAACATGAAATATTTTTTTGATAATTGTAAAATCTAACTGAGAGTGCAAAATTCTTTGTTTTTAAAATGTTATTCAAAACAGCAGGATTGATTGTTAAAAAACTTAAAATAATCTTTTGAACATCAGGCTCCTATTTTTTTTAACAATGCTAAAAAATTCAGTGAAATAAGAGAATTAATAAAATAGACAAAATCATAAAGAAGATTAGAATAATTCATGTGGGCCTATCAGCTTCTTTCTGCATTTTCTTTGGATTATTTCATTTCATTTCTCAACATCATTTTTTAGATTATGTTTTGACTTTTTTCAAATTATATTCTAGCTTTGTTTTGGTCTTGGTGGCATATTGTCTACATGGAGTTTTATACCAACACAGGACATTGTCTAAACTTGACCATTTTTTATTGGCCTTTGATGATTGCCTAAAGAGAAACTGAAGATAGTGGAGATGAAGAAGGCGGCCTACAGAAAACATGAATGAAAATTTATAGAAAATTCTGAGGGTCTTTTAGAAATCCCTGGAATGCCCCATAAATCCACCTTTGTTCAGAACACTAGCATTTTAGATCAGCAAACTTCAAAATAGAAACAAAATTTATGTCTCATTTGTTCATTCCACATATCCTTTTGACAAATGATCTTTTGAATTAGACTTGATAAGTTTCTTTCAAGAGGGTTTGAATTCAATAAGTTATAGCAAACATTCATCTGCAAAACAGAATGTATTCAGAATAGTAATTCAGTTGATAAACTGAATAATGAAAATGAATGTATTTTGCTAAAATGAACTTCTAGTTGAATTTTATAGGTATCTAGGTTGAATCAGACATGGTATTCACAAAAATGAATAATTGAAAGATGGAAACACATTGAGTCATTTACAGTTTGCAAGAAACAAATATCTATATTTTCATGTATTAATACATGTGTGTGAGTGTATATATGTGCATCTGTCTGTGTGTGAGCATTCATGTATGTGTGTGTGTATGTATATATGTGTATGTATATATATATATATATATATATATATATATATATATATATATATATATACATATATATATATATATATGTGAATGTATATATGTATATTATATACTTGCTTACATATTTTATGTGTGTGCATACTTACGTAACACTCATATATATATGCATTTAAACATAAACACAAACGTCTTTGAATATAAATCTAAATGGTTTTGTGCACATTGAGTTAAAGCAGCCTAAATTCTTCTGGATATAAACCAGACTTGTATGACTGATTTCAAAGACAAGTGGCATGCCTTTGTCCTGATGGTAACTTTCAGAACGCCAAAGATGCTAGTTTTTATCTTGGGGTGTGAGGGAGGCTAAATGTACTATTGAGACTTAAGGTATTTACTGGGGAGTTAGGATCGAATAGTGGATGGACTGGGTAAGTGGATAGAGGGCAGCTGTCAAAGTCAGTCCCTATTTAGGGAGCACAAGACAAGCCCCACCCTGAATGCCGCCACAACGGCTACTTCTGTTGTTTTTATTCTCCGACATTGTGTCTGCAGTGGGTGCTAAGATTCTACCACTGTTTTTGCCATTGTTCTTCTTAATTCTACTGTAAAACTAAGTCTGCTTTTACTTACTTGCTAGAGTTAACTGTGAGCATTAATGCACATACATACACAAATATCCAAATGTTTATGCCTTAGTGGATTTATGTTAGCAAGTGTACGTTTATATGCACAAGCCTACATTAGGTTGCATTGCTATATGTATCTGAGCTTATATCAATTTATAGACAGGAAACCTCTTATTGGAATCACTATGGGACTCTTCTCTGGTAACAATGACTGGCTAATAATACTTTGCAAATAATAGGAATATTGGAATTTACATTCTTTCATATAAGTTTACATTCATTGTTATAAATGCATTTTTATGTTATCAAATTTATTGTTATAAACAACTTTACACAATAAAAAATAGATTCAGAATTTATTTTTCAATAAAAATTTTGTATAAGATATTTGGGAATCACTGATTTTGATATCAATAACATTTTGATAACATTACATTGTGCAACACAATTTTGGTTCCTGGGTAGTTAGTGTTATTTCGTAATTGCTTATCTATAAAAAATATAAAAATAGCCTTCAGCCAATTTCATCATAGTTCTTTACCATAGTCTCAATCAGCTCCACATAGTTTTGTGGCCTTGTGAAAAATACTATTACTTTAAGCTATATCAGGCTGCTTCCTCCTTCCCTGTGAACTTCTTGAAGAATTCCTTGCACTTCAATATCTTCTATATTTCTTTATTACAAAGGCACCATCTTTGACCTTTCTCTCAGATGGCAGCATCTACTGTGATACCTACAAACATATTTTGGCATGCCTAGTGGGAATCAGGACAGATTCTGGAACCTCATTTTATCTGCGTTACGCCAGAGTCAAGACCCTGGCCTTGAAATATGATGAGTACGTCATCAAAGACTTTGAAATCATGGCATTCCTGATGGGTTTCCCTGGCAGTTTTACCAAGTTTCCCTGCTATCTTTGTCTTTGGGACAGCAGGGACACATTGACATACTACCAAATGTGAGACTACCCATAGCCATCCAAATTCTACGCGGGGGTGAACAACATCAAGGGGGGGACTCTGGATGATATTGATGCCACCTCTGCAAAAGTAGCCATTTTCTTTATTTTTAAGCATAATCAATCAGAAAATAACTCTTATTACCCCAAAATCAAAAGAGTTTTTTTAAAAAGTTGCATGGTGCTATCCATGATTTTGATACATCTTTCTTTGTATCTATCTGTCAACACAATATGTATTAACTTCATTTGTTAATAGGAGATATTGATAAATTGTGAAGTTTAGAAAGAAAATAAGATGCTTTTATTTAAATGATACTTAAGCTTGAATGTTTAGGAGAAAAAGTGTTTCAAATGGTAAGCTGTGTATCAATTTTTTCATGCATATATTTTTTCAGTCAAAGAGAATTAATGTACAAATACACAAGATATGCTAGTTGATATTCATTATAACAATAGCTATTAATGTATCTATGATATCATATCTAAGATTTATTAAACAAATTCTACAAAACTTTTGTTCCCTCCAGTGATTGCATGTATTGTAACACAGCAAATATCAAAAGTGTATATAGGTATAAGCTTAGTCTAGCACAAGACCACAAGGGTAGGGCACCCAGTGAGGATTGATCTCACTAGAAGTAGTCTGCTAGACTAGGTCAGTGACCTTTACTCCACAGCAAAGATGCAAACAGATGTCAATGTTTCCACGTAACATTTAATACTGGAACAAATACATCAAATGAAATCAGTCAAAATGTTGCTAAGAGATTAGTAAGAAGACATTTTTGTCCTCAACCCAAGTAATCACCATAAAAAATATTGTAATTGCCCATTCTTGGCAAGTGTTGGCCTTGTTGCAAAATTAATATATTAAGTTAACTATAATAACTTCAAGATGATTGAACATTAATATTTTTGCCTCTATAATAAGCTCTTACAAAGCTAAAAATTTAGTTTTTGAATAATTTTTAACTTCTTGCCATAAAATACTATAAACTAAAATATCAAGTTAACTATGATGGATTGTACAGAGAGTGATGAGAATTACCAAAGTAACAACAGATATTTATAGGGAAATTTATTGATTGACCAAAGAAATTCGCAATTTTTTGTAAAAGAATTTGTTTCAAGATTTTTCAGCACTCAATGGGGAAAACGGGGATTTCCAGTGGTCATGAATTGATGCAAGTATAATTGCTAGAATATGTATACTTTATTCTTTATTGCTAGAATATGTATACTTTATTCTTTATTGCTAGAATATGTATACTTTATTGTTAAAGTCTTCAACTTAAGGTATGAACAATGTTTATTTCTTTGTTTCTAAATTTAAGTTTTGTAGATTCTTAAATGGTTGTACACTACAAGCTGAAAATTTATGCTTTAAGTTAATTTGATCTTGAGATGAACATTTGGGGTCAGGTAAATTTTGCACTTTCAAAACTAATGGAGACAGCTGCACCCTAAAGGCTGTAAATTTGTGTATAAGGGTGACTTGACTCAAGGATGAACATGTAATAGGTGGTCTTGGCCTCCGGTGACATTTAAGTGTCAATTCCAGGTCAAGTTAACTCTGGCAAATTTCATAAAAGGGTAATTTTGGCATTTTTAAATTTACTGAAGATGACTGCCCCTTACTACCCCCCTATTAGTGTGCCAGGGTAACTTGACCTCAGGATGAACATATGGTAGTTGGCACTTACCTCTGGTGACCTCTTAAAATCAATTCAAGGTCCTCCTATGCTAACGACAGTTGTGCTATCCTTTACCATTTCTTACCAATTAACTTTTCTATCTCATCCATCCATCTTGTGTCTGGTCTTTTCCAACTGCATTTACTGTCACATGAGCACCAGTTAGCGAGTCATTTGCTCCATAAAACATACACAAAAATGCCTTTGTAATTATTTGACTACATGAAGATACCAGCAATATAAAGATAGAAGAAGGAGTATGACAAGACTATTTCACCTGAACTATTTACAACGAATCTTGGGAACATCTTTTAAAAAAACTGACTTGGAGAGAATAGGAATAAAGATAGATGATGAAGAACCAATTGAGATTCGTCAGTCTTGTTTCCATGACATTGGAAGCATCAGAAGAATAACGAAACCTGTTGACTGATCTAAATAGGGAAAGCAAAAAGTAGGCTCAAATAGACCCAAAACAAAATTAGTGTTCGATGATGAAGTACCCAAAAACATCATAAGAAAAGAGGCAAGACTCTAGATGAGGTTGTTGAATACATTTATCTATGACGGGTAATAAAGTTAGAGAAAGACAATGAAATCAAAATAAAACAGAATCATAATTAGCTGGAAATGATTTGGTTTGAATAGCAACATACTGGAGAAAAAATATACAACCAATGCCCTATTCAAGCTATGACCTATGTGTAGGAAACATCGAGATCAACAAAATGATGAGAAAACCAATTTAGAATCACAGAGAGAGTCATGGAAAGGGCAATGCTCGAGATAACACTGAGAGATTGAAAAAAAGCAACAAGGATCAGAGGGAGGACTAAAGTGAAAGGTATTGTACAAATATTTAAACAACAAAAATGAAGATTAGCTAGACACTTAGCAAGAAGATATTATATATATATATATATATATATATATATATATATATATATATATATATATATATATATATATATATTCCTGTCATTGAGGAAAGAGTTTTTTCCAACAAGATACAATTTAATGACTAATGCATCTTTGGAAAAAGTATAATAGAAAGTATGATAATTGTTCCAATATAGTCATCAAATTGTAGAAATATGATGATAATAATAATGAGATTATGAGTTGCATTTATTTATTTTACAACCTAAAGTTTCATACATAAGTATCAAAACTACATCTGCATTCATCTGGTGAAATTTTTCTTCTGTAATTTTTTAAACGTCCACAATGTGAAAAAAACATTCATTCTATTTCCTTCTTCAAATTTTGAGGTCAGTTAGTCTGGCATTGAAATCATTTGTGTTACATCTTTCCTAATTATTACTTATTTTATGTAAGCACTTATTTTGTGTGTATGTGGGTATTCTCATTTTTGAAATAGTTGTGTCTGTCAGTATGGTTGTACACTTGTTAATGTATGTGCTTATACTTTTCCTTTTTCTTTGTTATGTTTTCTCTACATGATAAATCAAATTGAATATGTTTTTTGAAGTTAAAAATCTTACTTGCATTTGGTCATGCATTTTGGATCTTCTATTTTGCATATGTATTTCGCTTCTATTTCTCTTCTTTTCCTATTCTTTCTCTTTTTCTTTTTTTTCTGTCTATTATTTTCCTTTTTATTTTGTGTGTGTGTTCCTTGTTTGAAAATATTCAATTTTGAAGTGATTTGTTGTGTAGCCACATACACACACACATATTCATACATACACGCGTACATAGAAGGAATATTTTGGCATGTGTGTGTATAGTAAGTTTTATATATATTTCTGTGTATTGTAATAGCATTTTTGTTTGATTATCAAATTAATCTATTGTAGTGTTGTGTCTATGTGGGTTGTATAATTTGCTTGTTTACTGTTAGTATATAAATGTATATACAATATATTTGTTTTTTCTATATCTTATATGTTTTGTTGTGTGCTGTACTTGAGAGTTAGTGATTAAAGTTGTTATTCTATTTTTTCTTGTGTTTTTTTTTTTTGCATGTACTTGTTTTGGTGACTGCAGTTTGATATTAGCTCATTTATTCTGCTGAACATGTATATATATATATATATATATATATATAGAGAGAGAGAGAGAGAGAGAGAGAGAGAGAGAGAGAAAGAGAGGGAAAGAGTGAATAGTTTGGAGTAACAAATTTGTGTTAATGATGATCCTGAAATCTATTCTATTTTAGGTTCACCAAAAAGTCTATGAGTAAAAGTATCAAGTGGATTGTTTCTCTGTGTTTGAATATGAAGCAACATTCTGTTTCTAAAGCTGTTCATTTGATATTTAGAATATGACCATCTTTGAGTCCTATAGTAATTTCAATTTGTGAGTAATTGTTTGTCAATGTCATTGATGATTTTCTTTTCTCTTACCAGTGCCTAATTTATCATGGGACACTGGGGGCACAGGCCCCCAGGCTCAAAGGGGCTTAAGGGCAAATTTAGGAAGCCCTGAGTAGGCTATGGCCTGAAAAGAAATTCTGTTTCTGTTCCTTCCTCTCTCTCTCTCTCTCTCTCTCTCTCTCTCTCTCTCTCTCTCTCTCTACAACAACAGTGAAGTGGTAAATAAAGAGATAGAATATTCTTTGCAAATCTTTCATTTTATATAGATTTCATAAAAATTTGTATTTTCTGTTTTATTTGAGTTTTCTATCAGGGAGGGTTTTCCACATCTTATCAGGTCCTAAATTGATGGGACCTGAATGGCAAGCCTTTGGCAGAGCTAGCTCAACCTTCAAAAATAATAAGATCCCATTAATCCTAAAGAGAAGGGTGTATAACCAATGCATCCTCCCAATAGTCACTTATGGAGCTGAAACATGGAACATAACCAAAGACAGACCCGTAAATTGAGAACCATGCAACGTGCACATGAAAGAATAATGCTGGGCCTCACATGGAGAGATCACAAGACAGCATAGTACATCCGAGAAAAGACAAGTGTTAGGGACATCATAGAATCCATTGATAATCTCAAATGGCGGTGGGCTGGTCATGTTGCAAGAACGATAGACAATCTATGGACATCGCGACTCACAACATGGATCCCCCGAGACCACATGCGCAACCAATGTTAGATGGAAAGACAAGCTAGACAAGTTCAAGAAGTACTGGCTCTGTGACGCCCATGATAGGGAAGGGTGGCAAATCCTGGGGAAGGTCTATGTCCAACGACGGACGCTAAAAGATTAATGATGATGATGATGATGAATCTGAATAGCCCAACAATGTGCGCAATAGAGTTTTATGGTTAAGTGCACCCGGACAAATCACTCTTTTAAACCAAAGGTTTGCAGGCTATGGTCCACTGAGGTGGTGCATATAGCAGCAAAGTCACCGGTTTGATTGGATTTTCTTCCTCCTGCATACATACATCTATATATATATATTGAAGCACAGGTTCAAGAGACAATGCAGATTGATTCTGCAGATGCCCCAGATCTTTGAAGGGTTCTGCTACCAACTCAGAGGAATAACCTACGAGTGCAGCTGCTTCTTCAAAGGTCTACTGTTCGGGACATCCCACCCAGAGATTTTGGTCAAGTTTTAACTTAGTATAAGTTGAAGATAAACTTTTCTTTTGACATCCTCTTACTTTGTAGCCTACCTTCCTATCCTCTGCAGGAACAGTTTTCTTTTATTGAAGGAAAATTTGATTTGATCTCCAACTATTCCAACTTTACCCTCTTAAGTAGTTGAGGGGGTTATTATTTTAGCGCCTATTTTTAGGTTGAGCAAAACATGATTTTTTTCAGATACAATTATTCAAAAGAGAAAATATATTAAAAAATATCACATCAAAGACGTAGGAAACTGATTTAATATTAGTAATCCAAGAATCAAGAATTACTTACAAATAGATTTCAGAGAGGGTTGTAGATTTATAGGAATGAAAGAAGAGTTTTGGCTGATGGTCCTGAGACTAGCTGGATTAGCTTTATCTGGTTGGTATTTGGACAACAACATATTCAAAACAATACTAAAATTCTCTTAAGCTTCCAGGATGATTGCTTTATCTATAACTTTAAGCTAAACTAGACTTATTTGTAAAAAAAAATATTGTTCAGGGTGGAAAAAAATTGTTATATAAATTGCATTTTATCAGAATCTTAAACTCAAACTTCTGCTTCCAAACCTCATAATGATGGTGACACAAAAAGCTGTGAAAACTCCAAGGACCTGTCCAACAGTATAAGTTTGAAGGGGGATCTCTTTCACTTTTACGGGGCAAAATTGTGGGGAAGACTTTTTTTGGAAATTCAGAGGAATTCTTTTTATTACTTACAGGGTTCAAAATCAAAGGGGATGCTTTTTCTTCACAGTCAGTGGTCATAGTCAAGCATAAGATTTTTCTTCCTCACTTTTAGGGATCAAAGTCAAGGACGATTATTTCAATTTCATGGCAAAAAAATTGAAGGGGGTCTTCGTTTTTTCTACTTTTAGGGGTTAGAATTGAAGGGGGATTTTTTTCACTTTTAGAGTTGGAATTCAGGAGGATTTTTTTTTTACTTCTAGGGATCAAAATTGGGTGGGAGAGATTTTTTTTCACTGTCAGCCATCTAAATGAAAGCGAATTTTTTTTTACATTTGAGGCTCAAAATTGAGGAACAGGTTTTTTCCTTTACTCTGAGTTGTCAAAATCAAGGGAAGATTTTTTTCCTGCTTTCAGTGGTTTAAATCAAAGCAATTTTTTCAACATCCAGGAATCAAAATGAGGGAGTTTTTATCACTTTTGGCAAAAAATGAATGGAAGGATATCTTTTTTCATTTTTAGTGGGCCAAAATCATGGTGAAAATTTTCTGGGGAATCAAAATCAAAGGGAATTCTTCTTTTACCTCTGACGATCAAAATCAAGGAAAAGATTTATTTCTTGCTCTGGGAGAAAAATATTTTTGATTATAAGGGTTAAAGATTATCAAGATTGCTGGTGGAAATTTTTGCTCATTTTTAGGGTTTAAAATCAAGAGGGAACTTTTATTTTCATGTTATGGATGAAAAATAAAGTGAGAACTCTTCTCCCTTTTCAACATTAAATCCTAATGTTTTTTTTCACTATTTGCTCAATGAACATTAGCACCCCTTCCTTTTTAACATTACCCTCTTTTTAACAATAGTCCCCTTTTTCTTAGACTTACTTCCCTTTTCCTTAACATTACATCCCCATTTTTAACATTATATCTCTACTTTTAAACTTTGTGCTATTTTTCAACATCAGACCCCTCTTTTTATTACATCTGTCACCCCTCTTTTTGGATATTGGCTCTACTTTTTTTCAGCATTAACGGCAATTTCAATTTTCCCCCATGACCTCTTTTTTAATATTAACCCCTCTTTTACATCCGCCCAACCCTTTTTTTCCACATTAATCAAATATCCTTTTTTACATTAGCCCCCAGCCACACTTTTACAACTTTAGCCTCACTTTTTTTCTACCATAGTAAAAAGAAGTATTAAATCAATTTTAAAAACAAATCAAATGCTATCTGATTTCCATTTATCTACCTTTCTATTTCCCTTTGGGACAGCAATTTGTTCTGCCTGTAAGGGCGAGTATTTAGTCTAGCAACGATAATTATTCAAATTTCTTAGATCATCAATTATTATTGATTTTTTACCTCAAATTACTTTTATCTCATTTCTAATGCTTTGTATTGCAATGGCATTTTACAATAGTTGAGCAGACTTCCCGAGGATAAGGGATATGAGTTCAAATCTTGCCAGAAACTTATTCTTTATTTAGTGATCTGCCCTACTTACCAATGATTGTTGAATGATAGCCTGAGATTTGAAATAAAAAGCAGCAGAAGTAAGATGCAAAAAATGTTGACTAAAAAACTGATGATAATTAACAAAATATAATACTTTCATTTTGTGAATATATGCGACAGTGAACGAAAGGGAGAGCTCAATTACCATATAATTAAAATTTTGTTACTTACATGAACAAAAATCCACATTTATGAAGTGCAATGTATGTCTATGTATAGATATTTGTGTGTGTGCAACGTTTTTGAATATGCACATGAATAGGACACTCTGATCCAAGGCTGGAGTGCTGGGTAGTGACACTTTGTTAAAGTATGAAAAAAATTTGATCCTAAGTAGAAATCCCAATCCTTATGTTGATAACCATTTTATTTTTCAATGGATGAGCTAGTTGATAAATGAACTAACTACAGTGGTGCATAAAATTTGCTTCTTTATCACTGCTGTAAGTGCTATTTACTATCAATCATCAACTGCTGATTTTGACATTTCGATTGCTTAAATCTCAAAAATGGAATGTAAGTCTCAAAGAAATGGTTTCTTTTCAATTGATGTTTAAAGAGGACAAATCAATCAGACATTCGAATTTAAGCACTGTAGTAAATATCAATTAAATCTGTTTCTCAATTCTATGAAATGTTCCTCAAACGCTATCAGCTGAACTGGTTGCTCATCAATTCAAAGATGATTATGCCAATAAAATTTAACTAGAGATTACTGGGAATTTATAATGGTCATTGATTTTAAGCAAATCTTTGCCTCTTTTAAATTATAAAGTAATCATTGAATTTTCTTTTTTTCTCTTTGAAACGTTTGTCTTTTTTGTAGCTGAGGTGGTTCATCTGTTGAGCAGTATTTTCATTAAACAAAATGGGTTTTTTTTCCTATTGTCTGTGAGTGTTCCCAGGTACTAAAATTCTGTTTGTATTTTGGAATGTATCTCATGACATTCTCCCAGACTGGACTGTATAAACAGCTACTTTTTATTCTGATGCGGGGTAAAGATTAGCATAATCACACTGAAACTGAAACTAAATGTTTCTTTTGCACCAAAGGAAATAGTTCAGGCTATTTTCTGCAATCAATTTCAGTTACCAGATTGAATTTGGCATTTCTCTTTAGAGTATATCTGGTGTTATATGCCAGAATTTGCTGTATCCTTGCAAATGTAGTATCAATAAAAGCCTTTGGAAATGAAGAACATTGTTTTCTAATCTGTGTCACTCAGCTGTGGTAAAATAAGTCCTGAACAAGGAGGTGACACCACAATATCCATGTCAAAAAAATAATCTAAATAAATGCATATAAGTGGAGTAATAACATCTGTAAGTAAGTACATGTGATCTGCATTTGTTTATATATGTGTATATGAATATTCATTTATATGTATACATGTATGTGATAACCTTAATACATGTTTAGGTGAATATATATACATGAATAAATGTATACAAGTATAAACCTATGAATAAATGTCTTGTAGGCATGCATTGGTAAGAGTATGGTCATGTATGAATGCAAGCATATGCACACACACACACACACTGAAAAATATATATATATGTGCATGAATATATACAATATATATATATATATATATATATATATATATATATAAATCTTTCATAGCTGTAAAGCTTACTATATATATATATATATATATACATATATATATATATATATATATATATATATATATATATATATATATATATATATATATATATATACATATATATATTTGAAGCTCTACTTTAACTAAATCATTGATGTTTAGAGTACTTTATGAAATAAGCCCATCACACATCAAATATAGAATTATTAATTTGTAAATATTTATGTATATATGTTTATATGTTTATATATATATATGCATATATATATATATATATATATATATATATATATATATATATATATATATATATCATTAAGACATGAAACAAGCCTACTGTGGGATAATCCATGATGAAAAAAATGATTATTTATTTACATTTCATGTATGTCATAACAAAAGAATATGATTGATAAATATATAAATATAAGTAAATAAATATATTAAACATCTATTGGTAAGCAGCTGATTGTGTCATGACTGGCTGATAATGATTATCTCTGAATGTGGCTGGCAAAAATTGACCGTTTTTTGCCTCTTCTTCTCTTATTGCTGTTCTTTTTATTCAGCATCAGTAAGACAAATGGCCACATAATGTGTTGTGTAAGCAAATCTAATTGGGCAACATGTCAGAATTGGAGGGTGAGCTAGTGTCTGCTAGGATACAGTTGGGCTGGACAGTTAGCTAATCTTCTACAATACTTTTCAGATGCCATGACTGTCGCAATAGATGACATTCCTTCTTTTATATCTTGATGTTTTGTGTTATATCATCGTAGCCTGCCAGTTAGCAGTTTACAGATCTCGTTGTGGATGAAAGAAGGAAAACAAAAATAATGATACCATTGTGTATTTCCTTGACTAAAACTACTGTTTTTTGCAGGGTAGCAGTAATGGAATGGTTATATTCTAGGTAGGGGAGGGAGTGAACGTGTGTGAATATACAATGTATTTCTCTTTCCATTATTGATATAATTTAGAAAAATGAAAATAAAACAAGAAATAAAGATAAAGAATGAAAGAAATCACATAAAAGATGTAAAAGACACAAGCCAAGGAAACCCATAGACAAGAAAATACACTTTATGTCATAAATGAAGAATAAGATTTGTATAAACAATGACTTGAAGAATCAAAAACTGCTGATCCTCACCTCAAAAGATTTTCATGTCTTGCTTCATAAATCTTCAGAGCCAAATGTAGGTCTCCCCAAATGTTCTGCATCAAACTCAAACTTTCCCTAGAAATTAAGCTTTGGATATTGCAGATTTTATGCATCATCATATGCAATCAAGGTGAATATCTTCAATACCTTTTTCTTCCTTAAATGACAAAAAATAATTTTGGATCATGTAGAATGTATAAAACCTTTGAAGATTACGTTGCTCCAAGCAGTGTCCAAGACACTTTTAGGCTGTCTAAGAATGAAGTAAAACTCCAAATTGTGGTGCCATTTTGCAGGATTTGGGAAAAAAACTTTAAAACAAAAATAGCAAAAATCTATAAATTTTGGTGTACTCTTTTTTTTCTTTCTCTCTTCAAAACTATTAGGTTGATTGTCATGTCAAAAAGAGAAAAAAACTAATGCATAGCTATGGCAGCTGAGGCAGTGGGGATTATAAGCCCCAACACTATTGTCAAGTTATGTATTTATATAAACTCTTTATACATTCATGTATACACAAATATACATGCATGCACACACAGCTGCATGCATATGCATTTATTTATATATGTATAGATATGAATAGCATTTGTTTCTAGTAGATTGATATTCTCCTGTGAATAAAGTGAATTAACAATGAAGGAGATTATGCTAAAAATGAATATTTGTTGTGTAAAATAAATGATTATTAGGCTGCACACTCATTAATGTAATTATGTATATCCCTATGAACTACCTTAAAGATATATATACATGAACTTTTATTTGTATACATACACAGTTTGGAGATATTATGTGTAGGTATGTATATCAATGTACATAATGTTTGAAAGAAGGTATATAGTGTGTACCCTAAAAGTTAGTTCTGTTTTTGTTATTAAATGGCGAATAGTCGAATACCCTTGGTTCATTAAAATCTAAAAGTTAAACAAAACAATTCATTTCTCCATACAATATTATTCCAAAACTATATGCCCCATTTCAACTGTTTTATTAGTATATCCTGTAAATTGCATTTGCAAACAATAGCAAAACAAGTCGTCCTGAGCTTTAGAAGTCATCATCATCATCATCATCATCATCAGTCTTTTAACATCCGTCGTTGGACATAGACCTTCCCCAGGATTTGCCACACTTCTCTATCATGGGCGTCACAGAGCCAGTACTTCCTGAACTTATCTAGCTTGTCTCTCCATCTAACATTTTGCCGGCCTCGGTTGCGCATGTGGTCTCGGGGGATCCATGTTGTGAGTCGCGATGTCCATCGATTGTCTGCCATTCTTGCAACATGGCCAGCCCACCGCCATTTGAGATTATTAATGGATTCTATGATGTCCCTGACTCTTGTCTTTTCTCGGATGTACTGTGCTGTTTTGTGGTCTCTCCATGTGAGGCCCAGCATTATTCTTTCATGTGCACGTTGCATGGTTCTCAATTTACGGGTCTGTCTCTTGGTTAAGTTCCATGTTTCAGCTCCATAAGTGACTATTGGGAGGATGTATTGGTTATACACCCTTCTCTTTAGGATCAATGGGATCTTGGAAGTAGGGAATGAATTAGTCATCATTTTTAGCGTAGGTCACTGTTCTTTGTGCATGATGTCATTGGTTTTTAGTCATTGTAATTCATCATCCATCATTGTTATTATATAGGAAAATAAAGTCAAAACTCAGTAACACTTGGACTAAAAAAAGATAGAAAGTGTCTTCTCAGCCTAACTGTTAATCCTGCACTAGCCTCAAAAGCAAACAAAGAAGAAAGACAGAAATGGCATACTTAGCTTAATGGTCAATCTGCCACCAGCCTCAAAAGCAAGGCAGAAAGAAAGGAAAAAGTATCCACCACTGACTTTGAAAGTCACTCTCGGGTGGATTCAATCTACTGGTTACATGCTGAACCCCTATAACCACTGAGCCACGGATGTGTTGATGAAAATTGAAATTTTATTTGTTTATAAATGATATTTGTTTTTATACTTGGTTAGATACACCGGTTCTTGTTTGATCACCAAAATTAAGCAATGTTAAGCTCAGTTTGTAACTAAATAGGTGACTATTAGGGAATACTGGTGCTATAAGCAGGTATCATGTTGAGAGCCCATGATGATCCTATTATTCATCCTTGGAGGAGACTGATCTCTACATTATGCTCTATAATACTAGCCAAAGGTCCCATTTTCCCTGCCCCCTCTGATGTGCATGGCTGAGAGATTCCAGAAATGAATGACCTGGTAGTTTTATCGGTAAAAACAGAAAAATAATGGTATCGTTTGTTCAGTTCAATGTCATTATTAGTATGTATACAATCATAATACCTATTTTTAGATGTTCTGTGTATATGCATATCTACATGAATATGTACACAAAATAGACAAATATATATTAGTGAGTACATTAGGGATTACTGTAATGGAAAATCATTTCTGATGTAGTAAAGAGGAAGAAAACTCCCCCAAACTTTGAAAGTAATTGAATTTGAATCGGTGAGAGTTTAAGAAGTATGAGTTTAACCTTTGGACGAACTTCTAAGCTGTCATATGATTCTTAAAGATGTCAATATGCTAAAAAGTATATTTTTTTATCAATTCAAAGGCAAATTCTAAACATCAGAGGTGCATCTTGTCTTTAACTGTATGTCAGTAAAGAGAAAAAAATTCTATGTACTATTTATGTGATTGGAGTCAGTTCTTCAAAATTGTTATTTCCTCAGAAGAAAATAAGAGAGAAAAAAAAATCACTTTAGTTCATTTGAGAAATGACTGACTCAAGAGGGAATTGCTGATTTCAAAATAATAATAAGTCCTATTCTAGCAAAAGAAGCTGCAAGAAATCATTTTATATTTTACCAGAGAGGAAAAGTTTTCGTTAACACAATTAGTATCCACCGGTCTTTCATTTACTTTATATCATTTTTTTTAAATAGATTACAATTTACTTTTATATAGAGAGAGAGATTCACACATACGCACACACACACAAACGCACACACACACACACACACAAATACACGTACACATACACACAATGTTTGTATGTTTGTATTGAATATATGTATACACATGGTTATGTGTATATCATAGCAAGGTTACCTTTCATTGCTTGGTCCATAATAGCGTCTGAGATCATCTTCAACTTTTCGTTCATTCATTTATTTCCTTATGAATTACATTAAGCAATGCAGGGAGGCAAACATAGAATTAAAAAAAATATTTGGTGAATGAAATATAGGAATGAATCCAGAAAACCTGTCTGAATGAGTTATGTGAATAATCCACAACATAAAAAATTACCGCTAATTCTCTATGAGTGTTAAGTTTGGCCATTTTGAAATTCAAAATGGACTACCATGTATGTATATTTCTTCTAATTATGGCTAAGTAATTGAGTATGGATTCATCCTAAAATTTAAACACTTTTTTCATAGCCTATTGTCAAGTCTCCTACAAAATTTCATTGAAATTCATTTAGAACTTTTGAAGATATCATTTTGACATATGTGATCAAATACAAAAATGTACAAAAAAAATGCAAAAATACATCTCAATCAAAAAGAAATTCCTGGATCCACCTCAAAACACCTTCATCCTTACAATGTGGTGCACCCTCCTACAAAATTCATTGAAATTCATTGAGAACTTTTGGATATATCATATGGACAAACATGAGCAAATGCAGAAATGGAAAAAAATGGAAAATATTTTCCAATCAGAAATGAAACTTTGATTTTACCTAAATATAATCATATCTTTTTATACATGCACAACTGTTGGGCAAAATCTTATTGAGATTTATGAGAACTTCTCAAGTTATTGTGGAAAATAATGCAAAAATATCTCTCAATCAAAAACAGATTCCTGGATATACTCTAAAATTTGATCACTTCTTTCTTACTTTGTAGCCCATCCGTTGACAAAATTTCATTGACATACATTTAGAACTTTTGGGGATATCTCATAGACATACAGGAGCAAATATAGAAATGTAGGAAGAGAAATTGGAAAATATCTCTCAATCAAAAATGAATTCCTGGATCCCCCCAAAATCTAGTCAAATCTCACATGATCCTTATCCTATCACAAACTTTCATTGAAATTCTATCAGAAATTTTGGAGATATTGGGTAGACAGGCAGGAGAGAATACATCAATGCATGAAATATTAAAACAGGAAATATCTCTCAATCAATCATAATTCCTAGATCAGCTCCAAAATTCAGTTACTTCTCCCTTATTTCATTTTATTTTTTCAATTTTAGGGATCAAAATTGAGAGGGGAATTTTTTTTCTCTTTTTGGGGTCCATGTTGGGAGGGAACTTACATTTTTCACTCTTATGAACCAAAAATGAGGGGAGCTTTTTCAATTTTAGGGGGTAAAATCAGAGGGATCTTTTATTTTTTCACTTTCAGCAGTCAAAAATGAAGTGAAACTTCTATTTTCACTTTTTTGGATCAAAATCACAGAAGAAAAATTAAGTCTCCTTCAGGGGTCAAATCAATAGAAAAACAGTTTTTCTTTACTTTTTGCATAAAAAAAACAAATCCTAACCCGTGTATGTGTACATTTGCCTTTTTTCCACAATTGTATAAAAACTTTAGAAATCAAGAATGTCATTTTTTTAAATACAAAGTCAATAAAACACTATCTGATTTCCATTTATCTATCTATTTTTATTACTTTTGATTGCAGGTGTTTCGTATAGTTATTATTTCAGAAATCTACAGTGATTTAAAATCAAGATAACTTTCAGTTTTTAGAAGTATGTTTCTGTTTGTTATATTTGACTGAATTGATGCACTAACAGTACATGCTAAAATACATTTATTCCCATGTTGACCTACAAATGTTACAATTTATACGAAGAAATATACGCTGGACAAAGTAACCATCAACAAACAATACCCATCCATAACAAATCATGTTAAACAATGGAATGTGAACATTTCCAGATGATCAGTAAGACAGGCCCTCTCCGTCTACATCCAATAATCACCTGAAAATGGCATATGACAGCTGAAACATCGTATTCAAAAAATGAACCAAGATGAGGACAAAAGTATATATTCACATGAGTGGACTATATCATCTTTAACTCTGTTGATTAATCAAACCATTTCTCCCCCTTAGACGGCATTTTTAGGTGGGGGCGGATGTTTAATTACCAAAACTTGGTGGGTTGGGATGATATTCAAATGACCATGGTTGTGAGGAAGATGTTACAATGATTCCAAACATTTTAGAAATTTTTTTGTAGTCTGTAAAGCATGCAGAGATTTGATGTCTTATCATGGAATACATATACTATACATATAATCAAATGAGAATGTATTTATATAGAATTTTTATAAATAATCTACATGTTTTTCATGTATGTTTGAATACCTATGTGAAAGAATTATGATTCCATTTTGTTCAATTAACTGTGAGTGTTTCAACAATCTGTCACTCTTGATCTTTATGTTTTAAAATCTGGCTAGGAACTTTAAAACAGTCCAGGTATAGAAGCCGTGCAATAGAGGTGAGTACCACTCATAAAAACGTAATATGTGTCACCTGCAGAACTATGACACTATATGGATCCAAATGACTGTAATATTTCAGCTTTTATGGCAGGGTTCTTGAAGAAACCGACCAAAATTTGTGACATTGTCCCTACCTTATCTTTTCCCACATTTTCACCGTTCATTCCTTTGTCTGAGGTATTGTAAATACCTATTCTGTTTAATAGTGCCTTTGATACCTTCAGCTTGGCTTTCAATAGCTGTCACTCTACTACTTATTGCTCTTGTCTAAAGCACTAATCTCAACTCAAATACTAAATCCTGACGCCATCAAAATAGTGGTCATCATCTTTATATTCTTCTCAACATTTGGAAAGGTAAGCAGTCTCCAACTTAACTTATTTAATTCCAAATCTTAAGGACAAAAACTGCTAAAACTTTGCATACATTGGTTTGGTGATAATTAGAAGTAAAATAATTGAAAACCCAAAGAAATACTTTATTCTCTTTCTGCATCATCAACACTAACAGAATAATAGTACAGTTCTCAAGTTCAATTTGACTTGTAGAAACTAAATCTGAAGTTAGGTGAAAAATAGGAATTCTCATTAATACAACCATAATTGGTCTATAAAGAAATCTTGGATTATTTTGAAAATTCATGAGCTGAAATGTTTTCTACCTGTTGAGATAGGATATGGTACAGTGAAGTGTTTCTCATGCTATAGATAGAACAGAGTGATTTCAAACCATGAATAATCATAAAGAAATTGTGAAAAGGATTAAACTTATATCAGATAATAACTGAATGTGTGGTCTTCTCCCATAAATTCCTCTTATTTGGATATTCTGTAAAAGATTATGTATCTTATAATTCACCAAATGTTTGTCCATCTATTTGTGTTAGCCCCACAAAAATCAAAAATCATGAACCCTTGGAATTTTGTGTGTAATATGGGGACCTTGGGTGGAGTTTTTAGTGAACTAGTTTTTGAAAATCATCTCCAAAATATATTCTAATGGCAGAAGTTACAATGTAAATTTGTCCTGGAATGGATACATATTTTGTGTCCACATCATAATGTAATTTTATGATGTTGCCAGCACCTGTAAGTATATTTTGGAATAAAATGGTGTGCGAGTGAGAGATAAAGAGAGAGGATGAAGGAGAGAAAAAGAGACAGGGACCAATACATACACATTTGGAGACATTTCAGTTGTAACCAAGTGTGTGTCTATTTGAATATTGCAAGTGAAGTCTTTTTTTTAATCTCTTAACAGCATTGATTTATCTTTTTTAATCAACTGGAAAATTACCACGTACAATTTTTATAGTGATAGGATTTTTTACAATAGACAGATTTGATGTGCTATATATGTATATACAGAACATCACCTTAGGCCCTCATTTTTTTGACACTATGCCCACAATCTGATAAACCAATAAATGATTATGATATCCAAGACCTAACAGAAGAGCAAGTGGAGTTTGCACTACAAAATAGGAAACTTGAAAAAGCACTGGGTGAGGATGGCATAATGACAACCTTTTTAGGATATGCAGGAGAAATCTTTCATAAAGGTCTAGCAAAGCTATTCACACAGTGAATATAAGAAAGAAAAGTACCTTAAAATTTTATCTTGAAATGGTGATCCTACTCCACAAGAAAGGTGATAATTGCGACCGATAATTATCACCTTATTACACCACAACCTATAATATATAAAATATTCATGAAAATACGCATAGACACAAGATGAAAATCAACCATGCAAACATGCGGGCTTCAGAAGTGATTATTCAACAATACACCACCTATATACTATAAATCAACTAACTGGGAAGTCACTAGGATAAAATAAACCACTCTGTTTAGCCTTTGTAGATTATGATAAAAGCATTTTACTCAGTAGAACATACAACACGGACAACTCTAAGAGAGAAAAAAAAACAACATGGATCAGCATGACGACTAGTGTGAGGGATATAATACAGATAATCAAGCAACCAAAATGGAGATATGCTGAACACTTAGCAAGAAGAGATGGTTAGAGATCAAGCAAAGCGCTAACTGATTGGTGCCCATGAGACAGTAATTGCAGTAAGAAAAGGCCAGACATAAGATGGAGGAATTTGAAAGATAGATTTGCCATAAGGCATGGCAAAAGTTAGTACAGTCATCATTAGAGGAGATGGGATAAGCCTTTGTCCTGCTGTGGACTTTTAATGGCTGATGATATCCATCAATCTATCTTTCTATTTTATGAATTTCTCCTGAGAATGGGAATATTAGCAAATTGTTGTTTGATTTTTATTGGTGGATCTTTGGGTGGAATGTTTGGGCATTTTTGTCTAAGGTATTCATCTTCTATATAGTGCATTAAAAAACATACATTTCAAAGCTTGGTTTGATGCTCTAAGGTCAGTAAATATTTCAACTTTTAGAAATGATTTTGGGCAAAATAAATACAATATCTGTGATCTCAAACAATCATTATCTAGCAACAAAATGGAAAGAATAAATTTCCATACGTTTATCAATTAAAGCCCAAGATGAATAATCTTTCTTAACCTATATTTTAACATGTTCACAGCCTCACAATGCACATGTGCATCTATTTCCTTTGACTTGGTTTCTAACTTGTGGCACTGAGCAATGAATGTGCTGTATGTTATGCTATCCAAATTTTGTGTTTCTCTAGACATCATTTGACAACAGATAAACAATCAATGACTTCAAATCCAGGCTACTCACCTCCCCAAAAGTTTTAAGTATAAAAATATTATTCTTCTCTGTTTGATATGAATACACAATTGAAAAAAACATGTCTTTTAAAACATGTTCTTTACACAACAATCAATGAGTCATACTTCAAGTTGATACAAAATACTTACAAATTGCTACCAACAATAAAAAATGCTAATCTCTTTGATAGATTGTAATCTTTGAGCTATACATAAAATGAGCTCATTTTGAACCAACTTTCTTGACCCACAAGTGGTATGTGCCATTGTCAGCGGTATAAATCTAATGGACATCATAAAAGATAGAAATTTGCTGTAGAACCATTTACATTGGCATTAACAAAGAATTCAAACTTTTTCATCTTTCTCACTGAAAGATATTCATTTCCTTTCTTTTATTTACTCATTTATCATTTTGCACTTTCTCTTCTTTGACTCTCACAGATTTGCACCAACTATTTTTTCTCTTAGATTTTTCTAATGTCCTTTTCTTCAATATCTGATTGAAGAACAGACTGAGTGTCAGGAGGGAATAAAGATAGAAAATGGCTTCAGACAAATGAAACCCCAAGACCAAAGGGGAATTTCAAATGAATGAAAGTTCTTCATAGAATACAGAAACCTCATAGGACTGATATTATCCAAGAATACTCAAATCAATAAATGCTGCATGTATGGATATCAGGCTAGTGTGTCATTTGTTTCTCCATTTATCAGCAAAATTTTATGCAAATTTTTCTTCATTTAAACTAATTTAGTGAGAAAGCTGTTGCTTCTTGTAAGACTCCCATATTTCTGGGGATGAAGGATAGAAAGCGGAGTTTCTGTAATATTATAGTCTATGTTTAACCTAAATTCTGAGAGCTTTGTGATTTTTCATTCTTTTGAATAAGTCTAGTAATGCCATGCTTAGAATGCCTTCATGATTATATTGATAACAAATCTGCTCCTAGCAACAGCAGTGTTTCAAAGTAAATAAAAGCTTCTTTTTTCTAGTTGTCATCAAAAATCTGAATCCTACATTAGTCATTTGTAAAAGACAGCAATTCTTCAGGAGGAGAAATAACATGTCCCCATCAAAATGTACATACATTTGAGTTGTCTCTTTGTCTTCAAAACTTCATTGGAGGAGCTAGTGGCCAAATAGTTAGCAGTATGGAGAAAGGAATCGGCAAGCAAAGTTCAAACTACTTCTGAGACATTTTGCATTCACTTCACCTTAATGCCTCTGGGAAAAACATGAATTTATTTCTTTTTCTCTCACCTATGGATAAATAGCAGGCAGACTGGTATCTCTTGCCATGGTTGACCACCAGTTTAAGAGATGGACAGTTCTGAGTCCAAACCCAGGAGTGGTCCCTCCTGAAAGCTGTAATTCATTGAAGACTGCATGGCATGAATCTAAGTGCATAGTCATCCTCTGCATCCCAGTCTGATTATGTCTTACTGCTGGACCAAGAGGTCAAGAATGAAAGAGTGAGGCTGATCACACTCACAACTGTCCCTAAATATATTATCCAAGTCAAGCGCAAGTTTAGTCTCTGCAGTGCACTGCATCTGCTGCACCATTCAGAAGTGAAGCTATAGCCATCTTCAACCATAGAGGATGTTCATGATGATGATGATCAATTTAAAGATGAAAATGTGTGGGTCCCCCTCATTGGAAGTGAAAATATTCCTCATCAAGTTGCTGTTGTGTTTGTGGAATAAATGATGAAGTATATATGCATAAGTATATTTATTATACCCTCCTCCTCTTTGAAATATTAGTTTGGTGCAAATATCATTGTAATTTTTCACTATCAACTTTAAAGCAGTATGTTTCAGCTTAATTAAAGTAATTAATTGAAATCCAAATTTTCACATTTTTGCCAACTAGAAACAAGTCTATTCATTCTGTAAGCATAGAATTCTGAGGTCCTAGAATCAATGAATTCTTTGAAGGCATTTTGAGCTGCAGCTTGGTTGTTTAAGACCTTCACATGCAGGAAGTGGTTGAAATGCTTGAAAAAGTTGAAAGGTCTGGTGAGTTAGCTAGGTGAGATAGAATTTGTCCAATTTCTGCAGGGTCATTCTTACAGCATGGGGTCAAGCATTGTCATGACAAAAAATTGGTCCTTTTTGATTGAATATTAGATATAAATGTTGCATTTTGTTGATTTGCTGTGATGTTTCATCAGGATTTAAGAAGTTGTAGTGGATGATTTCAGTTGCCAACCAATAAACAGTGACCACAATCTTCTTTTGATGCAGATTTAGTTTTAAGCATTGATTTGGTGCTTCACCTCCGTCCAACTATTGTGTAGATTGCCATCAATCATTGTACAAAATACATTTTTCATCACATGCCACAATGTGATCAAGAAATGGATTGATTTTGTTGTACGAAAGAATTGCTGTACAGACTTTGTAATTGTTATCCTAAAAATTTTCATTCAGCTCATGTGGCACCTATTTGTTAAGTTTTTTTGCTTTTCCAATTTGGTGCAGCTATTGAATTATCAATGTTTAGTTCCTCTACAACCTCTCAGTTTGTTTTTTCTGGATGCACCTCAGTAATGGCCCTCAATTGGATTTCCTCAAGGCTCTTGTCTCCGTTTTGAAATTTTTTGAACCAATTTTGAGCTGTACATTAATTGATGGTTCCTTTGCAAAATACTTGGTTGATATTGAAAGTAGTCTCTGCTGTTTCACGTCCCATTTTGAACTCGTATAACAGATATGCTTGAAATTTGCTTTTTTTCCTCCTTTAATTTGACAGTTTCAAATAAACCAGAATAAATAGTGAAAAGAATATGTTCAGCTAAAATAAATGGTTCAAAATTCATGCTTTAAAATGGTATATTCCATTAACATTGTTGAATTAAAGTTTGTTTCAAAATTAGCAAATTTTAGAATAACAAAAGTGTTATTATTTTTGCACCAACCTGATAGTTTATTGGCTATATTAATCAAACATTCTAAAGCAAAGATATCAATATCTACAGCTTACTTACATTTTCCTATTTTCTTTCTGACTATTTTTGTAAGTCAGCAGAGATGATCAAGAAATTGCATTCCGGTTCATTAAATATGATTACCAAATTTGATGGTATAGAAGGACGCACTTATTCCATCAAGGAAGATTAAGAAAAAATGCTTTTCCTTAAATTCCTCTTATCATCCAGTTATTTTATTCCCCTTCAAGTGTTGGCCAGTGTAGGGTTCAACATTGAAGGTTATGTTTAACTTATGAGCTATTTTGGAGGAAAAAAAGCAGTGTGTCTTATATACCGTGTATGATATTTTCTCATTTACAACATTTACTTGTATTGGATAAAAGATATTTTTTTGTGAAAGAAATGCATTCATTTGAAAATGTTAACAAGATAGAGAGATATATAAATATGCTAAATACTTTGGAGTGTTACACATTCAACACTCCAACATACAGTTTTGTTCAGTTCCAAATGACTCATGGACAAAGTAAATTAACTGTCATCACATCTATGATACACTGTAAGTCATATCAATTGAAAATGTTCAATACCTGACAAATTGACCCTTTATAAAGAAGTTGGAAATTTCAAGACTTAACATTCCGTAAAACAAAAGTTATGAATTTTTATTCTTATTTCATAAACAAAACTTAATTCATAATGAAAAAGTTATTTGATTAGTCTATTAATTGTTGAAAATTCCATGATGACTAATAGGAATTAAAATGTATGTTGTATTGTGTCTACGCTTTACCACATATTTATTTGTTAATGTCATTTTTGGTCAAAATGTTTGGTGATTTATTACATCATGAATATCATATATTTATTTATATAGAGGGGGTAAATGGAAAATGGCTTTCTTACAGATGAAAGATGTTTTTAAAGCAGAAAATGATAAAACCTCAAAACCTTTCCAAATATAAATAATTTGACTTCTTTTCGTTGATTTATTTTTGCTACCTTTCATCACAACAGCTTTTATCTGATTCATTTTTGGCCAATGAAGTAAACTGAAAGAATTCAGAACAAAATAGCTTCAAGTAAGATTTGAACTGTTATCTCATTTTTTGCATAGATGAGGCCAAAACTGTCATAATTCATCAGATTGCTCATTGGTTATATTCTGCTGCCATTTATTTTTTCAACTAGTTCATTGTGGAGAAATATGTATCAACATAAGAAGGAAAAGGAGCTTTTAGTCACAGTATCTTTCTTTACTATCAACTTGGAGAAGTGTTGGTGCTTCCGCAAATGCTCAAGCGTGTCTTCAAAAAATTGCATTGACTTATTTTGGTGATCACTATATTTTGTTAACATTTAAGAACAAAGATATCCCATTAGTTTTGAAAGAAGTGTCTATAACTAACGTGCTTTCCCAGTAGACAGCAATAGAGCTGAAACATGGCACCCAACCAATTAGGACTGGCTCTTAAGCTAAGAAACATACAACATTCACAAGAGAGGGTCATGCTTTACATCATATGGAGAGATCAGAAATTAAGTACATAAGAGAAAAACAGGAGTCAAAGATATAAAATCCATTACAAAACTCAAAAGTCAATGGGAAGGCCATGTTGCAAGAATGTCAATGGGAAGGCCATGTCGCAAGAATGTCGGGAAACTGCATCATGACTCATAATGTGGATCCCCAGAGATCATACGTGAAATTTAGGCTGGCAGAAAATGAGGTGGCACCAAAAATTTGACTGGTTCCTGAGATATTGGTGTTGCAACACCCATGATTGAGATGTCTAACAAGTATTGAGGAAGCTTTATGTCTAACAAAATGAAGGATGTTAAAATGATGATGATGATGATGATGATGATGATGATGATGATGGTGGTGGTGGTGGTGGTGGTTTTGGTGGTGGTGATGATGATGATGATGATGATGATGATGATGATGATGATGATGATGATAATGATGATGATGAATCTGTAATTTTGAAGGAGTTAGACATTGGTTGCTATATTTTACACTGCAAAACATGCACTGAGCTGAGGGAGAAGGGCTTATTAGTTGATCTTGGGGAAGAAAAAGCCCCACTCAATGAAGTCTTTGTTCCACTTTCCTTTCTTGAGTTTTTTTGAGAAAGCACTTTAGGCATGGTGTTTCCTCTTGATTTCAATGATTATTCCCTGGAGAAATAAATACTGTTCACCTTTTTCTAAAACGAAATTCTTCAGGGCCTGAATGGATGCCTTGCTTAAGAATTTAAAAGATTGGAAAGTTAAGTGAAATATTGCCCTTCTTGGCAACTTTTTAGTTTCATTTGATTAATTAGGTTCTATGAAGAAATTAGGTGTTGTAAGCAGGAAAAAATAACAGATGGACAAAAACAACAGGAATTATTTTCCATAGATTAACCATTAATCAAAATAAGCATGTGCTTTTGGCACCCGTTAAGCAGAGGGTGAGGATCACCACAGAGTTTTTCCAGTGGATCTTGTTGCAAATAGTGTATCTTTGTACTTGCATTTTTCCTTAATAAAATGAAAGTGTGTGTACTTTGTATGCTGGGGTAAGTTTTGTTTACTACATATTATGTTGATCTTTTGAGCTACTCTATGTTCATCCGTATCCAATTCTCATGAAAGAATACTGAACGGCTATCCCTTTATTGGATTTAAAGTCATCTTTGTATTTTCAATCCAATGTCACATTTTCTTATGCAATGTAATAGTACTGCAGTAATGTTTAATGTAAATGTTACTGTAAGTTTTATTTCTTTTTGAAAGATAAATTTTATCGTTTAGTATTGTTTTTATTTTGAATTACATATATATGGGGGTACCATAATTATTTCAGTACTTAGGTCCTTTAAAGTTCTTCTTCTGGCCCTACTAGTAGGGAATATAAACTAAAAAAGCATTAAAGGTTATCCATGTTTTTTCATTTAAACAAACACTTTCACAAGAGAGTTTTTTTTTTCAATTAAGAAAGTTAATCTGAGTAAATTGTGTCATTCACTCTTCATTTTTCATTCACCTTTCAACATATGAATAATTTCATTCATCCTAGGGTGAACTGCTAACTAGTTTGACAAACATTCAATCAGACTACCTTTTGTGCTATTCTATAACTAATTCTATTTTGGTATGCTTTGGAGAAGACTAAAGTACAATGAATTTGTACTCAAAAAGTATCAGCAAGTAACTGTCAACCATCTGGTGGTTGCACCTCATTATGTTGATGAAATGTCAACTGTAAGCACTCTGTCCACTAAGTGGAAATTTAAAAAGCTTTTTCTCTGTTTGGTGTGCAAGGTGGAATCATATTCGATTCCTGATATTAGGTGCTTACTCATTAGAAAAATTTTTTCTCACAGCTTAGAGAATAAAGCAAAAGCAAAAAATTTACTTACGTAATGGCATTCTTTTTTGGGGATATAATTCATTATCATTGAAGGTTTTGAGCCCTTAACAGCAATGGTGTTACCCAAGTGCAGTTTGAAATTAGGATAGATCAAGCTGCAGATAACAAAAGCATTTAAAGAAAACACTACTGCAGTGAGAACTGTTTAGCATTGGTTCAATGGGCTTAGGTCTGAAAATATAGATACCAATAATTTCATAGGTGGTCCAAGCCTGTTCTTATGGTAGGAAATTATCAACGGTAGTGGTCAACAACCCACAAACATCTATTTGAGCATTTTCAAGAGACTTTAGAACTCAAACAATGATCATATCATGTCATCTGAAGGCAATAAGGTTAAAAAGTTGGAAATATGAGTCCTGCATGAACTGAATGAAACACACTATGAGCATTTTTTTGCTGAATATGTTATTCCCACAACATTTACCGCATCCATTCTATGGCCTTCTTCAAGTGCAACATAATGGCAAACCGCTGGTTAAAAAAAGGACCTCCTCTTTCTATACAGATTATATACCTGAAGGAGACACTAGAATGGATCAGCCAACACATTGTGGAAAGAACATAAATAACCAAAAGAATGAGTTCAATAGTCTAAAAAACTCCTTGATTGATAAATTTAAAATCATAGAATATATTATAATCAATATTTGACTGATTTTTTTTTCTCGTTAGCTCTATGTGTATTTTCAAAAATATATTCCAAAATGTTTTCACTTTTCATTCTTAAAAAATAATTTTTCCAAATTACAAACAGCTTGCAGAAACATTCAAACACATTGTATTCAGTTACAGTCCAAACAATTTCTGATTTGTGAATGAATTACAATTCCTTATTGCCATATGCCTATTCCCTTTATTAAGTTGATTATAAGATATTTTTTCAATTTATGCACTGCTTGAAATAAAGATTGGAAACAATTTATGTTTTGAATAATGTCAGAAAATAGCTTTGATGTTGCTGAGTTTTTGGTTCTCATTTGTACAAAATGATACCAAAATATTTCGAGATGTGTCTATTGTTTGTAGAATTACTTGAGAATTTTTTAGCCAGAATGTGAACATCTTTTTAAAAGACCGTTTTGAATTTTTATTATAGATAAAATAGTAGGAAAATGTGAGAGTAAATTGGAAGACACTATGGATCATTTTTCAATCCACAATATACTGCATTGTTAAAACCAAGAATATACTGATCAGTCAAGAGCAAAATCTCCAACCCATATAAACACTGCTAGCTATTTTGTGTCAATTTCAGAATGCATTTACAGTATGGCACAAAAAAGTGATCTCATGAGTTACATTGTATATCCATATATTTTAGCCTTTTGTTTGTTTATTGTACCTCTTCTCTGCTAAAGCTATTAGGCCTATCAACCTAAAACTCTGCCTGTAGACTGAGGAGAGTTAAACTTACCACATGTACTATGTGAGGTTGATCTTGGAGATCTATTGATGTCACCGGAGGTCATTTCAAGTTTTTGGCTGAATTTTAGTACCTATGAAACTGAACTGACAGCCCAGTTCCATGGCTCAGTGGTATGATACCAACCTCCGGGTCTGAAGTGAAGGTTTCAATCCTGCCTCGTGGTACTAGATGGGATAATGGATTGTCTGTAGCCACACTGAAGAGTTGTAATACAATAAAACAGCTGTCTGTGGATGACACAATAATATATATATATATATATATATATATATATATATATATATATATATGTATAGACACACCAACATATCAGTAAGTCCTTAGAATTATTTTATAGTACAAATTTTTATTTTTTGCTATAATATCCTTCCTTGTCTATGCCCTTAATCCAGCACTTCTCCATTAATCACATAGATCAAACATTATACAGCAAAAATCTTAGATCAAAATCCAACTTATAACTGCATCAAGCTAGGGAATTTTATCATTCATGAACACACCCATACACACACATACACACACACACACACACAAATATATCATGTGACCCTGTATTATCACAAGTAGGTTTTATTAAATAGATACATTAAAACATGCATTCACTCTAATAATTCCATGTTTTAGAGAACTGTGAATTTTGATGGTAGTTGTAAAAAATAAAATAAAACAATAATCCTATTGTGAACCCAGTATACATATGCCAAATTCTGCATTTACCCATTTCTACTTGACTTTAAATGAATCATTTTCCTGCTTTGTTATTGGCGTATTCTGCACTTGATATTTTTGACTGTTAAGAAAACAGTAGATGCTCAAACACTGAATTGTGCAAATTTTTACCTAGAATTCACTTCAGTCAAATTCAGCACTCAGTGTCTATGTCATGCATTGAAAATCAGGAAGAAAAGGATTGTCAGTGAATAAATGCAAGCATTAGTGACAAACTAGGACTATTATATACAGGGATGGAAATCAGTGGAGCACAGGCTTATATGATATACCTACTTTTCAATTCCCAGGTTTTCTCTATGTTCAATATCTACAAATGGACCCATTACCATATACCTAGTTCCCAAAATCCATTTCCATCACTGATTGGAGGTTTAGTAACATACAGATAGAGA